>CM034701.1:285682545-285692919 GCA_020142125.1 Phrynosoma platyrhinos
ACCTCTCAGGCAGATTCCAGATGGTGATGCTGGGGGACAGCTGCTCTTTTAAAAAAGACCTGACATCTGGCATCCCTGAGGGCACCATTCTGTCCCCCATGCTGTTTAACATTTACATGAAACTGCTGGGTGAGATCATCCGGAGACATGGGGCGAGGTGTTATCAGTCCACTGATGACACCCAAATTTACTTCTTTATGTCTCGGACTGTTTCAGTGACCAAGGAGGGCATCTCCCCTCAGTAGTGGATTGGATGAGGGAAAATAGACTTAAGCTGCATCCAAATAAAACAGAGGTACTCGTGATAGGTAACCCTAAACTGGGTTTGGAGATAAGTTCACCAGTTCTGGATGGGGTCATACTTCCCCTAAAGCACTGCATTTGGAGTTTGGGGGTGCTCTTGGATTCATCGCTCCAACTGTCACCTCAGATTGATGTGACAGCCAAGAGTGCCTGTTATCAGCTTTGGCTGATACACCAGCTGCGACCCTACCTGGAGCCATGGGACATAGAAACAATTGTACATGCGCTGGTAACCTCTCGTCTCGATTTCTGTAACACGCTCTACATGGGGCAACCCTTGTGCCACATTCGGAAACTTCAACTGGTATAAAACATTGCAGCCAAACTGGTTGCAGGAAAATCTAGGTTCAACCGGATAACACCTATTTTGAAATCCTTACACTGGCTACTTATTAGCTTCTGGGCACAGTACAAGGTGTTGGTTATTACCTATAAAGCACTATATGGCTTGCATCCAGCTTACTTGAAGGAACGCCTCCTCCCATATAATCCTTCCCACACACTCCAGGTCCTCTGGGAAGAACTTACTACAGTCATTGAAAACTAGACTGGTAGGGACTTCTCGGAGGACCTTTTCAGCTGCAGCTCCTAAAATTTGGAATGATTTACTGTAGGAGACTCACCAGATTACATCCCTTGACACTTTTAAAAAAGTGATAAAAACTATTCTCTTCAAGCAGGCCTTCCCAGACTGACCTCTGTCCTGATCTGAACTAACTGCCCATCTGATTAAGCTCCCCTAGACATTGCCACTGTTATTAACTGTTTTTAATTGTTGTTTAAATTTTATAGGGATTTTATTGTTATTTTATATCAAAGTGAGGGTGGGTCAAAGGGGTGGGGGGGGTTGGAGATTATTTTCATGTCATTATTTCTGTAATTGTTTTAATCTTTGCTGCTACCCATCTCGATCCTCAACAGGGAGAGGAGAGATACAAATAATAATAATAATAATAATAATAATAATAATAATAAAGTAGGGCCATCAGTAGAAAATTGAGATTACTAGTTTCTCCAGGTTTTCCTCAAACCTGGAATCAGAATAAACATGTTGGAAGCACTTCTCCACAAAATCTATTATTTCCCTCCTTTTAAAAGCACCAAAGATCCTATTTAATTTAGCACAATACTGTTTCAAAAGGTCAGAGAAGAATGATATTACTCATCTAGTCCTATTCTAAAAACAACTGTTCTGAATGAGTTTCCTACTGCGAAGTAATCTGTTCTCTTTTTAACAGAACTTCAGCTCTTTCTGTAGGCTCTATATCACATAAACAATCTGGTAGCTTACCTCTACATGGCAAACACTGCTTGCAAGGGCCACTGATTGAAGTAGTTTGAAAGGCCAGGTGGAAAAGGTGAAAAAACTGGGCATTTGCCAGGTCTCCAGAAGAGAGCCCTCCAGCATAGTAATGCTATTCTTTCAAATTTGCTAAGAGAATTCAGGAAAATCAGATGCTTAAAACACCTTGCAGTTTGCATGCCATTGCAAACATACAATGGATAATGGAGTGCACCATGGAATTCCAGAATAAAATCAGCATGTACTTTATCATTGTTGTTGTGTGCCTTCAAGTGATTTCAGACTTATGGACAAGTGGAAAATTGAACAATCTCCAAGGTCCAAGTCCTATGCTCAAACCACTACTCTTCATTGGCTTTATGGACTACACCAAAGCCTTTGACTGTATAGATCTTGGAAAACTATGGAAGGATCTTAAAGAAATGGGTGTACCATTGCACTGGGTTGTCATGATGCATAACCTACACTCAAGATGATAAGCTATAGTCAGAACAGAATACAGAGAAACAGAATGGTTCTCAATAGTAAAGGAGTTCAGACAAGGCTGTATTCTATCACCCTATCAATGCAACTTGTATACAGAAAATATCATATGCAGGGCAGACAGTGAGGGAGGAGGAGTGAAGTTCAGAGGAAGGAATATCAACAATCTAAGAAATGCAAACAACAGCATACTATTAGCTCAAAACATCAATTACAAACAATTACTAAAGAAAGTCAAAGAAGAAAGTGCTAAGGCAGGCTTGCAGTTGAACACAAAAATATGAAAACAAAAATAATCACCATGGAGGAGTTATAGGAATTCAATATAGATGTCAAGGAAATTGAAATAGTTAAAGAGTTCCTATATTTTGGATCAGTAATTGATCAGAACAGGGATTGTAGTGAAGAAATCAGAAAACTAAGACTGGGAAGGGCAGCTCTGAAAGAACAGACAAGATCTTAAAGCAAAGATATCAAGCTGATATCTTGATGCTTCAGAGAGTAGGACACAGAGCAATGGATACAAACTATAGGAAAAGAGATTCCACCTCACCATTACAAAGAACTTCCTGACAGTGAGAGCTGTTCCACAGTGGAACACACTCCCTTGGAGTGTGGTAGAGTCTCCTTTTGAGGTTTTTAAGCAGAGGCTGGATGGCCATCTGTTGGGAGGGGGCTTTGATTGTGTATTCCTGCATGGCAGGGGGTTGGACTGGATGGCCTTTGACGTCTCTTCCAACTCTATAAGTCTATGATTCTATGATTACCAAAATTAGGATTGTCCAAGCCCTCATATTTCCCATCACCATGTATGGATGTTAGAATTGGACAGTGAATAAAGCTGATAGAAAGAAAATCAACTCATTTGAGACGTGGTGCTGAAGAAGCATGCTAAAGATACTGTGGATGGCCCAAAAGACAAACAAATCAAATGTGAACTCTCCCTGGAAGCCAAGATGACTAAACTGAAGTTGTCATACTTCAACCACATAATGGGAAGAGATGACTCAGAAGAAAGGACAATAATGCTAGGAAAGGCAGAGGGCAGTATAAAGAGAAGAAGACCACATACCATATGGATAGACTCAGTTAAGGAGACCACGGCCTGGATGACCTGAGCAGGACAGCTGAGGACAGGGGACCTTGAAGGTGTGTCATTCACAGGGTCATCATGAATTGAGGCCAACTCAAGGGCAGTTAACAAGAACAACAATTATTTCATAGATGTAAACTGGGACATGTGTAGCCAGCTGACATCAGAGTGTGGTCAAGATGGCAAAAAAAAAAAAAAAAAAATTGTCAGTGAGGAAGAACACACAAACAGACTCTATTTCCAAATGTAGTTTTAAAGTGTGAAGTTGAAGGCTTTCACAGCCGGCATCCATAGTTTTTTGTGGGTTTTTCAGGCTATGAGGCTGTGTTCTAGAAGAGTTTATTCCTGATGTTTCGCCAGCAGCTGTGGCTGGCATCTTCAGAGAATTCTCTGAATTCATCTTAGTAGACTGAAGTCTATGAAAGCTCATGCTGCCAATTTCATTCATTTAGTCTAAAGGTGCTACAAGATCTCTCTACATACTGATTCTAGAGACTAACATGGCTATATATTTGAATTCTATCATTAAATATGCAGAAAGCCAGCATGGTGCAGTGGACTGGGTGGTGGACTATTGGATACCAGGGTTCATATCCCTGCTATGTCACCCTGTGGGGTGACCTTGGACAAGTCACACTCTCTCAGCCTCAGAGGGAGGCAAAGCCAAATCTCCTCTGAACAAATCTCACAAAGAAAACCCCATGATAGGGTTGCCATAAATCAGAAATTACTTGAAGACACAACAACATGGTTAGCATTTTATCCCTACCCACCAGTTTACCGTACAACATATGCCAACTTTTTGTCGTGAATGCAAGAGACTTTATACTGAAGCTTTTTCTTCTCAAAAGCACTGAACATCTTCCCAGACAGGAACACAGTGGTGTTCCTTTTTTGCAATTTGATATGCAAAAAGATATGAATCTTTTTGATGCATTTTTAGAAAGTGTTCAGTTCACATTTTCTAGCCAAGCATAAATAATAATCATTCGCAGTCTGGGAGTCCATGTTCCACTGGAAGCCTACCTATGTTATGAGTATATATGGTTGGTGTATATTTTTCCTGGTTTATTCAAAAGAATCTAGTAATTGCAGTATGTTGGGGATGCTGAATATTCCTGAGTATATCTACAATTTTCAAAGAAGTGTAATTGTTCAGGAAGGAGGAAAGAACTAAAAGAGCTTGAGTCAGTGAGATATAGTAGTTGAGTGCTTGACCTGGACTCTGGAGACCAGGGTTTGAATGTCTGCTTGGCCATGAAAACCCACTGGGGCTACAACTGCACTTCAAAAATAATCCAGTTTGACACCACTTTAATTGCCATGGCTCAATGCTATGGGATTCTGGAAATTATAGTTTAGTGAGATATTTAGCCTCCCCTTCCTCTGTTGCCACAACAAACTACAATTCCCAGAATTCCATAGCATTGAGCCATAACAGTTAAAGTGGTGTCAAACTGGATTATTTCTGCTTTGTGGATGCATCATAGGTGACCTTGGACAAGTCACACTCCCTCAGCCTCAGAAGGCAAAGGCAAACTATCTGAACAAAACTCTCCTGTGATAGGATCGCCATAGGGCTGCTATAAATCGGAAATGACTTGAAGGCACAAAACAACAACAACAACAAAAGTGTTTAGTTACTAAATTTCTATCTTTGTAAATATTAATGTCGTTAATTGGGGGAAATAAATTGTTAACATTTTTATTGTT
Source organism: Phrynosoma platyrhinos (assembly GCA_020142125.1). Classification (NCBI taxonomy): domain Eukaryota; kingdom Metazoa; phylum Chordata; class Lepidosauria; order Squamata; family Phrynosomatidae; genus Phrynosoma; species Phrynosoma platyrhinos. Next base: position 285,687,441 of record CM034701.1, read on the forward strand.
TCCCATTGAGAATCCTTGAATGAGTAAGGCTGAGGTCTGTGCAAAATAATAAGGAACTTATAGTTTACCTTGGGTGGGGGAAGTGTGATACAAGAAATGGCTCGATAAAGATTTCCTCCCATTTTTCTTAATCTTCCAGTGCATCAATGAAACAGATAATCCTATTGTAAAGCAACAAGTCAATTCCCAATCTTTCATCCAAATGATTCCTTATAGCATGAGGGAACTCTCTTTTCTTTCCAAGTAAGCTATTTGTATGGCTGCGCTATCTCCTATGGGCGGATAGGTTCCTCCTTTGTGTCCTTTGTTAGATACTTTTGGAAAGACTTAAAACAAACAATTCCCTTTCTCTTCCCTTAGACAGTACAAGGAATATTAATGGCTATCTACCTGTGATAAGCTCTACCCCATCTCATTTTACATGACTTGAAAGAGTCATCACTATCGTCAAGCCCAATTAACCTGTCTTACTCTCACAAAACAGAGTTGCTAACAGGCTTTTCCTTATCACAAAGCTCAGAAAACAGTTCCGGCACAGCAGGTTGATCAAAGGGGTATTTCCAAATACAAAGACCCTCCCTCTCCACAAACAAACAGAATGCACACTTGTGTTTAGCACACCGTTGTCATTTTGGGCTTCTTTAGACAGGATTCAAAGAGGCAGTAAGGACATCCTTTTGCAACAATTTCTTACATTGCAAAAGGTCAAATAATATCCCAGCATCAAATTTCACTTCTCTTTTCCACACTTGTCAAGGGGAGAGGCGAGAAAGGGAAAACAATTGTACTAAGGATATTCCCGCTATAAAGAAAAAATGTAATAAATCCAGAGGTGCAGCCTAGTCCTATGAATTGATGATCTGCTTCAGAATCAAAAGCAACATGTTTTCCTAGTGTTAAAATGTATTAGTTGCATGTGCTGTTCTAGCTTAAAGTGATGTACAAAATTACACCCATTAAGAATAATTTCATCATACCAAAAAGAAAATGCTAGGTACCAGTAGGCTGGAGTGTGCCTTGAAAATACTGACCTTCCCACTTCAGGCAATAGTAGCTTGGTCTATTGCTCATGTGTGCAGTCTTTTTGCATAAACTGATTATACAGGATTGTTAAATTTACTGAAATGCTTCTGGACTGTTCCTGAACTTGGAAAAGTTACTAGACTCCTAAAACCTCCCAGCCAACATAGCTCCTGGCCATGCCAACTGGATGGATTCTGGGAGCTATAGTCAAAAAAAGTAACTTTTCCAATTTCTGGGCAATCATCACCCCATTCCTTTCCTTCCTTCCCATTGAGGATTTTTGGCTAGTCAACATTATGGAATTTTATTTATTTATTTAATTCTATACCACTTTTTTCTCAGTAGAAGACACAAGGCAGCTCACGATGTAAGTTAAAACAACATCCAGTTAAAAACATGGATAATGATTGACCACACAGTTGCACACGCAATGCACCGCCTGTATAGTGCATTGGTGCATCGGTGTGCCCAGTGATACATTGGCAAAGCACAATCATGGAAACCTCCCATACATGCCCCTTTCACCCCATGCTCCCCCATTGGACTCTCTGGTTTGTCTATGTTGTAGCAATTGTTTGACAGAGGAGCAGGATATAAATAAAATTTATTTTTATTATTAACTACATCCATTGCATTATTGGTGACCTGCCCTGTTTGGCATACATTTTTGTTTTTGCTTTGCTGCAGTCCTGCACTGGGGCTGGGTTGTTTATATGCTGTTGTGATGGTGCTCATTTTCCATGTCAAGTCAAAGCATCAGTGCTTCTTTTTGCTCTGGTTTCTAGCCCCAGAGCACAGCTTCATTTCACTTTCCACCTAGTTTCTCTTCATGTATCATCTAAACAAGCAGTTTGAAGCTCCTTTATTTGCTTAGTATGGATTACCTCAGTGTCTTCACTGTATAGCCTTGTAAATTGTGTCATAATGTCATCATAGTTGATCCTAATGATTGTTATTGGCATGTAGTGAATCAAACAGCTGAATATTTAGGATATCAGATTTCTCTTTCAACAGCAGATTGGTATAGAAACTGTGATATATATATAGGTTGAGTCTCCCTTATCCAGAATTCCAAAATCAGTTATGAGAAACGTTAACAACAGGGGGAGGAGAAATATCCTTCCTCAAGTTTAACTATTTTCCTATGCAGAAGTGTAAAACTGAAAAATGGTACATTTAAGCTGTCAAACTACAACTGTTTGTGAATACTGTTCCCCACAACCCACAGAGTCATGCTTCTCCAACTATTTTAAGAACAGAGAACCTACCGTATTTCTTAAATTCCAGAGACAGACTTTGCAGAAACTAGTAAGCCATTGCAAACTGGATTGTTCAAAATGTGCATGGCAAGCAGATGTTGCGAAAGGCCACGTATCACATTTTAATTTGCATACTCATGTACTGTTATGATTTTGCAGATTTCTGTTATAGCTGTGCCTTGTTGCATACCAAATTTGTTTCTCAAGAGCTAATAGCTGATTATATGTGTGCATGGCTGCATTTGCACTAGAGAATTAATGCAATTTGACACCATTTTAACTGCAATAGCTTAGTGATAGGGAATTTTTTGATGTGTAGCTTTATGAGATATCTAGCCTTCTCTGTGATAGAGGTCTGGTGCCACAACAAATGACATATCCCAGGGTTCCATAAGATGGAACCTGTTACACAAAGAAAGGGGAGGCTGGGGGGGTTCCCACAATCTCTCAGTGTTATTGGGGAAATTAGATTTTGCAAGAGGCTTGGGTAACCTTTAGCAAGATTTGCACCTATGTGTATCAGTAATAACTGAGGAGAACTCCAGATTTGGAGTGAATTAAGAGAGTTTTATTTAGAAAATTTGCAGAGTGCAATCACATGCATACAATAGCAATTCACATAGACACAACATATAGAGCTAACCAAAATGAAAATATGGAAATGTGATAGCAGAGTTTTAAGGAATTTGCAAGGGGGTGAGAATTACCTATCCAATGAGTAGACCACAGAAAGCTAGAGTGGCTCAGATTGGGAGGTATGAGGGCAGCACAGTTGCATACACAGAGAGCAGCCTGGGACAGTTGTATGCGTACAGTGACTGTACAGAGAAGCTGGAGTGGTTCAGATTGAGAGGTCTGATTGAGGGCATACACAGAGTGCAGAGGTGCATGCCAGCTGTGTGCAAAGAGGCTAGGTATCTGAGAGCCATATTTATACCTAAAATCTAGCCTTTAGTGGTTTGCTATCTTATCATGTAACAAAGGCTCGATGCCCTTTCCCAGGGATCCTGGGCTGGTGATGGCTTTAATTTTAATGTGACATAAACAGTAGTTAGATCCAGATATCCCCAGGATAGATGGGCAGGAAAGTTTGGCTGGAAACACAACAAAGGGTAAGCAGAGAGGTTGGCTTACTGCTTTGGGTGCAAGGAGATCTTTTGTCTCAAGGTGCAAGAGGAAATGCAGATGGTTTGGGGGAAGAAACAAGCAGAATATACCCTTCTAGATTTGATTGTCCCATTACCTGGATGTACATGCTCCTTTTTTTCCTGGAATCGTGAGCTACTGTTGCTGAAAGGTCATCGATCTCTCAAAAACAGGCTGTTTCCAGATATAATATATGAAATATGGGGACCCCAAAATACAGCATTAGAACACCATAACAGTTAAAGTGGTGTCACATTGCATTAATTCTGCAGTGTGGCAGCAGCTCATGGGGGGGGGGGGGAAATGCAGAAATGTCCCCCCAGACACACACACACCAAAAAAATGTTGGTACCTGATGTGGAAATCTATATGCTGTCTCTCATGATGATAAAAAAATATGTAGTCAACTAAGTACTGTATCCATGGAGAATAACATTTAAAAATGCCTCTGATCAGGTGAGCTAGCTCTTTTGTGATCCTGGCTGTGGAACACAACTCTGTGGAAGTGTTACTGATGCCAGCATTACATATTCAGTATCATTATATACGCAGTCTGTCTATCCAGACACTTTACATTTTAAAACAGATTCTTATACTCAGTATAGCTATTGATATTACTATCAAGTAATATCTCCTTTTCCTGTTTTAGTCTGATATATTTTTAATAGGATTGAATTTTTAAAAATATATTTTGTAAGCTGCATTAACAGGGTTTTTGATGCTCTTGATTTTAGAAGGGATATTTTAAATCATTAGTGAAAGCCACATGGTTCTCAGCCATGTTCGATAAAATGTTATTCCCATTGCCACAGCATGATCATAGTCTGGTTTCACATTAAGGGAAAGTTTCTGCTGGGGACGGCCTTGAAAGCTGGCCATTCACCATCACTCTTTTAGAATTAACTTGCAGGAACAAAGCACAGTGTGTCTGGAATATATTATCTTTCTATACCATCTCTCTGCTTGTTCTCATCCAGTTGACAGTTATATATCTAACATTAAAAGTGGCCCACTTTCTCTTATTGGCCCTGATCCAGAAATTAGTTAAGCCATAGAACTTGGAATTATTCCTCTGCAAATTAAAATGAATTCATTTCATAGCAATCCTTAACATTCATACAACGTTTTTAAAACAGTCTGGGATACTTAATATATATTTACCTATTATTATTATTTATTATTGTTGTTTTATTTATGTATATCCTGCCTTTGCCACAGCCCTGGTTGCTTTCAAAAATTAAAGCAGAAAAAACTAAAAGTAAAGTATGCTCATTCAAAAGATAAAAAATATTGCCAATACATCACATTATTAAAGACTTCATAACCATCATGAAGTCTTTAATAATGAAAGGCCTACCCCAAAGTTTTCATCTGCCCACAGAAGAATAACAAGGAGGGTGCCAGTCTAGTCTCCCAAGGAAGAGAATTTCAGTGCTTGAGAGCAGCATACTCTTCAACAGTTCACAGATGAAATAGGGACACATGTAGCTATGCATCATTTGAGTGTGAACAAGATGGCAAAAGATATGAATAAAGAAGAATACACAGTCTAGGAGAGGCTGCAGCAGTTTGCTTTTGCCTGAGTTTGCAGAGAAGTGCCCCTCCTCTTTTCACAGTGGCATCCCTAGGGTTTGTGTTACCTGGTGCAGTCACTCATGGGGCAGGGGTGAGACTTATGGGGCAAGACATCTGGCATGCAACTTCTGGGGCACTTCCGGTGTGCATGGGAGCACCAGTGCGTGGCTGGAGATGTTGTGTGACCCCCTCCCAGGGGGAGCCCAGAGAGGGGTTGTAGAATCCCTGTGCATCCAGGAGAAGGGCTAGGGAGCACCCCCTAGACCCAGGAAGGGCTGCAGAAGCCCTACGCACCCAGGGGAAGGGTGAAGGAGCAGTCCTTGGGAGCCAAGGAAGGCTGCAGAAGCCCCGTGTGCCCCCAGGTAGTAGGCCCGTGGCTGCGGGGAGCCCTGTAAGCCAGGCCTGCAGCAGCAGGGAAGCCCTGTGGGGGGTGGAGGACCGGCTGGGTGTCACCTCCCTTTTGGGGTGTCACCTGG
>CM034701.1:285706016-285719726 GCA_020142125.1 Phrynosoma platyrhinos
ATGGATGTGAAAGCTGGATAGTTAAAAAAGAAGATAGGAAGAAAATCAATTCATTCAAAATGTGGTGCTGGAGAAAAGTGCTGAGGATCCCATGGATGGCCAAAAAGACAGACAAATGGGTCCTAGAGCAGAAATCTTCCTTGAAGCCAGAATGACAAAACTTAGGTTGGCGTACTTTGGACACATCATGAGAAGACATGAATCATTAGAAAAAACAATAATGCTAGGAAAGATGGAGGGAAGTAGAAAGAGAGGAAGGCCACATGCTAGATGGTTGGACTCTATTAAAGAGATCATGAGTATGAGTTTGCAGGAGTTGGGCAGAACAATGGAGCACAGGGGGTCTTGGAGATGTCTCATCAACAGGGTTGCCATGAGTCAAGATCAATGCAAAGGCAGTTAACAACAACAAGAACAAAGCGTCCCTGGAGAGGTGCAGGGTGTGTGTGTGCAGGCCACACCGGGTGACACCCCAGAAAGCAGGTGATGCCCAAGAAGAAGGGGGTGATGCTGCTCAGCACCACAGCAGGAACTGCTTGGGCCTGCATGGGCACTCCTTAAGGCTGCACAGATGCCACTCTGGGCTGCACAGCTGCTCCCAGGACTTCCTGGGCCTACGTGGCTGCTCCCTGAGGCCTCGCAGGGGCCTCTCTGGCCCCTGTGCACACGCTCATGCAGCCCATGGCCCGGAAGTCTACCAGAAGTCCTACTCTGGAAGTCTCCCCCTCCCCAAGTCGTCCCCTTCACTGAATGACACCTGGTGTGGGAATGCCACTGTTTAAGGCTAAATTTTATTTTTGCATGTGCTTTTATGGATGTAATAAACTCACATCTGATTCATTGAGCAGAATTTATTTCTGTACATAGTAACATTCAAAATTCACAAAACAGCTATACCTTTATGGGCCAACCAAATACAAAATACATAATTGGCCCAATGAAGGTATTGCTGTTTTGTGGGTTTTGAATGTTATTGTACTTTGCTGTATGGCCACTATGGTTACCCCTGGACATTTTATTTCTTGATGTAATTAAGAATAAAATGTTTACTAGTGCAAATTCTGAAGTTTGTACATTGATCAACTCTCCTCCATTGTTACTCAAACCAGTGTTTCTTCTTGCTTATGCTCCTTCCCTCTCTTGCAGCCAATTGGTTGATATGTGCATACAAATTTTAATCATGTACTAAGGGATTCTGGGAACTCAAAAGAACTCTGGTTCATACCTGTCTATAATTCACTCTTAATGTAATAGATTAATCACATTTATTCAACTTTCATATACAGAGGTTGGCAAGAGCAATTCACACATAAGAGGGAAAGGATATAGAAAAGGGTGCTCTTGATTTCATGATCTCTAAATCTGCTATCATTTGTAGGACTGAGCTCTCTGTATGTGCATAGATGTGTGTGTGTGTGTGTGTGTGTACTTCATGAGCTATTCTCCCACCTTATTCTTTTCTTTTAGCTAGCTGCCTAAATTCATTATCTTCTTCCAATTCTCTGCCCCAATTTGTTTGTTTTTAAAATTATTGTTATTTTGATGTTGTTCATTTCTCCAACCCCACAATCTCAGTCCAGAAGAATGAAACCCAAACAGCAATTCAAGTTTTGAGTCAAACTTTCACATCTGTGCCATTTAACTGGGTTTGAAATTAGGCCAAACCGCTAGGCCTACACCTTGTTTCAGTCCTTGTGCTGCTCTTGGACTGATGCTGAGGAGCTTGAGTTAGATTGTGCCTCATCTTTCATAAGGGAAATGGCAGAAGGTAGCTGTGCAACACTACCCTTGCAAAAACAAGTTTGCTGAGGCTGCATTCTCCTGTCCCCTACTCCCCCTGGTCCGCTCAGAAACTGTTTCATTTCAGTCTATAATGTATGACAATGGTGGAGGATACATCATTGGTGGCTTTTTAGTTAACAACTGGCTTGTAGGCTTTGTGTTACAAAACAAAGCCTAGAATTACTAGTTTCCCAGGCAGAGACCTAGGCCTGAGCAAGAAGAATTTACAGTGGGCCCTTTGTGTCTACTGGGGTTTGGTTCTAGGATCCCCCGTGGCTACCAAAATCCATGGATGCTCAAGTCCCATTAAATACAGTGGCATAGTAAAATGATGCCTCTTATATAAAATGTCAAAATCAAGGTCTACTCTTTGGAATTTATATTTTTTAGAATATTTTCAAGCTGTGGATGGTTGAATCCATGGATAAAGAATCCATGGACAACGAGGGCCAACTGTATAACAAAACCGGGGCTATCCATACCTCAGAATTGAAGCAGTTTGACATCACTTTAACTGCTATGACTCTATCCTACAGAAGCCTGGAATTTGTAGTTCAGTGAGGCACCAGAGCTCTCAGAATACCTCACCAAACTACAAATCCCAGGATTCTGTATGATTGAGTCATGGCAGGTAAAGTAGTGTTACACCTTAGGTGTAAGAATATAGAGTCTCTTGGACTGAAGCCTGGTGGCTGGAGACTGCGAAATGAAATTTGTAATCAAGACATCTAGAAGGCATCAGTTTGGGGAAGGCTGGTGGGGAATGTAATGATACAAAAGAGCTTCCACAGTTTTGTGCTTCCTAGGATGAGCCAGGAACTAGCTGAGTACAGCCCACTGGCTCTGATCTTTAGGACTGTCAGACCAAAAAGTGGAGCCGGAGCCTGTATCTTTCTTTAATGGTGGTGCAGAAGAGGGAATTTTGGCAGGTGTTGCCTGTCATGCAACCAGCTAACAAGGAATGTCTACTGACATTCCCTCTTCTATATCACCCTTGAAGGTACAGGAGCCTCTTCCAGTTTTCATTCCAGTAACCCAAATTTAAGATATTTGCTTATATAAATCTTTAAAGTTCATTTGGAAGACAGAGTCTGTTTGACTCAAAGGTCCATAACTCAGCATGGTAACTGCCCTATATCTATTTGTGATCATAAGGATGATGCCACACTAGGTATTTCGGAGCCACTATTCACAAACTACATAGCAGTTTCCTTTGCAAATGATGGCATTTAGTGTACAGATCTTAGGAGATGGGAGCTAGATTGCAGACACAACACTGAGAGTGAACAAGGACCATACCCTTTGACTGTCCTAATTCTCTGTTGTCCACTTTTTCAGTTGATTTTAAAAGGTCCCAGATTCTCTCTCCTCCTTCCACTCCTCCCCCTTTGTCTTCAGCTTACTTCAGTTGTTGAACCCTTTGTTCAAAGTGCAAAAGTATTTTGCACTCAATTACCTGTGGGGGCAGGGAGGAGAAGAAGAGAGATGTGCCCTTCTCAATAGGTTCAGGCAAAAGCAAACTGATGTAGCCTTGTGTACTCTTCCTCATGAATAATTTTTGCCATCTTGACCACACTCTGATGTCACTATGATGTGTTGGAGAGTATGGCCAGGAGCATAATCTTTCTCCTGCAATCAAACAATGGGATCAGACGCATAAGAAATCTATCAGTAAGATTAGCATGACGTCTCTATATAAATTCTAATAGGATTTTCACAACAGAATCTTACATTGTTGTGGAACTGATCTGGATTGTGTTGGGCTAGGACTTGGAAGATCCCTTTGGGCCTTGCAACTCACAGAGTGGCCTTGGCCAGTCACTATCATTCAGACTGACCTGCCTCACAAGGTTGTCATGAAGACAGAATAAGGGAAGGAGGAGAGCCATGTACACCACATTGAGTTTATTGCAGGAAAAGTGGGACACAATTACATCTTACAAAGGATATCACTGAGGTGTGGAGGTTTTCAAAGCTCTTATTGAATGTCCAGAGAAATGCAGTGCTCTTCTCCTGGTTTCTGAATATTGCGATTCATAAATTCTACTATTTTCTTTGAGAGAGTTTCTGAAGAAAAGATTCTCTGTTCTCTTGTTATGTTTTCTTTAATCTGCAGAGAAAAATAACTTGTTTACAGAAAAAACATGTACTTGTTTTCAGAGAAATTCTATTTATAGTCTCCTGTAGAATGACAGAAATTGATTTTTCAAAGGATGAGACATTCTTCAAATGCTGGAAATTCTTGGATTCTCCATTGTGATTTTCTCAGACACATGTTTTTTATTTTCTTTTTCTTTTTTTTAAATGACCCTCCCCACCCCTTACACGATGTTTGGAGAGATGCTCCATTTTAAAATTGCTGCATTTTTTAAAAATTAATTACAACTTTTTCTCTCCTCAATTAAACCCTCATGTACTAGGAAGGCATATTGTGTTGCAAAATCTACAACCAACTAACCTTACAATGGTCAATCTCATCTAAACAATTGTATGCAATTCACCAGGTATTATCCTTGTATAGTTTTTTTGTACAATTGCCAAGTTCAGTTTTTTTAACAAACCAAAAATGCTAAGACAATAATAATAATAATAATGACAAGACAAATCTATTGATTTTTCTATTGAGATGTTTCTCCACTCCAGTGATGTCACTAGGGTTGGTGTCACCTGGTGCAGTAACTGGTAGTGTCACCCCCGATTGACCTTCCATTTCACACCATACAGAATCCTTAGTAATGCTTTTTTGCACTAATGTTACTTGTAAATCGTAATTCCCATATACCACTGAATGTAATGCTAATAGTTGTGACATAAACAACTAGCAAAATTAAAGTTATACCTTCAAATTACATTATTATACACACAACTTAAATATATTTACATATACATAGTGAAGATTTGGTTAAAATGTGATGTTTTAAAAGAAAATTTAAAAAAATAAACTTTTAAAAAAATTTCAAAAATTTAAATTTTTAAAATATTTGAAATTTGAATTCTTAATTTTAAAAAAATTCTGGGACCTCTCCTTTTTTCTCCCACTGAGCTTCACCCCAATCCTATCAACTCTTAAAGCATTTTAAAGGGAAGCAGATGAATGCCACAGACCCTTTCTGCTAAAAGGTAGGTGTTTGAGGAGCAGTGGTGTCACTACCCCTTTGGGTATCACCTGGTGTGGTCCACACACCCCTAGTGATGCCACTGCTCCACTCCATCCCTGCCAATGTTCTATGCTGTTGCTTTTTTGTTTGTTTTGGGGTTTGCTGGGGATGGGGAGCCAAGATGTAATGAACCCGAAGTAACATGCTAGTTCTGGTGCCTGGGTTGCACTTTCCCCACCTTTGCATAGCAAACAGCTTTATACTGAGTGAGACAACTGGTCCACCTACTTTAGATGTTTCTGCTATGATGATTAGTTGTAGCTGTCTGGGATTATAGAGAATCATTCTCCCCAACTGTACTGACAGGCATTATAATACACAATTATAGTGGTACGATTCCAGTTTGATTGCCATGGTTCCATCCTGTGGGATTTTGGGATTGTGAATTTAGGGAGAGGTATTTAGAAGACTCAGCCAGAGTGCTCCTCTAGTGCCTCACCAATTATAAACCCCAGGAATATATAGGATGCAGCTACAGCATTTAGTGTCATAAAAGTGTTGAACAAATTTTGACAGGAACACCCCATGATAGATTCACCTTAGAGTCACCATAAGTCAAAAACGACTTGAAGACACAGCACAGCACACAATAATGCTATAACTGTGTGGTGTAAAAGGACCCTGAGGGCATGTCTACATAGGTCATTTGTATCAGTTTCCCTTGCCCTCACATCACCCTGCCCACATGGGACAGGGCCAAAGGCCTGATTCAGCTGTGAATTGCCTTTATGTGGGAAGAACACTTCTTCAGGAAATCTGAAGTCCAGATCCCCCCATAAAATCCTGAGCACTCTAGAGCAATGCCAGGCAGATGTTTACACAGAGTCCTGCTGTGCTGCCCACCTGTGCTGTGGCTACAAGTTGCTCCCTCTGAGGTAACAGCGAGGTGCCCAGCCATATAATCGATGCTAGCTGCCTCATATTTGACCTCAGAGGGAGCAACTTATACTGGTGGCAGGTGGCACAGTGGGATGTGTGTGTTGATAAATGCTCAGAGTCATTCTGGAGTGCCCAGGTAATGGGAGGGAGGGATTCTGGGCAACTTCAGGGCCAACATACTCTGAGAAGCAACCCAGAGTATTCTGGCCAGTGTAAACCACCCCAAAAGATATAAACCTGAGACATTAAAAAAAAAATACAAAGCTTATGTTCTACCACTTAACTATGGCTCTATTTCAATTTGAACTGAATTTGCAGTTCTTCTTTGAAGCCAAATTGTGCTTGCCCTAACTGGGAAGGTATAGAAGGAAGCTATCTTTTATACTGCTCCACCTAATCTAGATCCTCTAGTTGGACAAGCATTTGATCTTTGAGGTCTTGGAAATATTACATTAAAAAAGAAGAAGATGATTGCAACTTCAAGAATCTCCAGCCTCCAGCCGGATGGCTAGGATGTGATCATTTTGCCTGTTGGAGCATGGAAACTCTAATGCAAAAAAGTAACTTTCCAAATTCTGATCTTTCCTATAACCTGCTACTAGATAGTTTTCAGTGGAGATGCTTGGGACCGAACTTACGTTCTTCCATAGGCAAAGACAATAATTCTTTGCCTTTTTCACCAATTCACTGCTCTCAAATTCAAAATAGCTCAATTTATGCCAGGGTTTTTGAGAGACAATAATCTGAATCAAAGTGCACTCTCTTGTAGATGACTGTACAATGGCAAATCAGGTCAGCATGATTTTGACATACGTTTCTGAAAAACAAGAACAACAAGTTATGTAATATTGCAGTACTGACTTTTGTTTTGCTGTTGACCTAAGCAGCCAAGATGCTGCAATTGTGAAAGCATGTCTCAGAAAGGAAAATGATTTTAAGCCCACGGGCTGCATTCCTTCATGGCTCACCTTCTGAAGACTACGTGACAGCAGTGGGCAGGGCCAAAACCACAGGGGGTGGAGCCACAGGCAGCATTAAGCAAGGCACCCCACATGTTCACCCCTCCCAGAACTTGGAAAAGTTACTTATTTGGACTACATCCCCCAGAATCCCTTAGCCAGCATGGTGACCAGCTATGCTGGCTGGGGGTTTGTGGGAGATGTTGTCTAAAAACAAACAAACAAACAAACAAAACAAACAAAAAACCCTTCTGGGAAAAATAGTTTAATAGTTTAATTGTTTAATTAATCCTGCCATTCTCTCAACAGAGAAAACTACCAATGTTAAAACAAAGTGCAGTACAAAGTTGTTTTGTGTTGTTGATTCATAAATGTTTTTATAAACATTTTGATTATTTTAATTATGAGATGTTTAATACTGTTTTAAGGTGGGGTGGGTTGGTCTTAGGGGTTATATTGTATAGGTTTTTATGTAAGCCGCTTGGATTGTCTTTTTCAATAAGCGGGATATAAATAAATATTATTATTATTATTATTATTATTATTATTATTATTATTATTATTAAAAATATGGATACAAAAGTTAAAAACAAACAAACAACAATTCTGTTCATAAACATGCTAAAAAGTGTTTTTAAAATATTCAGTACATAATAAAAGAATACAAACACAAAACACTCCATTAAATGCTCCCTCTGTGGTTACAAGTTAAAAACCAAAGGCCTGCCTAAATAAAAACTGGTCTTTGCCAGTCAGTAGAAAGACAGCAAAGAGGAGGCAATGTGGCTCTCTCCCATGTCCTCACCAAAATGTGCCTGTGATGGTGGTGGAACTGGGGGAAAACCTGAAAAAAAGCATGTTTGCCTTCCATCATGATCTCCCATTCATATTACTTCTTCACTGTTAGTATACTACTCCCTTGTAAAAGAAACAAACATTCTGCAAAACAGAGGTGGATCATTATATACCTCATTGATTTCCACTGAGGGCACACTCAGACTTATGAAACAGACCTGAAAATTTTTTCCAATTTCCAGATTTTGTTCCTGTCCTTTCTGATTTTGTTTTGGAGAGCCATACACATTTTGTTTACCTCAGAATATTTTTGTCAACTTTCAGTACAGAGACTTTTTATATCGGCTCCCCAAATCGGTTAATTTTAACCCAGTATAAAATAGGAAAGAAGAGGAACAAAAATCTCGGATTTTTCAATCTGTCTGGATGCATCCTGAGTTCAATGGGATTTACATCATCATGTCATTGCAGCTTGAATCCCCACACTCAAAGGCTGGTGAAAAAGACAGATGAAGGGATTATTTTCTCTTAAGAAATGCCCTGCTTGCTTGTTCAAACTTCCTCTGGTCAGATGTGTCAGATTATAATCCCTACTGTCATCTTGCAGACCTTTGGCTACAATGAGCGAGAGTGATAGGAGTTTATATTTAAACACAGAGGCACTGAACTGGGGAAACCTGAAAATCTGGCCCAAAATCCAATCCCTCTAGATCTGATGGAAATGTCATTCACCCATGCTCCAATTGCTAGCAGAATGGATCTCCTTCTCCATATACAGGTGATGTCTAGTAAGGTAGGTTTGGGAGAGAGTTAGAACAGTGCCAGCAAAATCATGATTCTGGCTCTGATGATTATCTAATGAAAGTCTTTTTTCACCTTGCATTTAGGAAACATGAATAAGGGAGCTCTTTTAAGCTGGAATCTTATAAAGCAAATACTTCCTTAAGAGTGAGACTAGACATTCATAAGATTGTCCTATTAATAGACAATTGAGTCAGATAGATATATAGATAGGTAGCTGCAGATAGTATCTGAATGTTTGTCTAGCTTGCTGCTTATAAAATGTTGTTACCAATCCTGAGCCTTTGTGGATAATGCTGGGAAAGGATCCAAATAAATTAATAAACACTTCAGTTTGTTTCAGGACAAGGTATTGTGCAAAGGTTTCAGACAAAAGATCCAGACAGACATAGTTGAGAAGGTGGTGTTGGGCACACTTGGCTGTATCTACAATTTATCCTTTGTACTTACAGGTACCTCAAACATGTCTTGACTGATTTAACCACATCTGTCAGTCTAGCCCAATGATTATTGGAAAATCCTAATTCTCACAGAAACCTTGAATTATATCATGATAAGGTGATGAAAAGGTTTTGGTCTATATCCAAATCTGTATTTCCTAATAACAGCCCTAAAAGTTTTTTTAAAAATTGAAACCTTCACTATCGACTTCAGAAACAAACACACACACATTCATGCCTTGCCTAACCAACTTTTAAACTTGCAAACAAACTTTCACTTTGGATTGTTAGTTAAACCTTGTTTGAATTGCTAGTCATAACAATTTTTACACAGTTATACTTCATTTTATGGACCATTGCTCTGTTTAAACTTTTAAAAAGTATTTAACATCCCATATAAAACTATTACCATGCATGGATGTGTGAGCTGGACAGTTAAGAAAGATGATAGGAAGGAAATCAATTCATTTGAGATGTGGTGCTGGAGAAGAGTGGTGAGGATCCCATGGAAAGCCAAAAGGACAAACAAGTGGGTCCTAGAGCAGATCAAACTGGAAACCTCCCTGGAAGCCAAGATGACCAAACTGAGACTGTCGTACTTCAGACATATCATGAGAAGAGGGGATTCTTTGGACAAAACAATAATGCTGGAGAAAGTGGAGGGAAGTAGGAAGAGAGGAAGGCCACATGCCAGATGGCTGGACTCTATTAAGGAAGTCACGGGTATTAAGGGGTTGCAGAAATTAAGCAGAGCAATGGAGGACAGAAGGTCTTGGAGGTGTCTCATCCTTAGGGTCTCCATGAGTCGAGATTGACTCGAGGGCAGTTAACAACAACAACGGAACTGGGATACTTGTTTGCCCTGATCAGTTACAGTTACTTCAGGTGTGTGTGTGTATGTGTATTACTTTAAGTCACCTGTAGACTCATGGTGACCCATGAATTTCAAAGGTTTTCTTAGACAAGGAATACTCAGAGGTGGTTTTGCCAGTTCTTTCCTCTGAATATAGCCTACAGCACTTGATATTCATTGACAGTCTCCCATCCAAGTTGTTAAATTAAAGGTCTAAATCCAACATTGTGCTGGTCTTGCGCTAAACATAAGATCCTTTATATCAGTGGTTCTCAAACACTGAGGCAAGATCCCCCAGCAAGTTCAAGAATTGCTCAAAGGGGGCCCTGATCCCTCCTTCTTCTCCTCTTTTCAAACTTTTAATTGGTAAAATTGACATGTGTTGAGTTAAATACTGAATTTATTTAAATAAATCTGTTTTATTTTGAATAATGTTATTTCTTTATAAAATGTTAAACTAGGAATAGACATTAATGTCCAAAAGAAAATACACTCACTAAACAAACAAAATATTTTTATTCATGTATTACGAGGAAGTTGAGAGCAACGTCCACATGTAGATGTAAAGGGGGTCACAAGGGTAAAAAATTTGAGAGTCACTGCTTTATATGAACACACTTTGTTCAGCTTGTGTTTCCTGGAGTTTCCTCCTTGTTTTAAGTATATCTTTTTTTGTTCTGCCATTTTTAATGTTTTTGTTTCATTTACAAAATTGTGATGATACTTTATGAGTTTATGAGATACTTTATAAGTTGGTTGTTTCATGTTTTGGTTTCTATGACACTAATTACCCTGATGTCTTCAAATGAAGGATGGGTTAAAATACTTTAATATTATATTTTAGGAGGGCGGGGTCAATATGTCGAATGAGAAAAATGACTTTGATAAGTAAATGTTACAGATCAAAGGAAAATTATCATGTTGTAATAGTTAAGTTGCCTATTTCCCTTGAAATGAGTATGAATCCCTCCAAGTATTGATGGAATGAGGTACCTCCAGTGGCAGAACATGGGGAGATAGTGGAAAGCAAGAACTGGTATCTGAGTTTCACAGTTGACTTAACATGAAGTGATTGCCTTTCTTGCTTTAAGAAATAAAATAGCAAAGGTCATCACCACTTCTTCAGATAGGACAGGTGGGCAAGAAGAAGCCTCATGGAAGAGCAGAATACAAGGTGTACCCCCATTCTCAAGAGGAGCCTTTCTCCCTGCCCCAACACTGGCTGAGGCACAGGTGGTGGGAACACAAAAGAAGGACTTCATGGTGGCTGCTCTCAGGCTGTGAAATTCTCTTCCAAGGTAGATCAGGCCAGCTCCATCTCTACTGTCCTTTTGCTGTTGTACTTTCCTGTGACTGAATGAGATTTTAGTGAGTGGGTACTACTCGTATTTAATTCTGATTTCATTGTAAACCCTCTCTTTGCACTGATATGTTATGTTGTCAGAGCTTAGAAAAAGACTTTTAAGAAGGTGATGTGCTGAAGCCACCCATAACTGGGTAGTAGTTGGATGGTGCTCTGAGACTTTATGTTATCTGACCAAGTCAGTTATGGACTCAGCTACTAGCTGTTGTAATATCTGTTGGGCAGTAATCTCTTTTTGGGTTTTATTCCAAAATTCAGAGAAGCTATCCAAGGTGCTGAATGTATTTTGGGGGATAGAACGCAGTGCTCAGTGTATAGCTTCTCCAAAATCAGCCTAATGCTGAAGAATGGGTGGGTGCAAGTGCTGGGGTCCCTAAGGGTAAATGTCCAGAATTGTCCATGACAGCCTTCTCCACCTTAGG
This sequence comes from Phrynosoma platyrhinos, assembly GCA_020142125.1. Taxonomy (NCBI): domain Eukaryota; kingdom Metazoa; phylum Chordata; class Lepidosauria; order Squamata; family Phrynosomatidae; genus Phrynosoma; species Phrynosoma platyrhinos. Next base: position 285,717,469 of record CM034701.1, read on the forward strand.
GCCCATTCACACTGCAGAATTATAATGCTATTGTTCCACTTTAACTGCCATCCTATGGAATCCTGGGATTTGTACTTTAAGAAGAAGCATTTCAAATTCTCATCCAGAGAGTTCTAGTGCCTCATCAAACTACAAACTCCAAGATTCCATGGGATGGAACCATGGCAGTTAAAGTGGAATCACAGTGCTATACGGTTGTCCCTCCCTATTCACGGACTTCAAGTCTGCGGTCTCGCTCTTTGCCGGGAGGGACAACTAGTTTCGCTAGTATTGCTAGTTTCAATGGGGCTTGAATATTTGTAAGCCACCATTTTCATGGTGGGGTCCAGAATAGATCCCCGTGAATTGGGAGGGGCAACTGTAATTGTGCAGTGTGATTGGGCCCCTAGTGCTATCCAACAGTCATGCTGGATGGGAGTAATGGAAGTTATAGTTCAACATATCAGTAAGATGCAATGTTGGGATAAGTCAGTCTATGATTTGAGAAACATGTATTTATGCATATTTGATTTTATTAAGGATTTGGGGAAATCCTGGTATTGCATACAGTTTCTTTTGTCAGTTGTATGATATATTTTGCCCTCTCTAATTTTTGCCATACATATGCTTTTGGCTGTTCTAGTTTTATGCATTCTCTTAATGGAGTAGCTGTGTATCTTAACCTATGGCATTTATGTGTAAGATGTAGTAAATTATCAAGCTGGGTGAAGGAAAAACTGTGGATGAAAGGCTGGGATGGGGGTGGAGGAACCACCCTGTTTCCCTAACAAATTCCAGTTTTCCATGGACTCTCACAGGTGGCCATTTATGTGTTCAGGCAGAACAGTTAATGGCTCAGTTTCCCACATAACCACAGACAGATTTTCTATAACTTCTTATGCTGTCACGTTTCTCCTTTTGCACATTCATAAGGGATATCAAAGTGATGTCCCTGGTTTGCTCATCATGGTGTGTGTGTGTGTGTGTGTGTGTGTGTGTGAAGCATACTAACAAGAGTTGCAATCCTGCACTCAGTTAAAGCATATAACAATGCAGTCCTTTCATTGCTTACTCAGAGGTAAATCCTATTAAGTGTAATGGGTCTTCTTCCCAGCTGTATGAATCCTATTGAGGTTAATAGGTAAGTGCAAGTTGCAAGTGAATACAGAACTAGGAAAGGTTACTTTTTTAGACTACAAGTACTAGTGTCCCATAGATATGTAAATGGATATGTAAATCTGGCCATGTTTTTATTTTTCTTATTATTGTATTCTACTTCTAGAGATGAAGAATTATAATGGTAAGAATTTTCTTTCCTCTTAGATGTCAAAATTCTCAGTAAGTGGAGACTGAAGACTTCCATGGTCCCTACAAAGCCCCTAAACAAAGGGTAGTGAATGTGAAACAGTCACAAGTGTGTAACTCTAAGTTACACACTCGTAACTGCCCAACAGGATTGCAGCCCACAATAATAACTAAGTAAATAGCCACCTCTTACCCAATGCTTGGAAAAATTACCTTTTCATTCTACAATTTCCAGGATCACTCAGCCAGTATGTCCAGCCAACATGGACAATTCAGGGAGTTATAGTGCTAAGAAGTAATTTCCCTGTTGACTGTTTTGTGATATCCAAAATAAGCTGCCTGAGGCAAACCTCTCACTCTCCCTAATGGTGGGGGCTGCCCTGATGGTGAGGGCTGCTACTTGAGCTATGTTTGCACTTTATTTAACCTTCAAAACCTTCCTCCTCCACAGCATTACAACATGTGTGTACTTTGGTACAGGCCTAGTGATGCAGAAGACAAGGAGGCGTTTCCCCTAAAGATATCTGCCTTCCAATACTGTGCCTCTCAGTTTAGAATGGAGGTGGGCCACATGCAGCTCAGTCCCATGTTTGTGGTCTCTTGAGATTCCACCTGAACATTAGGAATGAACTTTCTGATAGTGAGAGTTGTTTGGCAGTGGAACACATTGCCTCGGAGTGTGGTGAAGCCTTCTCCTTTAGAGGTTTTTAAACAAAGGCTGGATGGCCGTCTGTCTGGAGTGCTTTGTGTATTCCTGCATGGTAGGAGGTTGGACTGGATGGCCCTTGTGGTCTCTTCCAATTCTGTGATTCTATAATTTTATGACCTTCCCCTTGAAACAGTCTAAATGCAAAGGAAGCCTAGGCAATACCCTTCCCCACATTTTCCCTATATGTCCTTATGCCTGTTTTGAGAAAGGAGGGAGGCTTTAGTTTTTTTGTGGGTTTTTTTCGGGCTGTGTGGCCATGTTCTAG
>CM034701.1:285737773-285757419 GCA_020142125.1 Phrynosoma platyrhinos
GTGAATTGTTTAATTCCATTGTAATGTTCCCTTTTTGTATGTTTTTAGTTGTATTCTTCTTTTTAAATTGTAAGCTATCATGAGTTCCAATTTGGGGAGAAACAAGAGATACAAATAAAGGTAATAATAACATCAACACTAATAACACAGGGCTTTTACATCCCTTTTGTTCACTTCAGTCAGTAAGGTGTTAGAGAATACCTGAACATGTTCTGCCCTTCTATGTCTGCCCCACACACATTGTTTCCCAAAACTGCACCCCATTTATGCCATCTGAACTAGTTAACCCATCTTGTTTCATAGTAACACTGTATCTGAGGCCCCATTTACACTATGAAAATAATCCAGGATGAACCCAGGTTGAATCCTTGTTGTTCACACACATCCTGAATGCGCTTGATACACTGGCAAAAATCCCACTTAATTCAGAATATTCATTACTGTTTCCCCCTCTCCCTGAGTTTTCCTGAAAGATCCTCATCGATCAGTATATTCGGCAGTGTGAATAAGCTTCTGAATTGATTCAGATTGCTCTGTATCATTCAAAAGAATGGAGGTGGCTTCATTTTATCCCAAAATGATGGCATGCGTGAATAACAAGGGATTACAATGACTCAAAGAGATTCATGAACCCAAAACAAAATGGGAACAACAAACCTAATGTGCATCAGTGCGGCAATCCGCATCTCGTTGGGACAAAAAAAAAATGAGTGTAAATGCTCCCTGAGGCTGTATCTGCACTGCAGAAATAATGCAGTTTGACCCTACTTTAACTGCCATGGCATAATGCTATGGAATTCAATGATTTGTAGTTTGTTGTGGCACTAGAGCTCTCTGACAGAAAAGGCTAACAATCACACAAAAGCACAAATCCCAGGATTCCATAGCAGGGCAATTTAAGCGGTGTCAAACTGCATTTTTTTTTTCTGAAGTGCAGATGTAGCCTGAAGCTGTTTTCTGTAAAACATGGAAAGGATGCTTCTTTAGATTGTTTTTCCCAGAATCCCCCATTCAGTGCTAAAGCCAGCTGGAAAGTTTAAGCCTTGTTTAGGCAATTTTAATCAACCATGTAATTTCTCCATATATGCAGTATATGCAGATGGGTCATTTCTATTCTTTCCTAATAGAAGCTGTCCCAGTAAACCATTTGACCTTCCTTGCTTTATCTTTAGGAGCCACTTTTCTTTATCAGTGCTACGTGTACAACAATCCAGAAATCACCTTGTTTATTGCCCTTAATCAGCACCTTTGGGGTAAGTGACAGATAGCCTGTCGCCCAAAGGAAAACAACCTTTCAGGAAATGTGCCCCAAGAACCAAGGACAATATGGTTTTGGTACATTTCTGTGGTATGATCAAGGGTGGAGAGCGAGACTATTAAGATTAATTCTCACCCCACATTTCTAAACATCTTGGGTGTACTCATGTCTGGTTTAAAATCAGTGTAATGCTGAGCCTTCCCACATCATCTGGTTGCTTCTTACACTCACTAGATGCCTTGATGGCTTTGGTTGCTGTGTCTGAAATGTGGTTAGGCTATTGCAGGTCTGTCTGAGTTGATCTGCCCAGTTGGCTCCTACTTTCCCTTGACTCATAAAATCCATAAAACAACTCTTTTAGGAACATAGTGTTTCCCATATCTATAGATCTGAGAAAAGGGAATGAAGCTGATGTTTAGAAATCCCTCCTATTCTTCCTAGTCATCTTATTTGCTCATGCACAGTGAAATCTAAACTCTTTTTTTTCTTGATTAAGAAAGTAACCAGGCCTTGTTCCATTTTCCCTACTCAACAAACAACCCCTTCTTTCGCACAGAAGCTCAGTTGGGAAATTCCAAATATTTATCAAGGTGAAACTGTGTTCTCCATTTTGTGATGAATACTTGACTGAGGCTGCATTTGCACTGGAGAAATAATCCAGTTTGACCTTATCAAAAATCCCATAGCATTGAACCATGGCAGTTAAAGTGTGGTCAAACTGGATTATTTCTGCAGTTTGGATGCAAAGGTGGGCAAAGAAGAGTGAAGAATTAAATAGTCAGAAAAGTTACTTTTTGTACTGCAATATTCCTTACCTTAGAAAACTCTATGGGATTGCCACAGCAAGCTGACGGCAGGATTCTGGGAGCCATTTGTTTTTTAAAATGTATGTTCTCAGAGGCTTAGTGGCTAAATACATTTATCAGGCCATTTGAAAATACATACTAGCAAAGAGAAAAAGAGATACATACAATTTGTGTATTAGCACATACATTATAGTGAACGTCTGAAATACATTATAGTGAATATGTGAAAGCCCAGATCAGTGTTGTGTAAAAGTCATGATTACATATAGACATAAAGGTTGCGAGTTCAATACTAGCCAGGGCTCAGGCTAGACTCAGGCCTGCATCCTTCCGAGGTCGCTAAAATGAGTACCCAACTGTTGGGGGGCAATGAGCTTACAGTTGTAAACCGCTTAGACATCCCATAGCGCGATATGAAGCAGTATATAAATGAAGCTGCTTTGCTTTGCTTTAAATGACACAGAGATTTTTTTCATGAACATTTACATAAAGCCAGCATAGTGTAGTGGTTTGAGCATTGGACTATGACTCTAGAGAACAGGGTTTGAATTCCTCCTTGGCCATGAAAGCCCACTTGGTGACCTTGGGCAAATCACACTCTCTCATCCTCAGAGGATGGCAGTGGCAAACCCCCTCTCTGAAGAAACTTGCCAAGAAAACCCTGTGATAGGCTTGCCTTAGAGTCAACATAAGTTGAAAATGACTTGAAGGTAAACAACAACACACACACATATCTAAATCACACCTAGAACTGGAAATATAAGTCTCTTGAGCTTTTGATTATTTTTAATTTTTGCCTGAAATAATCAAGTTTCAACTTTTGTAAATTCACTGTAACATAACATAAGGTTTTAATCCTATGATCATTTATCTTGGAAAAAATCCCAGTGAACTCAGGGAGGCTTACATCAGAATAGAATAGAAGAATGTGAAAGATATGAGTATGTACTTTAATTCTCATAGACAGTTTAGCATTGTATATTCACCACATACTAAAATCTACAGCCACATGGAAGCAGATGGAGTTAGTCTGTAAAGCAACTTGTATGAAGACTCTAGACATACGGTTTTATAGAAAACCACTTGAAAGTCAAGTAAAACCTGTCTTTTCTGGTAAAGTTTTTCTTCTTTGAATGGGTGGGCATTTATATAAAGCTTGGTTGACCTTTCTAATAATTTATTTCTGCTACAGAGTATGATAATTAAATTGTAAAACCAGAGTCATCTCTCATGACATATCTGTCCATAAGAGGGGCTATACATTATTTGAACTGTTTTATCTATTTTGTGAACTTTTGTGTAAGCTTGAGTTTATTTACAAAGAAAGTGGTTTCATCTGTTAAAATAACATGCAGGCCAATCCTAACACATATGAGGTGAATAGGTTAGGATAGAGAAATAGAGCCTATCTAGGGCTACTGGTCCCAGAGGCCTCCAATACATCCACAAAGCCAGTGCCAGCTGGTGGCTCCACATCTCAGTGGCTTAGTGAACTCATTCTGAATTTAGTCCAAACTTTAAACTTCAGTTCAAACTTTAAAGGGAATATTCAAGGTGCTGTACCTTATCCCCCAAATAGATCCAGACCAGGATTTGAATCCCCGTTCAGCCATGGAAACTCAGTGGGTGACGCTAGGTAAGTCAAACATTCTCAGCACCAGAGGAAGGCGAAGGCAAACTCCCTCTGAACAAATCCTGCCAAGAAAACCCATGATGAAGTTGCCATAAGTCACAAATGACTTGAAGGCACACAGCACAATAACCCTAGATAGCTCCTTCAGTCTAAAACCCAAACTGAATTTACTACCTCTCTGAACCTTTTAAATGAAAAAAAAAGCATTTACTGCAAAAGACACCCATAATGTCAGTTTTGGAAAGTACGTTATGTGTACGCTATGTGTATATGGGGAAAATCGTGGAAAAACAATTAAAAAGCCACATGGTTTTTTTCACTCACATGTAAGGACAAAGCATCTCATGGTGGTTGGCCTTTGTTTGAGGATGAGAAAATACACAGATATCATTTATATTGGTGAGAATCTTTTATGACATTTACGCATCAAATAACACTCTAAATACAGTGCTGCATAGTGAATGCCAGCCTGATCCCTACCCTCATCCCAGATCTGTTCCCCTGTTGACTGGGAAGTGGCCGACCAACTCCCCCAACCCTCTGTGAGTGATATCCAGCACAACAGGCAGAAACTGGGTCCCTGCCACAATTCTTCACACCAGAGATTGCTTGTATGAAAGGATGGGTGCGAAGGTCAGTCAGCTGTATCCCAATCAACAGAGGAACAGACCACAATCAATCCCAGAGGCTGCTGCTTGGTAAATAAAGACTGTGGAGCCATTCACAGTCCCTAGAGCCCCTAAACTAGGGGTTATGTAGGGATCATGAATACATATATCAGTCACAAGTGTGTAACTCTGTATTATACATTCATAATGTCTGTGGAGGATTCTGGACATTACCAGTCATGAGCAACCTAATCAACATAGGAAGCTGCCTTATACTGGATCCAACCATTGTTAGCTTTGACTGGAAGTAGATCTCCAGGATTATGCACAGTATTCTTTCTTATCTGGATTGGTAGGAAAGACCCAAGAGTGCTTAGCTTCCAAAATAAGACAAGATGTATATGTTCAAAGTGGTATGGTGGTAACCAAAGTAGGTTTCATTGATTTCTAATCATTACTAAGTCTGAATGCAACTCAATTAATGTAATACAAAAGAAGCCAACATTCTTGCTCAAATGTTGTATGTGTGCTTTCCCCTCATGTTTCTTTCCCTTTTGGTACCACATGAGTGCAAACTTAGGCATCACAGTCAGAGTAATTAGATAACAAAAAGATAACTATGAAGCTAAATGGGTCAATATTACTCAGCCAAAACTACCTTACACCATTGCAATGAGGACAAAGTCAGGGCTAATTCCTTGAGATTCCTGGAGTCAAACATAGATAGTAAATGCTATATAAGCAGATATAGATACAGACATAGATTTACTTATGGTATTTCAGATCTTTGTGGTCGTATTAAGTATTTCTTTGGGTTCTGACTGTCTGTTGGCAGATATTTTACAGAAGAAACCTGTCAAATATTAACCGAAAGCAATATACAGATGGAGAAAACATCCTTATGGAGCTATAATCCACCAGACATGCTATTAAAACCAGTTCAAAATCTGTTGACCTTGCAATAACAGACATTTTTAAAAGCCTAATTTAGACACTGTTAGCTCAAACTCAGATAATCCAAACTGAGGTCATCTTCTTTCGTTGCGCAACATATTTTTCTCTGGTATTCTGTTGGTTAGTCCTAACTAGAGTAGACTCATTCAGTCAGTTCTTGAATGGTGATTCAACAGGTAGGTAAATGCCATTGATTTAGGCATTTGTCTTTTAATCATGCAGCATTTCTGGGGAAAGGGAAAACTTCACCTTCCATTCTAGGTGAACTTTTGGAAGGTATACAAAACCTACTACACTGCTACCAAGTGAATATAAATGAAGACTGTATGTAATAGGCATTATTATATCAATGATGTTCAAGCATACTAATATCACCATCATTGTCATCTCCTCCCACTTCCTCCTTTTTTACTGTGCCACTACCACAACCACCTAAGACTAATGCTTAGAATAGGTCTGTACACCTTGTGGCCCACTGGACCAAGCCTAATACAGACCACCTGTCATGTGGTATGTCTTGCTAGTTACTTGTCTGTTCCCCACCACCTGCTCAATAGGCAGAAAAACCAGTAAACTTAACTGAGCCCCTGTGGGTCTACTATGCACAGCTGTTCAGCTGAATTCAGCATCTAATGTCAGAGGTTCTCCAGGCTTCCCTACAGTCTCTTAATAAGGTTAATCCTGTCAGCATTGTGTTCATTGATGACCTGTCTGCTTGGCTGCTTGAGGGGAAGACCAACCTTACACCTTCTCTCCCATTTCTAAAGCCAATCAGATGAAAACCAGTATTGTTTGAATCTTATTTGACCATCAGAAGGAGTAAGAGGACTTTATCACATGAACCTTTGAATATGCAATTAAATTAGAGAACAGTGCCTTTGGCAATACTTATTGCATGATGTCGTGGCTGTTTCATTGCTGCTTAGAGCATCCCTTTTTATTGACAGAGAATACCCATCACTAAGGTCCCCAAAACACTCCTGTAGCACTTGTCCTCAAGTGTGATGGCTCCTTACATGGCAGTCCTGGAATTGGGCGGAGACATTGTATCAATGTCTCCTCTCTCCTCCCTCCTGCTTACTATTCTAGAGCAGGCTGGGATTTTTAAACTTTTGTTTCTCTTTGCCCCCCCCCCATTGCCAAACGAGAATGCTAGAGTCTCCTTGAAAGAAGAAACTGTCATTTCTCCTTTGGCAGAACAAGTGGGTGGGTGGCAGAGAAGCCGCTTCTCTCTGTGTCCTGGCTGTTAAAGGACAAATGCTAAAATCTCCTTGTGAGATAATACTTTACTGATAGTAAATGCTAACACGATTACCCAGGAAAGGTTGCCCAGAGCTAATTTTCTGTGCTTTAAATTGGTCAAACTATGTTAGAAAGAATTCCATCGCAACCTCCACCTGCTAAATTTAACATCACCACTTGAGACTGTGACAGAAATGGACAGACCAGCCTTTTACCCATCATGTGTCCATTTCATGGGTGTTCATTCATGTCATAAAGTCGTCATTCATGTTATGCCTAAACGTGTTTCTGCATTAATCTATAGTTATAACATAGCTCAGTTAATGACCAGATGTTGACAGTAACTATTTGCAATGCGTTCATTTTTCCTGTAATGAAATTATAACTAAATTACATTATAACTGTAATTTAGTGAGGGATATTTTCACACCTTTTGCACTCTGTCTGTAACATTTACTGTTACTTTTATATTTCATGTACAAGTTCTAATTCTGCTATTTAAAGTACTTCTAATTATTTTAATGTATCTTTTAAATTGCTTTCAATGTTATTGATAGTTTATTTAGTTCTTAATTATAACCTTTTGAATGCTTTTCCTATCTTGTATATGCTTTAATTTATAAGAAGATTTAATTTGGATGCTGCCTAGAGTCCCCATCCTAGAATCATAGCACATTATCACACGGGGAGTCGCGGGGAGAAAGTGGAAATAAATGGGCACAAGCAGAAGTCTTTAATTTACGGGATTTGTCCTGATCCGCCTCGTCTGATAACTAAATTCGAATTTAAAAGGGGATTAATTCAAACGAAAACCTGATCTTTTCATTTTCGGGATTTTTGAGGATTTGAAAAGATCAGGCTTTTGTTCGAATTAACTCCCTTTTAAATTCGAATTTAGTTATCAGACGAGGCGGAACAGGACAAATCCCGTAAATTAAAGTCTTCTGCTCGTCCTGTTTATTTCCACTTTCTCCCTGCAACTCCCCGTGTGATAACGTCCATAGAGTTGGAAGAGACCACAAGGGCCACCCAGTCCACCTCCTTGCCATGCAGGAACTCAGAACCAAAGCACTTCAGGAAAGGGGGGGATAGAAATAAAGTTTGTACTATTATTAATAATAAAAGTCAAGGTCCTGTTGATGACAGATGACAGCATGACTCTTAGCTATGCTAGTTTATGTACTTTGAATGACACTGCACAACACTGTTGTATCTGATGCACAAGAACATACAGGCAATTCTTAGAGTAGCTCCCTTTTTCTGACTGCTGACTGAGTACTGGGGTTCACTTGGGTGCTGGGAACCCTTAAGCACCCAGGAAGTAAGGAGCCAACTTTTGCTAAGAGTTGAGATTGCTCCTTTTCCATTGGCACTCTGCGTACATGTCCAGGACACTGACATCATGTCTAGAAGGACCCTGGCTGTTTTTAGGCACTGGGGAGGAAGTGGGAGCAAGGGAACTGCCTCCAATGCTCCTGATGACAGCATAGATGTGCTGGCAAATACTTATGCTTTGACAATGGGCTTTCTAATGTGAGTGTATTGTGTGCCTGTAAGACACGTTCAGAGGACGCTTGCCATTGCCTTCCTCTGAGGCTGAGCTAATGTGATTTGCCCAAGGCCACCTCATGGTCAAACCCTAATGGTCAAGGGTCTCATGGGTTCATGGATTTTATGGCCAAGCAAGAATCAAACTTTGGTCTCCAGAATCATAGTCTAACATGAAAACTACTATGCCATGCTGGCTCTTAGACATAGGCTAATAGTAGTACTGGTAATTGAAGCGGCAGAAGTAGCTACAAAAACAGCAGCAACAAAAGCAACAGTTATGAAAGTGTGGCCTAACTAAATGGTGGAAGAAGAGGACTCTCACATGATTCAATTGCTGCCTTGTTCTGTGCCTTGAACTTCAGCATCATGGTCTGTATGCTGACGTGATGAGCCGGAGAGTATGTTTTGCAGCACGGGCCAGTAGCTTGTGGAATTCCTTTTAAACAAATAATAGCATAAAAGATATCTATCTTAACTACTTTGAAAAATGGGAAAGTAACCCCCCTGAAGAAATTTGTCAAGAAAACCCCATGGTTGGCATAAGTCAGAAACGACTTGTAGGCACATGATGACACAACAGCAAAATATTAATTATAGCTAGAATTCACTAAGGCAGTTACAAATGCATAATTTAGAGTTCTGCTTTCATGACTGGTTTGTATTCATGATCCCTATATATTCCCTGGTTAGGGGATACATGGGGCCATGAAAGTCCCCCAGTCCTCCCTTACTATACAGCAGCTGCTGCAATCAATAAATGTATTTTCCCCTTTTCTTTCTTTCTTTTCAGGAAACAGTTGACTGAGGTTCCCACCTTCCCTTGTGTGAGTGATCTCTGGGGTGAAGGGAAATTGTGGCAGGGACCCTGCTTCTGATTGTCACATGGAGATTGCACATGGGAGGAAGTGGGAGCATCAGTCAGTTGATTCCTGATTGACAGGGGAACAGGTCCCCCATGGATCAGAGTGGCTCTTGTCCAATAAGTGGGGATTGGAAGAGTCAAGCTGGGAGACACTATATAGCTACGTAACTAATAGAAAATTCCACTGACCTCTTTTTTAAAAAATGTAACAGTTTTCTTTTGGGGTCTTGCAATGATAACAGCAGCATACATTAGCTGCCAATTGGTTAGACTTTCATTGATCACATTTATGAAACTGTTAGTTGTGTAGGTCTTCTCAGGTTAGAAGTGAGAACTTACTGTAACCCATTGGGGAAACAAGCTTGAGATCAGTGAGAGCCTTCTTAATTCACTTGCATCGTCTGCCTTTCCAGATGTGGCTAAGTTCCTTCCCAAGAGGAGGACCCTTCTGCTAGACAGCACCAGTGTGATGAGTCAAGGTATTGTGGCTGAGACTGTGAGTGTGCTGGCGCTGCTGTCACCAGGCAGGCAGACAGATAGACATTCAAAGAAACCACAGCACTCAGGTTTTATTTGCCCTTCTCCTTGTTCATCAAGCCGAAGCTATGTGTGTGTGTATGGATTTCACCCACAAAATAAATAAACTCTCTGAAACACCTGAAGATTGTTTACTTTCAGAAATACCCAAGTAAGCATAATCCAGAAGGCGGGAAATGGAAGATGACTAGGGGCAAGGCAATGGGGTGGGGATGAGAATGAAGGGGCCCCTGTGGCAATCCTCCAAAGAGAACAAAAAGGCAGAAAGAGACATTCCATTCTTACTGTAAGTGAGCTAATGCTCTTACTGTAATGTTCCCAGCATTCCAACAAGGCCACCTCAAGCTGATCTCACCAGTTGCCCTTTGCTGATGACTGAAATGATCACCATGTAATAAGATTATTTTGGTATTTTTCTGGAAGGGGATAGTGTAGAGCTTGGAAAAATTACCTGGTGAAGGGCTACAACTGCCAGAATCTCCCACTTGGTGCACCACAGCCAGACACTGCTGAGTTTTGGATAGCAATTTCAGAGACATATATTTATTTGCCCAGGAATTTGGGATGTTACTCAGTCCTGGAGCTTGCTGGCTTTGAGAAAATTCTTGTTGTCTATTTTTAGTTTTATGGCCCATGTGATTAGTTATTATGTATAACTGATTTGTTTTAATTGTGCTTTGCCCTGGCCTTCTTTGGGAAAAAGAGGAATAAATAAATAAAAATAATAAATAAAACATAATAAGATTGTATATGCATAAATGTTGTTGTTATTGTTATTGTTGTTGTTGTTGTGTCTGTGGAGATATTTTCTCTTATGAAATTAATGAAAGAATCCTTGAGTATGTAAGAGCTCTGGAGCTTCCTTGACATCCAAAGATTGGTGGCCAGAAACACATACATATTATTGCATTCAAATAAAATAGAAATGAACATGTTTCAGACAATTGTCTAGTTCCTTCTAGGTGAGCCATTCCCAATCTGTTATCCATCCCACATGTTGTGACATGTACTCCCAGGTAAGAAAGATAGATCTGCACCATCCACTTTTAATAAGCCCATTTCCCCAAATGATCCAGCAGAGATTCTTAGATATCTAGGATATTTTTTTCTTTTGTATACTTCTGGTTACTCCAGTTTTAAAAGTGAAGATTCATTCATTCAAAATGAACAAGTGCAAACATCCCTTTATTTCATTAACCTAACAACACATGGTTAAGAGATTTAAGGTAAGATACGTGCAGGGAGTAATCTATAAATGAGAGATGTCACAAATTCAGTTGGGAATCCTTAGGTCCTTCATGCAAAACATGTGATCTACCAGAGCTCTTTGCATACTGTACTTTTGACTGGGAGTAAGAAGGCAGAAAGGATTCAGTTGTGCAGAAAAATGTTCCACCTATGCTTAACATAGCTCCCATAACCATCCATCATCAGGGGTCTATTGGATGATGGGAGCTCTGGAGAGCAATAGGCTGGGGAAGGCTGCTCTAGATTTTTCCTGCTTTCCCAAAATTATTGGCATGCCCACTGGTCTTTCAGGGCTCATTTAGAAGGGGCAAAGTATTGAGGGTTTCCAATTCTGTTTATTTTGTGTTTATCTACATAGCCCTAGGTTTTCAGCCAAAGTCTTCCAAGGTTTTGCTCTCTTCCTCCTCCCCCTGCCACTGATCATTTGTAATTTCTAGACTCATGCAACATATCAGAAATTGATTTAGACTCCTAATAACCTTATTACATAACCATGAAATAATTTCTTAGCAATTATAATTTTGTTGGTCAAAGAGGTCAATCTGAATTTTTGCTCAATAAAGGCTGCATGATAAAGCAGACCTAATGCCTCCAAGTACAGATAATAACCATGGCCCAGTGCATCATATCTAATTCAGTAAAGGAAGGAATTCCTGTTGTAAATTATTGGAAATGAATTATCACTATTAATTCATAGACTTGTCTTTTCAAAAGCATCAATGTGTTTCAAGATTCAGACGTTTGCCTGTGGTCTCACTTTCTGATAATAAATAGGTAAGGGTTTTATGAGGGGGTGTAGCTCCTTTTCAGTCTTCATTGGCAGGGACAAAATCTACCTTTATTTCTCCTTCTTATGTTGTAATCTATTCTTACTGTTCAAACATAATGGTTTGCTGCCTCAAATACCAACTTCATGTCTTATGCCATTTCTTCTTATGTAAAATGTTCCAATGTGAAGCAGGAGTAGAGAGGTACAATAATGCTTATATCACATCACATTTTTGTAATTAGATAATACACTGATAGGAAAGGAAACTAGAGGCTCAGCTGCCATTTATGGTAACATGTAATATGTATTGCAATGCAGCAGTAGAACAAAAAGTACATTTCTTAACTGTAAGCAAAAACTGAGAAGGAACTGAACTCCATAACTATTTTAAATACTTGTTATCAGAAAGTCAGACTGAGCTATGTCTGGATTCTTAACTAGATTTGGACTTTTTTCAGTATTGTCTGATGGCTTCTCTGGAGAGCTTATACAGATTAACTTTCCCAGAGTTTCAACAGAATCAAGATAGTCATATAAGTACTGCAAGAAGCAAAATTTCAAAAATAAAAAGCTTTGCTCTGAAATGCACACATACATACATACACACACTTCTAGCAAACCCTGAAATGGATTGGGAGCATAAAGTAATTGTGTGACAGCCATTAGGTAGGAATGTTTTTTAACCAATGATGGTAAATTGATGAGACCAATGAAATTACTCCAAACTCCCTCTGTAAACAGTCACATTTTATAGATTTTATATGAATGCCCAACTGGAAAATAATCCTCAGATAGACTTATGTCATTTACTAATTCATCCAAAGTCTTAACAAACTAAGCTCAGACATTTCATTTTTCAGTTGTGCTGCTAAATGTGCCCACTCAGGCATATCCTCCCCCCCCCCAGAACACTGATTTGTTATTTCTATCATTCCTCCAAGGAGTTCAAGGTAACATGCATATTTCTGCTCCTGCATTTCATTCTCACAAGAGACCTGTTGTTAGCTAGGTGAAAGAGCAGAATGGTAACTGGTCCAAGGTCATAGAATGAACTTTTGAAATTGAACATAAATTTCCTGGTGATAGTCTGCGACTTCATCCACTACACCAGGTGTAGGCAACCTTTTTGAGCCGGGGGCCAGGTTGCTGTCCCTCAGACAATTGGGGGGCCGAAGCATCAAAAATAAATAAATAAATATAAAAATTAAAATTTTAAAAAAATTAAATATTACAATTTTTTTAAAAAAATATGCATGCACACTCTCTCAGCCCCAGAAAAGCCATGGCAAAACCCCTGTGGAGATTTTGCCAAGAAAACCCCAAGAACAAGTAATAACAATAATCAATATCATCATGGCAGGCGGTGGTGGTGGTGGCAGCTGCGGTAGGACCGGCCTGGGGCCAGTCTAAAGGCCTCGGTGGGCCGCATTCGGCCCCCGGGCCTTAGGTTGCCTACCCCTGCACTACACTATAGAGGCAAGAGGTAGAGAAGGGCAGGCCAGCTCCATTGGGCCTAATCACAGTAAGAAGGCCCTCCCTCCAGTCCATCTGCCTTGGCCCAGGCTTTAGAGGGAGAGAAGATCTGCTGGACTTTTCCCCCTTCCCCACCACCATTCACTTCTTCTTTTGTGTCTTGTCTTTTTAGATTGTAAGCCTGAGGGCAGGGAAATGTCTAATTAACTATTTGTAAGCCACTCTGAGAGCCTTTTGGCTGAAGAGCGAGGTATAAATACTCCAAATAATAATAATAATAATAATAATAATAATAATAATAATAATAATAGAATCATAGTAAGGGAAGGATATTTGTGGGCTATTTGGTCCAACTTCTTTCTTGATGCAGGCAAATCAAATGTAGGGCTCTGTCAGAAGATGGCAGCCTGCTCAGAAGCACCCACTGTTATATTAGATGGGGCAATTTCCTTGGCAGGGCCTGCTAAACCCACTAGGGATTAAACCCAATACTGCTGCCATGATGCTGAATTTGCTACCACAGTTGTTGGAGCAGTAGTAGAGAAACCAATGCTTTCCCTTTAAAAAATAGTTGTGCTGGGAAGATATGTTTTCTTTGGATCCAAAATATGGTTCCAGGAATGCAATTTGGCTTGCAAGTGAAAGGGCTGTTCTATATAGACATTGTGTTAAAGAGATAGAATGCTTTCTCTTCCTTCCCTTTTGGCCACTGCTCCACAAATTCACCTGCAGCAGTGGGATGACAAGGCTCAAAATGGGAGGAGGGAGAGCATGTAGCTTGTGGATCACATGCTGTTCGTTTTCAGACTATATAGGTTATAGCACTCTGATTCCATTTGAACTCCCATGGCAACATCCTCTTGAATCCTGGAGTTTGTAGTCTGCCAAGGCACTAGAGCTTTCTGAACAAGAATTCTAAATGCTCCTCTTTAAACTGCAACTTCCAGGATTCCATAGGACAGAACCATGTTAGTTAAACAGGAACCATAGCATTATAACTATGTAGAAAGGGCCTTTGGTACAGAAAGAAAGTTGAAAGGGCCTTTGGTACAGTAATGGGTTCCCCATGTTCCTGCCATCTTTTCCTTCTTCTGTGTAATAGCCCTTTAGGTATTTGCAGAGTGCTCTCATATGATCTTCTCCCCCTGCCTTTTTCTATCTAGTTCTATCAGCGTCTCCTTCTAGGACTGGTTTTCTTTATTACAGTACTCCTTATGTCCTTTGGCCTCCTCTGAACCCATTCCAATGTGCATATCAGTAATTCAACATACCAATAATAATATAATAATAAATTTTATTTGTACCTCGCCCCTCTGCATTGCAATCTGGGTGGCTTCCAACATAAAAATACAATACAATAAGATCAAACCCCACCTTAACCATCCCACCCCTTAAAAATTATTAAACAACATTGAGTTAATAATTTAATATAAGGCAAATGCCCAAAAATTAAAAATTAAAATTTACAATAATACAATATTATAATAATTACCATGGCAGTGAATACGGCTGAGAATGGGGAAGAATGGGGAATAATTACCATGGCAGTGAATACGGCTGAGAATGGGAAGAAACATAAAAATCACTTCCATGACTGGGAAGACTAGTCAGGAAAGGCCTGCCGGAAGAGTCCTTTTAAAGCATCTTGACAGTTCTTTTAAACTTGACACATGACAGATCTCATCCAGCAGGCCATTCCATAGTCTAGGAGCAGTCATAGAGAAGGCCCTCTGGGAAGTAGTTGATAGTCTAGATTTTTTCAACTGTAACAGGTTCTTCCCAGAGGACCAAAGAACGCGGGGTGGATTGTATGGGGGCAGTCGGTCTTGAAGATAGACATGGCCCAAGCCATGTAGGGCTTTAAAGGTAATAACCAACACCTTGTACTGGGCCCAAAAACTAATCGGCAGCCAGTGAAATCTTTTTAAGACTGGTGTAATATGGTCTCTTCTAAATGTACCAGAAACCAACCTGGCTGCCATATTCTGAACTAATAGAAGTTTCCAGACCAAGCACGAGCGTAGCCCCATGTAGAGCACATTACAGAAATCCAGATGGGAGGTTACCAGAGCATGTACCACAGTTTTGAGATCCCTTACTTTCAGGAAAGGGCGCAGCTGGCGTATCAGCCGAAGCTGATAACAGGCACTCCTGGCTGTCGCATTCACCTGATTAATCATATGAAGTGACGAGTCCAGGAGCACCCCCAGACTGTGGACACAGTCCTTTGTGGTAAGTGTGATCCCCTCCAGGACTGGAGGTTGCATCCCTATACCTGGTTTCGGGGCTGCTACTATAAGTACCTCCGTTTTGTCTGGATTCATTTCAATCTGTTTTTCCTCATCCAGTCCATTACTGCCTTAAGACAGCCATTGAGAGGAGAGATGCCATCTGAAATCAAGACTGATGACCTGGACATGGAGAAATATATCTGGGTGTCATCAGCGTACTGATAACACCCAGCTCCGTGTCTCCGAATGAGCTCTCCCAGTGGCTTCATATGGATATTAAATAACATCGGGGACAGTATGGCACCTTGGGAGACACTGCACTTAAGCTTCTTCCCAGCGGAGCTACTGTCCCCGAGTAACACCCTCTGGGACCTGCCTGAGAGGAAGGAACGGGACCACTGCAAACCAGTGCCTCCTATTCCCAACCCCTTCAGGCGATCCAAGAGGATGTTGTGATTGATTGTGTCAAAGGCCACTGAGAGGTCTAAGAGCACCAACAGGGTCACACTACCCCTGTCGATACTCAAGCGCATGTCATACCTGTAATACCTGTATAGATAAGAAGGCTGGACATAATCTAATCAAGCTAAGCACTTTTAGATCCTATTGACTTCAGTGGGAATGTTAAACACAAGAGTTGCAGCTGGCCCTTTGTAAATGTGCTTATATTTGATTGGAGCATGCCCAAGAAGTTGTCTTCTTTCTTTGTGTGTGTATATGCAACACACATACCATATGTGCTGGTTAATAAAAGTGTTTGAATCAATAAATAATTATCCTTGTCAAGATGTGTTATTATTCATACTTGTTTAGCATTAGGGGAAGGATGGCATAGGGACTTGAACAGTAAGTCACACCATAAATAGGACAGAGGGTTTTGTTAGGTTATTGGGAATATCTCTTTCAGAGAAAGGTTTTAAGCAAAAAGACCATCACTATGAATTTCTGTTGTCTGTGTATCTCTATCTTTGTAGAGATGAAACATTCCCTGACATTTCCTCTACAGAATTTACAATCTGTAACAGTGATCATCAGACTCATTGTCACCAGACCAAAATCCCCATATATGCTTGTCTCTTGTATAATATATGGTGACTGACTCATGCACAGTAGATTATGTGTCTGAAAGTGAAACATACTTTCTTAGTTGTCAGACATCTTTCCCTCTGCTGTGGCAAGTTTTTGCTTGCTGGAAATTATGTTGTCTACCACTTTGCTGCATTTTCCACAACTGTGCTGTTTTCCCAGACAGTATATCCTATTGCTCCTTGACAAGAATTTCTCAGTCATTGTTTCCCATTGATTCCTACAAGAAGGGACTTTTGAGGTAGACAACAACATTGGCATTTTTCTCTGATATAAGATCAGAATATGTATAAGATCAGAATACGTATAAGATCAGAATATAGCCTCCCTGTAATTGGGAGGAAAGCAAGAAAGAAGTCATAACATGTGCAACCCATTTTGCAAAAGCTGCACTTTTCCTGATGTAATTCTGACAAAGCTTGGACTGCAACTGTCTCACAAATGCCCAGTTGTGCTAACTGGGGATTCTGGGAATTGTGGCCCAAAAAAGTAACTTCCCCCAACCTCTGCTTTCCATGCCAGTTTCAACAAGCTGATGTTACTCTTTTGAGCTCTAAATAGTTTAGCACAAGGTTATCTGATGGATTACTTCCATTCACAGAATGCTTAGATCAGCAGCCCTGTTTATATGCCTCCAACAAGGCAGGTATGTATTATAGGCCTTCCAGTAGTAGTTTCACAGTTATGGCATTCCCTTTTGGCTGAACTCTGCAAGGTCTTTGTGAATTACTTTGCCATTGCCACCACATATGATGGGCCCAATTTATGTAACCCCATACATGTTCTTAAAAAAAATATTTAGGCTTTTATTTTGGGGCTCCCTGCCATATTTTTGAATAAAGTTTCCCAATTAGACCTCAGAGGCAATGATACCTCAGTTATAAAACCTGTAATGTTTGCCACCAAAATAAATGATTTGTATGAAAGGAATCATAGATATGGGATTGACATGATCATTTCAGACTAGGTGAACAAAATTAAAAAGAGAGATGTTTTAAACAAGAGAAAAAACATCAACTGTTAAATAATAGGTTAAGCTCTACAGTTAGCCCTCTGTATCTGCAGATTTTTTATCCATGGATTCAAGCATCCACAGCTGGAAAATATTTTTAATAACACAAAAATAAAAATGTTTTTTAAAAAATAAATTCCAAAAAGCAAACCTTGATTTTACCATCTTATATAAGGGACACCATTGTATTAAACCATTGTATTTAATGGGATGAGTATCCATAGATTTTGGTATCCATGGGGGTCCTGGAACCAAATCCCAGCAGATACTAAGGACCTTAATGTAAATAAACTTGGGTGAGCCCATGTGGAATAGTAGTTTGAGTTTGGGATTACTACTCTGGATACCAGGGTTTGAATCCCCGCTGAGTGATGAAAACCACTGGGTGACTTTGGACAAGTCACATTCTTTCAATCTCAGAGAATGACAATGACAAAACCCCTATGTAGAAACATGCCAAGAAATCTCATGATAGATTTGCCTTGGGGTTGCCTAAGTCAGAAATGAAGACACACAATCACGACAAATAAACTTGGTAGATAAGAAAGTTGTTCACAGCTAATAATCTTTTTCCTCTGTTCAGATTTCCCTAAAATATATTATTTCAACCAGGAACCATATTTTGGAATGTTATATTAAAAGCAAGCAACAAGAAGGAAAGAATAGGAAAGAAACTAATACACTAACACTAGCCATTAGTTTAGAAACCCTTTTCTGTTAGTGTGTTACTTGAGGAGCTGTGTTTTAGTAATGCATTAATAACACATTGTTTTAATTTTAAAATTAGGAAAAAAAACTTAGAAATATTATAATAATAAAATAATAATAAATTTTATTTATACCCCGCCCAATGGCAATCCAATCAGGGCGGCTTACAGATTAAAACACCCAATACAACATAAAATCCCCAAAACAGTAAATACAGCATACTCCCCTCCCCCCTTAAAACAATATTAAATCAATAATGATTAAAACAGTACAATATAAAAAACCCAATACAAATAAATTAAAAAGCCTGACACACAATCCTCACCATCAAATTGATGGGGCCACGAGAGGATTGCCAATAGTGCGGCTATTTGTATCTGAGGTGGGGATCACTGGTCCGGAAAGGCCTGCCGGAAGAGATCCGTCTTAACAGACTTTTTAAAGCTGTCCAAAGATGTTAAAAGATGGATCTCGTCCGGCAGGTCATTCCAGAGTTTAGGGGCAACAACTGAAAAAGCCCTCTGGGAGGTAGCCGCAAGCCTCGATTTCTGAGGCTGCAGCAGGTTCCTCCCGGAGGACCGAAGAGCGCGGGGAGGATTATATGGGAGAAGGCGGTCCCTGAGATAGTTTGGACCCAAGCCATTTAGGGCTTTAAAGGTAATAACCAACACCTTGTACTGGGACCGGAAACTAATAGGCAGCCAGTGGAGGGATCGCAGAACCGGAGTAATGTGGTCCCTCCGAGATGTTCCCGATTGTCCTAAATCCTTAAAAATAACCTTTAAAAATAACATAAACATATTTTTTCTTATACCAAATGGCATTACATTTAAACAGCAGTGGCTTTTCCAACTCCCTCCCCAGGAGTCTTGCCTGATACCTCATAAATATATTTTATGAGTCGGGCCTAGGAATTTCTGGGGTTTGTAAAGGACTTTAAGAATTGCTGGTGTCAAAATTGTTGACAGAGCAATTTTGATTTTACTGTCTATTTGAATTGTTGCTCTTTTACTTTATTTTCTCAGATTTTATTCATTTGTTTGTTTGCTCATCTAACATTCACTCTTTCCCTCAATATGGGACCCAAGGCAGCTTACAGTGTAGGTAAAAAACAAAATACAACTAAATCAATATATAATACAAATAATTTTTTTAAAAAAATTAAATGAACAATCTATCTCACCCCATTAAAAACCCTTCTGCACAACCAATTAAAAGTTGAAGGAATTCTAGATAAATACGTTTTTGCCTGCAAAAAGAAAGCGAAGAAGGAACCATATAATCCACCCCGTGCCCTCAGGTCCTCTGGGGGGAAGTTGCTTCAACCAATAAGAACTAGGTTTGCAGCAACCTCCCAGAGGACTTTCTCTGCCACAGCCCCTAGAATGTGGAATGCTCTGCCAGAGGACATCTGTCAGATAACCATAGATGACTTTAAAAAAAGCCATCAAGATGGATCTCTTCCGGCAGGCATTCCCAGAATGATACTTTCCACAATCTCTCCCCCACCATTAGATCACTCCTTTATAATCAGAGTGCCCTGTCTAATTGTATTAGATTTGTAATTTTGTTTTAATTTAAATTTTAAGGTTGTTATGGATTTAATATATTTTTAAGGGAGGTGATATGTCCTTTGTATTGTACAGGATTGTATTTTTAAATTGTAAG
>CM034701.1:285765235-285776962 GCA_020142125.1 Phrynosoma platyrhinos
GACCCATGCTCTTAGATGTCTCTACACTAATGCACAGAGCATAGGAAACAAGATGAACTTGAACTCCTAGCACAACCAAGCAAATACATAATAGGGATCACTGAAACATGGTGGGATGAGTCTCATGATTGGAATATAGGAATAGAGGGGTATAACCTCTTTAAGAGAAATAGCCCAGGAAAGAAGGAGGAATGGCATTATATGTCAGGGATATTCACACCTGTGAAGAGATCCAGAACTTAAATCCTGAAAATCAGGTGCAGAGCATCTAGATAAAAATTGAAGGGGAAGGAAACAACAGGGATGTTATTACAGGAGTCTACTACAGACCCCCATGTTAGACTGAGGAATTGGATGATGCCTTTCTAGAACAGATGACCACACACTCAGAAAAGAGAGATGTAGTAGTGATGGGTGACTTCAACTATTCTGATATTTGCTGGAAGTCAAACTCAGCCAATACTTCAAGGTCTAGCAAATTCCTCACTTGCCTCGAAGATAATTTCATTGTCCAAAAAGTGGAAGAGGCAGCAAGGGGATCAACTATTTTAGATCTGATCCTAATTACAAGTGGTGGGATCCTTAGGTGGTCATGTTCTCCTGGAGTTTCTTATACAGTGTAAAGAAGAAGCTAGGTATAGTCAGACATCTAGATTTTAGGAGAGCTGATTTTAACAAACTTGGGAAACATTGGGAGTGATCCTGTGGTCACTATGGGTTGGAGTGGAGCAGGTCCAATATCCACAAGGATTCCATTCCACTCCGACCCATAGTGAGTGCCATTGGATCCCCCACATATGATTTGGCAAAGTTTCTGGCCACACAAGTACAAACCCATATAGGACAAACCCCCCATTACATCAAGGACTCAACTCACTTCATAGGAAAAATCAATAACCTTGAACTTAAACCCAGAGACATACTAATCAACTTTGACGTGGTCTCCCTGTTCACCAAAGTCCCCGTAATGGACACCACGATACTCATCCAACAAATTTACATGGGAATCACTCTTCCCTACTCATGGTCTCACAGTATATATAGACCCACTCTCTTCCATTCCAGTATTCTCTGAAGATGCCAGCCACAGATGCTGGTGAAACGTCAGAAAGAAATTCTTCTAGAACATGGCCACACAGCCAAAAAAACCTACAAAAAACTATGGATGCCGGCCATGAAAGCCTACGACTTTACGAATGCCATAATCACTAAAAGTCAACCCAGGTTTCTCAAAAACAAGTCAAGCCAGTCTAATCTGATCTCTTTTTTTTGGTAAAATTACTAGCTTGCTAGATGAAAGGAATGCAGTAGATATAGCATATTTTGATTTCAGTAAGGCTTTTTGACAAGGTCCCCCATGATATCCTTGCAAACAAGATAGTAAAATGTAGGCTAGACAAGACAACTGTTAGGTGGATCAGTAACCCAAAGGGTGCTCAGCAATGGCTCCTCTTCATCCTGGAGAGAAGTGACCAGTGGAGTGTCACAGGGTTCTGTCCTGGGCCCAATGCTATTCAACTTCTTTATCAATGATTTGGATCAGGGGTAGGCAACCTTTTTGATCTGGGGGCTGGGTTGCTGTCCCTCAGACAATTGGGGGGCCAAAGCACCAAAAATAAATAAATAAATAAATAAAATAATATATTTTTTTAAAAAAAAAATATATGCATGCATACTTTCTCAGCCCCAGAAAAGCCATGGCAAAACCCCTGTGGAGATTTTGCCAAGAAAACCCCAAGAACAAGTAATAACAACAATGATCAATAACATCATGGTGGGCGGTGGTGGCAGCAGGGGGCAGCGGCAGGATCAGCCTGGGGCCGGTCCAAAGGCCTCGGGGGGCCGCATCCGGCCCCTGGGCCTTAGGTTACCTACCCTTGATTTGGATGAAGGAATAGGGGGCACACTTCTCAAATTTGCAGATGACACCAAATTAAGAGGAATAACTAATACCCCAGAGGACAGGATGAAAATTCAAAATGACCTTAATAGATTAGAATGTTGGTCCAAAGCTAACAAAATGAATTTCAACACAGAATAATGTAAGGTCCTGCACTTAGGGCAAAAATAATAATAATAATGAAATGCATAGATATAAGATGGGGGACACCTGGCTTAATGAGACTACGTGTGATGCAGCAGCTAAAAAGGTCAATGTGATTTTAGGCTGCATCAATAGAAGTATAGTGTCTAGATCAAGGGAAGTAATAGTGCCACTGTATTCTGTTTTGGTCAGGCCTGGAATACTGTGTCCAGTTCTGGGCACCACAATTCAAAAAGGATGTTGAACAACTGGAGTGTGTCCAGAGGAGGGCGATTAAAATGGTGAAGGGCCTGAAAACCCTGCCCTATGAGGAACGACTTAGGGAACTGGGTATGTTTAGCCTGGAGAAGAGATGGTTAAGAGGGGATATGATAACCCAGTTTAAATATTTAAAGGGATGTCATACTGAGGAGGGAACTAGCTTGTTTTCTCCTGCTCCAGAGAACAAGACTGGGAACAATGGATGCAAATTACAGGAAAAGAGATTCCACCTCAACATTATGAAGAATTTCCTGACATTAAGAGCTGTTCGACAGTGGAACACACTTCCTCAGACAGTGGTGGAGTCTCCTTCTTTGGAGGTCTTTGAATAGAAGCTGGATGGCCATCAGTCGGGGATGGTTTGAGTTCCTGCATGGCAAGGGTTGGACTAGATGGCCCTTGTGGTCTCTTCCAACTCTATGATTCTATGAAAACACTGTAATTATTTGACTCAGAATATTCCAACCCTGTCCACTTTAGCTTGTTAACTCCAAGTATGTTCCATTTCTTGATTTATTGTGGTTGGAAGCAGATGGGCCAAAAAGGCCACACTGGGACCAGACTGGCGATGTTCGTGCTGGTACCATGGCAACCGCGTGGTCCTTGTCCCAATCCAGACTGCTATTGCAGTCCTGAACTGGTCTGCTTGAAGGAGCAGATTCTATCTGCTCCTTCCTGGCCCAGTTTTTCTTGTTTGGCGTGGCATTGGCACGGCTTCAGGCCATGTTTGGGGCATGCGCCTTGTAAATGGCATGCCCCCAATGTGACCTGAAGCCGCATCATTTTGCCCATGTGTTTTGGGCCATTGTCTCACTTCCCTTGGTAGGTTTTTTTGTGGGAAATGACATTCAAAAGGGGTTTACTGCCTCCTTCTGCACAGTACTAACAAATGTTATCTATGGTGCCACTGCTTTTGTCTCTAGGAGATCCTCTGCCTGTGTCACCCTCCACTACTGCTGCCACCCAGTAGCTGTTTGGCACATTTAGTCTAGTGCCTTTGCAAAAGCCTGTCTGACATGGCAGGCCCTGCCAGCATACCCTGTCAGGAGCAATTATTTGCCCTAACTTAGGGCCTGTACAGACTGGCCAAAAGGGCTGGCCTGGGGGTTGGGGCATGGTGACTGCATGATGGCCAGCCCAACTCCACCCCAATGCCACCATCACATCACTGAAGCAACTGCATGGTGAGCAACAAAAAGGTGCATCTTCAGTGCAGCGTTTACATGCACTGTGCCAAAGAAGCGCTGAAAAGCCTCTGCCGCTGCAAGTGAGGCACCCATTCTGCAGCACAAAAAGGAGCCGCTTTTTGCACTGTGGAAAGGCCAGATTGGGGCCATAGCATGTAGTTGCCATGACACTGATCTGACAAGGGCCATCTATATAGCCCCTTAGACAAGTAGTGCTATGGTGAGGGTTCTTTTAAATTACAACTTCCAAAATCTCAGACAGCGTGGCTACCTGTAAATTGATTGGGGGATTATGGGATTTAAAGTCCAGAAATTAATTTTTTTCAAGCTCTGGTCTAGAATAAATATAATATAATGGGTTATGTGTGCAGACGTCATTTGAAATTAATGAAGTGTAAACAACTGTTTGAGAGCCAGTGTGATGTATGGCTTTGAGTGTTGGATTAGGACATTGGGACATCAAGGTTCAAATCCTTGCTTGGCCATGGAAAACTATTGGGTGACCTTGGGCAAGCCACACTCTCAGACTCAGAGAAGGCAAGGCCAAACCCCCCTGAATAAATTCTGCAAAAAAAACCCTGTCATAAGTTTGGCTTAGGGTTGTCATAAATCAGAAATTACTTGAAGGCAGAAAGCAACAACAAGCAAGTGTTCATTTTCCTGAGGGATCTACTAAGGAACATTGCAAGATATTTGTCTCATTAATTAGAAAGACATATTCAATTACTTGTTTGAGTGTGAGTGCAATTCACGTTCCTAATAATAGTTCTCATTCATGTCAATGGAGGGAGTCAATTTGCATGCACATTCCTCAGCATGTACAAATCAGCCCTTCCTAAGATGAAATGGGCAGTTTCTTACAAGTAAGTGATCTGTATGTGTATCTGCAATTAGCTCAGGCAAGATTTTCAATAAATTTCAAAAGAGTGTCTTGCCATAACCTCAGATTTCTGTTTGAGGATAAAATCTAATGGAGATTATAATAACCTTAAATCAGAATTAATATGTCAGACAATATGGAGTGCCCCCTTTAACTTAAGACATGGTAAAACACATTTTACTGCTTATTCACTCGGTTTACTTCAGGATGTTAAAATGTCATCCATGAGATTAATTGCTCCCTTTGGGTTTGCATGCTTTCTGTGGGAAATCTCCTTGTTCCAATAAACCAGGATGATAGGAAGTATTTTATTATGGTTTACTTTTTAAAAAATTCCACAAGCCCAGAGAAGCCAAGACAGCTCTTTACTGCTTTATATAAGCAGAGCATAAAACAGAGAAAAATGGCCTCCCTGTAATGGCTCCTCCATGCTGCTTCTGCAATGGGTAGCACTACTCCACTTGCGAATGTTATTCTCTCAAGATATTTTGAAAATTTCAGGAGTTATCAGGATCATCATCTCCTTGAAACCTAGTGGATACTATGGTGCTAGGTTGTGTTCATTCCTTTTGTAAGTGAGGTCCATTTTACAAGGTATAAGCAGCTCTGGAAGTTGGAAGCAACAAACCTTTGGTCTACCTGGTCAGAGTCAGACTGTCTATAATGGGCAAGAAAAGCATCTTTACTTTTTACTTGTAAAAGTATGTGTTATCCCATGTGTATGAAAGAGCTTGGGGAGATGAAAGAATGGGGTACATGTGGCCAACATGGCCAATGGTCAGGAATTATGGAAGATGTTATTCAAAAACTTATGGAGGACTGCATGTTCTTCACCCCTGGTACACATGACTGCTCCTCCACAGCATAGCTTGGATATATATTTAGCTCAAAGTGACTGAATGGCCCAAGGTCATAAAATTAATTTTATAGCTGAATGGGGATTTGAACATCCAGCTGTACCTGTTCCTACTCTAACACTGTACATTGTTCCTACTTTAACCACTGACCAGCATGGTGTAGTGGTTTGAGCATTGAGTACAACCCTGTAGACCAGGGTTTAATTCTCTGCTCAGTCATGGAAACCCATTGGGTGACCTTAGGTGAGTCACTCTCAGCCCCAGAAAATCCTGGGATAGGTTGCTTTAAAGTCACCATAAGTCAGAAACAACTTGAAGGGACAAAACAACCATTAGATTACACTGGAAATCTGTATACAACCCCTACCAGAGTGCAGGAATGCACACATGATAGTGTGTGTAGTTGCACCCACAAGTCTAAAATCTAGGCAAGTGATAGAATTTGACTAGCCTGTTGCTTTCTGTACCAGTTATGTTCAATAATTAAAATTGAGAATATCCATAAAGTCTATAACAAAGATGTATAAGAACGGCTAACACTGTTAAGCATGATTAAAATATTAATACATAGGAATGGCAGACTGTGCCAACATAGGTCAGATAAAATTCTACAGTAATGGTATTTTCCCACATAGGAGCAATATCCATGTGGAAAAGAGTCCTCACAATGTTAACTGAACCTATGTGCCCCTCCCCATTTTCCCTTAGCATGTATATAGGTAAGTGGTGTATTAGGATACATCTGTGGGATGTATTAACTCTGAATGTGTGGGTTTGTCTTTTCTTCTTAATATATTGACCTCCTACAGATGGGGCCAATATGTTGCTAAGAGTTGTGCTGTTTGTTGCTGCAGTTCCTAGCTGCTTTTTGTTTTACTATCCAAATGGTGTTTTTCTTGTCCCAGACTATTTTCTGGCAATTTGCCAAACCAGCTGTCAGATATTCCCACCATTTGATATTCTAAGATTCAGGAATACAAAAAATATCCTTCTCTTCTATTTCTCTCTTTTTAATTTTTAAAATGAATAATAATGCTATAGTGCATCAGTAAAATGTCACTTCTGTACCATTTATTTATTTATTTGATATTCTACTATTTTCCCAACACACAGTTCTTAAAAACAACAGAAGCAAAAATTAGAAAATTTGCTCTTCAAACAAAATTTGCCCCTCAACCAGCTCAGCAAACTACCCCTCAATTTTTTTGTTAAAAAAAAAATATACTTTTGGCAGAGCCTCAGTGCACATCAAAGAAATTGCTAGGCAAGAGACATGGCTGTTTGAAAACTTCTGGTTAGGAAAAGAGCCTTTTAGCTGGGTGTGCAGCTTTCTTCATTGATTTAAATTAGTATTGCAATTTGCAAAGACAATTTCTTTGCAAATCAAAGGAGACCAGTGCTCGAAATAGGGGCACTTGGCAGTGCTCTGCCATTCCATCCTACAGTCCTCACATGGGTTTTCAGGTGAGTCTGAGGTGCCACACTGTTTTCATGCTCATGTTTCTTTTCTTTCCTGACTTTAAAAAACTGCTTGCTTCCTGTAGCATATGATGGCAGCATGTGAAGCCCTGGTTGCTTCCTCCTGGTGCTCACCATTTTCTTTTTATGGAAAAATCTGGATATTTTGTTGCATTTTATAGAAAAACGGTGCACATGGCATCCATTGGTGACTGCCATTTTTGTAGTAGTTGTGATTTCCTTAATGTTTGCAAGAGAGCTCTGTAAATATGAAAAATCAAGGCCATCAAGGGCTAGAAAATTGTGGCTGCTAAGAATTTTTAGTCAAACACAGGTAAACAACACTAAAGGGCTGGCAAATCTGATAATGTATCCATTCATTACTTCTGGCATTGATCTGGCTTTCATAAGGAATGAAAGATGAAACAAAGGAATGCCAATTAGGTCAACTGTTCATCTGTTATGAAATGAAAGCACAATCCTGTACCAGGAACTCTTTCACACTTTACAGTGTGATTCTATTTTAATTGCCTGGCTCCATCCCATAGCATCTCTGGATCTGCAGTCTGAGGAGAGGTTTTTAGAATTCTCAGCCAGAGACATCTAGCCCAAACTATAAAGCGCAGGGGCCCTTTCACTTTGCACAGTTTGATTCTGTTTTGACTGCCACTACTCTGTTTTCTGGAATGCTGCAATTTGCAGTTTAGGGTAGAGTACTTAGAATTCTTAGCCAGAGAACTCTAGTGCAGTGGCATCATTAGGTGGTGCAGACCATGCCAGGTAACACCCTAAGGGAAGGTGATACCACTGCTCCCCAAACATCTGCCTTTGGGCAGAAACAGGCTTTGTCCACGTCCCTTCAAAATGCTGAAGAGATAGGGTGAGTGGAGTGAGCCTTAGTGGGAGGAGAAACAGTTTTTAAATGTTACATTTTTAAATTTATTTTTTTTCAAAAAAATATTTTAATAACATCATATTTTACCAAATTTTCACTTCAACCACAAGAAACTTTGTCTATGTCTATGTAAATGTATTTAGACTGTATTGTAATTTAAAGATATAATTTTAATTTTGATAGTTGTTTATGTCATAACTATTACCATTACATTTAGTAATGTACAGGAATTATGATTAATGAATAACATTAATACAAAAAACAGTACTGATTCTGTATGGTGTAGTATGGAAGGAGGTCAATGGGGAGGTGACAACATGAGTTACTGCACCGGGTGACACCAAACCTAGTGACAACAATGCTGTAATGCTTTGCAAAACTACAAACGTCAGGATTTCAGAGGATGTAAGCTTAGCAATTAAAATGGAATAATAATGCTACAAATGTATAGTGTGAAGGGTCTGAGTATTCCATACGGTGTACACATGGTGGTTAAAATGGAATCATACTACTACAATTATGTATGTGACAGGGCTCCAGGACAGTCCATGGAATGGGAGGCATATGTTAGCTTCCCATATTCCATCCAGCAATTCTAGCAATTTAATTCCAGATTGTGACTAACCCAATTTAACAGCACAGCAGGTCTGGATGGTATAGCAAAGACATATATCATTCTCCTTTCTCTGTGCAGATGTGCTCACCTCTGTATAGCAAGGAAAGGAATGAATCACTGCTGGGAACCATCATCTACATTTTAAAAAGTCATGAAATACAGGGACAACCATGGATCAGCATTGCACAGCATTCAGATCCTGCTTGGTAGTTTTCTCACTCCTGTGTGTATCTGGGTGTGGGTGTATACCTGTTTTTCAATGAATAACAATTTCTGTGAAATTGAAGAAGTGGAGTCTACCCTACAAAAGCTTATGTTACAGTAAGGCTTTCAGGTGCCCCAAGAGTCTTTGTTGTTTTTCAGTGTGACTGACTAATGCAACTACCCCCTCTAGAATTTGTCTGAGCTATATGACCAGTCTTCCAGGTTAGGTATCTTGGCCTTCACTCAAAACCCCAAAGCCTTTGCCAGATAGCTGAAGCCAACTGGATTGGGAAAGTACACAGTACATGGCTGTTTCCGGTTTATAGGGCCTCAGCGTCACTGCATACTTTGAAAGTCTGACTGGTTTCCTGACTTTGAGAGTCTCTTAGAGTTGAAAATTTGAAGAGAAGCTCAAAGGGAAAACACTTATCTAAACTCCCACAAGTGGGATGAACATTTCTTTAATTAGCACATCCAAGATCTAGTGCAATGAGCTTTTTCTTATCCCAGTAATGCTGCAACAGTCTCTCTATATAGTATCTTTCACATTATGCAGTTATAGCACATTGATACCACTTTAACTGCTATAGTTCCATCCTCTCAAATCCTATGACTTGTAGTTTTCAGCATTATTTAGAGTTCCCAGCCAGAGGGCTCTAGTGCCTGACCAAACCACAAATCTCAACATTCCATAGGAAGCAGGCATAACAGTTAAAGCAGTGTCAAAGTGCTATAATTGTGTAGTGTGTGGGTGGGGGTGGGGGATTGACTTTGCCATCCAATATATCTCAAACTCCTAACTCTGTCAGAATCTGTAGAGTTGCACTTTCTCATATAGGAATAACATTTTCCTTAGAATTAAAACAAAGTGTCTCTATGTCTACAGTGTTTAGAGTAGTGAAGACCTCTGCACAGATATTGGGAGAGTATCTCCCAGATCCTGGACACTTCCAAAGTAAGCATCCAGAGTTTACATATACCAGGCTGCATGTGATACCAGTGATTCCAGTTTGTACAACATACATATACGTACACACAACCTCAGAATAGTCCAGACTTCCTAGCCCATGTTTGAAAAGCATATGTTAATGCATCTGGTCTAGTTGTGACAATCCTAGTTTTCATGTAATGTGCGTAATTATCATCTGATGTCACAAACAAATTATATATCCTTTTATTCCTGGCATTTGGTTTTGATGACTTCCTCTTCTTCTGGTGAGGTGTTTAGGGCAACAGCAAACATGCCAATTGTGATGGACAGGCCTGAATTTGACTGCATTTGAAAAAAAGAAAAATTCAAACCAAGGACTGGGATGCTCTATCGCGATAAAAATAACATAATTCAAGACCAGGAAGGAATCAAAACAAGTTGGAAGCAATACACAGAAGAATTATACAAAAGAGATTACAAAATGAAGGACACATAGAACGAAGAGCCATATGAAGATGAACCTCAAATTCTAAAAAGTGAGGTCGAAACTGCAATAAAAAAATAGCGAAAAACAAACCACCAGGAACAGATGATATTCCAATTGAACTGGTGCAATCCACACTGAGAGAGTCAACTCTAGTGCTAGCCAACATATGTCAACAGATATGGAGAACAAAACAATGACCAACAGATTGGAAGCGATCAATATACATCCCCATCCACAAAAAAGGGAGACACAAGACACAACTATAGAACCATAGCACTGATCTCCCATGCAAGCAAAATCCCATGCTCAAAATTCTGCAACATAGACTTGAACCATACATGGAGAGAGAAATCCCAGAGGTCTAAGATGGGTTCAGGAAAGGAAGAGACACTAGAGACCACATTGCAAACATACAATAGATAATGGTGTGCACCAGGGAATTTCAAAAGAAAATCAATATGTGCTTTATAGACTATAGCAAAGCCTTTGACTGCATAGATCATGAAAGGTTATGGAACACCCTTAAAGACATGGGAGTGCCAACACATCTGACATTCCTGATGAGGAATCTGTATTCAGGACAAGAGGCTACTGTCAGAATAGAACACAGAGAAACAGAATGGTTCCCAAATGGCAAAGGGGTCAGACAAGGCTGCATCCTTTCACCCTATCTGTTCAATTTGTATGCAGAACATATTATAAGAAAAGCGGGCTTGGACACAGAAGAAGGAGGAGTGAAAATAGGATGAAGGAATATCAACAATCTAAGATATGCAGATGGCACCATAATACTATAGAAAACCTCACAGACCTGGAACACCTACTAAGGCAGATCTAAAAAGAAAGTGCTAAGACAGGCTTAATGTTGAACATAAAGAAAACAAAAATAATGACCTTCACAAGTTCAGCCTAGACAATGAAGAAACAGAAATAGTAAAAGAATTCCCATACCTGAGATCAAACATTGATAGAAATGGGGACTTCATTCGGGAAATCAGAAAAAGACTAAGAATGGAGAGAGTGGCTATGAAAGAATTAGAAAAGATTCTAAAATGCAAAGATATACAGCTCAGCACAAAAGTTAGAATAATACAAGCCATTGTGTTCCCTATTACCATATATGGATGTGAGAGCTGGAAAGTCAAGAAAGAAGATAGGAGGAAAATCAACTCATTTGAGATGTGGTACTGGAGAAGAGTGCTGAGGATCCCATGGACAGTCAAAAGGACAAACAAATGGGTCCTAGAGCAGATCAAGCCGGAAACCTCCCTGGAAGCCAAGATGACCAAACTGAGACTGTCGTACTTCAGACACATCATAATAAGAGAGGATTCTTTGGAAAAAAGCAATGATGCTGGGGAAGGTGGAAGGAAATAGAAAGAGATGAGATGGATGCCAGATGGATGGACTCTATTAAAGAGGTCACAGTTATTAAGAGGTTTCAGGAATTAAGCAGAGCAGTGGAGGACAGAGGGTCTTGGAGATGTTTCATCCATAGGGCTGCCATGAGTTGAGATCGACTCGAGGGCAGTTAACAACAACAAAAGTAAAGGACTGGATGCAAAGTGCTCTTCTTCACCATGCAGCAAAAGTAACACATGACATTTATGTATTTAGATATTTAAACAATTAGGGTTTTTTTGTTTTTGTTTAAATGCTCAAGGCAGTGAATAATAATAAAACAGCTCTATCCAATTAAGTAAGGAAACCAGCAGCATGATAAAACACTGAGATGATGGCAGCAAAATCAAATGAAGTTAGCCAAAGTTTTAAGACCCCAGAAAAAAAGGGGAGTATATTTACCTGGTACCCAAACAATATGTGATTAGGTGCTATGTGAGCTCAGCTAGAGAAGCAATATACATAGGACGTTATCACACTTGCAGCAAGAGAGCGGCAAGAAAGCT
>CM034701.1:285777062-285791288 GCA_020142125.1 Phrynosoma platyrhinos
CTGAAATGACGCTGCTTTAGGGCCAGTGTGATAACGTCCATAGTTGAGAAGATACTCTCCTAGAGGGGATGTGGTGGCTTAGATGCCAATTCTGATGATTAAAAGATTGGAAGGTTGGCTGATCAAGGCCCAAGTGCCATATGATGGGGTGAGCTCTCATCACTAGTCCCAGCTTCTGCCAGCCTAGCAGTTTGAAAGATGCAAAGGCAAGTAGATAAATAAGTACCATTTCTCAGTGGGAAAGTAAGCATTTGGTGCAGTCATGCTGGTCACGTGACCACCAGAGTAGTCCTGGAGCAATGCTGGCTTTTTGGCTTATTAACGGAGATGAACACAGTCCCCTACAGTTGGTTACAGCTACACATATCAAGGGATGACCTTTACCTTGATACTCTCCTAGATGCAGCCTTCTAATGATTTGCATGTCCAATAAACATGTGGAGGTATTCCAGCACTGCTTACTGCTGGAATCATGGAACACTTCCCTTCCTTCTGTGAAGAGCTCCTCACTTGTACAGGGTCATGTCTTCTGTGTACAAGCTCTCTGTGCACACAGAGCCATAATAAGTGCAGATAACCCATCCTAAAGGACCACTGGCTATTTGTCAGGCAGAAAGAGAAATAGTGCACAGCATTGGGGAGTGCTAGCCTACATGATCCCATGTTTGCCTCTGTGAAGTGGGCACATTAATTTAAGGACACTTTTGGGAAATTTTCTGTCTCCCATTTTCCCCTTCCAAATATTTCATTCATTCTTCAACATGTTTATGTAGATATAAGTCCCACCGAACTCAATAGAGCTTATCTTTGATTAAGTATACAATAAGATTATAATATTAACTGATGGTTTCTGCTTTTCCTTCTCTCACACAAATTAAGGAATCCTTAAAATCTCTGGGTCTGCTTTCAAATAAAGTCTCTTTGTTAGAAAAAAAAAGCCACTGTTATAAAATAAATATAACAAAAAATTGTTATGAAAAGAAATCCAACTGTAGAACTATTTTTCCTAGTAGTTCAGACTTTATATTTTTAACAAGCTTCTTCTAACCACCACTTTTTCTTTGGAAGGGTATTTAACTTTGGAACCTATTGAATAAAATGAGCTCCTGAGATCCACATATGCTGTAAAAGTGTGGATATTTCTGTATATAGTCAAGTGCTGTCCATTTCAAAGATCCCAGTGGTTGGTACGGGAGACAGCCATTTTGAATTTCTCAAAATTCGGAAAGGATCTAAGACAGGGCTTTTTGAGGATAATACAAATTATTCCTGTTCCAATTTTCTTTCCTGCATCAAAATAATTAGACTTCTATTCTGCAATCCGACTCTATGATCTGCTCAGTGTACTCTCTGATGAACTGAGATTACTACCTGATGAACTCTATAGTCAAGAATTTCCTTCCTCTTTCTATGTGTGTGTAAGTGCCATCAAGTCACCTGTCAACTTATGGTGATCCCATTAATTTTATAGGATTTTCTTAGGCAAGAAATACCCAGAGGTGATTTTTCAGTTCCATCCTCTGTAAAACAGTGGGTTCTTGGTATCTGCTGGGGTTTGGTTCCAGGAAATCCTCCTCCCCACACCATGGATACCAAAATCCATGGATGCTCAAGTCTTATTAAATACAATGGCATAGTAAAATCGTGATCCTTATTTAAAGTGGCAAAATCAAGGTTTGCTTTTTGGAATTTATATATATTTTAAAATATTTTCAAGTCTTGGATGTCTGAATCTGTGGATATGGAGGACCAGCTGTATAGCCTACAGCACCTGGTATTCATTGATGGTCTCATTTCCAAGTACTAACCAGGGCTGAAACTGCTTAGCTTCCAAGATCTGATGCCTTTAGGGTATTTACTACTACTCTCCTAATCCCTTTTCCTTTTATGTCATGTCTTTGAAACTATACGCCTGTAAGCATGGACTATTTTATGCCTGATATTTGTAAACTGTTCTGGGAGCCTTTGGAGAAGATGTGGTGGGTGAAAAATGTGGCAAATAACTTATAAATGTTTGTTTAACATTTTAAAGTCCAAAAATGGTTCAGAAAGACTCTACAGTCACCTGAAACACAACAGTTAAATGTATCACTGTTGTTTGAATATATGTATGCATGTTGTGTACATTCCCTGGATTTCCCTCTATCTCAAAAAAGTTTGGTTTGGTGACTCTGTCTGTCTGTGTCTAACTGTCTGTCTCTCTCCTCCTTCTTCTCTCCCCCTCTCTCTCACTCACACAGTCATACACACATGAGGGAGTCATACACACAAAAATCTCCTCCACGCTTTCTGTAATATCAGGTAAATATTTGGCTAACAAACCTTTCTGAATTAGTGGTATCCGATTTGAGAATGAACTCTATGAATAATGTGGATGGCAAATTGAATCTATTCAGCAGACTTCATGAAAGGAGATGGTCCACACATAGTCACATCCCTCATGTAATGGCTGCAATATAGGATGGTAATGCCCTACATCACAGCTAGAGCTTTCATATAGCATCACAATACCCCAAACAGAAGAATTTTTCAGTGGTGTTACTCCACATCAATTATAGCAAAATCACATGAGAAAGAAAAAATAAAGCAATATGCATGAACATGAATGTGACTAACCCCCCCCCCCCCATGCACTTTTGTAAGGATTTGCCATAAGTCGGAAATGACTTGTAGGAATACAACAAGGACATCAACAAAGGACCTAATGATAGGATGTTGTGGAAGCTAATCACAATTGGGATGTGGGAGATCTGCCCCTCCAGGTGGTGTTGGACTGCAGGTCCCATGACACCTCATCATCAGCCTTTCTATCAATCCTAGCTAATGCTAACTAGGGCTGATGGGCATTACAGTCCAACAACATCTACAGGGCCACACACAACTGGCAGTGGGAGCTGGTCAATTCACAGTCATGTCTGATTGTCTTTTAGTTTCCTTTGAGTCAGATATCAGGGATGAGATTGCCACAGTGTCGCCTTCTATTAAGACCAGTTTCTATAAACCTATGTTGTACTGCTAAATCATTCCCTGATGCTTCATCAAACTTCATCAGATTACTCAACACTGAATAAAAAATATTAGTCACTGCTGCCGTCAGACTTTCCATGGGACAACCTCCGTTTTCTACATCGCATTCCCCATTTTATAGAATAAACTGAAGCTTGTTTTTGTTTGAAGAATACTGAACAATCTCTTCCTCACCATCCAACGTAGGAAGAAGAAAAAAAACCCTAGTATTTCACCACTTTCAGCTTTAGGTCTACCCAGCCAGAAAACATTGTCAAACTGTTATTTCCAGGAAAGTGAGTCATTTAATGATTCCCACTTTGATCCATGGAGGTCAATGGTGTTTCCTAAGACATGATAAATAGCTGACACTGTGATGTGATTTGTGTTGTAACAAGATGCTACTGGATGTTTAACTCAATTTGATATCTTCCTGTCAGATTCTGTAATCATACTTTGCCATCACTTTAATGCTATATACAAGTTCTATATCTCTCACTGTTATTTAAAACAATACTATCATTGCCAGTTAAAACTGATAAAAAAGGGCACAGAAGCAGATGTGTCATACATGAAGCATTTTATAAACCTCTTATAAAGTAGGATATATTACTTAAGGATAGTGGGAGTGGGGGTCATAACATTTGTGAATAATCTTGCATTGTGAGCAAAACCATTAAAATAGAAAAACATCAGGCAAAGATTATTGCACTAAAACTTTCTCCTTTGTGGACTTGTTTTGGCAGTGGGTTAATTCTGAGGTGAATTAATTATCTTTGAAATGTTGGAGGGTATGATGTATAATAGTTCCAGATACTATACATTGCTAAAGTTAGTTATTTGCTAAAGAATTTACTGAAGTCCATCTGAAAGGTGGAATGGTTCTGTATACATACATAGCAATAGCATTAGCATTTACATTTCTATACTGCTTCATACTGAACTAAACAGTCTCTAAGCAGTTTACAATGTGTAAACCAAATGCCCCCAAGAAGCTGGGTACTCATTTTACCAACCTCTGAAAGATGCAAGGCTGAGTCAACCTTGGAGTCCCTCAGGATCAAACACACAACGTTGTGGCTGCAGTACTAGCATTTTACCACTGTGCCATCAGGGTCCATGCATGCATACATACATACATACATACATGTTTCTGACAAGTAAGTCCCAGAGTTCAACAAAAATTAATTTCAGCTAACTTACCTTGAGATTTTCTTAAAACATTTGAAACTGGGATTCCTTTCATGAACTTGTAGTGAAAAGTGGTACAGTCTTTCAATAAACCAAGCAATACATTACTTCAAACGTGGCTTCATTCCACTCCTTCAGACCTGCTTACCAGACTAGAAGACAAAGGAAGTTGCCTGATATGAGGTCAAGATTTTGTGGTCCATCAAGGCTTGTTCACCTAGATGGCAGGAGTTTTCCAGAGACTCAGGAAGAGATTTTTCCATCACTTTCTTCTTTAACTGGAGAATTCAAGGACTGAATGTGGCACCTTCCACTTGCAGAGAAGGTATTCTGCATCACAGACCTTCAACATATCTGGTTCTTCTCTCAAAACATAGGACTGGCTGTTGAAGATACAACAATCTTTTAAGTGTCCCATGTTACTGAAACTTGAGGCATCTAAATCTTGCCAATTCTAAAATAGGATGCTTGGTTATGGTGGCTATGAGCTATCCAGATTGCTGAACCCTATCCTCAGACTGGCCAAAGTTCAGGCTAAAAGCCAGAGCAGATCGACACATACTGGTAACAGAACTTCAACCACTACTCCAAATGTTTCTGCCATTCCATGGAATATGTAGGAGTCCAGAATAAAATCAGTGAAATCTGATATGTGCATAACTTGAAATCTGACAAAAATTGCAACTTTCCCCCCTAATGCTTCATGCTTTGATGAAGGAAATATATGCACTGTCCAGCAACACATGTTTCATTCACCCATTTCTCCAAGAAGCAAGGAGTTCCTGCAAATTTAGATATCCCTTGGATTGGGCAGCTGCCACAGGCTTATAGTGTTTTGTAATATTGCATTTTTTGGCAAATATACAGATTGAGCATAGGTGGAGCCTCAGCTTTAACACTCCAGTGGATATTGTAACAATCACTGCTTGCACATGAGATTTCCAAGGAAATAGATAACACAGTTTTCTTCAGACTGCTACAACTGAGCTCAGAAACTCTGTCTTAAGTCTGCTTTTCAAGACACTAGTCTATTTTGCCTTTCACACAGACACAAGGTGTATCTGTGTTGCACCATTCTGCCACCTGGATGTTGTTATAACTGCCAAGGCTCCATTCTATGTAATCATTAAATTTGTCATTTGGTGAGTAAGAGCCTTTACAGACTCCAGTTTGAGACCACTTTAACTATCCTGGCTCAATACTAGGGAATCATGGGAACTGTAGTTTATTGTGGCACCAGAGCTCTCTGACAGAGAAGGCTCAATGTCTCAGAAAAAACTACAATTTCCATGATTCCCTAGCACTGAGCCAGGACAGTTAAAATGGTCTCAAGATGGATTATTTCTGGCAGTCTGTAAAAGCTCGTAATTAGAAATCTCTACTAGAGTATTCTAGTGCACTTTCTTGACTGCCTGTCTGTACAAAAATATGAAACTGATTTAATCCTCCATCCCTCTCTAGGATAGCATGGGAGCTAGGGCTCTCTAGTGGAGAATTCTAAGTAAATGACAGATCACTAGATTGCATAGGATGGAGCCACAGGAATTATAGTGGTATGATTTATAGTGGTAGTAAAGGTGCACCCACAGACTACCTGTATACTTGATTCCTAGCCTGAGAGTGGGAAGAAGAGACAGACTCTTTCCCAGAACATTCTGACCTTCTCATGTCATTGTAAGCTGTTTATTTGTCATTTCCCTAGGGGAAAATTACTTGCCAGA
This sequence comes from Phrynosoma platyrhinos, assembly GCA_020142125.1. Taxonomy (NCBI): domain Eukaryota; kingdom Metazoa; phylum Chordata; class Lepidosauria; order Squamata; family Phrynosomatidae; genus Phrynosoma; species Phrynosoma platyrhinos. Next base: position 285,782,981 of record CM034701.1, read on the forward strand.
AATAATCACCAATAGTCCTACTGATTCCACCTGTTTAGGAAACCCATCTTATCATAGAATGACCAGATGTGAAGGAAATCCAAAGGTCCATTTAAAGCCAAAATTGTAGGGACACATTAAAACAATTATTTAAAAGAAAGAAATAAATTGAAAATCAATGGTTCCTTGAATTTTATTAGAAGCAATCAGAATGCTGTCAGAATATATAAGCGCTGTGAATCACTATGTATTAAAAAGTGTGTCATACTCTCCAATTGTCCTGATTTGGCAAGGAAAGTCCCACTAAAATCTTCTCTCATTCCACATTTTAAAACTGTGTTGTAAAACTGTGGTTTTAAAATGTTCCCATTTTTCTTCCCATGTTTTTCTTCTGTCCTCAGCTTACTTCAGTTGCTGCAAACTAAGTTCAAAGAGCAAAACTGGTTTGTACTATTAAGTCAGCTGGAGGAAGAGAAGGGGAGAGTGCATAATCTTGCCCTTCCCAGTAGACTCAGGCAAAAGCAAACTGCTGCAACCCCTCATAGCTTGTTTGTCCTTCCTTATTTGATAGTGTTTGCAATCTTAACAACACTTTGATGCTGCTGGCCGTACACATCCCAGTTTTCATCTGTGAAATGTTGGAATGTATGGTGTATAATAGTTCCAAATACTATAAATTGCTAAAGGTGGTTGTTTGTTAACAATGTGAGGTGAACTGATTATTTCAGCTGCCTCAATTGCTTTGTTTTCAAAACAGTAACAACAATAAACTGGACAAAAGGACTTGAAAAATATTTATAGAATGCAAGCTCAGGAAAACTGAATCAGAATTTATGAATGATAATCAGCTTTAATTGAAGCCCACAACCTTTGTTTCCAATTATAGCTGACTCACTTTGTTTATTTGTTCCTGCTGATCAAGGAAGTGTCTTTGTTCGTAAGGGAAAAAATTCTGTGGCTGCTCAGTCATGACTGGGAGACCTTCTGAGATGTTTCAGTCATGAAAATGTAGGATGACGGGAGTGGGTTGTGTGCACTTCTTTTTGTCTTTGATCAGAGAAGTCTGAGTGCAAGAATATAACCAGAAGGGGTAATTTTAAATAGAGCTTAAACAAGAGGGAAACAGGTTTCTGCAGTCTGCAAACCAAAATAGTAATTTTGGAGAATAAGCACTATCTCCAATTCTAGCCCAATTTGAGGACACCCTTTAGAATCAATGCCACTTACAAGTCTTAATCATTTCAATGAGTTTCTCCTTGGATGCATCTCCACTACAAAAATAATGTAGTCTGACACTGCTTTAACTGCCTTGGTTTAGTGCTATGCAGTCCTGGGATTTGTAGTTTGTTGTGGCACCAGAGCTCTCTGATAGCAAAGGCTAAATAGCTCACAAAACTACAAATCCTCAAATTCCATATCATTGGGCAATGGCAATCAAAGCTGTGTTAAACTACATTATTTCTGTGTCAAACTACATTATTTCTGCAGTGTAGATTCAGCTCTCATTGGGACTAGGTTTAGCCCTACAGATTAGGTAGATTTAGCCCTACAGATTTTTCTTCATTACTTTTGGCATTGTGATCACACTCTGACATTGATTGGTTACAAGTGATTGGTTTTCATTTGTGAAATGTTGGTGGGTATACTCTTCTCTTTATCAAGGTTCACTATTACTCCCTCAGCCAGATCCTGGAGGCTGATGGCTTTGAATAGCAATAGCAATAGCAGCTTCATTTATATACCGCTTCATAAGCCGCAATGCAGTCTTTAAGCAGTTTACAACTATAAGCTAATTGCCCCCAACAAGCTGGGTACTCATTCTAGCAACCTCAGAAGGATGCAAGCCTGAGTCAAGCCTGAGCCCTGGCTGGTACTGAACTCACAACCTTGCGATTTGTGCAGTACAGACATTTAACCACTGTGCCACCAGCGCTCTTGAATGAGGCAGTGAATCTATTTCAAGATTTAGTCCAAGCTTTAAAGGAGCTGTTCAGGGTACTAAATACTATTGCAAAATAGGTTCAGCACCTTGGATATTATATCTGCCACCTCAGTGACATAGAAGACAGCTGCCAATATTGCCATTGGTAACAAATTATCTTCTATCCTGCCACAAAATGCCTAACCTGATATAATCTCATTGGAAGCTGATGCCAAGGGACACCCCTCCTGGCATTGCCTTTGAGGAGGTCACAGGAAGTCTTGCCCTTCATGTGAGTCTCAACCAACTAGGGAGCTCTCACAACATTCCCCAGCAACCCCTGAAATCTCGTGAAATCTTCACGGCGTGGCTTGGCCCTGTATAAGGAATAAGGTGAAATCCACGCCATTGGGTGCACATCTCCCAGTTGCGATGAGGGAGTGTATATGGAAAGGTGAGTACATTGATCTTTTCTCACTGAACGTCCAGGACCCTGAACCCAGCCAGAGTGATGGTAAAGGATGGGATTGTATTTAGTCTCCCTAAGGAGTTTGAGTCTCACAAGCATCCTAAACTTGAAAGAAATTTTTTAAATTGGATAATGGGTTTTACAATTTACAGCAGTATGATTGAGGAGAAGCAGTATGAGAGGGCCCCAAATCTATCCAAATACCAAGAGATCATCATAAAGCCCTATACTAACTGCCACACAAATACCTGGCTACAATACAATGAGCAGTTCTGGATGTGCGCCACCTTATATCATTCTATCTCGTGGCACCACTTACATGCTGAGCTGTGGGCCTATGTGATGGTTGGCACCTCCCCTTCATGCCGATGTGACAATGGCTTTGTCCCAATGGTCAATCAGCTGAAAGGGCAGTATGCAAGGCAAGCCACAGGTGATAGGGTTTTTCACTTTATATCTAATGCAAGATCGGTAAGGGATTTATCAGGGGTGGTGAGGGACAAGCTGGCAAAGGAGTTGGTGGTAGGTAGGATATCTGGCCCTCATAAGGAACTGTCATAATTTATCCTACCCCAAGGGTGAGTCAGTCAATGATGCTATCGACCCGGCACTTGCTTCTGTGAAATATGCATCCTTTGATTCAGTGGTCCAGATGGTGAGGGCCTTTGGCACTGGAACTTTTATGGCTAAGTGTGACATAAAATCGGCTTTCCGCTCCTTTTGGTTTACCTGGAGGACTTTGATTTGCTGGGTTTTCAATATGAGGGCATGTATTTTAATTGTTGTAAGCCGCCCCGATTGCTAAGCAGAGGGGTGGGATATAAATAAAAATTTATTATTATTATTATTATTATTATTATTATTATTATTATTATTATTATTATGTACTACTTTGACAAAGCTATGCCAATGGGCTGTTATATTTCTTGCTCGGTCTTTGAGAAGTTCAGTACCTTCCTTCAATGGTGTGCCATAAAGAGATCAGGTAATGTTGCAATCACCCATTACCTGGATGACTTGCTGTTTGCTGGGGAACCCACCACATCCGTGTGCAGGGACACATTGTGAGCCTTTCAGCTCCTGATGGACGAGTTGCTATGGAAAAGGCCAAGGGTCCTAGCATGCATATCACATTTCTTGGTATTGAGCTGGATACAATCGTGGGTGTGTCTTGCCCCCCCCCCCCCGGAAAATTTGAGCTTATTGAAATAACAGGTGAATGTCTTGAGAGGTAAGCAGAAAGTCACACTTCATGATTTTCAATCTTTGGCAAGTTTGCTAAATTTTGCCTGCAAGGTGGTGATGCTGGGGTGGACGTTTAGTGCTCATTTATACCATGCCACAAAGGGGGTTTCTTCCCCTCACCACCACATATAGATCAACAGTGGGATCCGGGAAGACTTGGGAGTATGGGACACCTTTCTGAGGGAATTTAACAGAGTCTCATTCTCGAGGAGCAAAATGCTGCTCAAAGCGGATTTATAGGTTCATTCTGATGCTTCTGGAGCTCACGGCTTCGGGGTGTACTGGAATGTTCAGTGGGCAGTGGAGTGTTGGCCTCCACACTGAGTAAGTATGGGAGTGACAAGAGATCTCACCTTTCTGGAACTATTTCCTATTGTGGTGGCAGTTCACCTTTGGGCAAAACAATTTTCTCAAAAAACTGTCTGGTTTTGATGTGACAACCAGGCAGTTGTCTATGTCATCAATTCCCAGAGCTCCAAATCCCCAAGAGTGATGTGTTTGGTTCAGGCCATGGTGCTCCAATGTTTAAGATACAATGTGCTGTTCCACTTACAGCATGACCTGTACTCTTGAATCCCCTGGCAGATACTCTCTCACATTTTCAATTCAACAAGTTTTGGGAGCTTGCACAGGAAGCATCAGCCCAGCCTTTGACAGTACTGGCTCATCTGTGGAACCTTCTGCATTCCATCACCCCTTCCATGTGCAAGTCATACCAGTTGTCGCTGTGCACTTTTAGACAATTCCTGGAGTCTGTGAGTGAGATTGAGGCATGGCCCCTGGGGATGGAGCCCATACTCCGCTTTGCAGTTCACCTTATATGGGGTGGCCTGTCACCAGTTACCATCAAGGGAAGGCTGGCTGCCCTGGCATTCTACTCCCAGGTTGGGGGGGGTGTTCCTGGAACTCACAGTAGATTTTCAGGTCAGGAGGACTTTGGAGGAGTGGATAAGGGAGCTCCCTCCTTTGCGGGATACACGTATGTGTGTTTCTCACTTAGTTCTTCCCCAGATTCTGCATTCCCTCCAGACTGTCTGCAGTTCACCTGGTGGAGTCACCCTCTTCTGAGTGGCCTGTACACTGGACTTCTTCACTGCCACCCAGGATTAGCGAGCTCATTCCTAAGTCTCACTCCGATACCTCTGAGAGGGCTTTGCTGGACTCCAATGTACAGATTTTGGACCAGAGTCTTCAGATACACTTCAGCATTAGAAGACAGACTAGTTGGCCAAGGGTCAAACCATAATGTTGTCATGGGCCCCTCTGGGCCAGATTTGCCCTGTAACCTCTTTGATGAACTATTTGGGGTCACATCCACTGTCACCTGGCTATTTGTTTCTTCATCCATCAGGCCTCCTTTAATCCAATTCCAATTTAGAGTGGTGCTGTGGGAGTCTTTGAAGCATTCAGGCCTCCCAGCAGCACAATTTTCCACTTACTCCTTCCAGATTGTGGACACCACAGCTGCTGCAGCTCATGGCGTGAGCAGCGACGTGGTATGGTGCATTGAGTTGTGAAACCCTGGTGGGGCAGTGGTTAAAGGCCTGTACTGCAGCCACTCACTCATAAACCACAAGGTTGTGAGTTCAATACTAGCCAGGCTTGACTCAGGCCTGCATCCTTCCGAGGTTGCAAAAATGAGTACCCAGCTGTTGGGAGGCAATGAGCTTACAGTTGTAAAATGGTTAGACACTGCATAGCGTGGTATGAAGCAGTATATAAATGAAGCTACTTTGCTTTGCTCGGGGGCCTTTAAGTCTTACATTAGCCCTCAGGCCAGGGGACTCCTGGCTTCTCGCACTGGGGACCCAAGGGCCAGTTCCCCAGGGCTCTAATGTATTGTTTTCTGTCAAGCAGGTGAATATCATGGTAACGTCTGGATCATGGTTCACACCTTGGTTTTTGGGGCTGAACGACATGTGGTGCAGTTGGGGAGAGGATGGAATCTGGGTATGGCAGAGTCGGTGCATATTTGTTGCTTTTGGGCATTTAGGGATGCTATGGGGACTCTTGTCCCACATGTCATTGAGTTGCTGCTACTCACCCATATTCATGCATACTTCTGATACATTTGGGTGAGAATGATTTGGTCAAAACCCTGTGACTCCAACTGGTTCAAAGAATCGTTGTAGATCTCCATGAAGTATGACACTTGTTACCAAACAGAGTCTTGTTATGGACAAAGCTCCTGCCAAGACAAGCCTGACTCAGAGTGATGAGCAAAGTGACCATCAGTGCAGTCTGTTGCTGGGTTAACAGGGGTGTGTTAAAGAAGCTGGACTCCGTGGGGGCTTTGTCTGCTATACATGACCAAATTAGGTTTGATTAGCCACATTTATACAGGACTGATGGGGTTCACCTCTCTCCCTCAGGCTGTGAACTATATCTAGACTCCATCATACAACACCTTAAGTCAGTCACTCAGGGTGAGGAGGGGATGTAAGCCCCCATGTGGATGTAAATAGATCATTTAATCAATTTGTGGTGATTTGCAGTGGATGATTGATTTACAATGACAGCTTATGATTTACGGACGCTGTTGGGGTTCCATGCAGGAATGACACACCGAGACAAGAATGGGGGCGCAAATGCTTGAGGGTGTGTTTTTCCCTCTCGCCTTTTATTAGCAATCTGTTTACAGGATGCTTGCTGCTGTCCATCATTCATTAACTGGCAGTAGATGCAGGACTCAAAGGTCAGAGTAAGTAAACAGGACACAAGAAACCAGCCAAGTTTAATCATTAAGTCTACTCATTAGACTGTAGACTAGCTAGGTTATTCGTATGTTTACTCATTAGGCTGTGTGTAAATCTCAGCCAGGTTAGTTATTAGATTTGTGTACGTGCATAACTGCAGCACTGTTTTTGAGAGAGGGAAACATGGGACTTTCGTGGTTTGCCAGCGAATTCCCCACATCTCCCTCTTTTTTGTTTTTTATGAGCTGGTATACGTATCCTGCAAACTTTCTCTTTTCCATGGGAGTCAACACTCTCTGAGAAAACAGGTTACACAAACTGGGAATACACTGAATAAAGCAACACAGAGAAACAAGCAGGAAAAGGATCAAAATGCAATTTGAGTAGTCCATGAGCATACAGCTGACAAACAGCAATATCAAGGAGCTATAAATGCGGGCATATTATAGCAGTGTCCATATCAATGCAAATGGCAGTGTTCAAATGGCATTAAGAGTTAGATGTGGCAATGAATCCAAACAGGTGGTGTTTAGTATGTGGGATGTCAGAGTCCATGGGGAGTTAGCTTATTTGAGCCATGAGGTTTATTGAGTGACTGGAAATGTGGGCATAGTGTGCTGCCTAGTTGACTTAGCACTGTCTGTGGGGACTTGCAGGGAGCAATTCCTTGCAAGTGGAACCTAGGTGTTCGAGGAGCCTGTGAGGTTGTGAGGATGGCGCTCGTCTGGGGCAGGGGAACGCCGGGATTCAGGGCCTCTGGTGATGGCACTGGACCACTGGTGTTTCGGTGACCCTTTGGGATGACACTCTGGCTGCTGTGCAGGACTTGGCATCTCTGCCTTGGATGTTGGGGTCGTCTGGGTCCATCGGGCATCTTAGGCTCAGGTCTGCATCACTGGTCTGGTCCGGATTCGTTGATTCAAGAAGGGGCTCACCTTCCCCATTTTGAACAGTGCAGAAGGGAAAAGCAGAGCAAGGAAGAGACTGAAGGTAATGAGGAATAGCACATGCATGAGAATGGTGGAGGAGGAGGAGGTAAGAGAAGCATGAAAGGGCTTGCAATCAATGCTAAAGTGAAGAAAAATATTGATTTAATAGCTGTGATTAGTAACTGTATTGAGAGATATATTCAAATGGTTAATCGTAAACAAAGTGGCAGCCAGGCACTGCTCTACTTCTGGCAAATGAGGGAGAATTCCCTCTTTTTTGTTTTGTTTTGCAAGATGTGTTTTTAGAGTTGAATTGGCTCGTTCCACAATGGCTTGGCCTGTGGTGTTATAGGGAATTCCAAATGTGTGCTTGATAGAGTGTCGCCAAAAATTCTGCAAACGCAGACGAACAAAAGGCAGGGCCATTGTCCGTTTTTAAAGAAAGGGGTGTAAAGAGCAAAGTTGCAACATAAAAATGCTGGGTTGCTCGAAACAATAACAACAGCAACAACAAAACGACAAAAATGTCCTCCTTCCTTTTAAAAGCTGAGAAGGAGGGGGGGAATGCAAGATAGGAATCTGGAAAGGAACAAAGCTGAATCTGATCTTGGGCTCAGAGTGTGTGACTGGTCACACTGTCTGGTAACAAAAGAAAATAGAGACATTTGAGGCAGAGTTAAAACAGACAAACAAGAGAACAGATTTGATCCTACTTCCTCTGAACATGTACAGAGAGCCAAACAAACTGAGAGGGGACACCAAGCGGCATCGTTGCAAAGCAAGGAAAAGAACAAACAAGTTTTGGAAGAGAAAGGAGGAGCACTCCTGACCATGTCTATAGTTCAGCCAGAAAGAACAAAGGGTTCATATGTCTTCCCCTTCTGTGGAAGACAGGAAAGAAAAAGAAGGAGAAGTGATGATGATGGTGATGATTATTGGTTGCCAACTGACTGGGCTGAGAGAAAGAAGTTAGCACTGCGTCTTTCAGCTTTAGAGCAGAAACCATTGAGAAAGAACTAGAGTCACTCAGCAATGCAAAGCCTGTTTTACATTGAGGACTGGAGAGCTT
>CM034701.1:285791388-285805348 GCA_020142125.1 Phrynosoma platyrhinos
TGACCTTGTGGGGTCCCTTTTTCTGGCATGGCTGGCTGAAAGGGTTTCCGAGACTTAGGGTCTTTTGGTTTTCCAGGTGAGCGCTATGGGACGTGCGGGCATGATGAGTCAAACCTATTCAAACCTATTCAGGGATGTTTAAAGTACATTGTAATTGTTCCAACACATCTCTTCCCCACAAGTTTAGGTGTAGGGGAAGGATTTATGGCTTAACTTATCCCCAGACTTCAGTAGGATCTGACTCTAAAGCCAAGGTTACCCACTGGGCACTTTGGTGTGCTATCTGTTGTCCTCCAACTCCCTTGACACTGGGAGCGACCTCTAAAGGCCAGGAGGTGGGCCACTGACTCTGGCTGATGACAGAAACGTCAGCTCCAGTATCCAAAAGTCCCTGGAAAGAGACATTGTTGATTCGTACTTTTTGTGTAGGGCAATTATGGTGAGAAGGAGAGATAACTGCACCTACCAAAGGACTCCCAGAAGGGAGGAGGATTAACTGTGCCCAAGAGTCCCCAGCCCATGTCTTAAAAGGCAAGTGGGACCACACTTGGATTTCAAGATCATCTTTTGGCACTTCTGTTAGCACCGCAGGGATAACATGCAAGCCTCGCCGGGAAGCTGACTCTTGTGGGAGGACAAAGCTAATTGTACCTTTTGGAAAGGTTCCTGCAAACCGAGTCTTAGCTGTCAAAACCTCCCCTGGTAGGACTGCTTCCCTGTCTTCTACTGTCCTTAACTTCATTTTGCTCTGGTTTGCAGTGGTTGCCTCCTTTTGTCTCAGGCTGGAGGCCTGCCCGCTGGCTAGTTTCCCTGAGCTTGAGGGGATGTTGGGAGAGGGTTAGAGCGACACTGGTTCACCCAGTGACAACCTCTGTCACAACGGGGGCACCTTTTAGAAGGTTTACTTAAGCGCCCCATGGCTGTGTTAACTGCCTGCCTGGCTTTCAAATGAGGTGCTGCAGCACGGGGTTCAGTTTTTAAAAAGTGGCCTTTCTTCTCCCATTCTTCCGCAGTCTTCCCGTCTCTGGGTCCCAAGGAACTTGGCATGAAATGATGTCTCTTTTGCCCATCATTCCCTCCCCAACTAACCGCCTGACTAGCTGACTATGTAACCTTTGTTCCCATGACAAAGTTCCCTCCATACTCATGGGATCCCGGGGGATGTGCGTGCAGACTGCTCCAGTCGAGTGAGTAGGTTTGGCTGAGCTTCGGATTCAGGATCACATCGGGGTCACCAGCTGTTGGGGTTCCATGCAGGAATGACACACCGAGACAAGAATGGGGGCGCAAATGCTTGAGGGTGTGTTTTTCCCTCTCGCCTTTTATTAGCAATCTGTTTACAGGATGCTTGCTGCTGTCCATCATTCATTAACTGGCAGTAGATGCAGGACCCAAAGGTCAGAGTAAGTAAACAGGGCACAGGAAACCAGCCAAGTTTACTCATTAAGTCTACTCATTAGACTGTAGACTAGCTAGATTATTTGTATGTTTACTCATTAGGCTGTGTGTAAATCTCAGCCAGGTTAGTTATTAGATTTGTGTATGTGCGTAACTGCAGCACTGTTTTTGAGAGAGGGAAACATGGGACTTTCGTGGTTTGCCAGCGAATTCCCCACAGGACTTAAATATGATCAATTACAAATGATTACCTCTGAATGATTTATGACATGATTTATGGCTTGATTTATGACCTGACTGTTAACATATGATGGGCTTAAGAGATGATTTAGGACATGATTTATGACATGATTTATGGTTTAATTGACAATACGTTCTATGTTATGGGTGTACACCCATGTCAAACAGGTAACAAACAATGTAATTGATTTATGGCTGTTAAACTCTGATTGATGACCCCTGTACAGATAAATAAAGTTGTGGCCTGTTATTACCCACATAAAGGCGAATGGGCTCCTTTGTATGAACTATGCTGGGTGAGTGTATCATGTTCATTGTATCCTAAAGAACAGGCTCCATCTAAAGCTTTCCCAGGCACATTGTCATTTTTCAGCTCCATCTTTATGACACTCTGTTTTGAATAACACAAATGCACCATAAATTAAACAGGCATCAAAGGGGTTTATTTCAGTAAAAACATCCTGGAAGAAATCCCATCTGTTTATAAATTCAGTAGGCCCACGATTGTACTGTTGTCACATTTCAAAATGCTGAAATAGTAAAATAAGGACATAAGTAGATGGGTGAGGCAATTATGCATATTTTCAGCATATTCTGACCCATTTACATGTAAACCAGGATACTTCTTGTACAGCAAGGAGGATATTATACAATGTAATTAAACTGGTTTGCTTCTTCTGCTTCAATTCACCATCAGTGAATAAAAGTTCCCTCTGCCCCGTTCATTTCCACCACATTTCTGATATTGGGGAAAGCACATTAAAAGCAGCACAGTGAGAGGGGAAATTAATCATTTCTCCCTTTTGCATGTTCCTTTTTATGCAAGGAACACCCACTTTATATGTGAGCAGAGCAGTCACATGCTTAAAACACATGCCATTTGTATCATCTGGCTAGTTGAGCCTTCATAAAATAAGACATCAATTAAAAGCCTATTTTCTTATTTATTGTTGAAGATTTGCCCTTCTTCTCTCTATCTTCATTGTAAGCATTTGCTAAGTATCATTAAAGCAAGCTGAGGGGGTAGCTGAGGGTGTGGGAGGGAGCCAACCAAAAGGATTTGATGAAGAAATGTGGACAGTAATTCTTCAAATGTTTCAACCACACAAGATACCAGCTGAAATCCTGAATATGCTGCTTACGCATTTGTCAACCCATTTGGCTTTAGCACACAATGAGTGGGCTCTTAAAGTATTATTAGCTTTATTAAATTAACTATTCCCCTAGCTTTCAAGTGATAAAACAATTCAATATTACAAGATGGGTTTTGATGTTTGTTTCTGTGATTTTTTTTTAAAGAAACACATGCACAGTGGTCGAGACAAATTGATCTGGTTTCCCACAATGCTTGTCATACAATTAGGTTTGTGGTTTCTTTGCCTTGCTTGCTTGTCTTTGTATGATGTGGTGATGCAAATGTTCACATTTGTTCCCTTTGTTTTGTTGGGTGGCCTGGTGGGATGACTGCCCTGGGATTTCCCATCTGTTTTCAGTGCTCAGATTTTCTACCTAAATCCAGTTGGAGGGACTGGTTTCTTAAAATTCAAAGGAAAACTGTGGTTCAGTAGGGTTAATCATGCTCATTCAGAATATCAAGAATAGTTTAGCAATTTTCATTATTTTCAGATTCATTAACAATAAAAAATTGACTTGCAAGTAGCATGAAAGCTAGCGTGCACCCCAGGGGTTAAACCTTTATTTTGCTGAAAAGTCTGTTCCTTCATTCCAGATTTAATCTGTCCATGGCCATATGATTGGTGTTAGCTGCCCTCAAGTAGGTTCTGACTTATGGTGACCCTATGGATGAGACATCTCCAAGAATCCCTATCTTCCACTGCCTCGACCAGATCCTGCAAGCCCTTCCCCATAGCCCCCCTGATTGAGTCTATCCATCTGGTTTGTTGTCTTCCTCTCTTTCTTCTACCCTTTACCTTTCCTAGTATTATTGTTTTTTCTAGTGGTCCATGCCTTCTCATTATGAGATCAAAGTACAATAGTCTCAATTTGATCATCTTTGCTTTCGAGGACAGCCCTGGTCTGACCTGTTCAAGAACCCACTTGTTTGTCTTCTTGGCTGTTCATGATATCCTAATTAGTCTTCTCCACCACCACATTTCAAATGAGTTGATTTGCTTTCTGTCTGCTTCCTTCGCTGTCCAGCTCTTGGAACTGTACATGGTAATTGGGAATACAATGGCCTGAACAATGCTGACTTTAGTGCTCTGTTGTATATCTTTGCTCTTCATTATCTTTTCTTTCATAGCTGCCCTTCCCATTCCTAGGACATTATCACACGGGGGCAAATCTGCTGGTTAATCCACACAAATCCCAAACAGAAACTGGATTTGTGCCCCGCGTTTTCACACGACGTCGCACAGAAACTGGACGGAAAGTAGACAGAAACTGGTGTTAACCGAGATCTTTTGAAATTCGGTTGTTTGGAGGAAATGCAAATGCGAAATTAAGGTAATTTCGCATTTACCGTAATGTGAAAAGCAAATGCGAATTTGGGAGCATTTCCTTGCTTTTCCCATGGTTCCAGCAAGCATTCCTCTATCTGCGCATGTGCAAGAAGCTCATTTCTAGTACATTTACGGGCTTTTCTCATTTGTGTGTGAACTTTAAATGCGTTTACTTTAATTTTGCAATCAAGGTAATTACGTGTGAAAGCCATTTGCGGAATCAAGGTTTATTTTCGGTTTATTTTTGGAATGCCTCATTTCCACTTTATTATCGCTTTCTGGCCCACATGTGATAACGTCCGTAGTCTTCTTTTTATTTCATGCTGCAGTCTCCATTCAGGTCAATGTTTATGGACTATACTTTTTTCTCTTTCTGTCACACCTTCCCTCCTTTGCTTTCCATCTCTCTCTCTCTCTCTCTCTCCTTCTGACCGTCCTTTCTCTATGTCTATTTATTTCCCTTCCACTTTTGCACCAAAGAGCTTTGAACTCTACATGTGTGTGTGTGTGTGTGTCTCCAAGGCTTTTCTTAGACAAAGATTTTCCTACTCAGAGGTGATTTTGACAGTTCCTTTCTCTGAAATATAGCCCACAGCACCTAGTATCTGTTGGCAGACTCCTACCCAAGCACTAACCAGGGCTAACCCTTGTAAATTTAGGTAAGGATCTCTTGCAGCCCTGAGACTACAGGTTGTCCAGCACAGGCTGTAAGACAATGGTAGATTTTTTTTTAATGCTGCCTTTCCATGGACAAACAGTTGCTGATGAAGATAATATGGTAAACCAGAGGTATCCTTAGTTTGTTTTTTTTCTGTGTGTGTGTGCATGTGGGTTTTTCAGGCTAGGTGGCTGTGTTCTGGAAGAATTGATCCCTGATATTTTACCTGCATCTGTGGCTGGCATCTTCAGAGATATACTGTCAGTATAGATACTTCTGGCTTCATTATTTTGGCAGTCTAGGGATCAAAGGAAGATAATATAGAAAGATGAAATAGGTGCCAATTGGCATCAGTTTTGTAATCCACCTTGAAATGCAAAAGAAAAGGAATCACTAGATATTTGGTAATCACCATGTATTTTGTTCTAGATGCCCAGTAAAACAAAAGACTTGTCTCTACCTAGCAATATTATATAAAAGTTTCTCTTTGATACTGACTGTGCATGGCATCTGTTATTCCAGCAGTGACTTGCCAATTGCCACATGCCTTTTAAAAAAATCCTTCTTCATAGCACATACAGACACCCAACCACCCACATCTTGATGACCCATTCTTGCCATGTCTCCACAAACCTTAGGGCCACTTTTAATGAAAGTAGTATATATATATAATGAAAGTATTATATATATATGGTAAACTTACACAGAAAGACAGCTCTGAAGAGCTTACAAACAAGGATTCATCTACCCTGGCCAGAATCTACATCTAATTGTAGTTGGAAATCTCTAACCATATATATCTGGTTATATATATCTGGCTAGAGATTTCCAACTACAATTAGATGTAGATTCTGGCCAGGGTAGATGAACCCTTGTTTTTAAGCTCTTCAGAGCTGTCTTTCTGTGTAAGTTTACCATGTACCAGATATGTTGACTTGAGGGGCCTTTCATGCTTTACAATTATAGTGTATGCTGTGGAACCCTGGGATTTGCATCTGGTGTGTATTTAGAAGTCTCTGGTAAAGAACTATAGTGCCTGACTAAACTCCAGGATTCCATAGGAAGTTGCCAAGACAATTAAAGAAGAATGATAATGCTACAATTATGTTGTGTGAAAGGGCCCTCCTCCACTTTCTCCAAGAAGAAGAGGAGGAAGAGCAGCAGCAGTAGCAGCAACAACAACAACAATACGTATGTTATATTAAAATTGTGATCACATTAATTCTCAGAATTATAGACTATAAATGTGTCTTTCTCTTCCAAAGATTCAGGGATTTAGAAACCAACTGCAATTCTTAAGTCATTTGCTTGGTATTTAAGTTGTACTGAAACTGATGGTTGCTTTGTCTTTGATATCTGTGATGTACATAGATTTCATCTGATACAATGTTTGTGCTGTGGAATATGGTTTGTAATGGGATCTAGACCATGTGATAGCACTAATGCAGGCAAAATGTTTACACTGCTGACCTGAAATGCTTTCATAGCCATTTCCTCCTAAAGCTATGTTCAAAGATGAGGTGCAAGTGATATTTAGAAATCATTTTCAGTAGCTCACACAGCTAAAAGTAGCTCTAGCATTTAAAGGGATATAAAACTTACGTTAGTTTGTACTGTAGTTATCAACATAGAGGCCACTTCAAATTGCTTCCCATGGGGACTATTACCAGCCCATGAGTTATTCAAGAACACTGGTTTGCCATTTGCTGGTGTTCTATAGATCTTTCTATGAATCCCCACTTTCTCAGCAGTTTGTCAGACTCAGCAATCTTTGCATGCCTATACTCAGTAATTGCTAGTTTCTCTTTGTTTGTTTTCCCATATCTAGGTAAAAGGTAAAGGTATTCCCCTTTGACAAAGTTGTCAAGTTGTGTCTGACCATAGGGAATGGTGCTCATCTCCACTACTAAGCCAAAGAGCCAGCGTTGTCTGTGATTATGTGGCCAGCATGATTGCACAGAACAGTTTACCTTCCCACTAAGAAGTGGTAGCTATTTATCTACTTGCATTTGCATGCTTTTGAACTGCTAGGTTGGAAGAAGGTGAGGCTGGTGACAGGGGCTCACCCCCTTACTCAGCACTTGTGCCTTGAACTGCCAACCTGCCAGTCTTACAATCAACTGTGTCAGTGTCTTAACCACTTGAGCCTCCACGTCCCAAATCTACTCTCTTCATTTTCCTAACATGCAGCCAACTCCTTTTCTCTCTCTTTCTCCTTCATAAGACCATGTGTCGGATTGTGTACAAGTATTGTGAAGTAAAGATAAGTTTATATATTTTACAAAAAAGACTAAACTTTTTCTCTTTCTAGATTCCATGCGTAAGTGGGTGGGTGTAAGACCAGTTGCTGTTCATCTTCTGCCTTGCCAATTTTATTACTTTGTTTCACTGCACTGTTTTGCTGTGTGAGATCCACTGCAATCTCACACATATCCAAATAGGAAATGTGCTAATATATATGATAACCTAATGCAAACACATCTATGCCCCAGTCCTGATTCTTACAAGTGTTTGAAATTAATTTATTAAAAATCAATGTGGTACAGAGAAATTGTTATAATGTTTAACAATGATATTAAATGTCATTTAAAATTATTTTGATATTTTTGATGTTAATGGCTTCATTAATGATTAACATTTTCTAGTACATTAATTTGCTGCTTTACAGGGTTAATATTGAGGCAAGGGTTGGTAACTATCACTCATTTTTATTTTTATTTTCATTAAAATGTAGTGCATTACTAACACATTGTTAATAATTAATATAGCAAAAGATTGGCCAAAATCCTGTTGGGCAGTTACAAATGCACCTAGGGTGCATCTACACGTGCTTAAATCTGGACCAGTTACAACTATACAGAAAAGTGTATGAGTGAAAAAAATTTTTTGATTTATACCATGTTTTTCCTCATAAGTGTTTAGAGAGACTGGCAACCATATATATATATATATATATATATATATATATATATATATATAACAACAACATTAAAATTACAAATCACCTATAATACCTTTAAAAAAAGCACAAAATCAGACATATAAAATTGTTGTTGTGTACCTTCAGATCATGTCTGAATTATGGTGACTCTAAGGTTAACCTATCATGCAGTTTTCTTGGCAATATTTATTGTCATGGACCTCTGCTGAGGCTGAGAGAGTGCGATTTGCCCAAGGTCACTCAGAGGGTTTTCATGGCAGAGAGGGGAATCAAATCTTTTAGTCTCCAGAATCAAAGTCCAGTGCTCAAACCACTTAATCATGCTGGATACACCATCTAAGATTATAGTATCTAAAATAATAAATTAGCTGCCTAAATAACCTAAAGGCATCGGATCTTGTCTAATCTCAGAGGCAAAGTGGGGTCAGGCCTGATTAGTACTTAGGATACTGCCAGGGAATACCTGGTGCTGTAGGCTATATTCAGATGAAGTCAATGGCAAGCCACCTCTGAATATGTAACTTCAGAAACCCAATAAAATTCATGGGATCACCATAAGTCAATAGGCAACTTGAAGGCCCATACACATATATCTTATTAATGGCTAAGAGGTTTCTGTGATTGGCTAAGAAAATGCAAAAAGCCATAAGAAAAGACATGATAGATCCAGACAGCAGTCTAACTAGTCTAGCACAATATTTTCCCCAGCAGACATCCAGAACCCACAAGGAGGATACAAAGACAAAACTAATCTAAGGTCATTACCTTATCTTACAATATGAAAACCCATAGTTTAACTACAGTATATACCACTCTTTCTTGTGTAATAATAATTTTAAAATCTCCACATTAGTGTTAAGAAATGCATCAGCATAAATAGCAGTTTGAGTCCATCTAGCTTCAAGTGAATACCCTGATAGACAATAGTCTTTCAGTATTTCAGAAGATGTATTTTCCAACTGTCCTTGGGACTTCTGCATCTCAGCTATGCTTTTTGCTAGGGACCTATAGCTCCAATTTGTCAAGTGTGAATCACAAAAGATAACTGGACTCAAATAGGATAAGATGGGCTGCCATATCCAGCACTGCAATAATCCTTTGAAAAAACCTGAACTGATGTACCTGAAGTATTTTAAAAGCTTAATAGACATTCAAGGGGTGGGACAAGAGGAGACTGTGGTTCTGATGATACACTTATGTAGTTTGGTGTTTGGGCCAAAGAAGATTCCTACTCCAACATGATGAAAATATGAAACTATTGCTTAGTTTAAAGACATCATGAGTGTGTGAGAGAGAGGACACACATATTCAGCTCAATGGAGTATTCCTACACTTTTGAAACATAAGAGTTCTTCTTGAAACATTTAGCTAAAGATAGCTGAAGATAGCTAAACCAGAGCTTGGAAAAGTTTTTGGGGGTGGTGGTGGTGGATTGGACCAAAACTCTGAGAACTGCCCAGCTGGTGCTTCCAGTGGTAATCCCAAAAGTAACTTTTTCTAAACTGTAAAGTAAATCCAGAGATAGCCAAACTTTTAGGATAACTTGATGTTGATAAACAGGCATCAAGTTAATTTTTACATTTTATTGAAATGCAAAATAACAGCTTTTCTTTAGTGAGAAAAATGAACAAACTATTTACTGTCCTATAACATTAAAAGGAATATGTGATTAAAGAGCTCTAATTAACTTTAAAGATCAAGTTAGTTGCTTTGTTAGGTGTTAATAATTTTATTAGGTGCTAAGTAGCTCAAGGGAGGGGCCTCATGAATTAGCATTAAACCTCTTGGTGTATCATGACTCTCCCTCTCTCCTTTCCTGTTGCAGCATGATCACACATGAAACTGTGTGTATGTGTGTGTGTGTGTTGTTGGAAGCATACAAGTAACTACCTATCGGGTGCTTATCTCCTTTATGACTATGTGCAAGCAAAGATAAAAAATATTAGCTTGTAATTATTCACAATATTATTTTTCCTAAAATATTTTCATGCAAAAATGCATAAGAATTGCACAGTGATGATCCAATGAAAATGAAACCAACCTATCTCCAATCAAACTCACCTTAAAAGCTAATGGTACACTTTAATTTTGCACCTCCTGAAATCCAGCTCTAAGTACATAACAACACACAAAGCTGTCTTATACAAAGTCAAACATTTGGTCTAGTATTGTCAACTCTGACAGGAAGTGGTTGTTTGGAATTCCAGACAACATCTTTCCCTAGCCCTTGCTGGTGTATTGCTGTGTAGATTGGTATTGGCTGCCAGTTTGTTTCCGGGCACAATTCAAAATGCTGGTGATGACCTTTAATTCCCTATATGGCTTAGGTCCAGGATATTTGGCAGACCATATCTCCCTCTATGAACTGGCCTGGGCTCTGAGATCCTCAGAGGAGGTCCTTCTCTCCATCCCCTTACCATTACAAGCACAGTTGATGGGACACAAGAGAGGGCCCTTTCCTTGGCTGCCCCTAGACTCTGGAACTCCCTTCCCTAGAAGACCAGAATGGCCCCTTCCTTGATGGCCTTCCATCAACAGGTGAAAACCTTTCTTTTCAGACAGACATTCAAAACAGAAGACTTTTAAAGAATGGCCTGAGATGCTATGTTGATTTTAATATATTTTAAACATTTTATCTTCTTTTTTATATTATTGTAGTAGTTTAATTCTGTTTTAATGTATTATTTTTTTATGTTTTAATTGTATTGTTTTTAATGTTTAACCACCCCAAGTCCCAATCCTGGGAGAAGGGCAGGATATAAATTATAATAAATTATAATAAATAAATAGATCAGTTTAAAAAACCACAGTTCCCAATCTCACTCAGAGGTGAGACACAGATAAGTGTCTATACATAGAACATCTTCATAAACTCTGAGAACTACATATTTGTTGTGAATGAAGCCTTCTGTTATGATTATGTATTCCAACCCAGTTGTGTTGTAGGACAAGCACTTATCTTCCCAGATCATACCTGTGACCTAAAGGAGAACATCCAAATGCAGGTGACAGATGTGCTGTTTGACTATCCTTACCAACAAGCCAATTTAAATATTTTTTTCATCTGTCAGAAGCTGCTGTTTTGCAAAATGAACCATCCTTAATTGTCCATTCAAGACCAAAAAATACTTTGCATTAAAACTGGGATAGCTCACAGTTCAAATATTTATTTATCTAATGTTTATATCCCAATGTAGGACCCAAAGTAGCTTGCAACACAGATTAAAGCAAAATAGTGTTTTCTCACAAAAGACTACAGCAATTATAGGACTGTAGCATTAATTTCCCATCTGGGCAAAATTATACTCAAAATTCTGCAGCATAGACTCCAATCATAAATGGAAAGAAAATTGCCAGATGTCCAAGCAGGGTTCAGGAAAGGAAGAGGCATTAAAAACCACATCACAAAATAAGATGGATAATGGAGTGAGCCAAAGAAAATTAGCACGTGCTTTAAAGACTATAACAAGGCCCTTGATTGCATAGGTCACAAAAAGGTATGGGAACGCCACTACATCTGATAGTCTTGGTGAGGAATCTGTACTTAAGACAAGGGGATGCTGTAAGAACAGAATACAGAGAAACAGATTGGTTCCTAGTTGGCAAGTGGGTCAGGCAAGGTTGCATCTTTTCACCTTGTCTGTTCAACTTGTATGCAGAAAATATCAAACAAACACAGGTTTAGACACAGAAGGAGTGCAGATAGGAAGAAGGAATATCAACAACCTAAGGTATGAGACGACACCATGCTACTAGCAGAAAACATCACAGACTTGGAACAATCACTAAGGAAAATCAAAGAAAATCAAAGAAAAAAGTACAAAGGCAGGCCTAATGTTAAACTTAAAGAAAACAAAAATAATGACCACTGAGGATTTACATAATTTTAACCCTGAAAGCAAAAGCAAAATAGTTAAAGATTTCCCATACCTTGGATCAAACATGGATCAGAATGGAGATTGAAGTCAAGAAATCAAAAGAAGATAGGGTATAGGAAAGGCAGCTATGAAAGAACTAGACAAACTCCTAAAGTGTAAAGATATACAACTCAGCACAAAAGTTAGAATCATACAAGCCACCGTATTCCCTATTACCATGTATGGATGTGAGAGCTGAACAGTTAAGCAAGATGATAGGAAGAAAATCAATGCATTTGAGATAATGTGGTGCTGGGGAAGAGTGCTGAGGATACCATGGACAGCTAAAAAGACAAACAGTCCATTACTGACAACAGACACTGGTTTAGTACAGAGACACCTTGCATTGAGAGATGGAAAGGAGGGATAGGGTTGAGCATCATCAGTGTACTGGTGACACTGAATTCCAAATCTCTGGACAACCTCTCCCAATGTTTTCATGAAGATGCTAAATAGCATGCAGGACTGAACAGAACCCTGAGGGAAGCCACAGACCAAACAAGAATCCCTCAGCACAATCTTCTGATGCCTAGTCTACATGTGTATACTTTATGCAAACTGTTGCAGATTTTCACACCTTCAATCAATTCCTATTGTCTAAACTTCTCTGAACTCATTCCTGCATATTCACATGTATGTGATTTCTGTCGGCACCATGTCTTGGCTGTCAGTCAAAGAATGCAAATGAACATTTCTACTTCAGTTGTCATGTATCCCTCCTCCTCTCCCAAAAAGTGATTACAACATCCAGCATGCACCTTATCTACCCTCTACTCCACTCCAGCACAGCAATATATCTTTCTTCAGTTACCTACTGTTTGGATCTCTTTGGTTATTGTATGCTTCAAAGTTTCCTGAAAACCCAAACTTGATTCATCTCCCCACCACCACCACAACCACTACCCTTGAAATCTGGGCAGACTTTTAATATAACTAGTTCTCCCTTCTCCTGGGTAGTGAGTGAAAAGAGAAAGAGTTAATAACTGGGTAAAGAGGGGGTGGGGAGTGAGGTGCCACTGGGACAACTCCATCCCTATCCCTGCCAATGCAAGGGAGGAAGGGCCATTTGCATATTTCTTCCACAGAAACTATTTTAACTATTCAAATGCCTATCACCTTTGTGTGAAGGTGGAAACTGAATACCCATTTCAAATAATAAATGCTGTAAAATGCCAAGGAGATTAGGCAAACTCTATATAGAGAAATCTGTTAACAATAGCACCCATCTGCCCACCCTGCACCATGCCAAGGCATTCAAAGAGAAGAGATTGACCACACAATCAATAATGTGCATACTTCAGGATTATATGATAAAATATGGTAAAAAGTGTGCTTCAGAGTTTGAGAACCTTTTCACTTCCTCCACCCCTAAAAGGGATGAATACATTCATGTACAACCATCATTAAGACTGGGCTTGCCACTTCATTTCCATACACAAAGGATTTTGAATTTAAATTGACATTCTCACACACTTAGGGCATATATATGTCTGTCCCTGGCTTACTATTCCACTGAATACATCTGAGGAAGTAGACTTAAGTCTATGAAAGCTCATGCTGCCAACTTCTTTCTTTAGTTAAAGTCTCAAAGGTGCTGCAAGATCTCTCTACATCATAATTCATTATTTTAGTATGTATTCCTTAGTGGTCTCCCATCCAAGTACTAATCATGGCTGATTCAATTTAGCTTCCAAGATCTGATGGGATTTGGTGCCTTCTGAGAATTTAGGGTCCTTAATAAGATACATATAATATACCGTATTTTTCGGCATATAAGACGCTCCAGCATATAAGACGCACCCAATTTTAAAGGAGGAAAATCTAGAAAAAAAAGATTCTTAACCAAATACTGTAGTAAAATATTTTATATCAACTGTATAAAGTTAACAGCAGTTTAAGAACAATTTTAAGTTGTAAATTTAAGTTTAAGCCAGCAGCAGGGCCAGGTGTTGCACAAATTCCCTGCCCAACTTTCTTGCAAGTCTCCTGTCGCCTTATGGCAACTCCATGAATTTCTTAGGATTTTCTTAGTCAAGGAAGACTCGAGAAGGGGTTTTGCCAGTTCCTTCCTCTGAAATAATAATAATAATAATAATAATAATAATAAATTTTATTTCTACCCCGCCCAATGGTAAACCAATCAGGGCGGCTTACAATATAAAATGACCCATCCGCATACAATGCAGCATATCCCCCTCCCCCCCTTAAAACAGTATTAAATCAAACAGACTAAAAACCGACAATCAATTAAAATACAGCCTGCAGCACCTGGGATTCTTTGGCAGTATCTCATCCAAGGACTGACCCTGCTTAGCTTCCAAGATCAGATGGACTGGTACCTTTG
>CM034701.1:285809688-285820413 GCA_020142125.1 Phrynosoma platyrhinos
AAAAACACTGGGGAAAATGTGTAAATCTGGATGGTGACTATGTAGAGACAAATTAACTACAAATCAAAACAAACTTACTATCAATTTTTTTAAAGGTGATAATTAAAACTTTACGATACCCCCTTGTAAACATATACAGTGGACTCAGTGTATTTGTGTGAGTTTGCTTCCTGGACCTTATAAAGATATATAAAAAGAGGGGGAGAGAGTGTTCAAGTCCCATATTATTAAATGATGGCAACATGAATGTGGACGCTTCATGTGTCCACATCCATGCCACTGCCATTTAATAATATGAGACAATCAATCTGTCATTAGTGGAATTTGCGGGTCTGTGGATCCAGATGGCCCACTGTACTATAAAATCTTTATTAATAAATCACTGTAGACCCAGGGCTACATGTATTGTTGGTCAATTCCTTACTGATTTCAGTGGTTCTAACATCTTCACAGGTATGCCTGAATCTGGAAGAAGGGCTTCTCTTCCCAAGCTTTGTGATTCCCTCCCAAGGGAAGTTAGGATGACTCCTTCTTTGATCTCCTTCCATTAGCAAGTGAAATTTTTTATGTCCTAACAGGTTTTTAGTAGCTGACTAAAAGAGTTTTGAATAATATGCTATTCTTCTGATCTTTATCTTTTGCCTTTGTAGGTGATGCCATAGTTTTTACTTATGTTCTTGTTTGTACTTTCACTTGTATTTGTTTTAATTTTTGCAATCTGTGTTGGGTGCCAGGTTCATGGAAAGGCAGGATTTATGTGAACTAACAACAATAACAGCAACAATGATGATTGCTGGAATTCTATATCAGCTTAAACTTAATTAATTACTTAACTTAGTAACTTCTCCTGTCCCAGCACACACTCCAAACCCGATGTAATTAGGAGTAGGTCCTGCATAGGAAACAGTTATCTAACCATAGCTGTTTCATATTCTTGATCGCTAGTCACAATTTTGCTGCTATTCACATGATCATAACTCACCCCTAGCCTATTTTACCAGGCATCAGCTCCATGGGGAGAAGGAGGACCATTCTGATGGCCATCAGAGCATAGTTGAGAGATGTTTCTAACATGTTTGGGGGTGGGGGTGTCAGGCCAGGAGAAGTTATTTAGTTAAGTACTTAGTTAAGAATTATTGGATACAGGACTCCAGCCAATATCAGCAGCAGCAAGACCAGTACATGAGCTTTATTTTTCTTCTTCTTTTAAAATCATTTGAGATTAGGCTGTACAAGCATCTTCTTCATAGATGTTTTTGCCCCACATGGTGTTCAGCCAGCGATAAAGTGAGCAGGCAAGCAGATTTATGCAAAGCCTGGATTTGGCTCCACATTCTTTCTGGCTGATGTAAAAAAAATCCCAGTATTACAAATAAACAACATGCTACATATGGAGGACTTTCTTTTGAGTGTTGTTGTTTTCCAGTTGCTGGGTTGCCAATATGCCATGAAAAATAGGCTCATTGGAATGACAGAAGAGTCAAGATGTATAGCAGAAATGGTGTGGTCTGTTGCAATAAATTACAGGTTTCCTTTTCATGTACAGCACTAAAGGCAACATTGATGCAATTAGCTACAGCTGGTTACAGAACAAAAACATGCGTCTGTGGATGGAGCAGGCAGACGGGAGGGAACTAACTTGTATGTTCTGGACTGCATCACTGTAAAACAAAAAAACAAAAAAAGAGGGCAAGGGGTGAAACTGTAATTTTCATTCCTGGGTACAAGAAACTTTAATAACCTTTATTTCTCCTCATGGAATTCCAGAACCATGAAAGCTACATAACCTTATAAGCACTTTTACTTTATTGCAGAACAATTAGCAGAGACAATTAGGTTGTAGCAGTTCCTCTGAGGCAAGATAAAAATAAAAGGTAATATAGTAGGGCCTGGGTATCCACTGGAGTTTGGTTCCAGGACCCCCTGTGGATACCAAAATCCATGGGTGCTCAAGTCCTATTAAATACAATGGCAAAGTAAAATGGTGTTCCTTATATAAAATGGCAAAATTAAGGTTTGCTTTGGGGAATTTATATTTTTTAGAATATTTTCAATCTGTGGATGCTTGAATCCATGGATAAAAAAAATCTGTGGATATGGAGGGACAACTGTATAAGAATATGTGTCGAGTGGTCTCTCAGGGTCTGATGATTTACCTAATAAAGGTATTGCCTTAATATTGATTTTCTTTTTTCTTTCTTACAGCCAGCATAGCAACTTTTGTACCTTAGATTTCTGCATATTGCTGAAACATCAAAGTCTTGTGGTAGATGCACTGACAAATTCCCCTCAACTTCAGGGGGAGGCAATGACAAACTTCCTCTAAACAAATCTTACCAAGAAAACTCCATGATAGGTTTGCCTCAGGGTTGCCATAAGTTGGAAATGACTTGAAGGCAAATAAAAGCAGCAGCAGCAGCAGCAACTACTACTACTACTACTACATTATACTAATTATGTCCAAGCACAATTGTTGTCATGTGTCTTCAAGTTGTTCCTCACTTATGGAGAACCTAAGGCAAAGCTATCCGAAAGATTGGTTCAAGGCAATTTGCCACTGCCTTCCTCTGAGGCTAAGAGGGTATAAATTGGCCAAGATCACTCAGTGCGCAGTTGAGACTGTAGGGTTTCAAACACTGGCCTCCTGGAAACCTAGTCTAACACTCAAACCACTACATCATGTTGGCTGTCTCAAGCACTATTACATGCAGTGAAAGAAAGCAAGGAAAGAATTGGAGGTTTTCAGAAGCAGACAGATTGCAAATCTATTGACCAAGATCCTGGATGTATTGTAAAGCTCTGCATAGGTGGAGCATTAAAATATCTTAACCATTTAACAGCCAATTAAGAGTCACCAGTCAATTTCTGCAGTGCAGATGCAACCCCAGAAGCATCCAGTTGTGCTACTACAGACTGGGGAACATAGCTGGAGGCTTCTCATTTAATAGAAGCCTCCAGCTTCCTCAGTCTATAGTAACATAGCTGGATGCTTCTGGGGTTGTATCTGCACTGCAGAAATAATGCAGTTTAACACCATTTTAACTGGCATGGCTTAATGCTATGGAATTCTGGATCTGTAGCTTTGTGAGCTATTTAACTGAGTTTTGGTGCCACAAAACTACAAATCTCAGAATTCCATAGCTCTGAGCTATGGCAGTTAAAGTAGTATCAAACTGCATTATCTCTGTAGTGTAGATTGGGTTTCCATCATGCCCAGAGTAGACCCATCCAAGAAATAAGCCTCAAACTAGCCATGCCTTATTCACCCCATTGATTTCAGTGTGTCTGCTCTAAGCATCAATAAGTCTGGATTTATTGCTACAAATTAGGAGGGCTCTGTGCTTAGTGATCTAATCAATGTAGATGCAAGTGCATGTGCCTTGCATACATGAAGTTGCAGCTTCAAAGCCTGGTTTCTCCAGTTAAAGGATCTCGGGTGATGGATGATGCAAATTCCTTCTTTTTGATTCCTGGCCTGGAGAGCTACAGTTGGTCTGAACAATGGGCTAAATGGATCAGTGATCTGTCTCAGCATATCCTTTTAAAAGTTTTGCAGCTTGTCAAAAACCTGTGCTTCCACATCTTCCACATTTTACTTCTATTTCCATGTTCAATCTACCACATGTTACAGGCTGTGTGGCTTTTTACAAATTATTGTACAGCTTTTGAGAGTAGGCCCAAGAGGTTCATAAAGCAGAAATGTTTAGTCACCGGGACTGATGGGAATCATAGTGGGATGCAGCAATGGTGACAGTTGAAAAAAACATGCCCCAAGAGATCCCCCTCCTTTATTAAGCTCATGCTGGAACTTGGAATCATTAATTTTTGGACTATAATGTCACTATTTGCCAGAAATGTATGATGACCCTATGAATGAGAGAACATCCCAGAATGTTATCAACTCCAGTTGATACGCCAGCTGTGCCTTTTCCTGGAAGTAAGGGATCTCGAGACTGTGGTACATGCTCTGGTAACCTCATGTCTAGATTTCTGCAATGCGCTCTATATGGGGCTACCCTCGTGCTTGGTTTGGAAACTTCAACTAGTGCAAAATATGGCAGCCAGGTTAGTCTCCGGTACATCTAAAAGAGACCACATAACACCTGTTCTGAAGTCTCTTCACTGGCTGCCTATCAGTTTCCGGGCCCAGTACAAGGTGTTGGTTATTACCTATAAAGCCCTAAACGGCTTGGGCCCAACCTACCTTCGAAATCACCTCCTTCTGTATAATCTGCCCTGCGCACTCTGGTCCTTTGGGAGGAATCTGCTACAGGTGAATAAATCTAGATTGATGGCTACTTCCCAGAGGGCCTTTTCAATGACTGCTCCCAGACTATGAAATGGCCTGCCGGATGAGATCTGTCATTTACCAACTTTAGAAAGCTTTAAAAGGGCAGTCATGACGGATCTCTTCCAGCAGGCCTTTCTTGATTAATCTGCCCAGTCAGAGAACCTGTTTCCAGTATCTTTGTTTTCTCTACCTCTCTTCCCCCCCATTCCAGCTGTTATTATATTCTCCCCGCTGTAATTTATAGTAATTGGGAATCCTTTGGGTAAACTGTAGTAACTGTTTTTAAATTAGATGTTTGTTTAATAAATTTTTAAGGGTTGGGAGGGTTGGGGCTGAGGGTTGATTTTATTGTATTGTATTTTTATGTTGGAAGCCACCTCGATTGCTATGCAGAGGGGCGGGTATTAATAATAATAATAATAATAATAATAATAATAATAATAATAATAATAATAATAATGTTCTTGGATGTGCTACACGAAAAGTAACTTTTCCAAGCCAAGTAAATATAGAATGTTGAGTTAAACCACTTGCAATCAGCTTCTACCAGAGATAGACATGACACATTAAACCATCTATGAGCCTTTTCACATAAGAAAAGAAATATGAAATGGAACAAAAGAGCAGTGCCTTTCTCTGTGCCTCTCTGCATGATATCATAACATTTCCATGCTCTTTCTGAGGGAGACAGTCATGAAAATGTGTCTTTTGTTGCACTGGAAAAATCAACAAAAGGCATGCTTTTTTGACCATCCCCCTCAGGAAGGAGAACAGAAGTGCTATAACAACATGTGGAGAGGAATGGAGAAAACTGCTGATCTCCAGCTCCATTTCAGATCTCTTTTCTCATGTGATAAATTTCTACGTTGTTGTGTGCTTTCAAGTTGTTTTCAACTTATGGTGACCCTATCACAGGGTTTTCTGGGGCTGAGAGTGTGTGGCTCTCACCCAGTGGGCTTCCATGGCTGAGGAATTGAACCCTGGTCTCCAGAGTCAAGTCCAATGCTTAAACCACTATACTATTCTAGCTGTCTAAGCCAACTAAAGTTTGATAAATGTACAATGTCTTGTAGGTTTTAAACAATTTCAAACATGTGTAAAGCTTGACTTAACCTTAAAAATGGGCCAGAAAAAGTATGGCTGCAGGTTTCACGAGTCCCTCAGTGGGATCCTTCTGAGGGTGTCTCTTCCTCCACCACTGCCCATTCTGTTGCCCTGCCCTTTCCCATTAGGTCCAAAACAGTTCACTTCCCAGAAGGAAAGGGGTAATAGACCAATGTTTAGTCCCTTAAGAAGTACTGTCTATCCTAGACCAAGACACCTTGTCTCTCCTAGACCAAGACACCCTTAAAAAGTACTGTCTCTTCTAGACCAAGACACCTTGTGAAATGTAAAAGATAAATCAAATGCTGGTTGTTCACATTTTAGGAAGGTCTATTCAAGGACCCATTCAACTGCTTCATCTTAATGCTGAGCAGATTGACCAAAACTGTGTAATCTTCATCCAACAGCAAGAGGTTTTTGCAAACTTCCATCTTCCACCTGAATTGAGCCTAATGTGATTAATGTTTTCCAGTGTGTTCTGTTTTTGCTGGTCTAAGACAAGTTACCAGCTAATTTGGGTGGTTCATGTTGTTTTCTTCTTAGGAATTTAGAGGGTAAATCCTTTAATCCATGTCTGGGCTTCTCAAGCTTAGAGAGAGAAAGAGAAGGGAAAATATGCATGGTGAAATCTTGTTTTCTAGTCCCACAAAAACATTATAACAAACAGCTTGTTCGGCTTTCCCAAGCTTGTACACTTAATCACTGACCCTCCTGCAACTGACAGATGTAAATAGCTACCTAATGAGCATTTTTTTAAAAAAAAAATGTCAAGACCTGAAGGTCTGAGAAATTGAAATTTCTCCCTTGCTTTGGTTACAGAAAGGTTTGAAAACGTAAAAACCTGGGATTTCAGCTGTCAAGTTAAGTTAGAAACCCACATATTTAAAAAGCACTAATATTTAACTCTATGCCAGAGCAAATTTTAATATCTCTCCAATAGGACTGCTATGGTATTGTGTGGCTCTGCAATATTTGGTTGGTTGATGAAAATCTTACTTTGGACTGGAGTTTCAATGACTCTTACAAAATAAGAAAAATGCAAGTTGCTATATAAAAATACAATTTAAAAATAATAAAATAGGCACAAAGTGATCATGAAATGAACAACTTAGGGTTGCCAGAGTAAAAACTGAAGGGGGTTCCTGTATCTTTAGTGGTTGGGTAAAAGAAGGAATTTCAGGAGATGTTGCTTGTCACTTGACCAGGTAACAATCAACACCTGCTGAAATTCCCTCTTCTACACAACCATAAATGGTACAGGGCAGGGCCCTCTCCTGTTTTCACACTGGCAACCCTAATAAACATTTAAAGCAGCATAACCACTGCAGCCTGTAATTATAAAACCTGTTAGAAAAGGCAAGTAGATGTGGGATATTTCTAATAGGATGGAATGTCACTGTTTAAAGTCCACCACAAAAAGAGTTTTGCAGTTACCAGTCTCCCCTAAGCTAGTGGTTGCAACTTCAAAATGGCCACATCTCATTTTCAAATTATGGGGATCCGCATGCAGCAAAAGATTTCCTTGTGATAAATAAGTGATGTTCTGAAGTGCTGAGATAATTTGGCATAAGAAACCAATTCTTAAACTATAGAACAACCATCAGTGATAAAAAAAACACCTAAATACAGTGGGCCCTTAGTAGCCGTTGGGGTTTCGTTCCAGCCCCCCCCCCCCATACCAAAACCCATGAGTGCTTAAGTCCCATTATACACAGTGGTGTAGTAAAATGGTGCCCCTTATATAGAATGACAAAATCAAGGTTTGCTTTTTGGAATTTTTTAAAAATATTTTCAAGCCACAGATGGGTGAATCTGTAGATGCAGAATCCAGGGATACAGACTGCATACAGTATTTTTCTATGTGGCATACCATGTGAATGAGAGAAGGTCTCAGCTGTGAAAAAATGCTATGATAGAGTCACCTTAGGGTAGCCACCAGTCAGAAATGACTTGAAGTCCTACAGCAAGAACAAACAATGCCCAGCATTCCTCACCAATGGCTATATTGCTTAGGGAAGATACTGCTACAACCTGCAAGGCTGTATGATTCCTACCCCATCTAGAATATCTTCTCCACTCAGTTCATGGGAAAGAACCAGTTGTTATGGTATACTACACAGGACTGTTTCCACTTGCAGGAATCCCTAGGATAGAGTATCTTCCTTTTGCTTTCTTTTCTATTGGTGGACCCAAACATGCATAACTGGTAGTTGTGGTTGAATTCAGAGCAAGCCTCACCAGCTAGACACATTAGGCATGCTTTTTCTTTCCTAGAGTGTCCTAGAGCAACACTTGTTCAGAAGCACTGTGGGAAATTTATCTAGCCCACCTGATACTACCCAGAAAAATAAACAAAGAAGGTCCAGGACAGGCATCAGCAGTTTAGCAGTATATTTGGAATTAAGTTGGAGGGTTGGACAGCAAGTTGGAATAGAAACTTTGGCTGGAATCATCTACCATGATCTATGGTACATAACTTTATGTATAATTATCTGTGTAGCAGAGGCACTGAGAAAAGCTTGTGAATTGAGAAGGTGTGTAACGGGATGTCAGTAAGAGTGTCTTGATGCACATGAGCTCTACCTATGTACATCAGTACTCCCTAGCTAGTGCCTTGACGCACAATGAATCTTGTCCTTCTTAACAGGCTCATCTCCACCCCCCCCTTGCTTTTTTAGGCTTTCCTAAGCTCACTACAAAAATTCCAGGGTTTCTCTGCTTAGAATAGTACTTTGCTCTCTTGTTGCCTTGCCATACTCTTTAGACAACACTCTGGTGTTGCTGGGCCTCACATGTTTCAGTGTTCATCTGTGAAATATTGGAGGATATGTTTGGAGGGGGCGTTGAACTATAGACCACTGGCCATGCTGGCTAGGTGTTCTGGGAGCTGTAGTCCAAAAATGTAATGACTGGAATCCTCTATGGCAGTTAAGAATGCATAACCTAGAGTTCTGCATTTAAGACTTTACATGTTCACAATCCCCATGTATCACCTAGTTTAGTTTAGCTTACACTTACATATTACACATGCAGGATTCTAACCTACATTTTCAAATTCTTACACTGGTATTTCAACTTTGATATACTATTGAATGAGATCTCTGGAGCAGAACATGTGCTCACTATAAAAGATTTCTCAAGAAAGTTTATGTGAACTAACTAGGACACATAGAAGATACCGTACTTTGCAAGCAGCTTGTATTGCTCTTTACCAACTCTGTCTTGGGAGAACACTACTTTGAAGCTAGACCCAATTTTTCTCTCTGGTTGGTAGTCTTGGAATTATTTTCATGCGTGTGGAAAAACAATGCCTAGAACAACAACAACACCTGTGTGTGCAGGGGGAAAAGGAATCTAGTATTTCATATGTGCAAGCTTGCTTGCAAAACCTACTCATCTTCTTTCAGAGGAATTGATCCACAAGCACTTCTGGAGATGTTGATAGGACATAGAAACAGCACACTGATTTTGCAATAGTGTCATACAGACAGTCTTTAAACTATCAGAGCCACTACATGTTTTTTCCCCTGCACAGAAATAGGAGGAATCTACCCACATGATGGAAATGTGCCCACTGTAGAGAAAGTCTATTGCTTTTCTGGAATTCTATTGCTTTTCTAGTATTCCTATATGTTGCATCCCACTTCCACTTTTAACATCATGTATAAAGTGCAAGTCGGGGTTTCACTTTGCCATGAGAACATGAACTAGATGAGATTACACAGATATTGTCTCCATGCAGGGTGGGGAAAGTCATATGCTCATTGGCCTTCACTGAATAAATTTACAAAGAATAAATTTACAAACAAGCAAACACATTTTTCTTTTCATCTCCTCCTTTTTGGATTTTGCTTTGTAGGTAGTTTGAGATCTGGTTTACTTTAAAAGAGTGAAAGAGACAGAATCCCCTGAGGTAATTCACTGAGTACTGGGAGGTCTTGGTGACACAATTGAACTGGCACCAAATCAATAAAAACAGAACAGAGGAGAAAGAGAGAGAGATGTAATTAAAACATCCTGTTAAAAACGTCCAGATCCATAATTAAAAGATGCAAACTATTGTTTTGCTACATTAATTGTCTTTTAATTCTTCAACAGGCAGCTGAAAGGCATAATCGCCGAATGGCATAATGTCCCCGAAATATCCATGGGATTGGACTCTTTCTGCTGCTAGCGTGATAAGGGTGTTTATACTGTAGAGCAGAAGGCACTTTGTGCTTTCATCTCCGTGTGGGTAAAAGCAACTTCCTTCTAAGATAGCCTGGGAAGGAAAAAAATGTTTTATTGGTTTCTCTTCTGGTGAGCACAATTATAATCGGCTGTGTGCATGTGCATGCCTATACATCTGGATTCTAAATCCACCCTACTTTAATAGCTTGCATTGATTTTGACAGACATTCTCAAAACACTAGTTCTAGATGTCCTCTGTTATCTCCAGGGCTGTTTCCAGTCAGCTTTCTACCACACAAGGAGTAGCATATTTGCCGAACAGTTAAAGCAGCCTGTGACCCAGGGCTTGGAAATAACAAATCACCTGTGACTAGTTACTTGGAGGAGGTAACAAGGATGTAAGCAGTTTCCAAAGAAGTAGCCGTTAGTCTCTTGCAGCATAACAAGGAGAAAGGAAGGAGGAAGGGGGAAGAAAAAGAAAGGTGGCAACACCTTTAAGACTAACTGGTTTTTATTTTTGCATGCACTTACATGGATATAAACCCATTTCTTTGGATGCAGATGAGACACCCCAAGTGAGACACAGACAGGACCAATGCATTAACAGAAAGGGAAGGAGAGGATATCACATTTGTGAGATTAACCAAGGGCATAAGAAAGATGCCAAAACAAATAGCAGACATTTTTAGAAAGGCAAATGGCATCCAAAGGAGCATTACTCATAATATAGCGACATGGAGTGTGAGAAGTATGAGCCAAGGGAAGCTAGACATAGTAAAAATGGAAATGAAACACATGAACATAGCAGTACGGGGGGCGGGCGCACTTTCCCTGACTCAAACGCCGCGGCGTGTGCAGTCGCTGCGGCGTGAGGTCATCCTCGGAGCGCCGGCCGTGTGAACGGCCGGTGACTCCGAGGGCGACCTCAGGAAGAGGAAGGGGCACTGCTCGTGCGGCTGCCCCTCTTCTTCTGGGCCCGGAAGACAGCTCTATTAGCCGTCTGCCGAGGCCCTATATAACTGGATGTAAAAGATGGTGAAACTCTATACTGGTGGCCAAGACTAGACCAGGCGCCGACTGTGGCACAGATCATGAATTACTCATATCAGAAGCAAAAGTAAGACTCAAGAAGAAAACAAAACCAGTGATTATACCAAAAT
>CM034701.1:285825803-285854319 GCA_020142125.1 Phrynosoma platyrhinos
ATGTTGTTGGATATTTCCCGCCTATAATTCCATTCATTACACTACATAAGATAGGTGCCACCTGCCAAGCAAACTTCTTATAAAACTCGGCAGTAAAACCATCTGGGCCTGCTACCTTACCCATCTTAGTTCTTTTGATAGCATCTAGGACTTCCTGAATAGTTATAGGTTTATTTAATTGCTCTTTTTGAGTTGCATTGAATACTGTTAAATTACAACCCTCCATGTAATCCAAGATGGTTTCATCCAAGATCTCCTCCCCTTTTCTATAAAGTTGCTTATAAAAATCGTAGACAATTTTTTTTAATCTGATCTTGTTCCGTGTATTTCATTCCTTGAACACTTAAACATTTGATTTGTCTCGCTGTTCTTTCTTTTCTCAACTGAAATGCCAACCATTTACCCAGATTATTACTTCCTTCAAATACTTTCTGTTTAATAAATTTTATCTCATTCTGCCTCTCCTCCAAAAGTTTTGTGGCTATCTGTGTCTGAAGGTCTTTAATCTCCATTTTTAAACTTTGCTTATTTGGATTTTGTCTCTATGATCTTCCTTAAGTTTTAGTTCTTCTTGAAAGGCCTTTAATTTTTGTGCTCTCATCTTTCTAAGATAACAATTTTTTTCCAAAAAAACCCCTCTCATAACCGCTTTAACAGCTTCCCAAACCACTGTTACGGGGGTCTTCTTATCCTGATTTTCTTTAAAATAGTTCTGTAGACACATTAAAGCTTCTTGGTAGATGTTATCATTATTTAACAAACTATTATTTAACCACCAACAATATTCCTTAGGTCTTAATTTTAGCTCCAGGGAAATTATACCATGGTCAGATATTATTCTGGGACCTATATTTGCATTTACCATCAGGTGAGAAATATTTAATGAGACAAGTATCAAATCTATTCTTGCCCAAGAACAGTTTCTATCTGAAAAAAATGAAAATTCCTTCCTTCCAGGGTTTTTTTCTCTCCAGATATCAATTAACTCCAGTCTATCCATGATCTCAAAAAAGGTTTGGGGTAATTTACCCTGATTAATCTTTATTTTTTTGTCGAATATTTATCTAATTGGGGGTTAATAACCCCATTCAAATCCTTGGAAAGTAGTGGAGTCTCCTTCCTTGGAGGTCTTTAAGCAGAGGCTGGATGGCCATCTGTCGGGATGCTTTGATTGGAAGTTCCTGCATGGCAGGGGGGTTGGACTGGATGGCCCTTGTGGTCTCTTCCAACTCTATGATTCTATGTATTCTATGATTCTATGATCTCCCACCAAAATACATGAATCAAAAGAAAGCTTATCAACTTTATTCAGTAGTTTTTTATAAAATTTCCCTTGCCTTACCAAAGGGCCATATACACCCAATAGGAAGACCTTCTTTCCCTCTAACATGATTTGAATTCCTATATAGTGACCCCGATTGTCATTCAAAATTTCTTCTGCATCATAAGTTTCTTTGATGTAAATAGTGATGCCCTTCTGTTTATTCTCTGCTGCAGAAATAAAAACCCTGCCTAGATTTCGATTTTACAACAATTTTACATTATCTTTTTTATATGGAGTTCTTGTAAACACAAAATTTCTGCATTTAACTTTTTTAGGTACTGAAATACCCTTCCTCTTTTCACTTTCCCGTTCAGTCCTTTAACATTTAAAGAAACAATTCTCAAATTATTTGTACTTTTTGAATTATCCTTAACATTTTTACTCATTCTTGAGCTGAATTTCACTATTCCTTTAGTTTCTTGTTATACTTTACAGTTCTCTCTCCCTTATCCTCTGTGTCAATATCCTATTTGTTGTCAGATTCTCCTTCACTATCTGAATCCGTATCTACCCGAATTTCAGTATTTAATCGCAAAACTGAATTTGTCCATTTCTGTGTTTTAGAGCTCACCCCCTTCACTACCTCTTCTTCCTGATCCGAATTTGATTGACTACCATTTTTTTTTTTTTTTTTTTTTTTTTTTTTTTTTTACTTATGATGCTTTCTATCAGGACACGTTTTATCCCTGTCATTACTTTTGGTCTCATTCATCTTGCTACCCGTTCCTTTTCCCTCTTTATCCTCATCTTTTTGTTCCCCTCTTTTAAGAAATTTAAGAAAATCTCTAGCCTCCTGATTAGTTCTAATTTCAATTTTCTTCTTTTGATACCATACTATAATCCCTTCATCTATAAACCACCTGTCTTTCCCTGAGGGTTGCTGTTAAAGATTTATATTCCTGTCTCCTTTTCAAAATAGAGGGAGGTATATCCTTAAACAAAGTCAAGCCTTTACCTTCCCATTGCAATGGTGTATCCCTGTATTTTTGTAATAGGGAGTCTCTCATATTTTTCCTAACAAAAATCACCATAATATCTCTGGGGATCTGCCTTTGTTTAGCCACATAGGAGTTCATCCTATACAAATTATCTCAAGCACGCATAATTCTGGGGTAATCTCCATATAATTACCTAGTATCTGAGATACTATTTCTAGCAAATTTTCTCTTCCTTGTTTGGGCAATCCACTTATCGTTATTGCCTTTTCCCTAGCTCGCAGATCTTTGATTGTGATATCATCCATTATTTCCTTCTGTTTTTGTTTGATCTCTTTCAAACTACTATCAAAAAAATCATGTTTGGTTTTGATTCTTTCCATCTTATTTTTAATCTTATTAATTTCTGAGGAAACTTTATCAAGGGAGCCACTCACACTTTTTAAATCATCATAGAGTTCTTTCTTCAATTCCCCCCTTAAATCAGCCATTTCCCGCTTTAAATCTTGGATTTCCCTACCAAGTTCAGTTCTAATCTTCCTAATTTCCTCAAGAAGCTGAGACTTATTATCCATTGTTTTAATTTGCTCAACTGAAGCTCTGCGAGCTGTTAATCTAGACCCATTTCAAGACAGGCCTTGGGGTTGAGACTGCCATGGTTGCCTTGACCGACAATCTGCATCTGAGCATCGACAGGGGTAGTGTGACCCTGTTGGTGCTCTTAGACCTCTCAGAGGCTTCAGATACAATAGACCACGGCATCCTCTTGGGCCGCCTGAGGGGGTTGGGTATCGAGGCCACTGCTTTGCAGTGGTTCCGGTCCTTCCTCCCAGGTAGGTCCCAGAGGGTGCTGCTCGGGGACTGTAGTTCCTGCAAGAGGGACCTCACTTGTGGGGTCCCTCAGGGGGCTATTTTGTCCCCAATGTTATTTAACATCTATATGAAGCCGCTGGGTGAGATTATACAGAGTTATGGTGCTGGGTGCTATCAGTATGTTGATGACACCCAAATCTATTTCTCTGTGTCTCGTTTGTCGGCCTTGAATTCCAATGGCATTTACTCTCTCAATGAATGTCTTCAAGCGGTTATGGGCTGGATGAGGAAAAACAGATTGAAGCTGAATCCAGACAAGACGGAGGTGCTCACGGAAGCGGCCCCGAAACCAAGAATTGGGTTGCAACCTCCAGTACTGGATGGGGTCACACTCTCCTCCAGTGACTGTGTTCACAGTTTGGGGGGGTGCTCCTTGACTTGCCACTCCTGATGACAAATCAGGTAAATGGACGGTCAGGAACGCCTGTTATCAGCTTTGGCTGATACGACAGCTGCGCCCTTTTCTGGAAGTAAGGGATCTCGAGACTGTTGTGCACGCGCTGGTAACCTCACGCCTTGACTTCTGTAATGCGCTCTACATGGGGCTACCCTTGTGCTTAGTTCGGAAATTACAGCTGGTACAAAATATGGCAGCCAGGCTTGTCTCAGGAACATCCAAGAGGGACCACATTACTCCTGTTCTAAGGTCCCTCCACTGGCTGCCTATCAGCTTCCGGGCTTGGTACAAGGTGTTGGTTATCACCTTTGAAGTCCTAAATGGCTTGGGTTCAAGCTATCTCAGGGACCACCTTCTCCCGTACAATCCTCTCCGGTCCTCTGGGAGGAATTTGCTGCAGCCTCAAAAATCTAGGCTTGCGGCTACCTCCCAGGGGGCTTTTTCAGTTGCCGCCCCCAGATTCTGGAACGACCTGCCGGATGAGATCCGTCAGTTAACATTGTTAGACAGCTTTAAAAGGACTGTCAAGACGGATCTCTTCTGGCAGGCCTTTCCAGGTTAATTATCCCGGCCTCGGGTACCCCCACCCCAGTGATCCTTACGTGGCCCCATCTAAGGATGGTGAGGATTATTACCATGGGTTTTATTATTGGGATTTAATTGTTCTTGTTGGATTGTTGATTTTAATTCTTTCAGATTTAATACTGTTTTAAGGGGGGGGGGAGGATTGGGTTTTGGTTATTGTATTCTTTTTATGGTTGTGAGCCACCCTGATTGGGTTTCCAAAGGGCAGGATATAAATAATAATAATAATAATAATAATAATTATTATTATTATTATTATTATTATTATTATTATTATTATTATTATTATTATTATTATTTTAGGTGCTCCCAGCATGGTTGAAGCTCTTGCCTTTCACCATTCTACTCAGTGAAGCAGATGGCTCCTTTTTTTTGATAAGAGTTAAAGTACAGTACTTACATTAACCCATGGATAAGTTGACCCAGGTTTTTTGGGGTTGATTTTTTAACTAAGATTTCTAGACTTGTACATGAATACATAAATAGTAATTAATTCATTGCTAGTGGGATATGAAACCTAGATGATGCTGCAACTGAAAAAACAAAACAACACTGTCACAGTATTTCCTTTTTATGACTGTTCTCAAAACAACATGGGGTCAGATCACACTGAGAATGTGTGTCACCATTAATTTTGATAATAAAAAATATTGAAAAGAAATTGAAAATTCTGAAAGAGATTGAGAGAGTGAGCAACCAACAATCTATGTATAAAATGCACTTCTCAGGATAATATGGACTTCTGATTTACACTTGCCCCTCTGTTTTCATGCAGGGATCCATTCTGGACCCCCGCATGAAAACGGAAACTCACTAATATTCAAACCCTATTGGCTTGAATGGGTACACGCTTCTGTGCACAGCCATGCATGTGCACCATGGGTGCACGTGCCATTTTGACCTATGGAGCTCACCCCTCCATGAAGAATCAAGACCATGGACTTCAAGTCCGCGAAAACGAAGAGGCAAGTATATTATTAAAATCCCTAACATAGGAGCTTGTCACATCGCTTATAAAACTGTCTTACTTCTACCAACTTAAATTTTAATTTGTGTGGCATCCTGATACTATTGCAGGGGTTTTGCTGCCGAATCTGCCGCCTGAATACAGCCTGGGTCCACCCCTGCTCCCAGGGCACTCAGCGTGCCTCTTTTTGAAACTGAG
This sequence comes from Phrynosoma platyrhinos, assembly GCA_020142125.1. Taxonomy (NCBI): domain Eukaryota; kingdom Metazoa; phylum Chordata; class Lepidosauria; order Squamata; family Phrynosomatidae; genus Phrynosoma; species Phrynosoma platyrhinos. The sequence goes on from CM034701.1 coordinate 285,831,083, forward strand.
ATTTTTCCAACTTAAGAAAATGGCCACTGGAAGACTCTGGGGAGTGGAACTGGACCTGGGTGGCAGATCTGGCAGCAAAATCCCTGTGATAGTATCAGGATGCTGCCCGAATTAAAATTTAAGTCAGGAGAGGTAAAACAGTTTTATAAGCAGTGCGATAAGCTCCATAGTTTGGACTATAAATATTTACTTCTTCAGGGTGCTCCACAAAGAAATCAGTTTGCAGAAATTTGTGATAAAAGTGTCTCAGATACAACTTGCTTTTAAGCCCCAAGAAGGCCTCTGTATTTTTATAAGCATTTTTATATGTGTCAGATGTTTTAATATCATACTTTCCAACTGTCCCAATCTAGCAAGGAAATTCCCAATTAAAACTCTGTCCCACTTTTTCAGCTACTTTTAAAATGTCCCAGTTTCTCTCTCCTCCTCACACATCCCCCTTCTGTCTTCAGCTTACTTCAATTGCAGCAAACTGAGTTCAAAATGCAAAATTACTCATTTAACAGTTTGGGGAGGAAGTATGGGACAAAATCTTGACCTAAATTTCAAATTATTAAATAGATAAGAAAGCACTGTCAGGCATTTTATACAGAATGGGAGAATTAAAAATAAGCAATATCCTGAGGCTGTGAGGTCAAGGGCAGGCCTCAGATCCTGTGTAACTAGATGCTGGGAATGTCACTACTGAAGCTTTCATTGCAGACAATGGAGAAGACTTTTTATCCTTCCTTTCACATGAAGGAATACTGTAGCTTTCATGCTCAGGAAGACTGGAAACAAACACATTGTCTGAAGAACACAGACATTTGCTTAATGATGCCACAATAACAGTGCAGAGAAATTTAATTAACAGTAAAGGTCACACAGTGAATCAATGGCAGAACCAGTCCCAGAACCGAAATCTCTTGTTCTTGCAACCAGGATGGGTCAATTCCCACAGCTTTAACAAAGACTTCAATCGGGACTTAAAACAACAATGGGGAAGGGCAGAATACACTCATCATTGTGGAGGAGAGATTTCCCCACAGCAGATTTCACCCTGTGGCATTAATAACATTAATTAATAACATTAATGACATCTTAATGACATCTTAGCCCTTTATCTTTTACATCTGTGGCAAATACTTATGTTCCCCTAATGCTATGTTAAAAACAGTTCCTAGAGGAGAAGGCACATTCATTATAATTGCTATTCCATTATATGAACTATTGGCTTTTCTGATCTCAGGGCCTGTCCCCTCTTCTCCAGTCCTCATGGAGAAAAGGAATCTTGGGGTGAGATTGCTGCCTTAAAAAATCTCTCTCTCTCTCTCTCTCTCTCCACATATATTCCTCCTTTGCTAAACTTGGATTTGTTTTTTTTAAAAAAATGAATGGCATAAACTGTGCAGCTGCTGTTTATGTATTATACATTTACTATACCTGGAGCTGCCCCTTCTAACATTACCCTTGTAATGTCCCCAGGGCCCACCCCTGTGACTCACAAGGAATCATTCCTGTGTCTCAGGCTTTAGCACTGAGATCTTAGGACATGGGATAGTTCTGACTGGGCAACCTAAGGCTTGAGATTGTGGCCATTTCAGAAGATCATGGGACAAAACAAATGAGTGGCTTCATGGCAATAGCTCCTCCCTTAACCTGCACACTTTCATTGGAATGTATGGTCATTTGTGTACACCAGGGGTAGGCAACCTTTTTGAGCCGGGGGCCAGGTTGCTGTCCCTCAGACAATTGGGGGGCCGAAGCGCCAAAAATAAATAAATAAATATAAAAATATATTTTAAAAAATTTTAAAAAATTAAAAATATGCATGCACACTCTCTCAGCCCCAGAAAAGCCATGGCAAAACCCCTGTGGATATTTTGCCAAACAAACCCCAAGAACAAGTAATAACAACAATAATCAATATCATCATGGTGGGCGGTGGTGGCGGCAGCAGGACCAGCTTGGGGCCGGTCCAAAGGCCTCGCGGGGCCGCATCCAGCCCCCGGGCCTTAGGTTGCCTACCCCTGGTGTACACACAGGGTCTCCACTGACACAGCTGAGAATCCGGCAAAGGCAGGGTTCCTGGTTATTTGAAAATAGCCACAGCTGTACATACTGAGTTCTTTACATGTATACTAATGAAGTGCATAGACCAAACACGGAGCCTTCCCTGAAGCCTTGTCTGCACAGGCCAAAAGGCCCATTTCCCTCCTGTTCAGGCATATCCTATTTGGACAATGCATGTTCCAAACTCTGGTTCTGATGTGGGCAGTCTGGCCAATGTCCAACATGTCCTGCACCAGAACCGAAGCATAACAAGGTTAACTGAAATTTTAAACACTCATCTGTTGCTCTGGATTTTCCAGGAGGATCTGGAGCCCTCCATTTCTGCAACATGATGGCTGACTGCATGTGCAGCACAGCAGGACACCTGTGCAGATAGCCCTTGTGGTGCAGAAATGGAGGCCGAGACAAAAGGGATAGGTTGGGGCAGCTATGTGGCCAGGATACTCTGGGCTGCCCTTGTAGTGTCCTGGCCAATGCGGACAAGGCCTCAGATGCTAATCCTCCCCATATACATTAATTCATATTCTCCTGAGCATTTGATAGGAATCTGTAGTAAAGAAAATGATGAGTTAGGGTTGCCAGGTCAGACATATCCCACATTCTGTGATTTTAGATCCAAAAACTGAAAGATAGTGCAGGTTTTTCTTTGACAAGCTTTGACAGGCTCTGGTAATGCTATGAAGCATGCTATATTAAGCATCAATCTCAAGTTTTACATTCAAGTTGTAGAATCCTCCCTCAGCCTCAAAAAAAAAAAAAGCATCACTGTCGTTATACTACTACTGTACTAAATAGTTTGGAGATAGGCCGATGATGACAAAGATGATGATGACAACAGTTAGGATGATGATAGGCAAATGGTGAGAAAGGCCAGTCAATATGGAGACTGGTTGGCTGGCTGGCTGGATGTGGGACTTCTCTGAAGAAGTTGGAAGAAATCTTCACTCCAGTCCTCCTGGGAGAATATAAGCACTTGAAGCTCTAAACCTGTCTTCCTTTGAATAACATTACTATTGTATTTATTTATTTATTTATTTATCTTTATGAAGTTACATTTGGTTAGGACCTTTTGATTCAGAGACAAGTGACACATTGATCCAGAAATGGTGCTCACAATCCATCCCTTTGTATACAGTACCTTAAGTCATTTCTTAAAGTACCTGTAGATGAAGCTCAGAATGATTTCCCAATCATAATAATAACAATGTGGAATATACTCCAGCATTTCCTGAAAGTGAATGATAAATGTACCAAAATTATATTGAGGTAATCTTAAGTATAAAATGCATGTCAAAGGAAATGATACTACACTATGGATTCACAAAGGAAGGGAATTACAAAATCTGGACATAAAAATTCCAATATCTTGACTTGGCATCCAAATGTCAAAACAATAAATATAACTAGGATTAAATACCATCTAAATTTAGTGTGGTATTAGTTACACCACTGGCTGAGAGCTATGATCTCCTCCTACCGTGTTTAAAGATGTCACATATAAAGTGGCAAATATTTTGGCAAACACACTATTCATATTGAAAAAGAATTTTTTTCATGTGAAATAAAACAATAATTGGCACATGCTTGAATAATGTATAAGAAAAGTTTTCATACACTTTTGTTCATAAAATATATCATAGAGGTTTTCATATTTTAAAGATTACTATAGAAACAATAAAGCCAGACAAAAAATAAAACAATGCCAACAAAAAGATTAAGGTACAACAAGGCTCTGGTAATGCCTTGTTAAATGCCAATACTCAACACTCTCAAGGACTTGTGTACCTTTTTTAAAACAGATCTAATGAGGGTATAACTGGCGTTGCCATTTTCACAACAGGTAAGAATTATTTGGCTCAGTTTTGCTACCAGCATAGATAACAAACATCTGCCTGCTGTAATTTGCCAAACTGGAAGACACTAGAATTTGTCACACTGGGATAAAACACATAACAATTCAGAAGCCTCATCTCATCTACTGCATGTTTTCTGTCTCAATATCTCCTGAGGAAAGACAAATATTGATGAATGATTTTCCCTCATTCTTCTTAAAAAAAAAAAATACACAATTTTCCCAGAAGCAAGATATACTGTGCTTTCCTAAACCTTCTTGCATCCTGAAGAACATTTCCATGCTGGCTTAGCAGATCCAGTGGCATCATTAGGGAATGGGGGGGGGGGTGCAGCCCACACTGGGTGACACCTTAGACAAAGGGTGACACTTGGTCGGGCCCTCCTACTGCTGGAGTAGGCGAGAGGTTATTTGAGGGATTTCCTCTCACATATACCAAAATAACTTGCCTGGCTTTAGCTACTATGCATGTGTAGCTTGACTCAAGTGTGAAGCAAGGTGGAAAAATCATTTGCTGTTTTGCTTGAGGCAGCAAAATAATTTGGATCACCATTGAGTATAGTGTTATCTATTCTGGCTGACAGAGGCTCTCTGGCATCTTCTCTGAAACTCCGGTTCCAAGGAGTACAAATCATGCAGTCATCCCCTGAACTACAACCTTTCCTTATGCAAGTCTAAGACTAGACTGATGCATGTCCTTCTGTGTCAGTGTTTACATGTTTGGGTTGTATCTGAGACAATCTGAAGTCCAGCTTGTTCCTGAAAAGTTGTTATCAGGAGCAGTAAATATAGTAGAAAGTCTTGAGCTCCCCCCCCCCCTTGCACCTTGCCAGTGTGCTTCAGTGTTATTATGTCCATGCCATGTATGGTGTCTGTTTTTAAAAAGAAGAAGAAGAAGAAGAAGAAGAAGAAGAAGAAGAAGAAGAAGAAGAAGAAGAAGAAGAAGAAGAAGAAGACACCACTCCCTGCAGCTGTCAGATGTTAACAATTTTCATCTGCAGTTGCTGTGAGTTGGTTTTGAACTTTTAATGCAAACAATGTCTGAATTGGGGAGGCAAACACTTTGTTCGCTAGAGAAACTTCAAAGGACTTTGAAAAACAGCACATACAACAAAAAGAGCCCCACGCTTGATAAAGCAGCATAAAAGAAGAGCTAAATAAATAAATAAATAAATGAGTAAATAAATAAAGCTTGGAAAAGTGAAAGCCGAACAAACAACAACAGCAGCACCAGCAACTCCAAAAGGAAAGAAAATGAAAGATCAGTGGCTATATAGAGGACAAGAGGTGAATCCTGAGTGGATATCTTAGCAGAGTGATGGTCAGTAGTGCCTATAAACTCATCTTTCAGAGGTCCCCAGGCTACAGCTACAGCGGCGATGGAAGGGCTTGTGGGCGTGGCCTCTGCCCAGCCTGGTCTCCATCTCCCCACCGACAGCACAGCAGCGGCGAGTGAGGGTGGGCTTGGCTATAAAGCCAGCACAGTATATAACCACCTCTTCCCCAGGCTACGGCTACAGCAGCGGTGGAAGAGCTTGTGGGTGTGGTCTCAGTCCAGCCTGGTTTCTCTACCAGCAGCTGAGGCAGAAGACTTTTACCTTCCCCTTCTACCACCTGAGGTGCCATGCCAACAAGGCCAGGGCCTGGGCAGAGCTAATTTCTCACCCCAGCATCCTCTCCATCAGTGGCAACGGTAGCGGGTCTGAGAGCTGTGGCAAGGAACTCCTCATTCAGCCCACCCAGCCTTTTTACATCTGGGTTACTTTCTTAGTGGTGTGGCTGGGAGGGATATCTGGCTCTATTGGCTCCTTTACCAGCAGAGGCTGGGAATGCTCTGGGGGCGGAAATTAGAGTTGTACAGGGGAAAGGGAGGTATGGTGGGAACAGAGCGAATAGATGTTAAAAAAGAAGGCAGGATTGCTGCTTGAAAGCTATCCCACCTTCAGTTCACTCTGTTTCCCAGAATGGATTGGAGAGTGTACCAACCATTCCACTGAACCTTACCTTGCTCCTCTGCAATGCCAGTAAAAAATAAGACTCGTGTTATTTACAATCTCCTTTTGGAAGAGGATGCTGACCTGGCTTGCTTTACAGAAATTTGGCTGGGAGAGGATAGTGCCATAACTTGGATGCAAGCTGTCCCAGTTGGTGGGGGGTGGGGGCAGAGTGGCTCTGGTTTATAAAAATACCATGACTTTGACCAGGATACCTGTCCGGAACACAGTCCACTTCGAGTGCATGTACCTGAGCCTGAGGACCAAGGATAGTTTGGAGATTTTGCTAGTATACCGATCACCCCATTGTCTAGCAGACTCCCTAATCGAGCTGACACAGCTAGTCTCAGAGTTGCTGCTGGAGTCACCTAGACTTTTAGTCCTGGGTGACTTCAACATTCCACTCAAGACCAGTTTGTCAAATTTAACAGGTGCAGCTTGGGAGTTCATGGAATCCATGAAAAACATGGTCCTGTCCCAATTGGTCATTAGGCCCACCCATTGTGTGATCATACCTTCAATGCGGTTTTTAGTATGGAATAGGAATATACGTGGGTGGATATAAGACCACTGCATTGTCATGGACGGATCATTTCCTGGCCAAGATTGAACTAAGAGCCACGGTCCACCCCCCCCAGGGGTGGTGGACCCATTAGAATGGTCCGTCCTCGAAGGCTAATGGAACCAGTTGGATTCCAGAAAGCCTTAGAAGGTTTGATGGTTGGCAATGCCAGTGATTCTGTCAAAGCTTTGGTTAATACCTGGAACACTAACCTTACCAAGGCTATCAACACACTCACTCCCAAGCATCCTTCTCAACCCGCTTCAAACTGCAAGCCATGGTAGATAGAAAAGCTTAGGAGATTGAAGCGAGTTAGACAATGACTAGAGTGCACCTGGCAGAAAACTCGGCTCTTATCTGATGAGACTCATCATAGGAGCTTTCTTTGGTCCTATCGAGAGGCAATACGTGCAATGCAGAAATCTTTCTCCTCTGCACGTGTTGCATCTGCAGAGTCCCGTCCTGCAGAGCTGTTTAGGGTGATAAGAGAACTGACGCAGGTTCCACCTGCGCAGAACCCATTACTTAACCCAACAACAACCTGCTGTGATGTGTTTAACAACTTCTTTGCAGATAAAAATTTCTCAGATAACAGCCAACTTGGATGCCAGTTTGATAACAGAATCAATAGACGTATCCAGCAGCTCTGTTGATGTAATTTTACTGGATCATTATCAATCTGTGAGTATCGAGGACGTGGACAAGCTCGCCCTCTTATATTACCTATGCCTCAAGAAAAAAAAGATTATATTATAAAATATTAGTGCACCTTGTACCTTACTCAGCTATTATGTCCACTTATGTGGATTATTATATTGTGGATTATATGGACATAATGGCTGAGATCCTATATCATGTTGGCAGAGAGTAAAACTCTGCCAACATACTTCTGTGAGGCTTCCTCTTTCTGTCCCGGTGGCTCAGGCCTTTCAATACCATAGCTCACCCCCTCCCCAGCAAATTAATGACTGGAATTTGGGCAAAGGGTTCCTAAGTAGCATCCAACTGGGAGGAAAGATCAGATTGTCTTACTGTGCCATCAGTGACTTGTTGGAGGCCTTGGCAATTCCACTGGAGGCAGAAGACAAGCCTGGGGATTCACTGGAGAGCTAATAGAAAAGTTGGGGGGGGGGGTCCTAGTTGTAGAATTGCACCTGGACATGATTTGGGCTCCCCTTGCTATCAAATGGCTGTGGGGGTACATTCTGCCTATGAAAAGTTCTATTGCTCCAGAGGGGATCATTGTGCAACAAAGGATCAAATATCTCCTTCTGTAGTGACCAAAAAGATACATAGGCTTGCATAATAGAAGATTATGCCAGCATTATGTCAGCAGCAGGATATTGGCCTATAATTTAAAAATGCAACATGTGGAGCAGCCCTGAAAGTCACCCTAAATAAAATGACTTTGCATACTTTTGAGATGACTTGAAAGTAACAGGGAGTTCCTAGTAAGAAATCGGTATTCTCTCTTGGATTTTTGTTTATATCCCTAACCCTCCATGAAGCTGACGAGTTGATTTGTGATTGGTTCATGATCTTCCAGCCTAAGAATTGGACTTTTATATCTAAGATTAGTGTCAGCTGGGGTTCCTTGAAAAGTGAAGGGGTAGAAATATGATTAACAAGTTTGCAAATATATCCACTTTGCAGGTCTATGGCTTGACCTCTGTTGTTGTTGTTGTTGTTAACTGCCTTCGCCTCAATCCCGACCCATGGTGACCCTGCTGATGAGACATCTCCAGGCCCCTCTGTTCTCTTCTGCTCTGCCCAGCTCCTGCAAACTCATATTTGTGGTTTCTTTCATAGAGTCCATCCATCTAGCATGTGGCCTTCCTCTCTTTCTACTTCCTTTTACCTTTCCCAACATTATTGTTTTTTCCAGTGATTCATGCCTTCTCATGATGTGCCCAAAGTATGAGAGTCTAAGGGGGGGGGGAAGCAGACGGGCGACATGGGGCCACCCCAGGAAGCTGAGGATTGGGGCCGAGGTATCCACACTCCTCAGCCCCAAGCCGCAGCATCCCAGGCCCAGGAAGGAGCGCTAAAATAGTGCTCCTTCTGCAAGATGCCAAAGGTGCACCGCAAAAGGCCTCCAGCGCACCTTCAGCGCCTCTTCTGCTGCAGCATGTGCAGATGCTGCACTGTAAGTGCATCGTCGGAGCGCCGCCCATGCGGAGCGATGGGTGCTCCGATGACATATTTGGGAAGGGGTTGGGATGCCCAGCATGAGGCTGCCCTCCCCTTCCTGGCCTCAAAAACGGTGCTTTGCACCATCTGCTTAAGCCCAAAGTTTTGTGGTTTTCATAGTGATTGGGATGAAAAGCCTGCCTAGCAGAGAGCAAACTAGGCCTCTGGGGATATTCTGGCTTGATCTACTCTAGGATCCATTTGTTTGTCTTTTTTGGCTCTCCATGGAATCCTCAACACTCTTCTCCAGCACCATATCTCAAATAAATTGGGTTTTCCTCTTATCTTCTTTCTTAACTGTCCAGTTCTCACATCCATACATGGTAATAGGGAATACAATGGCTTGTGATTGGTTTTTGACAGTATTTCCTGGAATGCAGCCAGCTAAACAGGGAGGTTCAAATGGGTTCTCAAGAGCACAAAACTGTTATACTAGAAGAGGTTTTAACCAACTAGTAAACAGAAGATCTTCAAAGGAATCGATGGCCTTGGGAAAGGGAAGCATGGCAATCAAGCCCTGATGAAACCATACAATCTGGGAATTCCCAGGATCGCTGAATCACTGGGATGACAATGAATTGCTTGGCAGACTGCATTACAAGAAACCTAATATATTGGGTTTGTTAAGTAGAGTCATTAGGAATTTACAGATATTGTTCTGATTGATGATAATCTCTGAAAAGTAATTTTAAAATATCTTGATGACAAAAAGGATGAGAAACTGAAGAGTGTCCAAAGGAGGGCAACTAAAATGGTGAAGGGTTTGGAAACCATGCCCTATGAGGGACAACTTAGGGAACTGGGTATGTTTAGCCTGGAGAAGAGATGGTTAAGAGGGGATATGATAGCCTTGTTTAAGTATTTGAAGGGATGTCATATTGAGGAGGGAGCAAGCTTGCTTTCTGCTACTCCAGAGAATAGGACCCAGAATAATGGATGCAAGCTACAGGGAAAGATATTCCATTAGGAGGAACTTCCTGACAGTAAGGGCTGTTTGACAGTGGAACACACTCCCTCTGAGACTGGTGAAGTCTCCTTCCTTGGAGATCTTTAGATGGCCATCTGTCAGGTATGCTTTGATTGGGAGTTCCTGCATGGTAGAATGGGATTGGACTGGATTTCCCTTGGGGTCTCTTCCAACTCTATGAGTCTATGATTCTATGACTCTGCTCCCATCCACCCACAGATTTCTTTCAGAGTTTAGCCTGTCAGCTTCAAGTGAATTTATGACTTGGCACTGATTGAAATGAAATGCAATGTCAATTAAGAGGATCAGATCCTAAAAAGGAGAAAGTATGACATGCTAGATGCCTAGGACTCCTCTTGCACTACTTGTTTGCTTTCTGCCAGGCAGGCTTTTCATCCCAATCACTATGAAAACCAGTTCCTCTTAAGGAAATAAGTGTTTGGTTATTTACAGCAGCACATCAATTGTTTCACTCACTTTTTTAAACAAACCTCTCCATTTTTTATCTGTTGTAAATGTTTTAATTGTTCATTTAGAATGTGTTGCTCATTTAGCTGCCCTGGGTCCTATTTGTAATAAATGCACAATGTACATTATTATTATTATAAACAAACAATGTAGATATTGCACAGTTTGTACCAGGAATGGGCAAAAGTTGGCCCATGAACTAAATCCAGACCCACAAGGGATACAATCTGACTCTCTCATTCTTATTAGACAAGAGCTGCCCCTGGCTGTGCATCTGTGAGTTCAGCATCTGAATGAGCATGAGCTTTTTCCCCCCTGTTCAGGCATCCTACTAAAAATAAAGAAAACCATCAGATCACAGCATTTCTGATGGATCATTAGATAAGAATTTGCCTCACTAAACATACCCTGAGCCCACTAAATTAACTGAGGAAACTAGTGAGTTTGGGAGGGGGGTGACATTGACAGAAAATGCATTGGGATGGAGGGAAAAGTACAAAAAAGTTCTTCCTCCAGGGTCTACAATCTTAGTAAATCCCGTTGACACCAATCATTAAATGTTTTGTTTATGCTTATGTTGTTATGTGCTTTCTAATCAACTCTGACTTATGGTGACTCTACAGTAGGTTTTTCTTGGCAAAGTTTGTTCAGAAGGAGTTTTCCATTGCCCATTTCCAAGGTTGAGAATGTGTGACTTGCCCAAGGTCACCCAGAGGTTTCCATGGCTGAACACGGCTTCAAACCCTGATCTCCTGGAGTCCTAGTCCAACATTCATACCACTACATCACTCACCCTCTTCATGCTGATACATGCTGGGTCATATCAAGGATCTACCTTTCATAAAACATACATGGGAAGCACAGGACTCCTCTCACAGAAGGTGTATCTGGTTGATTTCAGGCATTCCCAGCTCACATCACAGCTCACCACTGACTTTCTGTGTAGCATTTTCAGGGGGTGAAGATGGTGCAGTGGGAAGGGTAGGCTAGGGAGTCACCTTTCACAAGCAGCCCATTGGAATAAGCCTAAATCTGGATCCATCGCACTGTATCAGTAGTGGGAAATTTACAGCCCTTCAGATGTTGAACTGAAATTCCCATAATCCTTCATTACAAGTGTGGTTCCAACCTTTGGTCCTCCAGATGGTTTGGACTTCACCTCCCATAATTCCTGACTGTTGTTAGCGAATGTCCTCCATTTTTCTTGGTATTTTAGAAGCATGTGGAGTTCCCTATGACCCCAGCCTGACCCTTGGGAAATGGCAGCCATAATTCCCTAAATGTAAGGTCATGTAGGCACTGCTGGAGTTGCCCAAGACCACTAGAGATTTCCTGGACAGGCAGGTTTGGGAGTTGCCCTTGGGAATATCCCATTAGACTGGAAAAGATACACAATGGTGTCTGTTTGTCTTAAGCCTCACACTTAATGGGACAGTGATCAGATTTGATTGCACCCCTTTCTCTAGCTTCCCTTCCTTGATAGTTTTGAAACCAAATGCATTGTTTAGGCTATGCTCATACTTAGGAAAACAAAGATAAGCTCGTCAAGCTTTTGTCCTCCAATTGTTAGGCTCATAGCTAAGAGGCAGGAATTAACCCTAAAAACCCCTGGATTTTGGCAGTCCGTGTGCTACCTTGGAAGTGCATGCTGAATCTCTGTCGGTCTACACTCTGAGATAGTTCCTGCGACCCCCCCACACACACACTTGCCGGTCGTGCCCTTCCACTGAATCCCTCCACATTCGCTGCCAGAAGTCTGGAGGAGTCTCTCGGGCATAAGTATACCCCTCGCACCCTGGTCTTCCTCTCTGCTTTCCCTGCTCTCTCCCGCTTATCCTTCTAGTGTATGTATGTGCCTTGTTTGGATGTTTGCTTATTGTGCTAATAAATATTTTAGACTTTAATTGGAGTTTGGTTCGTCTCAGCATCATTCCCTGCCAGATTTCTTAAGTCTCTGGTATACACCTGGATAGATCTCGTGAAATGAAATTGGGCATTTCACTCTCGCATATTTGAGCTAATTATAAATTCCCCAAATTAGACTTGATTCCCAACACTGTTGGACAAGTTGACTGGGGCTTCTGGGATTTGAAGTCAAAAATAGATGGAGGACCAATGTTTGAGAACTACTGCGATATAGGCTATACTGGCTAGGGTTTATGGCCAGCAGCATCTGATGAACCACAGGTAGCTCGCCCATGGTCTCTATGTTAATGTTTTTTTTAAAAAAAAATCAAGGATATTATATCTCATTACTTTGAAAGTTCAAACCTTTGACACAGTTTTAGATTTGAGATTCTCTATTGAATTTTACTCTTGACTTCAGTTGTATTCAGCAGAAGCCAGCTCAAGATGTTGTAACACTTCAAGTTTTCACCATATTCCGATTCTCAGAAGGTGGTTGTGAGGTATCCCTTGGCAACATCCCATTGGTGTGGTTTTATCTGTCAGTATCACCACACCTCAAGATTTCTTGCATATTCAAAACATGCAGTCCAGTCTTGCCTCTCCTATTAATTCTGAGTAAGATCTGGGCCCCAAATGTGTAATAATGCAATATGTACAAATATATGACAGCAGTGAAAACTTCTACAGTATCTGATTTGGCAATAAGGAAATGTTTCATGGGAGATAACCTATGCCTGACTAGGAGATAACTACTGTAAGATACCAGGAGTTTAAAAATGTATGAAAGTATTCACCTTTATTGTTAGACTCCAAAATGGAATAGAAATATTCATGACTCGAATAAGAGATAGAAAAATTATTCAGGACTAGATATAACAAAGACACGTGAAATGCATTTCCATAGGCCAAGCTCAAATTCAGATCACTGTTGTGACATCTGGGGCTTCAAGATGGGAAATTGCATGCCCTCCAACATTTCAGAGATGGAAACTTGGACAACTGTGCAAAGCAACATCAGAGTGTGGTCAAGATGGCAAAAGCTGTTAATGATGAAGAACACACAAGTTGGAGAAGCTGAAAAAGTTACTTTTGCCTGGGCCTACTGAGAAGGGCATGATTCTGGTTCCTCTTCTCCTCTCCCTCCCTACTGAGTCAATTGACTGAAAACTACTTTTGCACTTTGAACTCAGCTTGGACCGATGGGAGTAAGCTGAGGACAAAGAGGGAAAGTGGGAGGAGGAGAGAAAAAACTGGGGCATTTTAAAAGGAGCTGGAAAAGTGGGACATGGAGGATTAATTGGGACAGCAAGGCACTAGGACCTCAGGGCCATTTTTGGAGCCCCCATGGGGTTGCCATAATTCTCTTCCACAAAAGTGGGACAATGGCAGGGAAAATGTATGACAAAATGTAGGGCATTCAAGGAAAAATGGAGGACACGACCACTTAAAAACAAAAACAGGGCCACTGGGCCTCCAGAAGACCTGCCCACCTGGGAAAGGCGGTGGCGGTGGCCTTAACCCCCTTAAGCCCCCCCCAACCCTCAAGATCACAAGGCTGCCCCAGCCAGGCTGGCAAAAGCACAAGGAAGGAGGCAGGCGGCAGTGGCAGCCTTCCACCACCACCACAGCCCCTAAGACAACCAGGCCACCCCTGGGCAGCCCCAGCCAGGCCTGCCTGCCTGCCCACACCACCTCAGCTGGTGGGCTGGGCCTCCAGCTCTCTCTGGGCCTCCTCCATGGGCAGGTGCTGCCTCTTCCTCCTCTTCCTCCCGCCAACCAGGGCACATTTTGTCAACCTCCAGATTCCAGTCCAAGTGGAGACTGACAAAATGTAGCCTGGAAAAAAGGAATCTGGGATTGGAGGGTCTAAAATGCCCCAGCCGAGACGGGATATTTTTTAGATCTTCCAATCTGGGATTGTCCTGGCAAAAACTGGGCAATGGCAGCCCTAAGCCCCCAGAACAAATTATTTTGCTTCCATATGCTCTTTAGGGTGTTGGGGGACTTTTTTTATCATATTTCTCCTCCTCCCTGGAGCAAATTAGACCCAGGCAAGACCTTTTTTGAAAAAGGAAGTCAACTGGCACTGTCCTGGCCCTAAAATGGCCCATGGGAGGTATAAATATGGCAAAAATGACCTCCATAACTCCTAAGCAGCATGTTTATGAAGGAAGTGCTATGGAATGGGACCCCCAAGTTCTCCTGGAGAGCTAATGCAACCCTACCTTACACATAGTTGCTCATCCTTGCTTTAAAGGTTATTTTGGGCTTTGTGTACTTCTAATTGGATGGCTTTGCACAGAGAAAGAATGTAAAAAGAAAGACATATTAAACAATAGACAAGTTGAACTCCAGGGCAAATTAGCATAATGCACAGGGCAGGACTCTAGCACAGCCATCAGGTACAAAGAGCCGGTAATAAATTTGTTGTGACGCCAAGCCTCCTAGAAGTTAGAGCCCAACTCCAAAACATCAGCCAACAATAGGAAACTATTTTATAATCACAGGAACCAGATAAGGGATTTCATGGATCCTGGCCTAAAAATTTAAAGACTGGGGGCTAAATTCCATTTTAATCCCACTAGGGTAGAAATTAATTGGATTTCTAGTAGCATCAATTAACAGGTTCTATCCATTTCAACAGGTCTATGCCTGCTGAGACTAAAGCTAGATGTAGCTCTTAGACATTAACATAAAAACTAAAATAGAATAAACATTGAAGAGCATCATGCATCCTTTGAAAAACAGTGTATGACGCTTGGTGCTATACTTGCTGTTGGGATAATAATGCAAAATATATTGCCATCCTATTTATGCCATAGTTTGAAGTACAGAAATGAATACTTAGTTTATTCTTTTACAAACCATCTAGGTAAATGATTTCAAGGTGGGGTGGAAAATGTTTAGCCCTCTAGATCTTCTAGGCAAAAGGGCCCACAATCCCTTGCCAATTGCTATGTTCTGTGGGGCTGATGGAAGTTTTAGGCTGAGATTCCCCATTTCTGATCTAAAGAACAAAGTATTTTTCCAGCTTAAAATACAAATATTCTCAATGCTAACAGTTAACTGTAAAAGTCAGTCAGTATGATAACTCTTAGCCTAAGTTATTGGCATATTGGCAAGATATTGGCATATTGGCATATACACATTGGGAATGTGCATATCCACTAATTTGAAGGCAATCACATGAGAGCTAGACATGGGGTGTGCATGATATCTACTTTTCCCCATGTTTACGAAGGAAGGATTTGCAGCCTTTTCTTAGGTACACATAAGATGATCTCAGATCACAGCAGGCAGGTGCCCATGCCTACGCCCTACTATGTAGAGCAGACTACCAAACTCACAAAATCTGAAGCATCCCTTAAAAATATCTCTCTAAAGTTTACCTCTAGGGTAACCTTTAATCTAAAAAGACTTTACTAGCATTAAACATGTTTCCTGAAGTTAAGCGTAGTCTGCCTGTATTGTGACTATTGGAGACTCCAGAAATAGTGCAAATTGAGTCCAATTTAACTGCCCTGGCTCAGTGCTAGGGAATCATGGGAACTGTAGTTTATTGTAGCACCAGAGCTCTCTGACAGAGAAGGCTCAATGTCCCAGAAAAAAAATACAGTTCCTATGATTCCCTAGCACTGAGCCAGGGCAGTTAAAGTGGACTCAATTTGCACTATTTCTGGCAGTCTGCAAAGGCCCATAATGGCCCTTGGAGATTGAATAGTTAAAAAAATAGACCTCTTTTCCCAGCATTAATTCTAATAAAAGGTAAAGGTATTCCCCACTGACAAGGTTGTCAAATTGTGTCCAACTGTAGGGGGTGGTGCTCATCTCCGTTTCTAAACTGAAGAGCCAGCATTGTCCAAGGACTATTCTGTGATCATGTGGCCAGCATGATTGCACAGAATGCTGTTTACCTTCCCACTGAGAAGTGTTACCTATTTGGGGGGGGGGGGGGTCGGGCTGTGTGGCCATGTTCTAGAAGAGTTTCTTTTGATGTTTCGGCAGCATCTGTGGCTGGCACCAAGATGCCAGCCACAGATGCTGGTGAAACGTCAGAAAGAAACTCTTCTAGAACATGGCCACACAGCCTGAAAAACCCACAAAAAACTATGGATGCCGGCCATGAAAGCCTACGACTTCACATTGCTACCTATTTATCTACTTGCATTTGAATGCTTTCAAACTGCTAGGTTGGCAGAAGCTGGGACTAGTGAAAGGAGATCACCCCATCATGCAGCACCTGGGTCTCAAACTGCCAACCTGCCAATCTTGCAGTCAACAGAGTCAGCAGCTTAACCACTTGAGCCATGCATCCCTTCATTATAATAGGTTATGTTTTATGTTTTTAATAGGTTATGTTTTTATTCATTCTAATAGGTTATATTTTTAAATGTCAAGAGAAGGAATCACTCCCAGGGCTGAACAACAACGATTTGCTGCCTAAGGCAGGGCCTAAAATGGTATTTCCCATATTGTACCCACTGACAGTTTCACATACTTAAGTGAACTTGACCAGTAGTTACATTTTGGCTTCTGCCACAGTGCAGAATTAATGCATTTTGACACTGCTTTATCTGTCATGGCTCTCTCATGACAGAGAGGGCTAAATATATTACAAAACTACAAATCCCAGAATTCCACAGCATTGAACCATGAGAGTTAAAGCAATGTCAAACTGCATTAATTCTGCAATGTAGATGCAGCCCTTGCTTCAGCACTGTTAGCAGGACAAAGTCTTTCTCCACACCTGAGGGCAACAGGTGGCCCATGTAGTGTGTGCACAGAACCTGGTCCTCTAGTCAAGGGGGGCAGTTGGGGGTGTTGCTGTTCCAGCCTGAGGCAGTTGCCTAATCCTGCCTTAAGGTAGAGGCAGCCCTGATCATTCCTAAAGCAAACACAAATTAGAAATGGTATCTTCAGACTCTCCTGAGAGACTGGAGATTGGCTTTTGGTACTAAGCTGTGTTATCACTGACTGCTTAGGAACCTCTTGCTTGCAGTTTGTATTCTTTCAAGCATGTCTGATCCTCTCTTGCCAGACAGTTTAATGTTAAATGAGTCCGTCTCTTGCAAGATTTTCAAAGCTTCCTGGGATTTATATATCTGTGAATTACAGCAGATTCTCTCTCCACCTGTCTCCACAATCTGTCTGGGGTATAATTAGATCAATGATAACCTGTTGAGTCCTTTCATTTTTTCCAAAAAAATTGAATATACATTGGCCACTTTAACTCATAAACATTATGCCATTGATGTTGGTATTAATAGATTGCATCTATTTAAGAACAGTGGTTACATTATTCCTTCTGGTCTATTTTTTCTTCTTCTTATGATATCCTTCCTACACTGAAGCTGGTAAGAGCTGTGCTGTTGATTTAAAGGAATATGGTTTTGGCCACCATCTTCAACAGAAACAATGTTCATTCCACCCACAACAACTAGGAACAAGAACTGGCTTGATAGATTCTGTTCTGCCAGAATATTTGCATTTCTTCCACATTATGTGGTATGATTATGCCATTGCCTTAGAGGAGGTTGTAAGAATGAAGAATAGGAGGTGAAATATGAAGTTCAGGGTGAAACCATGGCTAATGAGTACCACAATAGAAGATATAAATATTTTACAAACTGCCTCAAAGTATAATTAGGGGCCCATATGAGAAAGGATTGTCCTATACTCCAGTCCTGGGAAATGTTTTGTGCGCACATTGAGAAACATGTAGAGACAAAAGTATTCTCCAACAAACCTGAAGAAAAGAGAAGAGTTCATATGGCCAACATGAGTGCCTGGGAGGGATGTGGCTTTCATGTTGGGTGTGGTGAATGTGCTTCACTTTTTTTTCATACTTTAAAAGAGTGATCCAAGGCACTGGGTCTTATCCCTCCCCCAGAAAAAAAAATGGTTCTGTACCTCGAATAGCTCTGTTAAAGTCTAGAAGGGAAACCCAGGATGAATTTCCTGCACCAATGAGATGGAAGTCATTGGCCACCATAACATGGAAACCACTGGTTGATCTTCGAACAGCTGTGGTCACAGCCTATGATCCTTCAAACAATTATATTTGTTTGTATGTGTCTCAAGTCATCTGACAACTTACAGTGACACCATTAATTTCATAGGCAAGGAACACTCAGAGATGGTTTTGCCACTTCCTTCTTCTGAAATATAGCTTGCAGCACCTGGTATACATTGGCAGTCTCCCATCCAGGTACTAACCAGAACTGACCCTGTTTAGCTCCAAGATCAGACAAGATATGATGCCTTTAAGATAGTTAGCCACACAGTTGGATGAGGTCCAAAAAACATCTAGGTGTGGAGTTTTGAAGAGTGGCAAAAAAGACCTGGTGGAAGGAGGACAGGAGGATGGGCTGCTGAGAAGCAAGGCCAGGAGAATAGAGCTGGTTTAAAGAGAGAAAGACACAACAGAAGGAGGACAGGAGGATGGGACATCAGAAGGAGAAAAAGAGACCAGAGCCTGGCTTAATGAGAGAAAGTTCTGATGGAAGGAGGATGGAGGAGGGGACATCAAACATTGAATATAAAGTCCAAAGAAGGTCCCTGATTTAAGGAGAGAAGGAAGATCAGAAAGCAACAAATCAAGGACAGAAAGAAAGAATCAACGGGAGGAGGGCAGGAGGAGGAGACAACGATAATAGTAATGACAATAGCAACAAAGAGACAAGGGAGGAATTGCAAGAGGTGGACTAAATGAAAATGGTCTTCATATAAATAACTGAAAGAGATGAAGATGCAGTAAAAGAAGGGAACATTATTTGATGGGATTTTGTTATTTAGTAGTGGGAAAGATTACCTCAGAGGTTGGTGGGTCTGTGTGATTTAATAACAGAGGGTAATAGAATGAATTTAAGGATAAGAAGCTTGTATATATTTCGTTTAATTTAAGTATCCATTCTGCTTCTATATACAACTAGATTGAAATTAAGAATCAAGAAAGGTTAGAAATGATTTTAATTAGACTATGATTTATTGATGAACAATTAAATAACTTGATTAATTAATAATTGACTAAAATTAATTATTAACAATTAAAGGATTGATATATGCATGAACTGAATTGAGAGGGGTTTAAGTATAATTGACAATTGATTAGAATTGATTATTAGTGATTATTGGATATATAGGATATTAATATTGAGTGAATTTATAGGGAAAGATTGTAAAATTTGTTAAATTAATTAGTTAAAACTATTGAATTTGATATTGAATGAGACACCAGGAGTGAATATTTTTGAGCATTTAAATATATGGAAGACCTTTTTAAAAGTAAGTAGATTAAGAAAAAGAAGAAAAAAATTAAAAGAAGTAAAATATTGGATTTAAAAGGCAAAGGCCTATCAAAGATACAGATGAAATGGCAACTGGAACTGCGTCTAGAATTAAAAAACCAACTCCTAGTGGAGTCATGCTTCAGAGAAAAGGATCCACAGACATAGTGACTAAAACAACAGATCCTATGCAAGTTTTGTTAGAGGAGTTTCAGAAACTTAGGGTGGAAGTGAAGAATGAATTGAAGCAATCTAGAAAAGAAGCAAAGGAAGATCTACAGAGAGTTAGGAGAATTTGGAAAGAAGCTGGACAAGATTTCCAATGAAGGTTTAAAGACAGATGTGAGGGATTTGAAAGGCAAAACAAATGAATTGAGGAAGACAACAAAGGAGCCAGCTGAGCAACAAAAATGGGAGAGCAATTTAAATTTATTGCAAGAGGTCCATTATAGGGAAAAATGTCTGAAGCTGAGAGGGCTACCTGAAGAGCCAGCACAAGATAATATATGAAAGAGTAACATCTACTCTAGCAGACTTTATTGGAATATCCAAGGAAGAGATAATGAGAGATATAGATAAAGTTTTCAGAATCAGTTCTGTGGTGGTGAAGGAGAAAAATGTACCCAGAGTTATAGTGATTTCATTTGTTAGAAGTAGGATGAAGGAGCAAATTTTGTAAAGGAGTTATCAAGAAGACCTTCAAGTTGAAGGGAAATCTATAAGAATTTATAAGGATGTTCCAATGGTGGTATTGAGAAGGAGACAAGATTACAAGTTTTTAACACAGGAATTGACCCAAAAGCAAATTTGATATGTGTGGTATAGAACTGAAGGAGTTCTGCTCTGGTACAACCAAAGAAGATATAGAATAAACTCCATTATGAAAGCTAGAGAGTTCTTGAAAAGACTTCAATCAGAGAAGTTTTGATAAGAGCATGAAGAAAAACAAAAGAGGAGAGTAGAAGAAGACATGGAATTAAAACAATTGACAAGATGAGAAGAGGAAGAGGAAGATTCCCAAGTAAATATAATGGGAGAGCTGTTTTTGGAAGAGGACAAAAGCATAGAAAAATATCCTGGAGGGGGGGGGAGATCTAGAATAATGTATTGGCTAATTAATTTAAAGAAGAAATGGTGACCAAAATCATCTCATGGAATGTGAAGGGCCTGAATTCGAAATTTAAAAGAAGTAAAATTTTCCACTACTTAATCAAAAAGAAATTGGATGTGATCTGTTTACAAGAAATTAAGTTTAAGAAAAAAGAAACAAATTATTTGAATAATACCAAAACTTGGTCAGATGTTCATTGCAGCAAATGAAAAAAAAAAGGGGGGGCAGAGTGATAATGTATGTTCAGAATAAATATGGAGGAAAAGAAATGTTTGAGGACCAAAATGGTCATTATATTGGTGTCGAGATACAAATAGAAAATCTTAAATATCTTTTGGTTGGGATTTATGCCCCAACAGAGAAACAGCTAGAATTTTACAAAAGAATAAATGAAGAAATACAAAAGGAAGACTATACAAATTTAATTTCACTAGGTAATTGGAATGGGGTAATTGACACCAAAAAGGACAGATTCTCAAAAAGGAAGGTAAAAAAGAATCAAGGGAAACTACCAGTCTCCTTTTTTGAATTGCAAGAGCAACTTAATTTGATTGATATATGGGATAATCTTTATCCAAAAAAAGATGGTTTCACTTTTTTCTCTGAAAGCTTTAAATCATTTTCAAGCATAGATATGTTTGTGATAACATCAGAATTAATAACCAAGATTAAAGAAATGGAAACAATGCCCCAAACTGTAGCAAATCATAACCCAATTTTACTAAGATTGGAAACAGAGAAAAAACAATTATTTTGGAAATTAAATGACAGCTTGCTGAATGATAAAAATTTCAAAGAAAAATCAGTATATTCTGGAAAACAGCTCTGACTCTTTTAAAGCTAAAACTATTTGGGATGCTAGTAAAGCCATGAGGAGTGATGATGCAAAGAGGAGCAGAATTGAAACAACGGCATGTAAAAGATATGGAAAGATTGGAAAAAGACATACGAAATGCAGAATTAAAACTTACTAATGATCCTACAAGCGGCAAGAAAAATAAACACTTAGAAAACAACTAGATAAGAAAATAACTGAGAAAGTAGCAATGAAGATGAAATTTATTAAACAAAGACATTTTGAATTTGCTAACAAACCAGGGAAATGGTTAGCGTACAGATTAAGAAAAGAGAAATCTCAGAGAATGATTACTAAGATAAAAGAAGATGACAAAATCATACATGTACAAGAGGGGAATACAGGAAGCATTTCAGAGATATTACAGAAAATTATATAAGGCAGATGATTGAGATGGGGAAGAGATTAGTAAATACCTAGACAAACAAAGGATCAATAAAATAACAACAGAACAACAAAAGTTATGAAACGCAGAAATGACTGAGAATGAATTAATTCAAGACATTGGGAAATTGAAAAAAGACCAGGACCAGATGGCTTTATAGCAATCTATTATAAAACATTTATAGAAGAGATCAAAGCTCCTTTATTGAGAACATTAAACAATGTCATTAAGGAAGGGATTCCAGATACTTGGAAAAGGGTGAATATCATGATGATTCCAAAAGAAGGTAAAGACAAGAAAGAAATTGGGAATTATAGACCTATATCCCTTTTGAATAACGACTATAAGATTATGGCATTAATACTGGCAGAGAGATGTAAAAAGATTTTGGTGGGTCTGATTCATGAAGATCAGTCAGGATTTTTTACCATCGAGACAATTTAAAAATAACATCTAGTTGATAATGGACACCATTGAGTATTATTTAAAAAAATGATAGAAATTAGCACTAATATTTGCTGATGTGGAAAAAGCATTTGACAATGTGAACTGGAGTTTTATGAAGCAGTTATTTGAAAAAAAAATAGAGATGGGGCCAAATTTTTGTGGATGGATAAATGAGATTTATGGAGAACAACTTGCGCAGTTGATTATAAACAGGAAACGTACGGATAAATTTAAAATTGCAAAAGGAATGAGGCAAGGTTGTCCATTATCACCATTGTTATTCATAATGGTACTGGAAGTACTAATGAACAGAATAAGGACGGTATAAAAGGGGTGAAAATTAAAGAACAAGAGTACAAATCACAAGCCCTTGCAGATGATTTGGTTATTATTCTAGAGGTTACAAATCACAAATCTTTCCAAATAATACAAGATTTTGGTAAAATGTCAGGTTTTAAAATTAATAGTGGGAAACAGTTATAATGACTAAGAATATGACAAAAAAAGAAAAGATTCATTTAGAGGAGATTACTAAGTGTTCAGTGAAAAATAAAATTAAATACTTAGGAATTTGGTTAACTAAGTGGAACACAGACTTGTTTGATAATTATTATAAAACAAAATGGAACGAAATCAAGAATGATTTGATAAATTGGAATAAACTGAACTTGACAATGACAGGGAAAGTCAAAGCATTTAAGATGGTAGAATTACCTAAAATGAACTTTTTATTTCAGTGTATCCTAATTATACACAATTCAAAAGTATTTAAAGAATGGCATAGAGATTTGAGAGGATTTATTTGGAAGGGAAAAAGAGCAAGAGTTAATTGGTTAACAATGTGATGTAAAAAAGCAGGAAAGAGAAGTGCTCCAGATCTAGAATTATACCACCATGCCAACACACTCAGTTGGTTGTTTGACTGGATCCTATTAAAAAATAAGAGATTATTAAATATTGAAGGTTTTAACAATCGATTTGGGTGGCACAGGTATGTATGGTATGGGAAAGTGACCATGAATAAAGAATTTAAACACCATGTGATAAGGAGAGCACTTTTAAGGATATGGGAAGAAACAAAGAAGATGATATACAGAAAAATTCCGCTATGGATATAATAATAATAATAATAATAAATTTTATTTATAGCCCGCCCCTC
>CM034701.1:285854419-285869689 GCA_020142125.1 Phrynosoma platyrhinos
CATGAAGCTTTTTTTGGAAGATGGACTGTGGTGGATACTTGGTTGAGACATAAAGACATACTTAAAAAGTCAGGAGAAAATAAATTTGAAATTAAAGGAATTGAGGAGTTGGAGCAGCATTGATTATTGTATACACAACTGAGGGAAAGATTTAAGATGGATAGCAAAATAGAGGACTTTGAAGAAGAACCAAATGAATTAGATGAGATTCTGACGAAATCAGAAATGAAAAGGACAAGTAAACTGTATAAAATATTGCTGGATAGAAAATAAGAAAGAGATTTAATTTCAGAAAACATGATTAAATGGGCAACGGATATAGGGAAAACAATTGATTTGAAAAGCTGGGAATATGCAAGAAGGAAAACTGAGAAATTTACTAAATCACAAGATTTAAAAGAGAACTATTGGAAGATGGAACAAAGATGGTATCTAACTCCAGCAAAGATTGTAAAAATTTACAATACAAATTTGAATGTTTATTGGAAATGTAAACAAAATATTGGATATTTTCTTCATATTTGGTGGAGATGCTCTAAGATGAAAATTTATTGGAAGAAAATCCATGAAACAATTGAAGATATTCTTAAAGTTAAGTATGAATTGAAGCCGGAAATATATCTATTAAATATGTTAAATCAGACAGATCAGAGGTTACAGAGAAAATACTGGAGAATTATTTTATATATGGTCTCAGCTGCAAGACTGTTAATAGCACAGAAGTGCAAAAAACAAAAGTTACCAACTGTGGATAACTGGTTATTGAAGCTGACTGAAATGAAAGAAATGGATAGACTAACTGCCCTGTTGAACCAGGTTGATCTAGAAAAGGTAGATAAAGAATGGTCTTCTGTAGAAGAACATAGTAAGAAAAGATGGTTGAAGTAGAGCAAGTAAACCAATGAAATGTTAAAGAATCTTATTGTGGAGGGATAAGATGATTGAAAGGTAGAGTGTATGGAAATATACATGGAAATTATAAGATACGAAAAATGAGTTGGTGAAAGAGAGCTGAGGTTTAATAATGATGATAGAAAAGAAAAAGATGTATGAATTAAGACTATGGACAATGGTATTTATTGTCAAAGCAACTTTACAGAAGTTTAGTAATGTAGTTTAGGAAATTATGGATGTACTGAGCTTATGCATGAAAGCTTTTTTTAGAAGTATAAATAATGATCAATAAAATTATTTAAAATAAAAAAATGACCCAGTGTGACTTTGAAAGCAACCCAAAAATCCAAATAACTTTTCACAGCTCTCTATCAGACAATAAAAAAGTGAAGAAATTTCCCATCAAATGTTCCACTAATATTATTGTTAGCTGTGTTCTTCACTACTTGCACATTTTCAAGTCATCAAGCAAAGAATTCTTTTCATGTTCTTCTCATATGTACTTCTCTCTACCCTCTTCCATACTGGTGAAGTCCAACAAAATCTGATTGAAAAGAATTGATCTACATGAAAGCAGCAGAAGAGGTTATCTAGGTATATGCAGATATCATCTGGCTTTAACCTCCTTTTAAGTGAGGTGAGGCAATGGGAGTTCTGAACAAGAATCTGGGCATAGCAATGGGCTGGATGAGAATCAATAAGATGAAATACAATTCAGATAAGATGCAAGTGCTACTACTGGGTAGTTTGCTTGCCTGCTTGAGCTGTGTCCCTATCTGGGTGGAGCTTTCCTTCCTACAGTTATCCATTCTCTGGTGACCTTTCCTTTGGATTCCTATTGTGTTTACATGTAGAATCGCCTTATAAAAAGTCAGTTAATTCAAAACAGAGTAAGATCTGTTGTTGCCTGGAACCAAATGCCATATATTATGCCAGTGCTTTTTCTTCTACCGTGTCTGCCAGACACTTTCCAAGCTCAGTTCAACATGTTGATTCCAACCTCTAAAGCAAGGGTGGGAACTGAGACACCTTCCAAATGGTTTTGGACCACAAATCTGAGAAACTCTAGCCAGCATAGACAGTGGTGAAGAATGCTGGGAACTGTAGTTTAGCAACACTTGGAGGGATGCGTGAATCCCACTAATTTTCTAAAATCATAAAGGAGCTCCTCTTATATACATCTACCCAGACCCTAAGGTAATCTTCTGAAGCTCTTCCCTTGGTGATCTCACCCAATGAATAAAGAGATATAGCTACTAGATCAAGGGTCTTTCCAGTGGTGTAGTACTGGTTGTGGAACACCCTCCACAAATAAGCTTGCCCAGCACCTACAACTTTTCCACACTCAGTGAAGTCCTTTCTATTTCCAAGTTACTGGGGTTTTTTAATCTTACTTTTTTTAAAAAAAAATAACACAAGTGTTACCACTTTTCATATGCTTGGAATGCCCTTGTTATCTGCTGTTGTTTTTATTTTACTTTTATCCTACAGCTGTTTTAATTTGTATTAGATTCTACATTCTGTTTTGTTTTATTGTTATATTCTTGTATTTTTATGGTCCTCTTAACCTCAGTTAGTGACTTGCCCAGGAAGCTTTAGTTGTTGGGTAGGACAGAAATGTTGTTCACAAAACAAAATAAAACAAAACAAATACAAAATCAGAAATTTGCCCATTAATTTCAATTACATTTAAGAGCATATCACTTTCTCTTAATTGACAATGTTAACTTGAGCACCATCAGCCATTTTTTTTAGCAGCCTTTTGTTTACATAGATTCATAGTTGTAGATCTGCTTCTCATCATCGGTTAGTATTTCTAGCTGTTCTAAGGTTAGCATGCACTGTGGCCTTAAAATTTTACAAATAATACCCCACCATGGTTCTTGTATTTATGAAACCATATGTCTTATAGTAATGAAGATAGCTACTCACATCATGAAATCGTTAGTTTTCTTTGAAAAGAGAATGACTCTTTTTATTTGAGGGTCTTGGATTTTTGTTTTACTTTTATTTTTTGTACATTCAGTGCTCTGGTATGGCTTTTCTTTTTCTTTTCTTCTTCTTTGTCTTTTGCACTTATGCAACCATTTTTTATTGCTAGCCTTGTTAATGCTTCCACAATGTGCCTCTATGGCTGTAATAACAGAAAAGATACTTGGAAACAGTTAACCAGATATAAAACACAGGTGGCCTCCCAGAACCTCATTTGTAGGCTAAACCCCTACCTGGCAGAATTTATATATTTAGCAAGATGTGATGGTCTGTCTATCTATCTATCTATCTAGCTAGCTAGCTAGCTAGCTAGCTAGCTATCTGATTTATCTATAATGATACAGGTTAAGTCCCTTTATCTGAAATGCTTGGGACCAGAAGGGGTTAGGATTTCAAGATGTTATGTGATTTTAGAATATTTGCATATACATAAATGAGATATCTTGGAGATGGGGCTCAAGTCTAAACATGAAATTCATTTGTGTTTACTATATACCTTGTACACATAGCCTGAAGATAATTTTATGAATAATAATTTTGAGCATGAAATTTGTGTACACTGAACCATCAGAAAGCAAATGTGTTACTTTCTCAGCCACCCACATGAACAATTTTGGAGTGTTTTGGAATTTGGCATTCTGGACAAGAAATACTCAACTTCAAAGCTCAGAAGCCTTATTGTTGTTGTTAAGTACCACAAAGTCAACTTCAGCTTATGGCAACCCAATGAATAAGAGACTTCCAAGTCAGCCTGTTATCAACCCCAGGTTTTGCAAACTCAGGGCAGTATCTTCTTTGATTGAATGACCTTAATAGATTAGAAAGCTGGGCCAAAACTAACAAAATGAATTTCAACAAGGAGAAATTTAAAGTATTGCACTTAGGCAGAAAAAATGAAATGCATAGATATAGGATGGGGGACACCTGACTTTACAAGACTACAGTTATCTTACAGGACACATCCCATGCAGAAACTGGATTTAAATTGGGGGGAAAACTGAAAAAGCAGGTAGTATTTCAGATGATGTTCAGGGTTAACCCAAACATAAAGTAAAAAAAAAAAACCACAAAAGAACATTAGGGTTAATGAGAATTAACATGACATTAACCTGAATGGAAACCAGACAAAACCCACTCCTTTTTACTTTAGGAAAATCCTGAAAGTAAAAAAGAGTGAGTTTGTCTACTTTCTGTTTTGGTTAATGTCACATTAACCTCATTGTGTGTGGAAAAATTACCTGCTTTCGCAGGGTTTTTTCCATTTTTAAAATCCTGTTTCTGCACAGGATTGTTGCAGTTTGCCCCCATATGATAAACTCCTACATGAGAAAGGGATCTAGGAATGCTAGTAGATGATATGTTGAACATGAGTCAACAGCGTGATGTGTTAGCTAAAAAGCCAGTGCAATTCTACATTGCATCAATAGCAGTACAGTGTCTAGATCAAGGGGAGTAAGAGTGCCACTCTATTCTGTTTGGCAGGACTCACCTATAATACTGTGCCCAGTTCTGAGCACCACAACTGTAAAAAGATGTTGCCAAGCTAGAAGATGTACAGAGGAGGGAGACAAAATGGTGATGGGTCTGGAAACCATGACATATGAGAAGAGACTTAGGGCCTCGGCAGACGGCTTTAAAAGCCATCCTCAGCGCAGGGAAGGGGAGGGGCAGCCACACGCTCGGCGCCCCCTCCCCCTCCCGAGGTCGTCCTCGGAGCAGCCGGCCCTCCGCACAGCCGGAGCTCCGAGGAGGACCTCCTGCTGCAGCGTCCGGACACACTGTGGCAGAAGGGTCACCGAAAGTGCGCCTCAATGTTTTGGGGTGCACTTTCGGTGACATATGAAAGGAGCGCTATTTTAGCGCTCCTTTCCAGGGGCGCCAATGGTGCGTCGCTGGATCAAGGCATGGGGATACTTAGGCCCTTAGGGAGTTGGGTATGTTTAGTGTGGAGAAGAGAAAGTCAATAGGTGATATGATAGCCCTGTATAAATATTTGAAGGGGTGTCATATTAAGGGTGCAACAAGTTTATTTTCTATTACTCCAGAGAATAGGACCCAGAGCAATGGATTCAAACTAAAGGAAAAGCTATTCCACCTCAACATTAGGAGGAACCTCCTGACAGTACGATCTGTTCAAAAGTGGAACCCACTCCCTTGGAGAGTGGTGGAGTCTCCTTCTTTGATGGTTTTTAAACAGAGGCTGGATGGCCATCTGTCAGGGGTGCTTTGATTGTGTGTTCCTGCATGGCAGAATGGGATTGGACTCTTCCAACTGTGAATTCTATGATTTTAGCCACCTGCAATGCAGTCCAAGCATAATATCATCAGCAAATACGGTAATACAATTTTCCCTAAACACTCCAGTTACTTCATTTATACTTTATTTATCAATAAGCCTTACAACATCTAGATTGTATTTATCTTTATCAACTTCATCTTATCTTTACCATCTTCATCTTATCATCTTCATCTATATTTTTCTTATCAACAAGCCTTACAACAAACTTGTCAGGACAGTATTAATATGTCTATTTTATAGATGCTATCTGAGGCCAAGAGACAGCCAAAGCTTATCTACAGCAGACTTGGAAAAATGCAGCTCTGGGGCTGCATCTAGCCCTCAGCTGCTTTTGTGGTCCTTGACCTCTCTATATTCCCAAATTGCCTTTCTGCTGGCAGTGTGTGTATGTATGTGTGTCTATGAATTGTCTGAACGATGCTGTACTTTTTAACATCAAAAATGTCTGTAGGTTTTGCTTTGTTTTTGGTGGTTTTGTTGTTGTTGTTTGTTTGGTTTTGGTTTTTTGGCAGCCTATGAACTCACAAAAGTCCCAGAGCAGAAACTCCTGCCCCCCTGCCAGACTTGCATCAGTTGCCCAGAGTGCCTGGAGGAGGCGCAATGTCTGCCAGAAACCTCCTGGATCACAGCTCTTTTCTTAACTGTTATGTTACACTACCTCTCCAAACAAATTAAGCTGCAGTCTACAACTTGCCTGAAAGAAATATAATAAATGGAGCCAACAAGTGTGGTGGTTTCGATTAGCTCTGTGTTATCACCCTGTCCCCAGTCAAGAGGAAACTTTTGGGGGCCAAACTAGGTATAATATGGGACATTCTGTGATCAGATGTCCTGTTTGTTTGAGGGATTATTTTTTAGGCCTGTGTGTGTGTGTGTGTGTGTGTGTGTGTGTGTGTGCGTTTGCTGAAAACCAAAGGAGGTGGGTTGGACTTTGGATTGGGCTTGTAAAGGGGGTTAATCTTTTGCATTTTTAACCATTTCCACAACTTAACTAATATCCTCATAAGTGTTACTTGCCAGAGAAGGACAAGGTTCCCGTGTATCAGGACCTGCCCATACTGCTATTATTTTCAGGGTGAAGAAGACCCTCTAACATATCCTCTAATACTTCACAGATAAAACTAGGACATGGATGGTGGATTCTTTTTCTTTGGAGTTCTTTAAACAGAGGTTGGGTGACTATTTATTGGGAGTAGTTTGACAGTGTGCCTGTATGGCAGGGGTTGAACTAAATGGCCCTTATGTTCCCTTCCAACTCTATGATTCTGGACACGTGTGGCCAACCGCCATTAGAGTATGGCACAAGTGATTGAGGATGATAACACAAACTAGGAGAGGCTGCAGCATTTATGGAGCCTACCAGGTTCTGTAGGCTACCCTCTCCTCTTCTCTCCCACCTGCTGAGCCGAATGAAAGCTATTTTTGCACTTTGAACTCTGTTCGCTGTTAGCATGGTGACGCAGCGCGTGGGAACCACATAATGTGAAGCACCAGGATCCAGACTGTCTTCAATGAAGCAAGCAATGTTGTCAGTTGCAGGAAAACTCCTTTCCCCTCCAGACAGAGCAGAGAGAGACTCAGCAGATGTCTCACTAAGAGGCTTTTAATCTTCAGAAGTTCTATGTACAAGTTCTCATTTTTCTCTTCTGCCAAGCCCCGGATTTTGATTGCTTTTTCTCTAATTTTTTGTTCCGGCACAGCCAATTCATCCAAATTTTGCTCTCTGCTATTTTCCATTTTCGTTATCTGCCGCTCTGATCTCTCCACTGTATACTCTAAAATTTCCACTCTCTTCTTTACATTCTGCATTTCCCCCAGTAACACATCCACTTTTTGATTTATTTCCCGAAGATCCGACCTAATCTCATGTCGGACCTCTTTTTTAAAATCGATGAACTGGGAAGCAAATTTATTAGATAGAGAGTCTATTTTTTCCAAAATTAGCTGGCTCATATCTATATTTTTAGGCTTGTCAGCTGAAAGTCTCCTTTGAGATTGTGAAGCTGCTTTCTGCGTCTGTGACCTCGTCGTCATTTTGTCCTTGAATTTTATCAGGTCTCAGACAGGTGTACTGAAGGCCAAATTTGTTTATATGAGAGCAGCTTAATTTAATTTTACCTTGCCCCAAGGACAACTAGTGAAAGTGAAAGTCCAGGATTCTCTTCCAATATTTTCTTCTATGATAGCTCTGCATAGTCTCAGTTTGCTAATTTATTTAGCTGAACAAAGCACTGTATATAACGATGTCAATATTAAATCCGGCTCTTTATATCATTAGAGCCCTCTTTCCCAATCCGGAAGTGACTTGACCAAAGAGTAAGCAGTCCTCAAAAGTCACACAAAAATATTCAATTACCCGAATGTTCAAAAATAGTAACTTATCATTCAAGGATGGTGAGATAGAGACAAGTCTTAGGAGCAGTACCTGTGAATTATGTGTTATATTTCTTCAACAAGACAAGTTCCACCTTGTCTCTTTTGAGAAAAGCGACCCGTACAATTCTGTTTTACTTCGTAAGTTTCAGGCACACAAGCGAGTCCCGTAGCCAAAAAGAAACTCCGTTTGTAGACTTTTTAAACTTTTCCTCTTCCACTTTCACTTCCTCTTCTGCTAATCATTGCACCAAACAGATTACAAAAGCTGGACTAGATATCCTCACCTTCCAGGTCTCCAGCTTAATCCAGACCAAAGCTATTTGCCATCTTTCTCATAGAAGTTTTAAAATTATTAAAAATTGGTGGCTCTTCTGCGGCTAAGCCGATCTGCTACAGGTCCGTGGCTTGCTCTTGTGTCCTTCTGGTTCTATTTTCGTGCCGGGCAGTCATAGGTCTCAAAATCACCCGTTCGGAATCAGGGTGGACCTCCTCCGAGCCCCCTCTGAGCTCCCCAATCTTAGGGAGCAATTTCTGGATCTCTAGATCTGCGATCAGAAATCCAAGGACCCCCGCAGCATAGGACGGGCACAGGAGAACAACTAATGTGTGTCCTGACGAGGAGCCATTGCCAACTGGAAGTCCTCTTGGACAGGTGACTCCCTGTCATTATGTCACCTCCTGTTTCATCAGCCTTGATGCTGCATGACTCAGCAGTGGCCAAATGCTTAGTTATTATGGCTGCTGCCATTCAGCACATTGTGCATTTTCACAGGACCATTATTCCAACATTCGCAGCATCTGAAGTTAGCTGAAGACAAAGGGGAAAGTGCTACCTGGAGAGAGAAACTGTGGCATCTTTAAAGCAGCTTAATTCTGTCTGTCTGTCTGTCTGTCTGTCTGTCTGTTTGTCTGTCCATCTATCCATCTACCCATCGATTTATTTCTGTGTATTCAGGGGGCCCTGCTTCTGCTTTAAAATAGTTACTATTTTCTGTATAAAGTACAGCTTGAAAACCTTTATTTAGTTGGACTGCAGCTCCCATGTGTTCTTAAAACTAGTGTTTCTAAGGTGTTGAAGGCAGAATAAGATTGTTTTTCCTGTTCAGTGCACAGTATGAAAAAACTTAATTTTCAACCAGATGGATGTGTTTCTTTTTGTTGCTTCTGTTGTTGCGTGCCTTCAAATTGTTTCTGACTTACAGTGACCCTACGGTGAACCTATCATGGGGTTTTCTTGGCAAGATTTGTTCAGAAGAGGTTTGCCATTGCCTTCCCCCAAGGATGAGAACATGTGACTTGCCCAAGGTCACCCAGTGGCTTTTATCATCGAGCTGGGAATCGACTCTGGTCTCCAGAGCCACAGTCCAACACTCAAATCACTATGCCAGGCTGGCTCTCATATTTTGGTATGGGTTTATTATTTGTATCACATGGTCTGAGCAACTGTGTCTGATGCTTAATGTGTCATGGTTAATGACACCACCAGAGCCCACCCTGTGACATTGCCAGAAGGTTTCACCAGGTCTCTGATTTAGACCCTGAAATCTCAGGGCCTAGGATATTCCTGACCTGGCAATCCTAATCAAAGCAGGAGAGATCTATAATTCACATCCTTAACAATTTTTTAGCCGTTCTGTATTAATGTACACCAAACCAGTTTGCAGCTCATACTTGTTCATTGTGTGGGGGGGAAATACTAATACATCAGGAAGGAATGGAAAACTCAGATGGAATTCAGCATCACTGTTGTGGCTCGCTGCCAACTCTTGATTTATTCCTTCAAAAGCAATTTGATGTACAGCAATTTATTATTTATTTGCCACATTTACATGGCTACCCATAATACAAACTCTCCAAGTGGCTCCAAAACAAGCACATCCAAATATAAAATAAAACAATGAAACAATGTAAAACAATTTTATAAAACTAAAATACAAAATTCAGATACTACAGCAGAGGCTTAAATCCAATTTAAAGTTTTTTGTTCTTGTATGCCTTCAAGTAGTTTTCAGCTTAGGGTGATCCTATTGCGAGCCTATCACAGAGTTTTCTTGGCAAGATTTGTTCAGAGACAGGTTGCCTTCCTCTGAGGCTGAGAGTGTATGACTCGTCCAAGGTCACCCAATGGATTTCCATGGCTGAGTGGACATTCAAACCCTGGTCTCCAGAGTCGTCGTCCAGTACTGAAATCACTACACCATGCTGGCTCTGAAGATAAAATCCCCACTACTGCTATAGCACTGGATTAGACTTGCTATGCTGAGTGAGGAATTCTTGAGAGTAATTTTTCCAAGCTATAGTTACCTCCATGTCATGAAAAACTTCTGTTGCTGATTTCTTTAGAGTAAACCTCTGTTATAGGGACAGAAGTAGCTTGGTCCATTGTTGAAGGTAACAGATGACCCTGACATCTTCACACACATTTACACACAGTGTGAACTGTTGTTTGTTTGCTTGCTTTATTAATTTATATCCTACTTTTTTGCAAGCATGAGATTCAAGTTGATATGCAACATTTTAAAAGCACAACAACAAAAACAAGAGTATGACCCCTGTATCTGTGGGAGTGATACCCACAATTTCACTTACACATGTCCAAAAAATAAGTCATCTCTCTAGCCATTTTTCTAGGTCCTCCAATGCATAGTAACATATGCTTCTGGAGGAAGTTGGCCATAGAGTCATGCTGGAGGACCTAGAAATACCTAGAGGGGTGTTCTTTCTAGGGATCTCTATGTTCTCCAGCACAACTCTATGGTCTACCTCCACCAGAAATCATTCATTTTAATAGGATTTGCTGTTTCACCTTTCGACAGTAAGTCCAGGAATTTATCACCCATGGATACAGGGCTCCTACTGTACAATCAGGGCTCCTACTGTACAATTTAAAAACTAGAAATACAAAATTAAAACAGAAACTAAAATTCTATTTAAAAAACATATGCTAAAAACAATATTTAAAAGATGCTTAAAACATAATAAAATTACTACACACACACACACACACATTACAAACTCTGTCACAACATACTAAAAATAAATGTCTCCTTAAATAAATAAATAAAACAGAAAGACAGTAGGGAGAGGGCTAACCAGATCTCCTGGGGTAGAGAGTTCAACACTTGGTGGGAGCAACCACCAAGAAAACTGTTCCCTGATCAAACATCCATGTGATGGTGATGGAATCAAGAGAAAGCTTTCCTCTACAGATCTTCAAGCATGGGCAAGCTCACATAGATAAGGTTTTTCAGATAATCATGCATCCCAAAAGAAATTCACTAATTTTTGAATCTTAAAGGGAATGCTGGCGATCTCCACAACACTTCCATGATATGACCCCATACTATTATGTGACTATCAAAGTCATAATAATCGGGATCAATTGTGTAGGCTATTTCTCCCAGTACCTTGCCAATCAAGGGGGAAGTAGCCACAAAGTTGGTTCTGCCCACATTGTTAGAAGTGGGATCTATTGTGATGCATACAAAGGGTCAATAATAGTTTACATGTTTGCAACAGGTCACATGGCAAATTTCACTATGTCCATCGCAGAGACATATGGAGGCCTTTCTGACATTCAGGCAAGAGTAATCAACTGACAGAGCAAGGAATGTTAACTATGAATTTGTGCATAAACGGAAATAATACCTACTTTGTGACTTGTGTAATAAGCTTACAGAACAGTGCTTTCAGAATTGATGCAAAGATTCAATGAAACAGATGCAGCAGATGCAGGAAATATAGCACTTTTTGAAAAGTGGACTTTGGGGGGCAATTGAGTTTATTAACAGCATGTATTATGGAATAATAAGTTGCAGATGATCATTAAAAACATTTATCCTTTACAGACATTCATCATACATTCATCTTTTTGTTGTTTCCAAAGCAAGGGTGGGAGAACCTCATGAACCTTGTGGTTTTAAAAACTTCACTCACTCTTCTTGTGTTCCCAGAGTTCAGTCTCACAAGCCTTCTTTATCCTGTAATTAACTATCTTTGAACAGAGGATGACATAACATTTTAAAAGGGGTTTATTATATTTTTTACTAAAAAGGAAATCCTGTGGCTTCTGGACAAATCTTTTCCCCTTCCCATCCAACAATCCCACTCTCCTTTCATTCTTTTATTTCTAGGATGGGGATGATTGGAGTAAAATCCAAGAATTTCTGGAGGGCCACAGGACTATCCATCCATTATTCCTTCTTTCCTTTTTTGGGATATAAAAAAGCACAGCAAGACTGCTTTTATAATTTAATATTTACCAACTCTGATCATGAATACTAAAAGAAATTAACTAATGTTTAAATCCTAAAAGGAATGGTGTAGATCAAGGTAACTGCTTCTTGGTAAAGGTAAAGCCCCCATAAATGTCATTGGAAGAGTTCAATGTTGGGTTACTGTGGGATTGATAACTTTTATTACTGAGTAAACAATCTTTAGAACATAAGAAAAGTCCTGCTGAATCAGACCAACATCTGTTTCTAATAAGGGCTATCCTGGTGCCTTTACAAAATTTGTATTGAATGTCCTTGATATGTAGTATGCAGAGGTATACTAACCCTAGACACTACTTAGTGGTCAAGATAATACAGTCAGCCCTCCATTTTCATGGGGGATCCATTCCACCACCACCCCTCCTGTGCATGATAACACAGAGTCGCAAATATTCAAGCCCCATAGGCTTGAATGAGGTGTGCCCCATTGATTTAAATGGAGGTTGCCACTCCGTGAATATGCAAAACTACAGGCTTGAATGAGGTGTGCCCCATTGATTTAAATGGAGGTTGCCACTCCGTGAATACGCAAAACTACAGATTTGAAGTCTGTGAAAACAGAGGGGTGACTGTACTTCCAAAAATAGAGAAATTCAAAGGATATCATTCCAATTAAAATCTACCTAAGATAGTGGTACTAGCAAGAGTCAGTGTGGTGTTTTGTTTGGAGCACTGGGCTACAGCTTTAGAGACCAGGCTTTGAAATTCTGCTGGGCCATTGAAACCTACTGGATGACCTTGGGTGAATGCTGTAATTGTGTAGAATGAATGACCCTTGGTCATTCTCAAATGCTCTGTGACAACTCATCACCTCACCCTTCTTTGCGATTCTTCATTTCAAATCCACCTAAAATAGACTTTAGGAACAATTGCTAAGTGATCGGTCTGGTGCCGTCTAGATGTCCAACTGGCCCCTTCCCAAATGACCAATGGGCAAGAATGATGGGAGTTGTAGTACAAAATATCCAGAGGGCAATAGGTTGAAGATGGCTAAGCAACATGTAATAAATCAGGGACTGTGGTGACAGAAGAGCATGTCTGGGTGTGCCTGGAATGATTTAGTGACCACTCATCCAACCATCTTTCTCAATTGGGAATTTTCCAATTCCAGTTCTAAGTGGAAAGATTTTAACTATGGTCTTAAGGTTTAGATCTGTCACATCAAGGTCACACATAAGAAGTTTTATCCTGATATCCTGAGATGCTGCTAATTGGTCTATGAATTGCTTAATTTGCAAAGTACATAAGTCATAACAGGGAATTGCTGAGCCTCTCAGGCCAAGAATATTCTTACCCTAGCTGGTCTTCAGTCTTAGTATCATTACACAGATACTACAGTAATTGTAAGAAAACATCCTTTTATAATAGGAGTAGGCCAATGTTGGCTCTGGTGCTGCATAAGCATCCCTTCTCAGACTGTTTTTGCAAACCTCAACCTCTCCAGACACCATGAATTTCCTTTTTCTGGCAAAAAGTAGGAGGGAGGGTTGCCTTTCCTGGAACCTTCCAAGAGTAGCAATTCACCTTGTAAATAGGTTGAAAATAGGTGACCTTGGGCAAGTCACACTCTCTCAGTGAAAGGCAAAAACAAACCCTTTCTGAAGAAATCTTGCCAATAAAAGGCCATCCTTTTCATTTGCTGCCCTCAAACTGTGAATGAACTGCCTGAAGAGATATGAGACTTTAAAATGCTGATAGTATTTGAAACAACATTAAAGACACATCTCTCCTGGCAGGCCTATCCAGTCAATTTTAAAACATGACTTTTTCATTTGTATATTGTCAAGACTGTACTCATATGAGTGTACTTTAATGGCTTTATAGCATTGTATTTTGACTGTTGGTTTTATGTGTTTTCTTTTTAGTTGTGTTTTCTATTTTAATATACTATATCCCACCTCAAGGCTTGAGGAGAGGTGGGAAATAAAGATTTGTATTCATCATCATCATCATCAATATTAATATTATCCTAAGTCAGAAACAACTTGAAGGCACACTACAACAAGGCAGCAGTAATCCCTTTGCCCTTATGCTAGTAAATTATGACTGGGATCCTATTAATTAGTTTAAACTAGAGCAGAGCTATCCAATCAGTTGTTGAATGGTGAGTTAAAATATAAGTAAATTTCACTGATTCAATAGGAGCACTCTAGTTAGGACTAGCAATAGGATTCAGCCCCAAATCTTGCCAAGAAAACCCTGTGATAGATTTGCCTTAGGGTTGCTATAAGTCAGAAACAACTTGAAGGCACACAACAACATAAAATCAAACACTACCATGGAATCATCTCTCAAGTTATCTTCAAGGCATTGGAACCAATATTAGATTACTCCTCTTCAGGAAGTGCCAGTGCTGTGGCAACTCCTTACATCAGTGTTATCTCAGTTTACAGGGAGAGAAACCTTAGTGCAAAATCATAAAACTATGGAGTTTATTTTATTTATATAACACCTTTCTCCTGGAAAGGGACCCAAGGTGGCATACAGATAAACATGGTTAAAAAAAATAACAATAACATGTAAAAAATCATCTAAGTAAAACAATATAAAATTACATTAAAAATACAAAAGTTTATAAACATAAATAGAACACACACTCCCAATCATGATTATATATTAAAAGCCTGCTTGAACAAAAAGAACTTTGGGCCTCTACAGACAGCGCCTTGCACTGTCTTGGAGGCAGGGAAAGGGAGGGGCAGCCACATGTCAGGCGCCTCAACCCCACGCCAAAGACGTCATCACAGCACGCACTGCTTTGCACAGTGAGCGCTATCAGGACGTCATCATGGTGCAGCATCATGGCGCTATCAGGACATCATCACAGTGTGTGCTATCAGGACGTCATCATGGTGCAGCATCAGCACTGTGCTGGAAGAGGAGCAAAAGAGCCATGTGGCAGCTCTTGATGCGTCCCTTCTGCTGGCTCCAAAAGGATCGGTATTTTAGTGCTCCTTTCAGTGTTAGCAGAAGGGAGGATTGGGGCTGAGGCATGGAGTGGGGCGGCCCCAATCCTCCGCTTCCCAGGGCAGCCAATGGCTGCCCGTCTGCATCCCCCCTTTGCCTACAGGAGAAAAGAAGCAGAGAGCAGGCCAGCCAAGCCTCCCTTGGAAGGGCATTCCAGAAGGTGGGAGCAGCCACTGAGAAGGCTCTCTCTTGTGTCCTCACCAAGCGAACCTGGGATGGTGGGGAGACTGAGAGAAAGCTGGAAGTTGGAAGGAACCTCACAGATCATCCAGTTCAATCTCTTGCTCATGCAGAAATCTACTGTTTAGGCATCCCAGAGAAATGGCCATCTTACCTTTGTTTTGAAGCCTCCAAGAAAGGATAGTTCATCACCATACCATAACATGTGAACACCAAGCATTTAGACCAGGGGTAGGCAACCTTTTTGAACCAGGGGCCAGGTTACTGTCCCTCAGACAATTGGGGGGG
>CM034701.1:285876506-285897474 GCA_020142125.1 Phrynosoma platyrhinos
ATTAGGAGGAATAGTTAATACTCCAGAAGACAGGATGAAAATTCAAAACGACCTTCATAGATTAGAAATCTGGGCCAAAGCTAACAAAATGCATTTCAACACAGAGAAATGTAAGGTACTGTAAAGGCAAAAAAAATGAAATGTATAGATATAAGATGGGGGACACCTGGCTTAACGAGACTACGTGTGAAAGGGATATAGGAGTCCTAGTAGACCACAAGTTGAACATGAGTCAACAGTATGATGCTGCAGCTAAAAATGCCAATGCAATTTTAGGCTGCATTAATAGAAGTATAGTATAGATCAAGGGAAGTAATAGTGCCACTGTATTCTGCATTGGTCAGGCTC
This sequence comes from Phrynosoma platyrhinos, assembly GCA_020142125.1. Taxonomy (NCBI): domain Eukaryota; kingdom Metazoa; phylum Chordata; class Lepidosauria; order Squamata; family Phrynosomatidae; genus Phrynosoma; species Phrynosoma platyrhinos. The sequence continues at coordinate 285,876,855 of CM034701.1, forward strand.
CACCTGGAATACTGTGTCCAGTTCTGGGCACCACAATTCAAAAAGGATGTGGAGAAACTGGAGCGTGTCCAGAGGAGGGCAACTAAAATGGTGAAGGGTCTGGAAACCATGCCCTACGAGGAATGACTTAGGAAACTGGGTATGTTTAGCCTGGAGAAGAGACGGCTAAGAGGGGATAGGGTAGCCCTGTTTAAATATTTGAAGGGATGTCATATTGAGGAGGGTGCTAGCTTGTTTTCTGCTGCTCTAAAGAATAGAACTTGGAACAATGGATGGGAGGGTGGGATTATGGGACGAGGGAATGTTTTAACTTGTCTGTTTTAATATGTTGTAACCCGCCCCGATTGCTCTGCAGAGGGGCGGGCTATAAATAAAATTTATTATTATTATTATTATTATGCAAGCTACTGGAAAAGAGATTCCACCTCAACATTAAGAGGAACTTCTTGACAGTGAGACCTGTTCAACAGTGGAACACACTCCCTCGGAGAGTGGTGGAGTCTCCTTCTTTGGAGGTCTTTAAACAGAGGCTGGATGGCCATTTGTTGGGGATGCTTTGATTTTGAGTTCCTGCATGGCAGGGGGTTGGACTGGATTGCCCTTGTGGTCCCTACCAACTCTATGATTCTATTATTCTAGAACAAGCTATTGTAGATCAGCAAGACAAGAGACAAATAAGGCAGGAGGAATTGCACCCTGACTGTACTCCAGACTAGAAACCTGTTCCAGAGAAGGAGGAGGAATGACCTCTGGATGGCGTAAAAGCTTCTTCATTATCTTACAATATGGCCCTCAATTATGATTCTGATCCACTAATTACAACTAGCTCAGTGCCAACATCTTGTACCTCCTGGTGGGATGGAGCTGACATCCTTCAGATATATGTCACAATGGTGACAAGGCTCACTTGCCCCAAATCATTGATCCCCTTAGCCTCTTCCTATACTGTTGCATTTGGGTGGGTAAGGAAAATGAAGGAGCACTTGGTTCCATGAGAAAGCAAGAGCACTGCAACAGATGTGAGGAGAGTGGAAGGGTGTGAAAGAGCACTTGGGTGGGGAGAGGATTTCCCAAACATGTGAAACTGGTTACATTTGCTGATACCTAATAATTCTGAGTCTCAAATGATCATTCCTTGTTGGTTATGCTCAGTCACACAAGTAATGATTGTACATTTTTATTCCATTGAATATATAAGATGACATGCTTCCTATCAGCTCCTATATGATGCTTTCTGGATTCTTTTCCATTAGACAAGTTTAGTGTCCTGGTCTTTGGAACAATCTGATTAGCACTACATTTTTAAAGCATTCTTTTCCAGCAAAATGACACAGCACAATTTCTCTGAATGTACTCCTTCCAAGGGAGGAAACTTCCAGTGCAGGGTCATGTCAGGCTGCAAACAGACCTGCCAGAAGTCAATGTTAGAACTGAAGAGTGTGTTTTCATCACAGTTTCTCTGGCTATCAACATTTTTAGGCCAGGGACTACTCTCCAACTCTGAATCTGGTAGCATCCTGCCAGTCAGGGAGCGATTGGTACATATAAGCATGAGCATGTATATACTCATTTCTTTTGAAATCAGGGTGTTCCATCTGTATCAAGAGTGGCAACTGGCACAGTCTCTATTGCAACACAGAGGGTATGTTGAAATCACTATTTTCCCCCCTGAATTCAGCCAGATATGTCATAGGGCAATGCCACAAGCCCGCTTGCATAGTATGTTAGCTGACTAAAGCTGGGAAGCATTCCTTATTCCATGTGCACTGCTGTGATGGGATGTTGCTCAAACACACCATGGCAATGGCATGTTGTACCATTTTCTTTTCTTTTCTTGTGAGATGATTAGAAGCAGATGCCTCTTGTGTTCCTTTTCCATGATCTCCCAAGCACCCTGTCCTTTTATTATGTGTGGCATATGTTTGCAGTACGTTATGTCTTTGTATCACAGGCAAATAAAAAGCAACTTTCACCATTTGTGTGGTATTCATTGATAATGAGGACCTTACTAGCCTGCTCTATGGTGTTGCCTTCTACAGATGTTGATGGTAGGTTTGCAGCAACCATCTGGAGCCATACGCTGAAGAGTTGTTATGTTGTACATGTGTGAATCTCTGGCATGGGGTGGGGGCAGAAGATTGAGTCATAAAGAAAGGAAAAGCAGCAGTTTAAAACATCTCAGCTCTTAGCAAATATAAAAATGTAGTGCACAATTTTCAAAAACCCTACTTTCAGTGAGATCTTTTGCAAGTAACAAAATAAAACTCTAGGTTGAACTACACACTTTTAAATTTATATGATTGCCACTGAGACTCATGTTCTTTCTTGCAACGAGAAAGAATATAGAGGCATAATTTAAATCAAGATCAACAGCACAGGTAGGGGAAGCTCAAACTTCCCATCCTTTAGCTCCCCCCTTAATTTTCCTTTTGCAATGGAATTTTTATTTCATTTTAAACTCCCCTATAAGGAAGAATTTAATCTAGAAGGAAAACAGCTTGGGAAGAAGATTTAAGCTTTCCTTAGGTGGTCCCAATTCCTGCTAGGCCCCTCTCTGTTCATTCTGGGGAGGGGGGGAGAAAATTAGGTCCAGCTGCATGCTAAGGTCTAAATTGAATTGCTGGCCTCAGTTAAAAATAAACCCACTGAATCAATGGGAGTTACTTACATGTTGCCCTTACCATTCAACAGTTGATTTAATGAATCTACCATAGTTGGGACAGTGTTATTCAAACCTACATAGAATTCAAAGATATAGCCATGTTAGTCTGTAAAATCAGTATGTAGAGAGAACTTGGAACACCTTTGAGACTAAGGGCCTTTGCAGATGGGCAGCATAGAGCCACCCTGGGAAGCAGTGGATTGGGGGCGCAGCAACCCCACGTCGCAGCCCCAATCCTCCCTTTTGCCGCCCCAAAAAGAGCTCTTCCTTGCCCTTTTAGTGCAGCGTGTTTAAACACTGTGGCAGGATGACGTCCTGATGCCGTGCACCATGCGTAATGGCACATGGCATGAGGACGGCGGCAGTGGCGTGGGGTTGGGGTGGCTGGCATGCAGCTGGCCTGCCCCAACTCTACCCCAAGGCCGACCCTTTGGGCCGGTCTGCAGAGGCCCTTACTGAAAGAAAGAAGTTGGCAGCATGAGCATTTGTAGACTTCAGTCTACTTCCTCAGATGCATTAAGTCAACTTTCCCAAATGCATCTGAGGAAGCAGACTTTAAGTCTACAAAAGCTCATGCTACCAATAAATGTCTTTCTTTCTTCTCAAAGGTGCAAGATCTCTTTACATACTGATTAAATCTACATATGGTATTTAAAGTTATACCCTAAAATATTTCTTATATGAAAACAGGGACATATATGTCCAAGTAACAGCAGAGTTTGGAAAAGATAGCAAGTCTTATTAATGAGGAAGAACAGACAGGCTAGGAGAGGCTGCAGCAATTTGTTTTTGTCTGAATCAACTGTGATGGACAAGATTCTACCCCCTTCTCTCCCCCATTGAGTAAATTGAGTGCAAACTACTTTTGCAATTTGAAGTCAGTTGGTAGTAGCTGCAGTAAGCTAAGGACAAAGGGGGGAATGGGAGGGGCATTTTACCAGCATCTGAAAAAGTGGGACTACAGAGTATTAGACAAGATCATCCCTGTCAAATAGGGAGAGTTGGAAGATGTGCTGTAGGATAACCATCAGTTATGCTTAAAAGTGCTGAGTTAATTGTGACTTCAACCAGTTATCAGAGGTCTTTTAGTTGACACACTAAATGTACAGATGACAAGAGGAGTTCTGCTTTATCATCCTCACTCTGAAATGCATGTCTGCACTGCGTATTCATGCATATAAGCATATGTGAATAGGCAAGACTCCATATAACTGGAGCCCAGCTTCTCGGGGATTTCCATCATATGAGGTTCTAGTATCACACTTACGTTTCTGCACTTGAAGGTGGATTACAGAACTCAGTTTCACTGTGCAGATGGTGAAGAAGGAGCTGGTGTCTACCTACACATTCATTATGTACATATTAGACCCTGACTAAAAAAAAACAAAACTAAAGTAACAACTGATCTTATTTGGAATGCTGTGTCTGTGATCTGAGTAGAGCAACTAGGGCTGTTTAATTATTTTGGAAGTGTGGTGGTGAAAGGAATAGAAATCAGAGCAAGGTTTTCTACAAAAAAAAAAAGTAGCATTCTTCCTTTTTCAAATTATGCAGCAAAGAAAACATTATTGCCTTCCCACATGCTAATAGTGAAGTCCTTCTCATGAAGTTAAGAGGGGATATGATAGCCCTGTTTAAATATTTGAATGGATGTCATATTGAAGAGGGCCCTAGCTTGTTTTCTGCTGCCTCAGAGAACAGGACCCGGAACAATGGATGCAAGCTATAGGGAAAGAGATTCCACCTCAACATTAGAAGGAACTTCCTGACAGTGGGAGCTGTTCAAGAGTGGAACATACTCCCTCAGAGTGTGGTGGAGTCTCCTTTTTTGGAGGTCTTTAAGCAGAAGTTGGATGGCCATCTGTCAGGGATGCTTTGATTTTGAGTTCCTGCATGGCAGGGAGTTGGCCTGGATGGCCCTTGTGGTCTCTTCCAACTCTATGATTCTATGATTCTATGATTCTATGAATGCCAGCCCCTATGTGGCCAAAATACAATTTTCTCCATACAAAAGAGAAGATCTTTGAGATAAGTGATTTGCTTTAGCACAGGGGTCCCTAAACTATGGCCCGCAGGCCAGACTCGGCCCGTCGAGGCCTCCTTACCAGCCCACGAGGCCTCCTGCCACCGCCACCACCACTGTGCTGCTGGATGCCATTTTGTATTCCAAAATGGCGTCCGGAGTCATGTGCATGCGGCTGGCATTGCGCACGCATGCGTACAACTCTGGGTGCCATTTTGGAATACAAAATGGCATCTGGCAGCGCGCACATGTATGCGTGACACCGGGCACATGTGCATGACTCCGGATGCCATTTTGGAATCCAAAATGGCAACCGGAGTAGTGCACATGCGCGCGCGATGGCAGGTGCCATTTTGTGTGCCAAAGTGGTGCCCAGCGTCACACGTGCATGCGCACTTCTCCGGTGCCATTTTGTGATGCCGTGTGCATGTGCACAACTCTGAATGCCATTTTGGCACACAAAGTGGCACCGGAGTAGTGTGCAAGTGCATGCACACATGCGCGCATGCCTCCAGCCCCCCGGAAGATCTGGGGGCCAGTGAACCGGCCCCTGGATTAAAAAGTCCAGGGACCCCTGCCTGATCCTTTATAAGTATCATCCATGAAATTTCATATCTGAAGAAGTGTATTGATATCCTCAAAAGATCAGTCTCAAAGTTGCTGTTTTATTTCTTCATTCCTTCAGCTTGCTCTTTCCATTTAAGTTGAATGTCATGCCTATGTCTTTGAAAACTACCCAAAAGAGAGGAATCCACAGGTTCTATTTTCTGGGTAAGATTCTCAAATTACCAAAGCCTGTATCTTATATTTTGCAGTCTAATGTTCCATGAATATTCTTGAAGTTAGATTTGTATTTGTGTGGTTGGCCAAACTGAAGCTGCAAAAGGCACAGAAGTGAGATCACACGACACCTAAATCCAACTGCTAGTCTGAACAATTAAAGTAGTAGAACAATTAAAGCAATAGGATTTATCTAAGTGTTGATTTACAATCTAGCAATTGACCCAAGGGACATAATCTAGTTGAGATGAACAATTCAATTTAGGCTCTACTACAGGCTGAGTCTCCCTTATCATAAATACTTGGGACCAGAAGTGTTTGAATCCTGGAATTTTTTGGATTTTGGAGTTTCTGTATTTGCATATATGAACTTAGGGGGGAAGCAGACTGGCGGCACGGGGCCGCCCTGGGAAGGTGCGCCGCAGGACCGAGGCATCCCCATGCCTCGATCCTGCGGTGCTCCTTCCCTGTCCCTGAAAGGAGCGCTAAAACCCTCCTCTTCCTTGCCTCGAGGACGGCTCTATTAGCCGTCTGCCGAGGCCCATAATGAGATATCTTGGGACCCAAGTCTAAACACAACATTCATTTATGTTTCATATACACCTTATACACATAACCTGAAGGCAATTTTATACATTATTTTTAACAATTTGTGCATAAACAAAGTTTGTACGCCTTGAAGGTGTCGCTATCTCGGCCTCCAATGAAAAAAGTTTTGGTTTTAGAATTCTGGATAAGGGAGACTCATCTTGTATCAGAATAAATGAAGACACTCAGGGCTGAGTCTCCCTTATCATAAATACTTGGGACCAGAAGTATTTTGAATCTTGGAATTTTTTGGATTTTGGAATTTCTGTATTTGCATATATGAACATAATGAGATATCTTAGGACCAAGGTCTAAACACAACATTCTTTTATGTTTCATATACCGTACACCTTATACAAATAACCTGAAGGCAATTTTATACATTATTTTTAACAATTTGTGCATAAACAAAGTTTGTATGCCTTGAACTATAAGAAAGCAAAGGCGTCACTATCTCAGCCTCCAATGAAAAAAGTTTTGGTTTTAGAATTCTGGATAAGGGAGACTCAACTTCTATCAGAATAAATGAAGACACTCAGGGCCAGTTTCCACATGTGTGTTCATCATTTGATGTCTGCAATCAAGGGGGTGACTCACCTGTGAACAAACTAGAACAAAAATGAAATACCACCATTAGAAGTTTCATAGCACTTCATGCACTACAATGCATGCGTCAGTGGAGGTGGTTCACAAATTTGACTGTGAGTTATCAAGCATTATGTAATTAAGGGAAGGGTTATAGCTCAGAGCAAAAGCACATGTAGTGGATCCCTTGTCCAATCCCCTGCCCTGCAAAGGATCTCAGTGGAAGTATAGCTGGAAGGAAGGTCAGGTCAGATCTGAAACTCATCTGGTCCAAATCTTATTGCACTGCAATTCCCATCAGCCCTAGATAACATAACCAGTGGTGAGAGATGATGGGAGCAGCAGTTCAAAGTATCTGGAGGGGCCTGGATGCACATAGGGTTTTATTAAAAAAAAATGTAAATTGCCATTTTGAACTGGTACATTTGGCAATATATGAAAACACATTCAGACTCAATTAGAAAGTGGTTTACATGGGTAATTTTAGAATATTTCCAGTAAACAGCTTTGTCACTAATTCAGTTCAGATATCAATGCAAAAAAAGAAGATAGCATCAATTAAATAAAGATGCTTTTTGCTATAAACTATAATGGCAAAATATCCCAACACCCCACAGCAGCCTTCCCCATTCTGGTGCCATTCATGTGTGTTGCATTACAATTCTGATTATTCTCCAGCATCAGAAAAGCTTCAAATTGTGGTAGGCTGCCCTTCAAAATGACTCATCAAATGTATAATATGTGTGTACAAAATTCAAGAAAGGAGCTTCTTATCATAAATCCATGGTGGCAAAATAACTGAATTTCCTGCAGAATAACCAGTACAACACAGGACAAGATGTAAGAACTAAGGAACTTTGGGGTGGCACTAAAACAGGAATGAAAACCATGTGGCACTCGAAATATTTTTGGACTCTCAGTCCAACAGCCCTAGCCATCAGACACTGGTGAAGAATGTGAGGAGCTGTAATCTAACATCTGGATGGCCAAATAATTTGTTGTTGTTGCTGTTTCCTTTAAAGCCATTTCCAACTTATGGCAGCCCTAAAGTGAACCTATCACAGGATGCTCTTGTCAAAATTTGTTCAGAAGGGGTTTGCGTTTGCCTTCCTCTGATGCTAAGAATGTAACTTGTCCAAGATCTCCCAGTGGGTTTCCATGGCCAAGGGAGGATTTGAACCCTGGTCTCAGAGTCATAGGCTACACCACACTGGCAATGATTCTTAACATGACACTAAAATGAGTAGATTAGAAGGGACATATCATAACTTCATCTCTCTCCTCCATCTCAAAGACTTTTGAGATAGCCAACAACATTTTTAAAAGAAGAAAGCAAAACTAATGATAACAGATAAACACTGAAAACATTTTTAAAAATACTAAAGCAGTAAAAACAAGATCATCCAGGAGGAAGACAAAACCATCATTGTTCCCTGCAACTTAGTAATCATTAAAAGTTAGTTCAAATAAAAATGTCTTTGCCTGCCTATGAAAAGAGAGCAGAGGGGGGCCACAGATGAACCTGTGAAAGTGAACCAAGAGAAAATCCTCCCACTAGAATCTTAGGCAAGTTTGTATATAAAGATATGATCTTGCAGATTGTCTAGACCAGGGGCTGGCAACCTACGACCCATAGGCCGGTTCTGGCCCAGGGCTCAGCGCTTACCAGCCCAGGCGGACCCCTGCCACCGCCGCCGCCACCTGCCACATGTTTTGGTCACCACGCGGCCGCGCGGCCCGCAACCGCCATTTTGATTTCCAAAATGGTGGCTGCAACACGTTTGCACATGTGCAGTATTCCTGCGCATGCACAAACAAGTCGCGGCTGCCATTTTGGAAAAAAAATGGCGGTCGCAAGTGGCGGCTGCCATTTTGTTTTCAAAATGCTGGCCGCGACTCGTTTGCGCATGTGCAGTACTGCTGCGCATGCGCAAATGCGTCGCGGATGCCATTTTGGAGAACAAAATGGCGGCCACAACATGCGCGGAGGTGGCGGTGGCAGCGCACGCAACGGTGGTGGCGGCAGTGGCAGTGTCAGCGGCAGTGTGGGGGGGATCGCGCACGTCATTCCCCCTCCCCCCCAGCCCGCCGGAAGAGACAACTTCAGGGGACCAGCCCCCTGCTCAAAAAGGTTGCCTACCCCGGTCTAGACCTAAGCTGTGTGGATTTTCATAGCTTATAAGCAGCACTTTGAATTCTACCTGGAAACAAATTGGGAACAGTGAAGCTGTTCCAGCAAGGAAGTTATATGCTTCCTGTAACTGGTCCAAGTCAGCACTCTGGCTGCAAAATTTTGGATTGCTGAAGTTTCTGAACAGTTTACAAAGGCAGCCCCACATAGAGTGCACTACAGTAGTCCAAACAGGATGTAAGTGAGGCAGGTGTCACTGTAGCCAGATCTGACTTCTGAAGAAATGGGCACAGTTGAGACACTAGTGTTGTGCAAATACTACATTTCAGCTACTGCTGAAATCTGGACATCAAAGCTTAGGGTTGAATCCAAGAGTACATTCCTGAGATTCCCTGTTTCCTGCATCTAATGCAGCCTACATGTCAGCACAAGTGAGAGCCAGCACATGTCCACCAGACCATTGCCCTTCTCAGCAAATCAGTGCTTCCTTACAACAAGGCAAGTTCTGGCATGCCTAAATGAGGCAGCTGTAAAGACGAAAAAGCATTTCCTAAATCCTTCTATAATGGGTAATTATTTACCAATGTATAACTTTTGAGCAAGGTCTTAAACCCAAAACAGATGGGTGAAAAAAGCCTACTTCCGGGCAACTTGGGGGCATGGCAATCACATGATGCATGCCCCCAAGCCATCCAGAATCTGCTGCCAAGTTGCCCCAACCCAGAAAAGCCACCCTAAAAAGGAGCAGTAAAAAACAGTGGTGATGGACTGGATTGGGGCCACACGCATGCAGTTGCCATGGCTCTGGAGCGAGTGACTCTGGGGCAGCTCCAATCCCCTTAGAGTGTGTACTGGCCTCCAAGGGTTCCTCAGTGAAACTTCATGTCTTGATCCTTTTCAGTCTGGCTTCAGGCAAGGTTATGAGACACAGACAGCATCAATCACCTTGTTGGATTACCTTCACCAGGAACTAGACAAGGGGAGTGTGACACTATTGGTTCTGCTGAACTTCTCAATAATGTAGTGTTCAGTGCCTCTGGACATGGTATCTTTCTAGGCTGCCTTGCAAGGAAGTGATTTGGAGGCACTGTTTTTCAGTGGACCCATTGCTTCCCAGAATGGTGCACCTAGAGCAAGCTGCCTGGAAGAAGGGTTTTTTCCTCTTTCACTTCTTGGCCATTGGCCTGTGGGGTCCTTCAGGTTTGTCCCACATGTTATTTGGCAGCTACACAAAACTGCAGGGGGAGGTTGTTCAGAGGTTTGGGGTTCAATGCAGCCAGTATGCTGATGACATCCAATTTTATTTCTCCTCTCCACCAAACTCCAAGTAAGCTGTTTCCATTCTAAGCATGTGCCTACAATCAGTAATGAATTAGATGACAATGAACAATTTGAAGTTCTGCCCAGACAAGGGCAGAGGTTCTCTTGATCAATCAAAAGGCAGATTAGAAAGGAGAGATCCAGCTAGTCCTGGATGGAGTTTTACTCCCCCTGAAGACACAAGTTCACATTATTATTATTTTTTTTTGGTGTACTATTGAAATCCATTGAATCTGGAGGCCCAGGTTTCTACATTGGCCAGGAGTGTTATTACATATTTAAATCTAGTGTACCAACTCTCTGATTGGTAACACTTGCCTTAGTTACATCCTGTCTGGATTATTGTGATGCCTTCTTTGTAGGGCTTTTGTCTTGCTGTATCCTCCTGGTCATGCTAACCGTGTATTTTTGCTTTAAAATTTCTGACCAAATATATCCACTCTTTGGGTATAGGTGAAGAAACAGTGACCTTCAAGATGCTGTTGGAATTCAAACCCCATCAGCCCCAGCTAGAATGGCCAATGGTCAGGGCTAATGGCTATTGTAATCCAACATCTGTAGGCTCACTGGTGTCAAGAGTATCACTGCAGCAGTGCCACATCTCAGTCAAGAATGACGACAGCATGTCATAATATTCAGTCTTCTTAAGTAATATCCCAACTTTATTTGTTTTAGAGCTATTTGGTCATGGAGCCTCACACAGTATTTCCTTAAGCTTATTGAAATCTGCTTTCTTAAAGCCCAGAATGCAAATCCAGCCATAGTTAACATTCCTTTTCCTCTGTATAATGAATTCCAAGAGGGTATGGCCACTTCTACCCAAGGTTCCTGCTACTTCTACCTCATGGGACTATTCTTCCCTGATGGTGAAAAGTTCAACCAAGATAGCTGATCCTCATGACATTCCTTCCACCTTCCAAAAAAAGGACATTTTTCAGGAAGACAAATGAAGAATTTGTTGTACCTTATTCTTGACAGAGACTAATGTTAGAAATCAGGATACCAAAGGGTGGCGACAAAAAACAGAGGATCTATTACCCTCTTGCCTTGGCTATGATCTTTTGGGGTTACCTGTCGGCCACTGTTTGGAGCATCAAGGGTGGGAACCTATGAACCTCTAAATGTTGAATTACAGTTCCCATCATCTTTGATGATTGGCTATGTGGGCTGGGGCTGATATGATCCAATGATATTTGAAGAACCACAGGATCCTTACATAGCTATTAGATGTTCAAATCTAGGAAGGGCTCTTCTGATTCCTTCCTAAGTCTTCAATGTGGCTTTGAAATGGCTTATACATGACTCATTTTCACAGCCCAATAATTCAGTTTCCCATTTAGATCTAGTAATAGCCAGCCCTAGTAAATGGAAACTGAAATGAAAGAAAGCATCTGCTAATGAACTGGCAGGTATGTGGGTTTGTTGCCAGACATGCTCTGATGTGATGTAGAGACGTGTGGCCCTCTGGGCCCTGCAACGTGTCTTCCTGAAACCATGTATTCTTAAGCATTTTCAAAGGAGAAGATGAAAACAAAAACACTTTCATTCATTCCTGTGATTCAGGCTGTGGTCAGTAACCAAGCCCATTCTGAGGATAGATAATGAGCATGAGGCAGATTGTTTTCATCCTTAATAATACATTTGTATGCAGGTAGGGAAGGGTGTGGATATTTACAGCAGCCACTGCTGTGCTAGGTTAATCACCTTATGGGTTTCACTATAAATGCAGGTAATTTCCAGAATGTCTATTATTAGGTTCAATAAGACACACAGTCATAAACATAATTGCAAAATATCAGAAGGAAGGCAGATAAGCTGTGACAAAGATCTGAGGCATGTTGTAAACAAAGAGAGCCAGGGCTCTCTTGCACCAACAAAGTGCAAGTCAGGAAAAATCTTCTGGAATGATTCATCCCCTTTGGCATCTTCATTGTGTTCTTGTATTTTATAGAATTGTTGTTTTGTTCAAAAAAACAGAGATACATACACACAAGTAGGTATTTTGGCCTCTGGATCATGGCTTCATCAATTGCAAGAGACTTGCCATTCTGCTCCTTCATGCATGGTTTCCAAAATATCACTCTCCAAAAATTAGGCAAATTCCCAATACAATGGGTAACTTGAAGAGGGTCTTTCTGCATCCAAAGTAGGGGGTGAGGGGTGGGGAGCAAGTTAAACCTCTTTAAAAGAAAATTGTCCTAGAGTGTAGCTTTTTGTTGTTAACTGCCCTCAAGTCGATCTCGACTCCTAGCAACCCTTTAGATGAGACATCTCCAAGCCCCTCTGTCCTCCACTGCTCTGCTTAAATCCTGCAACCCCTTCATGCCCGTGACCTCCTTAATAGAGTCCATCCATCTAGCATGTGGCCTTCCTCTCTTCCACCTTCCCCAGCATTATTGTGTTGTTTTTTTTCAAAGAGTCCTCTCTTCTCATGATATGTCTGAAGTACGACAGTCTCAGTTTGATCATCTTGGCTTCCAGGGAGGTTTCTGGCTTGATCTGCTCTAGGACCCATTTGTTTGTCTTTTTGGCTGTCCATTGGATCCCTCAGCACTCTTCTCTAGCACCACATCTCAAATGAATTGATTTTCTTCCTATCATCTTTCTTAACTGTCCAGCTCTCACATCCATAAATGGTAATGAAGAATACAATGACTTGTATGATTCTAACTTTTGTGCGGAGTTGTATATCTTTGCATTTTAGAATCTTTTCTAGTTCTTTCATAGCCACCCTCCCCATTCTTAGTCTTCTTCTGATTTCCTGACTACAGTTAACATTTCTATCAATGTTTGATCCCAGTTGTGGGAATTCTTTTACTATTTCTATTTCTTCATTGTCTAGGTTGAACTTGTGAAGGTCCCCGATGGTCATTATTTTTGTTTTCTTTATGTTCAGCATTAAGCCTGCCTTTGCACTATCTTCTTTGATCTTCCTTAGTAGGTGTTCCAGGTCTGTGAGGTTTTCTGCTAATATTATGGTATCATCTGCATATCTTAGATTGTTGATATACCTTCCTCCTATTTTCCTCCCTCCTTCTTCTGTGTACAAGCCTGTTTTTTCTTATAATATGTTCTGCATATCAGTTGAACAGATAGGGTGAAAGGATGCAGCCTTGTCTGACCCCTTTGCCAATTAGGAACCATTCTGTTTCTCTGTGTTCTATTCTGACAGTAGCCTCTTGTCCTGAGTATAGATTCCTCATCAGAACTATTAGATCTGCTGGCACTCCCATGTTTCCATAGTCTTTCGGTGTCTATGCAGTCAAAGGCTTTGCTATAGTCAATAAAGCACATGCTGATTTTCTTTTGGAATTCCCTAGTGCGCTCCATTAGCCATAGTATGTTTGCACTATGATCCCTAGTGCCTCTTCCTTTCCTGAATCCTGCTTGGACCTCTTGGATTTCTCTCTTCATGTGTAGTTGGAATATATGATGCAGAATTTTGAACATGATTTTGCTTGCATGGCAGATCAGTGCTATGGTCCTATAGTTGCTGCAGTCTCTTGTGTCACCCTTTTTGTGGATGGGGATGTATATTGATCACTTCCAATCTATTGACCATCATTTTGTTTTCCATATCTGTTGACATATGTTGGTTAGCACTAGAGTTGACTCTATCAATGTGGATTGCAGCAGTTCAATTATAACATTTCCCCAAGAATTCTGTCCCCCAATGAAATTTTCTATCAGTCCTCAAATCTCTAGCACTGCAGCGAGTGAGACACTGAAAATCATTCACATAAGAATTCATATATTCGCTGTGTTCACATTCCCTTGGTCACTTTGCCTGCTCCTTTTCTTTGGATGCTTAAACTGTAATTCTAAATGCTCTTGTGAAGTCTTAAGCTGCTGGAATGCTAAAAATCTGGGGATCTTTTTTTTAAAAAACCCACCAAAGTGTGATTTGCTGAGGTGGTTCTCTGGTTTGAAGTCCAAATTTCCTCCTTTCATTTTCTTTTTAAAAGGGTTGTAGAGTTATAGTGCAAAAGAACCATCTTGCACCATAGCTCTATAACTCTTTTAGAAATAGGGGAGGGGTTTAAAGGCCAAGAAGAGAAAATTTCATTCCAATGTGTCAGAACTGAAAAAGAGACCCACTCAAGGATAGGAAAATTAAGCTGCAGTTTGTGTTGGGAATTGCCAAAATATAATCTGGAAGTTTGGCTATTTTTTAAAAAATAAAATAAAAAATCCACAAATTCAGCAACAACTTCACTAGAAGTGAATTCTGCCATAAAGAATGAAATTCCTGCTTGTTATTTATATCTCAAGATCATTTCATATAGGACATCAGAAGTAGATAGTTAATTAAAAATCCAAAAAAGATCTATTATTTGAACTTTTTTGAAAGTGACATTTCAATCAACTGAGAAGTTTTTAACTGTATGCAAATAAATAACTTACACTCCAGGATGAGTAAGACTGAATGCAGCCTTCAGCTTAATTTCATGTGTTGTTTGTGCTGCTTTGGCTGCTTTTGTTGCTGCCATCTCCATCTGACTTGAATGCTAGCTGTAAATAATTAAACAAATTACCTGTCATCAAGGTGTGTCAAGATGTACTCTACTATAAATTGCATCTTGTCAGGACATAAAGAAAATGGGCTTCTGCAATCTTGATCTATGGATGTGCAAACTGAATTGTGCAAAGTGAGCATGTGGAATGACAAAAATCCTGAAAAACAGCAGCATCTCTGGGCTTTTCATTCTTATCCAATGCTTTGACTGAGCTCTGGAGGAAGGACATTTACTAGGATATTGCAGACAGGAACAAAATGTGCAAAACCAGTTCAACCAGATTTGGAAAGGAATTTATCCCTGCCAAATATGCAGTGCATAACCCAACTACCTTAAGCAGTATCAGTATCATCCTCCTTTCCACTCATGATCCCTGTGCACTCCACAGTAAATGCATGCACTTAAAACTGAAAACATGTAAAATTCCAAATTATAAATGTTTTGTGCAATACAACAAAATCCAATAATGTCTACAAGTAGCAAAAACAAACATTTAACACGTTTGTTTATAACCTAGGAGCTTCTACCAATAAATACGTTTTCAGTTGGTGCCTGACTGACAACAGCATGATGAAACAGACTCAGCAAGAGGAAGCAGCCAGTATGGGGGAAAACAGAGCTGCTTCTGTATTCACTGCCTCAAGAATCACTAAATTTGGTCCTACAGTATTGTTATTTTGAGGTTTTTCCTATCTCAGAGATAAATGCCCCACATCTTTTCTTCTCTCCTTTATCCTGCTCTGAATGGTTGAAGGTGCAAAACCTTCAACCAGATTTGGAAAGGAATTTATCTCTGCCAAACATGCAGTACAATTTTCATTTTTGGTCTGAGATGCCCATCATCACTGTAAGTAAAAAAAAAGCTTTCTGTCTTTTTTTCTTCAGCTCTGCATAGATGCTTGATTCTTTTCTCTTTTAATTCTTGATTTCGCTTCTTCCCCTTGCCCTTTTCATTCTCTTCTTCTCGCCCCACCCCACCATAACTCTGACTAAATTTTGTCTCTTTCTTTCTTTCCTTCTTTCCTTGCCTCTCTGTCTCTGTCTCCCCTCACACACACATGTCCACTTTCTCCTTCATTCTCTCTGCTTCCTAACATTCTTCCACATTCTTCTTACTTCTCATAGGCTAGCTTTATCTTTCTTATGCTCTTGCTTTTTCTACAGCCACAACTCCTGGCTAAATGTTTCCTCCTTCTCCTTCTATTTTTCCTTTTCCTCTCCCACTCACTAGTCCAGGTTAAAGGTATTCTTCTCCCTTTTCTCTATCCTTCACTATCTCCTTAGTTGCATTTTCCCCTCTCCTTCCATATCCCCCTTCTCTCTAGGCCTCCCTTTCTAAATTTTCCAAGCTACATTTGTCTTCTCTCTCCTTTTCTTTCTTTTGTTTTCCTTTTTCATCATTTTCTCCTTTTGCTGCCACTCCTCCTAACCAGACTCATTAACCTCCTTCTTCCATTTCTCTCTGTCTTTCCAGTTCTTTTCCCCTTGCCACCCAGAAACCTTAAAACCATGACACAGATATGTTAAATTCTCAAGATCATTAAAGCCCTGCATTTTTAATCATAATCATCAACAACAATATCATCATCACCTTCATCATCATCAGTTTCCCAAAATATATGGTGATTCTTAGTAGCATTATTATGATTGTGAGGATTAATTATTAGGGGGAGAAAAGTAGGAGTCTACAATTTGACTATTTAAAAAAAAAAAAGAAAATGTGGCCACTGAGGTGCACTGGTTAATGGAAGCAACCTCATAAAAGCAGAGTCTGGACAATTTTCTTTGTGCCTGGCAATGTTTCTTTGGCTGGAGTATAATTCCCACGTGTTAAATCAGTGTTTGCTGATGTCTTAAAAATGCAACTGGGGAAAGGGGTGTTTTTTTCTGCTCAAAGCAAAGCTTGGAAAACTTTCTTCAATGGGACTACAGTTTTGATGCGTTATTGAAAGCAGTGCTTACAAACATATTGAATATAGAGCAAGAAAGATTTGGTTTTTTTTCTTTTCTATGTAGACTGGGGGAAAATAGTAATTTCCAGGCAAATATATTTTCTTGTTAGGTTTTGTGTTTTTTATTTGAATGTTATGCTCTGAGCAACTGTGATCAAGGCTTAATGCTTAGTAGCATTAACAGGGCTCGCCTTTAGTGACATGACTACATTTTATCCCAGAACATCACTGGGACCTCAGACCTTTTGACATTACCAAGATTTCATGTCTTGGCTTGAAGATGTCAACTCTGAGACACACCTGACCTGGCAAGCCTAGCTGAGCATAGACGACACAGAGGACGTTATCACACGGGGTCTAAAGTAGCCCCATCCTTGCGCCATCGCTGCATCATTCCGGTTCCTTTGCCTCCGTGATCAGACAACATTGCGGCAAACCCCGCCCATCCCTGCATCATCCTTGCGCCATCGCTGCATCATTCCGGATCCTTTGACTCCGTGATCAGACGACGTTGCAGCAAGCCCCGCCCATCCCTGCATCATCCTTGTGCCATCGCTGCATCATCCCTCTGAACAAATCTTGCCAAGAAAACCTGTGATAGATCTGCTTTAGGGTTTCCATAAGTTAGAAATGACTTGAAGGCCCACAACAACAACAACAACAACAACAATGGAATCACATGGGAGTGGGTGCACTAGAAGCAATGTTACACCACTTTTAGTCACAATTTTGTTCAATTTTCAACCGCTTGGGCCTTATTTGGGAGGTGGGAGTAGGAGAGCTAAACCACTACATTTGTATGTAGTATGATGGCTTTGAGGGCCATTTGGGACTAGAAAAGTACCCCAAATTGACCATTGGGAAACTTTATGGGGCTTCAGGTGGGCTTTTAGGGGCCACTTTGGGGGAGTCTTAGGGTCTCCAGGTTACAAGATAAACCTCTGGCTGTGGAAACCATCGTCTATTGAAGATGATGCTGGTGGACTAGGCTGGTAACAGCAATCCTGGAATTGTTGAAGGGGGCACAATTTTAATTTTCAGTAATACCCTACAGACACATTAAGTTGGGAGCACTTTAAGATATTAACATGGCAACCAAATCCAGGTGCTATTTAAAACATTGTAATGAGGTAGATGGGTCGGAATTAAGGGAAGCCAAGATGTTACTGTTTTACTAGTATATACAGCATTTGACAAGATGAACAGAGTCCATCTTCAAATCTAGTTTGATCTTCAAATCTATAAATCTCTGTGACTAGTTAGGAATCCTGAATGGTGGAGTGGAGGGTAGCTGTGTTAGACTGTTGGAGCAAAAGCAATAAAGAGTTTTGGTTCACCTTAAAGGCTAACAATTTATATTTGGCATAAACAACTGATGAGGTGGACTGGAATCCACAAAAGCTTGTGCCCAGTAAGACTTGTTAAGTCTTTGAGGTGCACCAAGATTCTTGGTTGTTTCTATGACTGTTGGGGATGGCAAGCTCAAGCTTTCTGGAGTGGGGTAAGGCATGTGCAATCACTAACAGCTTTTTAGTAGACTTTTCTTTGGGTCCTTTTTTCAAAAGCAGCACATTCAAATGGCCCTTTCAGATCCCAACATCACAAACATGGTACTTGAAACAAGAGCAACTGCACTGGAACCACACCTCAGCCTTGCATGCTGTTCGGCTTGCAACTTGGTAAAACCTTTTCAGCCAGAATGAAAAGTCTTTGCAAAAGTGAAACCAACAGCTAATCATTCCTGCCTGTACATACTGATCTTCCCCCCTGACTAATTTCTCTTGTAGTGGGAGTAATTAGGTTTATTACTAACAGTGACTGCATTGTTACCTTCAGGCAAACGCTGGAGGAGTCACTTACTAACCCAGTGTCTCTTGACTTCCCTGGCATAGTTAACAGCAACCTTTGCTCTACAATTAAATGTTTGCCAAATATTGCCTGGGCTTTCCTGTCTCATTTTGAAAGCCACACTTTTAACCGGTATGTTAAGCTATGTACACATCTAACTGTGCAACATCCTTGGCAATGCTAGTGCACTTGGGGCCATGCCACCTCTGGATGAACCTGGTAATGCTGCAAGCATAATCAGGTACAAGAAAACACATGTAGGAAGGAATACTACCATATGAAAGCACTGAAGTGAAAAACAGAGGGTGCAAAATTGGGGATATGTATATCCCATTCCTACAATTTTTCCTAGAGCTTGGAAATGTTACTTTTGGGGACTACAGCCCCTGTATTCCATGTGCTGGGATTCTGTGAGTTGCCATCCAAAAATTATCTCTCCACCCAACACCTCTGATCTTTCTTCTGCAAAAGAGTGGAGCTGCAGAAACTGATATATCAAATACAATGGATGGATGGCCTCTCAGTTCAATGCAAGAAACAACTCCTGTCTAGAAAAAGATCAAGATATTTTGCAGTGGGCAAGCCACATTTAGAGTTTCCATTTCATTTGCATCTGGCAGAAATGACGGGGGCAAAGCCTGAAGAGGATGGTTTGGTCTATGGCCCAGTCTTGTTTAGAATTTAGGCTCCATGGATGATGGTAACTGAAACCTGAGACTTTGTCTGAAAATCAGGGATGACTACGCTTCTCAGATGCCTCTACCCCTCTCCTTATAATGAAAAATGGCTGCTCTCTTGATCCTTACCAACCTCCCACCCTTCACCAGAGCCATTGCCCTTTTTCAGTATATTCATGTGAGGAAATAAAATAATAACAAACTGGTCAGGGAGATAAATAAGACAAAGTACTCAATAGAAAGAAGAAGGAGAACCCTTAGCCAATGGGCTAGAAATAACCAGAAAGGAGTGCCTTACCTGGCATCTTAACCTCTTTCCCACTCCTCATGCTGTCTCCTAAGATGAAAGATCTTTCCTCCAATCAGCATCTGTCCAGTACTGAAACAGATTCAAACCAGAAGCTTATATTTGTTCTGCACTAGCTGGTCTCTTCAGAATTGCCATTGTTTATTCACAGCATTATCAGAACATTTTATTTCCACTGCACCCTGTATTGATCTGTGGGATTTTTAAAACTTGATTTCTTTTTCTTGCTTTCTCCTCATCCTCTGATGAAATGAAATGAAGATGAATTGAAATTAAAGCAGTTTGGTAAAAGGTCAACATTATTGATCAAGTGATGCCATATTGTGGATAAAGCCCCTTTTAATTCCACATCCAGCTAAGAACAGACAAGAAAGGACTCAACAGAGCTAATTTGCTCTGGTGTGGAAGCTACTATGAGTGGGAGAGGAGTATGGTTGTATTGGTCATGGGCCATTTGCATCAGATCCTGTGAATCACTACCAAGGAACAGCAACTTTGATGTCAAAGCTCTACAAGTGGGTGCAAAACTATAGGAAGTGCAGGCGGGACATGACATCATAGAGTTGGTGGTCAAGTATTTGTGGAGAGCACTTTTGCAACATTTACCCATCATACTGATAACATTAGTAAGCATTAGGCTCACAACAAAGAAGGGGCTGGAAAATTTGTTTACTGCATTATTTGGATTTTGTGTACCCCAAATGAACTAAGGAAGATCAAAGAAGAAAGTGCAAATGCAGGCTTACTGTTGAAAATAAAGAAAACAAAAATAATGACCAAAGAGGACTTACACATATTCAAACTAGACAATGAGGAAATAGAAATAGTAAAAGAGTTACCGGTAGTTTGTTGTGGTTTTTATTGGGGGGGGGGGCTGTGTGGCCATGTTCTAGAAGAGTTTCTTTCTGATGTTTCATCAGCATCTGTGCTGGTGAAATGTCAGAAAGAAACTCTTCTAGAACATGGCCACACAGCCCGAAAAACCCACAAAAAACTATGGATGCCAGCTATGAAAGCCTATGACTTCACAGTAAAAGAGTTCTCATATCTGGGATCAAACATTGATCAGAACCAGGACTGCAGCCAGGAAATCAGAAGATTAAAAATGGGGAGGGCAGCTATGAAAGAACTAGAAAAGATCCTAAAATCCAAAGACATTCAACTCAGCACTAAATCAGAATAATAAAAGCCATTGTATTCTCTATTACCATGTATAGATGTGAGAACTGG
>CM034701.1:285897574-285911837 GCA_020142125.1 Phrynosoma platyrhinos
CGGATAATACCACTTTCTGTCCACTTTCTGTGTGATGTCATGTGAAATTGTCAGGCACAAGTGTGGGGTTTTTTGGGATTTGTGTGGGATAACCTACAGATTCCCCCTGTGTGATAACGTCCAATGTTAGGAAAGGTAGAAGGAAGTTGAAAGAGAGGAAGGCCATATGCTAGATGGATGGACTTTATTAAAGAGACCACAAACATGAGTTTGCAGGAGCTGGACAGAGCAGTAGAGGACAGGGGGGCCTGGCGATGTCTCATCCATAGGGTCGCCATGGGTTGAGATAGATGCGAAGGCAGTTAACAAAAAAATGTCCTCCATTATCTTTGTTTCAATGCAGATTTGCTCTACTTTGTCATTTTCATCAATGTTGCTATTGTTCTTTTTCCAGCAGGGTTCTTCTTACAGGCTTGATCCAATCCAAGCTAGTATGATGTTGGATACATTTACACTGTAGAAATAATACACTTTAAGTATGGAATCATGGTATTTGTAGTTTTGCAAGATCTTTAGCTTTCCTTGCCAAAGCATGCTGGTGCCTCACAAAACTACAAATCCTAAGATTCTGTAGGATGGAGCCATGGCATTTAAAGTGGTGTCAAACTGCATTATTTCTACAGTGTAGGCAAGCCCGATGTCACAATGCCATGTAGCCAATCAGATTTGAATGTTGATGACACAGCTAAACCATAGTGAGGACAATGTTGCCTGCTTTTCAGTCTGAATGGGTGAATATTTTTGTCTCTGTTCAAAGCCATTCCTACCAACAAAAATCTCAAGCTTGGAAATATTACTTTTTGGACTACAACTCCCAGAACCTAGTAGGCAGCATAGCCAGAACATTTTCTTTCATGTCCCATTTGGGGGAGCAGGGTGCAAGTCTAATGATTACTAATCGTGAGTGCTATGTTGATTAAGGGCTTATTTGATTTGTATTCTTAAAATGTCACATTTCCAAACTTTGTAAAAAAAAACCCAAAAAAACTGAAACAAAGCATGTTTCCTTCTGCCCTGAAGCCAACAACATCCATGCATTAGCTGAGCAAGGGATTTATAATCTTGGAAAGACCCATGGCTCCATTGTCATCCATGCAGCCAGACCAGCCTATAAAGCTGCTGCTGTGTAAACAAGTGAATGTCTGAAGATCAGAGAAGAGCTTGAGCAATCTTTCTTTTGCATTCATCTGATTGTTTTCATGTCCTTCCCTGCAGATTGAAAACAGTATAAGCAACTCTGTACTTATTCCAAGTTGTTATCAAAGTGAAGAGTACTTTCTCCTATTAGCATGGAACACAACAGGGAATTGGATCTCTTGGGGATTATGAAATATACATGAGGAAACAGGGGCACATACCTACTCATTATTTGGAATTACAGTATGCTAAGTACAGCATTACTTCTCTTAAATCCAATCAGGGGCAAATATTCAGAGGTGATGTAAGCATTGATGAGTTTACTTATTCTGTGGGAGGAAGGGTTTGGCTCCAGAATGAAAAGCAACTCAGAGAAGGTGGTTAAAAAAAGAAAAGAAAGGCAAAAGGAGGCCATGGTTTCATTCTTGTGTCTCATCCAATACAATCACTGGGATTATTTCACTATACCTTTCATTCTTTTCAACAAGGCTCACCCAACAAGGGCATGGTGTGTTGCTCAATGCCTTGCTCATGAGACATGTTTTGCATTTTTTTCAAACTATGCTGTACTCCTGATTTGGAGGGACAGAAACATGGCAAATGGTTGTGGTTCAAAGAGGGAGTGACACAACTTGTTTGCAATGACCGGATGTGTGGTGGCTCTAACGTCGATGGGGTTTGGGTGAAACTGCACTGTTTAGTCTGAATTTTAAAAGAGCTATCTGAGGTGGTGAATGCTATCTGCAAAACTGATGCAGCACATGGGACAATGCCTTTAAAATTAAAACTAAAACCCATGGGTGATTCCCTGCCCAACTGATGTTGGAAATACCAGTCTACACTGTGCAGAAATAGCAATCCCTACTTGGATTAAAGCACTCCATCTCCAAAATTGTTGTTCCTCTGAAATTTTACAAAGCAGTTTTTTATTCATTCTGCATATTTTTAACTGCATGAAAATTCTCTTTTTTCATGCAGCTTTTCCTAACTAAAGCACCTTGCAGACATATATGTATACATCTACCCTAGTGTAAACAGAATTGTGTGCAATTTTTTTGCAATTTTTTCTAATATATGTATTTTAAATACAATTTTTGAGCCAAAAAGTAGTAGCAAAATTCAGATCCGTGTGGAATCCAAAGGTTTACTTTATATAGCTCTACATCAGGTTGATATAAATTATATTGGTTTATGTAAAAATGCTGATCAAATGAGATTTTCCAGCACCCCTAGCCCTACGTGGCTCATCCAACTTCAACCATTCCATCATAAACCACAATGGGGGGAAAATTTAAATGTAATGTAAAAACTGGGAAGATGTTATCTTATTGGTGTAACAGCTGCTGTTTTCTAGCTACATTTTAAAGGCATTTTGACAGGCATATCTTACACCTTTATCTTATCAATTGTAAAGGGCCCTTCCAACAAAGTAATGAAAAGTAACACAAAGAGTATAAGGTACACCCTGAGTATAACACATCCAGTTACTTATGAAATACTGTAATGAGTCATGACAAGGAATTATTATCAAAAACTATAAGAAATAATGGGGGCGGAGTTACTTTTGAAAGGTAACATTCCAAGCTCTGAAGAAAGGAGAGTATATATTGTTTTCATGGCAGAGTTTATTGGATTGGGGTTTTTTTGGGGGGAAGGGTCAACACTGGAATTTTTAACATAACAACAATGGCTGGCATTCAATATTGCCGTTACAAATCTGCAACCCAGAATTGCAGATCCATAACTGCTCTGTATTCAGTAATACGACCTGGTCTTACTCTTACTTTCTCTCTCTCTCTCTCTCTCTGTGTATGTGTGTGCCTTCAAGTGACCCTGTACTGAATTTTAAATTGTAAAATCTGTAGGTCAGAAACTGTAAATTCTGTGTAATCTTTAAAGTCCTAGGCAGAATGGTGGTGCTATCTATATACAAGGCAACCTAACATTGCTGTTAACTAAAGTGAAAACTGAAATGTCATCACTGACTCCAGTACCAAGAATTGTGCTTTCACACACAAATGCAGTTGGGAACTTGATTGACTTGACCAAATTGTACTTAGGGTTCAAACTGTATCACATCACAAGCCATATTGCATCACAAGCTAGAGTCAACCAGAGCTCAGATATAGGAGAAGAGAGATGAGACAATATAGGACTTAGCTGAAGTCTTACAAGTACAGCATATGCACCACAAACAACCATTTCTCACCCAGTGCAATTCATGTTATGAAACTGCAACTTATATCATTAACGTTTCACATCATCTGACTTTCCTGTTTTGGAATCTTTGGTCTCTAGTTCCCACTTTTATAAGACATAACCTCAAATTAGCTCTTTGTTGAGCAGGATAGACTGCTACTTAATTATTTCACAATTTCAGTGATATCAGACAAATAAATGTGCTTACTTGAGCCAGGTTTTATACAATGATTCTGAGAGTTGAAATTCATTGTTGACAATAACAATGGGTTTTTGTTTTTAATTTTTGTGCTCTTATTAATTGTTTAGTCTCAAAGCCACCACAGAACCACCATATGCAAACAGGTTATTACTTGAAACAGCTACCATATAGACAAGATTCTAAACAGCTGCCATTTTGTGTGAAGTGGATCCAAGGTATTCCTATAAAAATACCATCTCCTTTGATCACTTATCTTTATTGTCTAATTACAGCTTTATAAGAGGAAATCATGAACACTGAAACCTACACCATTATCTGTTGATCTGGACCTTTTAAGTCATTTCTGACTTATGGAATACTAAGATGAGCCTAACACAGGGTTTCTTGACGTTTGGGGGTTTGCCATTGCCTTGCTTTCCTTTAAGGCTGAGAGTGTAACTTGCCCAAAGTCACCTAGTGAGTTTCTATGACCTGGGGGGATTTGAACCCTCATCTACCAGAGTCCTTACCCAGCACTCAAAATGCTACATCACACTGGCCTTATTGTCTAGTGTTAATAAAATAGATTAAAAACATTATCCAAGTGAGGTGATTTTTTTTTTTTTACATTCTTGGGGCAGTGAAAGTAGTTAAGAGGAAAATCATGACAAAAATGTAAATAAAGAGGTATTTTAAAGAAGAGCTGAAGAACTTCCAAAAAAGAGCACATTTTTAAAAGAATACTCTGTATTTTTCAAATTAATTGTAAGTTGTTTTGCTTAAACTCAGCGAGAAGACATTATATGAGTCATGCGACAAAACAGGAAGGCCTAATATGAGAGGTAACCATTATACATAGCCTCCAACTTCCCCAGTTTGGCAGAGACAGTTCTGATTACTTCTGTGTCATCCCACTTTTTCAACTCATTTTTTAAAAAGTGCAAAAGCAGTTTGTCCTCAATTAGCTCAGTGAAAGAGAAAAGGAGGGATGGAATCTTGCCCTTTGCAGTAGGTTCAACTGCTGCAGTCTCTCCTAGATTGTGTATACTTTTGCCATCTTAACCATACTCTGATATTGTTTGGCCCCACATTTTCCAGTTACCATCTGTGAAATCTTGTAACACCATAATTATCTCCTATGAGATGCAAACACTAGCTGTTGTTTGACTATTGGACCAAGAACTGTTACCCATCTGCTTCTACCTGCATTGATATGCAGGTGACGAATGGACAAAAGTGAAAAAATCAAGATGGGAGGCATGGTGCTAGATGTATGAATGCCACTTATAATCATTCAGGGAACAACACTTTCTGAACTGGCCACACACCCACAAAAATGGTATAAAGATGTATGGGCATCATAGACAATGAATGGCCTTTCATTCTGGGTCAAGCTGATAATTTGCTTAATAACAAGTAAGGTACTAATTAATTTGATAGACTTGTTTCTCATTCCAAACTACTCTTCAAACACCTTGTTAATACAAGCTGACCCACCAACTCACCCTGGAATCAGTAAAATTTACTCTTGCTGCCTATGACTACCTAGTATGTTAAATCCAGAAAATGGATTAAGAAGACACTCTCCTTTTAACCACAGCTCAGTATCATATGGCCTTGGAAAAACCCTACAGTTGGCATATGAAGCTGGTTAGACCAGTTTAGTTACTGCTTCATTTGGATACTACATTCAGTAGTCAATGGATAAAATGACTGGCCAAAAAAAAAAAAAACCCAACCTCCTGAGTAAATATCCTGTTGAAAATGTGCATTCATGTGTGTTTCTCTTAATACACAGTAAATATTTTGGTAGGCAATCTTGTCTAATATATACATATTTTGCAAGGAATTCTCCCGAGATTCATCCATTTTCAAATTACTTCAAAAATATATACATCTGATGTGCACATTTCCCAGATAAATGAATTTCTGTATGCATTACCTGAGACCCAGTGTGGCACAGTGGTCTGAGTATTGGACTATGACTCAGGAGACCAGGATTCAATTCCCAGCTTGAAAATCACACATTTCCAGTGTTAGAGGAAGGCAATGGTAAACCTGCTCTGAACAAATAACAACAATGCATTACATTTCTGAATAATTCCTTTGTAAAAGGCAGAAAAGTGTTGATTTTGCAGGAGCTTGGATTCATGTACTGGTTTAAATGTCTGCAATTAGATTAATTCTCATAAAAATGCTAACTGACTGAAATTCTCCCCTATTTCTACTTCAAGGTGAGTAGGTATAGGATATCTCAGGGTGCTTCTCCATAAAGATGCATAGGATTACACTGTAACCACCACAAGTCAACATATCACTGTACAGTAGTTTCTTTTTGCATCCCAAGTAACTTCTCATTTAGGACCTGTACTGGATTAGCTCATTGCCAGCTTGACCTCCAACTGTTCCAGTTTGGCAGGGACAATCCTGATCCTATGTCATCCCACATTTTCAGCTAGTTTTGAAATGTCCCAATTTCTTTCTTCTCTCACTTTCCTCCTTTGTCTTCAGTTGGTGCAAACTGTGCAAAAATAGTTTGCACTCAATTAAGTCTGTAGGGGATAGAGGAGGCGAGGAGAAGGACAAGAAGCTCAGGCAAATGCAAGCTGCTGCAGCTTCTCCCACTTCTGATTCATTAATAATTTTTTTCCCATCTTGATCACATTTTGATATTGTTTGGCCACAGGTGTCCTGGTTTTCATCTATGAAATATCAGAGGCTTTGATACAAGAAGCCCTATTTCTTCTTTTTATTATTTTGTAACACCTGCATTCCTCATAGCTCTTGAGGAACTGCATTCCTCATAGCTCTTGTAATAGTAATGGGCATTAGGAATAAATAGCCCATTTTCCCTACAACAAAATATTATAGATGGCTAGTTAAGGGTAGGGAAAACTAAATTACAACCCTGATCATGAATGGCTGCCTGTCAGAAAGTCACTGCCTCACCTATCTGACAAAGGCTCTGTCTGCACAGGCCAAACTCCATTCCTGGTGCAAATGTCCAGCCAGTTCAGCACCAAACCCAGGGTACACCCCCATGTGAATGGATTTTAAGAGCTCTTCCGTGTGATGCCAGGCAGCTGTTTGCACACACTGTGCCAACCAGTGCAGCCACCACTGTGGTGAGTCACTTGCTCTGAGGTCAGAATGCAGTGCCCAACCATGTAATCGAGGCTGGGCACATTATTCTGACCTCAGAGCAAACAACTTGCAAGGTAGCACAGTGGGACGTGACGTGAACAGCTACCCAGAGTCACAACAGAGGGCCTCGGGTAATAGGTGGAGGTTGGAGCAGTTGAGGGACCAGGAGTGTTCCTAGAGTATTCTGGCCTATGCAGATACTACCATAGACATCATGAGCCAAGCCATACTATCTATACCCTTCCTGCTGTGAAAATACAGCCGCCCCTCCTTTTTTGTGGAGGATCTGTGCCGGACTCCCTCCCCCACAAAAAAGGGAAAACACAAATATTCAAGCCCT
The DNA here is from genome assembly GCA_020142125.1 of Phrynosoma platyrhinos. Taxonomy (NCBI): domain Eukaryota; kingdom Metazoa; phylum Chordata; class Lepidosauria; order Squamata; family Phrynosomatidae; genus Phrynosoma; species Phrynosoma platyrhinos. Next base: position 285,904,576 of record CM034701.1, read on the forward strand.
ATTGGCTTGAATGAAGGCAAGTGCCCATGGGGGAGTACCCCATTTTATTTCCCTCTGTCAATCCCTTGCGAATAAGTGAGGGTGGCGGATTTCAAGTCCACAAAAATGGAGGGACAACCGTAGAATGGAGACTGTGCTTCCCATGTTTCTATTTTTCAATACCATCATGACCAGGTTTTTACAGCTCCTATTAATTAAATACTCTCATTTTAATAAAGCAGTGACAATGCTCTCTGAATTTTTGAAAGTTTCAAAAGAATAGAGCTTTCTTCCAAAGTTAGAATATGATCCCATAACAGTGTTGCCATTGATCTGTTAAGAGCACAGCAGTGTCAAGCAAGTTCAGAAATGTAAGTTGCAGGCAGTAAAAGGAAATTATAGAGATAGAAATCAGACAGGCTCATTATTCACAAGCAGCTCAACTTAAATAACCTTTCTCTCTTTGTGCTAACAAGCAAAACATTGAAATGTTGTCTTGTTGCCTGTACAGTAGTAGAATTTCTTCCTTTTCAGCTCTCCTTAGGTAACCTTAATTTTAAAAGAAGATCTACTGCCTAGCAGTAGCATCACTGGGAGGTTGCAGGGGGTTCAGGCTGCACCTGGTAACACCTCAAAAGGGGGGTGATACCCAAGAAAAAGTGGGTGACACCCAGTCAGTCCCCCATCTCCCGCAGGTGCTATGCCCGTGTGGAGGCTGCTTGGGCCTGCATTGGGCACTCCCTGGGTCTTCCTGAGGCAGCAGAGCTTCTTCCCAAATGGTGAGGCTTCTTCCCAGGCCTTCCCAGGGCCGAAGGCTGTTCCTTGGGGCCGCACACATGTGCTTCCGTGTGGCCTGTGCATGCTCCCATGCAATCCGCACCCCAGAAATCCACTGGAAGTCCCACCCCACCAGAAGTCCCACTGGCTGTCACCTGGTCGGGGAACGCCACTGGTGCCTAGGAGCTCTGAGTGACACAAGTAAAAAGAATTTGTGGAGCTTTAAGAAAAGTTTTGAAAGTGTCTTTTGTAAAGTTGTTCTTCCTTTGGTGCTGAAGATCTTTTCATTAAAGAAAAAAATCTGGAAGTGTGTGTATTCTTGATTGCTTCAGAAAAGTTCTTGCAATAACTGAGATTTCTAAGGAGAGAAAAGGAATATAGAAAACTGAGAAAGAGTTTAAAAGTTAGCTCAGTTTAAAACACCTTTAGGATTAAGAAAAAAGTTCTGAACAATAATTGCACAGTCTGATTATCCTTTTCATAGTGTAGCTTCACACTCCCAATTATTGGCAGACAGAGATATTAAATACAGAATGCTTGCATCTAAGAAATCATACAAGGGGGTTACCAGAGTAATCATTCCACACCAGGAGGAACTGGGCCAGACAACAACTGTGTAAACTTTTAAAATATAATGATAGCATGTTAAAGACTAACAAATTTGCTTTCATGCGCTACAATCTACTTCATGGGTAGGCAACCTTTCCCCTTTAAGGGCCGAGGGACTTCAGCTCCCAGAAGCCTCAGCCATGTGGCCAATAGTCCCTTGTTGGCCAATAGCTCCTGGGATTCTGGGAGCTGAAGTCCCTCGGCCCTTAAAGGGGAAAGGTTGCCTACCCCTGAACTTCATGAGAAAACTTCAGGTGTTATCCTGAGAGAAATGAAATAAAGGAAGTACTAACAGAGATGATTTCTTCATCAACACTGGACAGTCACAAAACTGTTGGTGATAACAGAGATATCCTGCATACATGCATTAGTTTTATCCCAAATGAATTTGTTTTAGATTTGTTAATGTTTATAGCTATGCAACCTACATGTGCAGTGTTTGTTATTTTTTAAAGCACATTTTAGTTATATATTTTCCCTTTTATAACCTTATTCCCTTTTTAGATAATACTCCCTCCTTTGTCACAACTTCACTACTCCCCATGAGATATGTGATGAGGGAGCCTCCCTTTCTTTGTGCAAAGAGTTTTGGTACTGTACACAAATAACGTATGTATAGATGGTAATGCATACAAATAACATATGTATAGATGGAGAGGTGAGACTGCAGCTGTTGTTCCCACTTGCCCTTATCTATGCTATGAAATATCACATATGTGCAAACTGTACCTACATAGGGCTCTGCCAGTGTGATCAGAGACCATGTATCCCTTTCTTACATATCACATAGTTTCCACTTAATTTGTTGTGATTTCATTGTATATAATTCTGGGATTTGCAGTTTACTATAAATCCCAGGATTCCATAGGATGCAGTCATGGCAGCTAAAGTGGTAGTGAAATGTTATGTACTTGTCTAGTGTGAAAGAGACCTCCATTGCTGGAAGGGTTCCATTGGTGTACATAGTTTGTACACATATAGACAGAGCTGGCTAGAATCCTCTCTGGCAGATATGAAAGCATAACCTAGAGTTACATACTCATGACTGTCATGTATTCAGTCTCTACATAGCCTCTAGTTTAGGGGCTACATAGGGACCATGAAATTCCTCCAATCCCTAGTTACCTGCACATAGCCACGGTGATTGATGAAGATCTGTTTCTCTGTCAGTCAGGAAGCAGTTGATTGACAGTCCCATCTCCATTCCCTTGCACCAGCAATTTCCAGGGCAAGGGGGAACCTGTTTCTGCCTGTTGCACTGGAGATCACTCATTGAAGGGGGTGAAAATAGTAGCCAGTTGCTTCCCAAACAACAGGGAAACATCCCCATTAATTACAGTGGCTACTTCCCAGTAAGTGTGGATTGGGGCCAGGATTCACTGTATAACACTGTAACTTTGTTGCTTACACATCCATAAATCCCATACATGATTCTGGCCAGAAGTCTTAGCTGAAGAGAATGACTAGATGACATTCTCTCCCCACATTTAGAATCTACCTGGACTTCCAGTTCAACCTTAATTCAAAATAGGCAGTAGCAGAGCCTTTTCAATCATTTTGCATTGCACTAGGGGCCTAAGCAGACGGTGCAAAGCGCCATCTTTGAGGCCAGGAAGGGGAGGGGCAGCCTCACGCTGGGCGCCCCAACCCCTTCCCCAAAACGTCATTGGAGCGGCCGGCCCTCCGCACAGCCAGCGCTCTGACGACGCACTTCCGCTGCAGCGTCCACACACGCTGCAGTGGAAGAGGTGCCAAAGGTGCGCCGGACACCTTTTGCGGTGCACCTTCGGCATCTTGCGGAAGGAGCACTATTTTAGTGCTCCTTCCTGGAGCAGGGGTGCTGCGCCGCAGGGCCAAGGTATGCGGATGCCTCAGCCCCGATCCGCAGCTTCCCGGGGCGGCCCCGTGCCACCTGTCTGCTTCCCCCCCTAGGAGAAGCAAGCTAGTTTAGGGAACAGAGACAGCTATACAGCACACAGTTCTGTTACCAGTAAAGAAGAATGTCCAGAGGACACCAGAGAAACACATATGGAATTACTGGTCCAAAACACACTGCAAGAATAATTCAGTTTGAGACCACTTTGTCCTAGTTCAATGCTAAGAAATTCTGGGAACTGTAGTTTTGTGAGACATTTAGCTTTCTCTGTTAGAAATCTCTGGATAAACTACAATTAACTACAATTCCCAGGATTCCCTTGCACTGAGCCAGGCCATTAATGGTCTCAAACTAGATTATTTCTGCAGTGTGTTTTGGACCACTGTAGCTGGACCCAACTCCTGCTCATTGAAGTAGTTGCTCTCCTCTATCTAGAGGCTTTCATAAATTTTACCAAGCACATAGAGGACTTAGGAAATTCCTTTCTAAAAGTAATTCACTTCTGTTATTTCTTACAGGTTTTTTTAAACAATTTGTTGTAGTGAGTGCGATCTGTTAATGGAAACTCACTGCATTACTTGTTATTGTGGTCCTTGCTTTTTTGTTCCTTTTTTCTAGAAAAGAAAAGGAAAAACCTAAGGATCAAGGAGAGAATGGAACAAAACTGGAAAACATCCTTCCAAATTGCATCCTAAAATGCCTTAAGGAACACTCTTTAAAATGTATTTTTAAAAGTAAGTAGGAAAGAGTACTTGTTACAACAGTGATGTGGGTAATTTCCAACTTGTTCTATTACTTTGTATATGTAACTTTGTTACAAATTCATTGCAAAAAAAGGCAGATTTGTACAGTCATTTACATTGTTTATGCAAAGGAATCTTGTAGCACCTTTGAGACTAGAGAAAGAGGTTGGTAGCACTTTTAAGACAACTTGCTTTTCACCTACCAAGGCTTCTGCTACCAACTTCTTTCTCTCAGTTTAATCTCAAAGGTGCTACAAGATCCCTTTGCAAACTGATCCAGATTAACACAGCTACCTACCATGTGTATAACTTATTTCAAAACTGCCTGCATGCACATAAATATGGGTGGATGGTGAAGGGTCAACAACTTTAGTTCCACTCCCATCATTGATATCCCTCTATCTTTGTATAGTCCTGTAGTCCATGTTTAAAACCCACAATTCTTTCTTTAGCATCAGAATTTTTCTCAACAGGTTTTGGGCTTCTTAGGAATAATAATATTTTTTTAAAAAAGCAGGCGATTGGAGATGGACAGCATATTAAGATGATTTCAGTTCCTTCCTAGTTACAGGTTAAAAAGAAAGATTCCTAGCCAAGACAAAAGTCCATTTCACAATTTCTTTGGCCCAGATAATTGAAATATGTCATAATTATTATGTCTCAGTATTTTCCAGGTGAAACTTGTGCACTTTCTGGTCAAGAAGACTTTGGCAATGAACCTCCCTATGAAAGTACACTGAGGAATCTGGGAGGCTCTCTTTCTCAAGATTATCTGGAGTGGATTCCACCTGTCTGGCTGCATGCACAGGCTTAGACTCCTGGCCTTTCCTCTTAAGCCAAAGATGGGGAATGCGCATCCCTCCAGATGGTTTTGGACTACATCTCCCCAGCCAGCCCCAGACAGAACAGATAGTTACAAGGGCAGGTAGGAGCTGCAGTCCAATGATATCCAAAACGCCTCACCCTGCCCTTTTGTTAAAGTATTAGAGTTTTCTGTGTGGACCACTTTCTCCAATCTGACTTCAATTCCAGGCCTAACATTTCCTTCAAATTCATTGTCCATATCAGTGTCTGTATTACATTAGGACCAGGGCTTGGAAATGTTGTATTTATTTTTCAACTACAAGTTCCAGAATTCCAAAGCCAGCAGTTGCCACACATACTGTGGTTGCATCTACATTATAGAAATAATGCAATTTAACACCACTTTAACTGCCATGGCTCCATCCTACTGAATCCTAGGATTTGTAATTTGCGAGGCACCAGCATTCTTTGACAGAGAAGTCTAAACCTTGTGATACTATTAATCCTAGGATTCCATTGCATGGAGCTACAGCACTTACAATGGTGTCAAACTGCATTATTTCTACAGTGTAGACGCACTAAGAGCAGTTCAGGAAATGCAACTGAAATGGCATCTGTGATAGGTCACATTCACTTTGGCCATGATGCATATGGACTATCTGCAAGAGGAGATAAGAAGGACTGATGGAAGGGGTTAGCTACTCCACTCCCTGACTCAAGAACTGAAGGCACCTCAATCAACCTCTGAACAAAGGAGCAATAATAGCTACAGTCTTAATAGCTATTAGCACAACAACAATATCCATCTTAAGAAAAAGTCCTCCAGGCAGGGCCCTGGCTTCTTTACTGTTCCACAACACATACATTTACTGAATATAGAAGACATGGAAGGTGATGTGACAAAGTCAGCATTTAACACCAGGACTCCTATTAAAATGCCTGGAAAGAGTACACAGCCATGGGTGTGTGTGTGTGTGTGTGTGTTTTTCTATGCATCAGCAAGAGGTACTGCTTTTTTTGTTTTACTTACTGTTATTATTTTTACTTTTAAAGAAGGTATTATCACTCTCAGCCAGAAAGCACACTGTTCTTCCTACACCCATACAGCATCAGACTCCCCACATGATTAGGAATTTGATAGCATTTGCTGTTGTTGTGTGCCTTCAAGTTGTTTCTGGTCTCCAGAGTCATAGTCCAACACTCAAACCACAATGCCATGCTGGAGTCTAATTAATCTTTAAGAAAGCATGCTGATCGTACACAAGGCCTTGTGAAGGAATATGATTTCTTCTCCCCCCCTTTTCCTTCCTTGCAAAGTGGTAGCTCAAAAAGACAGTGAAGTGTAATGGATTTGTGAAAGTGTAATGGCACTATTGGTCATGTGATAATAGGTGCAAATTGTTCTCCAAGGATCTCTCTAGGCTTCCTTGTAACACTTCTAGCGCTATGCCAATTTATGCAAGAGAAGGTGTTGTTTTTCTGGCTGCCTGTTTATGTGCTCTGTAGATATGAGGCTATGTGACATCATGGAAAAGTTTAGTGATCACTGCACATTGGCTAATGCCTTCTGTGCCTCTATAATTCGGTAGTATCACCAGCAAGAGGCATCCTGATTGGTGGGTGGTGACAGTGTTTTCAAGGACTGTGTGGGCGTGTCTTTCTCATTTTCTAGGTTAGCAATTACTTGTGCAGCAATTGTAGTGCTGTTGACTCTACTGTTGGTTGAGCATGACAAGCATATTATGCTAAAATTATCTCTAGTATCAACTGGCTGGCATATTGGGACTGTACCATTGTCCTGTCCATCAGTTTGCTATTCTGTTAATTCCAGCTTTGTTCAGCCCAGTCCCTTCCAGAGTTGTTATGCAGGTGGTGCTGATTATTGTTAGTGTCTTTGTACAGCAACTAGTACAGCCGTAGTCATTTAAAGATTGACTAGTAATCTTACTTATTTTATTTGAACCCCAGTTTATAATAATTATAGGGTGTTTTGAGTTTCACTTTAATTGATGTTTGTGGCTTGACTTTTGAACACTTGGATGCAAAACACTGCTATATGAACTTTAAGATCCCAAAGGCCAAACTTCCCAAGAGGAGCTATCCTAAAAAAAGGGGAATCATTCAGCAGACTGAGGCAACTGCCTCAAGAAGCAGTGGTGGGTGGTGGGATTTTGGAAGAAAAGTCTATAGGGGTCATGAAGACAGCTAGGGTGTTGGCCTTAGGTGGAAACATTCCCCCATCCAGAATCTGGAAAGTTACTTTTAAGGAGAATGGATATAGTGACAAGATGAGGCCATCAATAACTGAACACTTGTAGGATTATGGTCTGGTTCCCAGAGCATCATCCTCTTGGTGTTCAGTTTCCATTGCTGTCCCATTTTATCCTGGCCTACTATTCCAGGACAGAATTCATTCCATGATAACACATGGGCCTTTGCAGACTGCCAGAAATAGTGCAAACTGAGTCCACTTT
>CM034701.1:285911937-285924653 GCA_020142125.1 Phrynosoma platyrhinos
GGATTTGTGTGGATTAACTAGCAGATTTCCCCTGTGTGATAACATCCTACAGTCTGCAAAGGCCCATAGTTGATCAATCTTTGCTGTACCTTATCTTCATTAGGGGAGAAAATGTTAAACTGACAACTATCACCTCCTGGGATCCCAGTAATTATGACCTCTCCCTCACTTCATAGATGTATGTTAATATACATGTTAAAATACAGGTATGTTCATTGAATACAAAGACTCTTGAATGACGCACCTATTTCAACCCTTATGCTGGGTGGCTTGAACAGATTATCTTTATTTAGATTCACACTGCTAATGTTTAGGAGTTTCTACTACAGCTGTATGTAGGGCACCTGGTATAGTGAGTCTGGGCCCTGCTACCAACACAAAGCTTTTTAGTCCTTGTTAAGATCAGGGCCATCTATTAACAACCATCCAAATAGCATAGAAAGGGTTGATTTGTGTCTTGTGGGCCCTGCTGGATAGCTTTACTTTAGCTTGGCAGTTCAAGGCTCAGAATAGAATGGAGATGTAAGCTTCCTTGATATCAACCTCTTTGTATATTTCCCACACATTTTAGGATGGCAGATTTGTCATGCCTGCACATTTTGTTTTCTTTTGCAGTCTATAAACCTATATAGCTTTGCCTTGGGAGGGCAATCCAGCCAGGGACCCACTAGCCAGCCATAGGGAATGTACCAGTGCCTGAGATGGTCTGAATAGAATACCTGGTTCAGAAACTGATATAGCAATTCATATCTGAGCACAATGTCATCTAGACCAGTCTGAATCCAAACCAGTCTGACCTGGATCCCAAATTCACATCCAGATTTTGAAATCTAGATTGTCAGCCCTCCTCCCACTGGTCTGGATGTAGAATCCAAAATGACTACAACTTTTGCATTTCCCCCACACATCTGTATAAACTTTGAAGACTGGCTATTAAGCCAGCCAAATTTCAGACAATAGCTTTAGAGAATGTAGTGTTAGGCATCTATACATTTTTTTGTTTTTCAAAAAACACAAAACAGCATTTAAAGCTCAGTCTTAACAAAATGTTGTGTTTGTCCCTGCACTCTCCCCTTAGTCTTGGAGAACCTTCCAACATCAACTAGATGATCCTCAATATCTACAACTGAAAATTTACACAAAAACACAAGGCACCAGGCACACAGATAGCAGCTCTTTGCACAGCTTGCCAGGAGTCAGTCTTCAGATGCTTCTCACTTCTTGAGTCAGGGTGGCAACAAAGGACATCAGTCTACTAATTATGTTAAAATGGTAACTTATGGTCAGATATTATAATGCAATAAATGATTGCTAGCCTATTCAACAACACAAAAAATTGGGAAATAAAAAAGGATAAACTCAAAACAAACTCAGATGAAAATCAATAACCACCCAAATCCTCACCACAGCTGTTTCAACAATCTGCTACTGAGGGTTATACATTCAGCTCTTAATATCCACAGGGTTCCATTCTTGAGTCATCCACCCACCCCATGGATATAAAAACCATGGGACTTCAAGTCTCATGAGTTTTAATGGGAGTACGCACTCACACAGTCACACTTCCACAGCTGCATGCACAGGCCACCATTAGGACCAATGTGATTTGACATCTGGGATACTCAGATCTGCAGATGGCAAGCCCATGGTTGGGGCGGCCAGGCTGTATCTATCTAGAAAAGAAATGTAGAAGAAAACAGTACAATATAATATCAATAACTTCATAGATTCCCGCCCCATAAGCATAGCGAATTTGAGAATGCTGCCCCAGATTGTAGATTACAGCTGTCAATGAGAATATTCTAGCTCTCCTCCTCTCCAACCACATCACACCACTTTGAAGTTTTCCTTTTATAATGCCCATAGGCTTTCCTTTTATAATTCAGATCTCTAGATTGGTCCACATTGCATCAGACCAGGGGTAGGCAACCTTTTTGAGCCAGGGGCCGGGTTGCTGTCCCTCAGACAATTGGGGGGCCGAAGCACCAAAAATAAATAAATAAATAAATATTTTTTTAAAAAAATAAAAAAAAATTAAAATATGCATGCACACTCTCTCAGCCCCAGAAAAGCCATGGCAAAACCCCTGTGGAGATTTTGCCAAGAAAACCCCAAGAACAAGTAATAACAACAATAATCAATATCATCATGGTGGGCAGCGGCGGCGGCGGCAGGACCAGCCTGGGGCCGGTCCAAAGGCCTCAGGGGGCCGCATCCGGCCCCCGGGCCTTAGGTTGCCTACCCCTGCATCAGACTTTACCTCAAGAGCCCCATTTTTGGAGCAATCATGCTCATAAAAAAAAGAAAAAGGGAACATACTGCTTGTAGAGAAGCCATCACTATACCTCTTCTGAATCACAAGACTAGGGCTGCTGCTCCCATCATGCTCTCTGTCTCTCTCCCTTAACCCTGCCTCCCTGCTTTATGGCCTACCTAGCATGTCTTTAGGTTGTTGTTGTGGAGTTATGATTATTATGATTTTTTTCACACTTTATGTGCAGTTCTGGAACTCTGCTACTACAACTGAAGTTAAAAAGAAAGAAAGAGAAAGAAAGAAAGAAGGAAAAGAAATTGAAAAAATAAAGGTAATCATGGTGCTTAGGAACAGTGAGGGGGAGGGTAGGAGGACAGCGAAGGAGGGGACACTGATGCCACATGACTGACAACTGTGCAATGGCCCAAGGAGTGGGGACTTGCACACTTGCCAGGTCATTGACAGTTTTCTCCCATCAATGAAAAGAGATGGGTCAGTAAAAGAGCAGCTATGGTCGGAGATGGAGGTGTCAAATAAATATTGCCAAAGCCCAACCAATATGATGGTTTTGCATTTTATTTGACCAGAGAGCAACATGGAAGTCTTTCCATGTATCTGCACAATAGCTGCCTTTACGATACTTTTTCAGATAATGCTGCATGATTACATAAGATGAAAGGATTTTTTAAAAAATTTCATAATCTTAATATTTACTCAGTACTCCGATACAATTACTCACTTAATTACAGGTCCAAGTCCAAGAAAAATACATAAGGAGTTCATCACAAAAAAATGTGTTTTTTTTTCAGTATTCACTGAGACTTTCAATATATAAAACTAATTTTGGCTTTCTAGGAGGACACTCACTGTTAATCTTTCTTTGATGACAGATGAGACAAGCCAATAAAAATGAGGAAATGCACTGTAAAGAGGAAAAACAAAAAAAGAATTTCTGAGGCAATTTAAGATTAACAAATATATTATGGCATAAGCTTTTGTGGACCAGAGTACCTTTCAACAGACGTAGGCAACATCTGGAAGGCCACAGGTCCCTTTTTTTCAATACTGCTGATAGAACAGCATCCAAGCTCATGCCAAGATATTTGTTAGTCTTGTTGTCCCAGGATCGTTTGCATTTTTTTGCTGGGACATATCACTCCTTTGGTTGTCCCTATAGGCATAATAAAGTGTATTTTTCCCCTCTAGGATGGCCCTACCATCAGAGGAGCAGTGACCAGGAAATGGAGGGTGCAATTGCATGGAATATGAGGCCCGTTTAGTATTTCTGTTACCCTTGGATGCGGTTCTGTCAACAGTATTAAAAAAAAGGGGGACCTGTGGCCTGTCAGATGTTGCCAAAATGCAACTCCCAGCTTTGGTTACACTGACTAGAACCAATGGGTTTTAAGAGTCAAATATTCCACATCCTGCTGTATCCAATAAATCTCATACTTTTAAAAAAGAAAATCTTACCTTGTGGTAGGAGCACTAAGTGCTATAATCATCAACCTTTTTTATAGGAGGTGATTGATAAGGATGACCATACAGCCGGAAAAAGAGAGAGGACACCTACACTTTTAATACTTGAGCAGAAGATGAGATTGCAGCTTACAAGTAACCTGTTGAAATTCTTTTTTCTTTAGAGAGAAGCCCTCTTTTTCACCCAGTCATCTAATACACAAAGGTTTATACCTCACCTTACCTGCAAAAATGCATCATTGCTATTCTTATTTTAAAAAACAAAGAAAGTTGGCCTCTCCTGTACTATCCAATAGTTGACACAGGAAGAGTCATTAATGTATTGACAATTCACTAGTGATTTTTTTTCCTTTAAAAGATTATTGGGAGGAGGCAGGGATGGGCAAGTTACAATACAAGAGAAAGAATCAATAACAAGGCCATAGCAAACAGAAAAAAACCCAAGACATTAAAGTGCCTTTCTTGAATGACAAATAAGCAAGTCTTAATTCTTCATGCTAGAGCTAGAAAGACTGGATCATTTACCTGTCTATCACACTAATGCTTTTTATATGCTCCTTATAAATCAGCTCTAAAATGTTTCTATAAATCCCAATTAGCAGTTAAGGCAAAACATAAATTAATCTTAGCTTGAGGACAACTTTGGAAAAGTCAGAGCATGTTCAAATTATTACATTTTTCTGCACTCCTTTGAAAGACATCATTGCATGAACAAGAACTTTACAGTCTGTGCTGCCAACATTTATCGTAAACACCAAAAGTCCCCCCTTACACTAGCAGTCATGTTGCTGGGCTCAGCACTTCCCAGTCTCTATTGAAACAGAAAGTGTTAGCAGGCTGATGTATGTGCGTGTGCCTTCAAATCACCTGTCAACTTATGGCAACTCCACAAATTTCAGTTTTCTTAGGCAAAACACATTTACTTTTTACTTAATTTAATTTACATCTTTCCCCAAATCTGCCCTGCAGAAATAATGCACTTTGGCTCTGATTTGGCTGCCATGGCTCCACACTATAGAATTCTGGGAGCTGTGGTTCTGTGAGCTATTTATCCTTCTCTGTCAGAGAGCTCTGGTGCCACAACAAAATCCAAATCCCAGGATTCCATAGGATGGAGCCATGGCAGTTAAAACTGTGTCAAACTCCATTATTTATGTGGTGTGGATACAGCCCTAGAATAGAAAAAGCGCAAGGAAATTTTTTCCATGGGTGCATGCACAAACCCCAGTGCTATCATATTCCAATCATCCAGCAGCTACTTTGAGTATAGTTCTGCTGCTGATACAGAAACCTGTAAGTGATGGGCAGCATGTCACACACTGCTTGCTTCTGCATAGTGTACAACCAAGTACTTCTCTCTTTTAATCATCTTTGGAAGGGAGCCAGCAGAGGGGGATCCACTAGTGCTGACAATGACCAATTAGAAGTCTAAGTCCTAGATCTCTGCATCAGAGCAACAGTCTCTGGAGAGCATTAGACAGATAAATGTCACAACCAAGTCAACTTTGGCATAAACTGTATGAAAAGAATCTGCATTGCAACTCATCCTTGCAATGTGACCAAACAAGCATTGCTGGAAGCAATTCAGCTTTTCAATCTGAGTCTATTTTCAAAAAATTAAAAGAGCATCAAGGTTGCATTAACACATTTATTGTTATACTTGAGTGATGTAGTGCTTAAAAAAGAAAAAGGGGAAAATAGTTTTCTCCTTCCCCAAGGCATTGAGAGAAGGCATTGTTGACCTGTCCTCTCCTACTTTTTTTCCCTTTCCCTCCAGGTTATAAAGGGCTTAAGTTGTTCCCCACATCAGGTAATTTGTGTGATGTCCAATAAACGTACACATGGCTTGGCAGGGTAGATGGGGGAAGGGAGAAATCCTTCAAGAACAGGTAATTGAAGTAAAAACATGGAGTGTGGGAGAGAGCTGAACTTTTCTTCATCATTTCCCCTGTAAAGTTATAGGTTTGCAAAGGCATATAAACAATTGCAATCCTCTGGAGAGCAGGCGAGTGTTTACAGAGAAAGATCATGCATCAAAAGAGTGCCTCCACTTCTCCTCATGCAAGTGATTAGTAACTAATTGGAGAGAGCCAGCATGGTGTAGTGGTTTGAGCACTGGACTATGATTCTGGTCCATCAAATCCCTCTTCAAATATAAAAAACCCACTAGGTGACTTTGGGCAAGCCACATTCTCTCAGTCTCAGAGAATGGCAATGGTAAACCACCTCTAAAGAAGCTTGCCAAAAAGAAAAACCCATAGAGTTTTTCACACCGCTAAAAAAAACTACTTACCTTTCCTGATTTGAATCCTCTTCCGGGATGAAGCTGGGTATTATCACATTGAAAAACTCCCAAATTTGCTGCTGATTCCACCATCCAAGTTGCAAATTTAGGATTTTTTTGGTGTGATAATACATGGCTTCATCCTGGAAGAGGATTCAAACTGGGAAAGGTAAATCAGTTTTTTTAGCTGTGCGAAAAACAACCACGTTAGCTTCACCTTAGGGTTGACACAAGTCAGAAATGACTTGAAGGAATCCAACAACAAAATTTCTCTGGGTCCAACCCCCCCAAAACATGACAGAAACATCATTCCACTTTGCTCTGATCATTGGAAGACTTGTCCTCCTATTTATGATGTCTACTTAGTCATGATTTTGGCACTATTGACACTATCATAATTCCCCTTTCCCCCCCCCCCCCACCTGGGGATTTGGAGTTTGTTGTGGCACCAGAGCTCTCTGACAGAGAAGGCTAAATATCTCACAAAACTACAAATCCCAGAATTCCATAGCATTGAACCATGCTGCTATGGCAGTTAAAGTGTTGTTCTGCACTGTACATGCAGCTTAAGGCATGAAATAAACCCCATTAGCTCAAGTGAAAGGCATTTCCCAAGCTAAACTGTTGCAAAGGTAGTGAGACAGACCAAGGTCAAGGATGATCCATAGACTACATCCATCCCATAAGTGGCTAGTTCCCCACCCTGCTATATATAGAAAAGAACAAGGGTTTTCACAGCATTCCTTGTCTTTATCCTAACCTTGAAGGTGCCATTGAGTCTGCACACCCATCTGTCTCTTCATCAGAGTTTTTGCAACACTTAATGAGAGTTCTGAACTCACAAATGATATGTACCTCTTATGCAAATTGATCCAGCATCAAATTATCTCTACTTAAATTCTTGAGAAAGGGTTGTAAACACTGCAGCAACCCAAAATATGTAAACAGAAGTTCAGTGTGCTTGAACTGTAATTTGATATCTTAGGACAGATGTAGTAAAAAAAAAAAAAAAACACCATGATACAATGCATACTTCTTTGAAACTTCTCCAATGAAAGAATTCCCTTGCCTTGCATTCACTGTATACTCCATGTCATTGTGGTCATTGTCCAGGTATCTTAGGTCATGTCTACACAGGCCATTTACACAGGTTTCCCCTTGCCCTCACATTGCCCTGTCGGTACAATGCAGAGCCAAAGCCCTGTATCCAATGTGGATGGTCTTCATGCGGAAGTTCCAGACCAAATCCAGACCATCCCTCCCTTAAATTGAATTTTAAAAACCTAAATTCTGGAACGACACCAGGCAGCTATTTACATATGCATCCCATTGTGCCACCTCATACCACTGCCACTGGTGTGAGGTCACAACAAGAAGCCCAGCCATGTAATCAATGCTAAGTACTTCATTTTTAAGCTCAGAAGGAGTGACTCACACCAACAGTGGTGGCAGCAGGCTGTACAGCAGGAAGTACATATAAACAGCTGCCAAGTGTCACTCCAGAATGCAGAGGTTATGGGGACAATTTGAGGCAGTTTTGAAGCCAAAATATTCAACCGAGCAGCCCAGAGTATTTTGGCCAGTGTAAACCCACCCTTAAATGTATCATACATATGCAGGAATATCCAAGAACTGAGGCCCCCATAAACAGGAATCACATCTTCTCTACCCTTATCTACATCTCTTGCAAGTAATGCATGTACCACATATCCTCCTTTCTACTTGAGAAAAATGTCCTCACTTCAGCAAGACTCCTAATTTCATTCCAAATCCCAGTTTGGTATAATTCAACAGTATGAATTCAGTGGAAAATTTCCACTACAAATTCCTTAATATATCAGTAGGATACAAATTCAGGTTTGGATCAATAAAACCTCAGATAATTATGATAGGATATTACCAAGATTAACCTTGGAATGTACAGGTAAGACTGAACTGCTGGTATCTAATGCAACATGGGACAGTAAAGGCTTCATGGCTACACCCAGAAGAAATGATGTAATGAGAGGGTGGGCTTTATGCACAGTTCAACCTGAAATTCCAATATTTATTTGGGATGTGCAGGGGAAAAAAAGCTGGTCATGTTTTTCTCACAATGGACATCCTGCTTTGTTTTGCTGTTGGGAAAGGGTTTATCTATCTGCCTAATTCTGATAGTTAAACAGCGCACTAGTAAAACAGGCTGGTGTGACTGTTTCTCTGTTCTCTTGAATTTAGCAGTGTTTAAACACATCAGTATAGCAACCTGTTCCTCTAAAATGAGTCACACTGATTTCACTCATAATTATTCTGAATGGGATTTCCATGCAAATTTCCCATGGTTGTATGCTTGGGATTGAGCTGTACATCCTCCTAATTCCAAAATATTCAGGCTGCCCAAAGTACTTAGGGCATATCAGATTTGGTTGAATGGCACAGTCATTTGCTTGAGCTCTGAATTCAATGCAAATGGAGTTGTTAGGAGGTCTTCCTTTTAGGCCTGGATTAGGCACACCTTTGCCCCAAGGGTCACACGTTGTAACAGGTCAACTGTCAAATGCCAACAGTGGGTTGGTCTAGGAACAGCAATGGGAAAGGTCTTTACTCCCATAAACCTGCCTTTTCTCTCTGTCTCACACACACAACCTTCCCTTGCTCCCTGTCTTTCTCCCCATCCATCCATCCTCACAACCATCATCATTGCTTTCTCTGCCACACAACAGATTGGTCCTGGAAGCAGCTAAGGAGAACTCCGGTTGGGGCTCCTCAGCTGCTTTTGGCATTAGTCAGCTGCATAGTAGGGACTGGTGAGGTATGTATCAGTGATGCCATCACTCTAAACTGCAGTGCTGGAAGAAACACAGGGGTATAGTAACTGGCATTAGTAGTATCAGATAGCTCCCACCTCGCTGAGGCAGTGAATGTTGTCTAGGCTTCAGCCTGAAGCTCAACAGAGCACTCCAAAGTTCTAATTTATTTAGGGAGGGTTCAGAATTTAGATAGCTCCTCTCAAGTTTGGATTAAAGTCCAGAAGAAATTCACTACTGCCATGAATCAAGATGGCATAGTGGTTTGAGTGTTAGACTACAACTCTGGAGACCAGGATTCAATTCCCAGCTCGACCATAAAACCTAATGGGTGACCTTGTGTAAATCCCATGCTCTCAGCCTCAGGGGAAGGCAATAGGAAATATCCTCTGAACAAATCTTGCCAAGAAAACCCCATGATAGGTTCACCTGATTGTTGTCATAAGTTCCCATAAGTTGGAAACAACTTGAAAGCACACAACAACAAACTTGGGCCACAAGTCAGTTTCCACAGCTGAACAGCAGCCTGAAGCAATTCTTCTGGCAACTAATTAGTTTTCAAGACTACAGAGGCAAAAGGCACTAATAAGGACCAGCCAGATGCAGCCCTTAATAAGCAGGGCATGGGGCAGTCCTCAGATGCTGAGTATAACACCAGTAGTTAACACCCTTTACCTTGCTCCTAGTATCCTGTACCTCACCCGACCTGCTCTCTCTCTGGATTTCTTGACCCCTGGTATGTTAGATCCTTCCATTTGCTGGACACCTGAAATTGTTTTGGATATTGCAAATTGCTTCCACAGACACAAGCAGTTTCATAGGCTGTTATCAGCTGCCACATACTTTACTCTGTTGCCTGGTAATGGGGCTGGGAGGGGGCTAGGACAACTGCCCCCCATCAACATAAAAGCCATTAGCCATCTCTGATATTCTGCTAACTATTCCCTGTGCTAATCACCTAGGCAGCAGGGACATGAAGATTCGGGGAACAGCTGAGGAGCTTGTGCACCATGCAAATGTCAGCCAAGAGCTTTATGTGTCCCATAGACTGGGAGTTGTCCACAAGTGGTCTAGGCAGCAGTGAGGAACTTTTAACCCTGCAAACATTTTGAATTGTTGTTGCTGCTGCTGCTGTTGCTGTTTTGTGTGGCTTCAAATCACCTCTCACTTATGGCAACCCTAGCATGGAGTTTTCTGTAGCTGGAGTGTGTGATTCTACCAATGGGTTTCCACGACCAAGAGATAATCAAACCCTGATCTCCAGAATTGTAGTTCAATGTTTAAACCGCTACACAACTCTCAAATTCCATTGCCATTGGCCTTGCTGGCTGAGAGTTGAAATTCAGAATATCCGGAGGTCGGAATTTTCTCTATCCCTACTCTAGCTTCTATCCAAATCCAAGGTGGTATTGGGCCTCAGCAGACGGAGGCCCCGGAGACGCTGCCAGACGGAGCACCGGCGGAGCTCAGCCTCCACACCGCTGCGCTCCTCCGGCGACTCTAAAAGGAGCTCCAAATTGGCGCTCCTTTTAGATGTCAGGGAAAGTGCGCCCTAAAAGTGGCGGGCGCATTTTCCCTGACTCTTCCGCCGCAGCGCATGTGGTCGCTGTGGTGTGAGGTCATCCCCGGAGCACCGGCCGTGCGGAGGGCCGGCAACTCCGAGGGCGACCTCAGGAAGAGGAAGGGGCGCCGCTCGTGTGGCTGCCCCTCCTCTTCAGGGCCTCGAAGACGACTCTATTAGTCGTCTGCCGAGGCCCTTAGTTTAGCTAAGGATGCTTTAGTTTGGCCAAGGTTGCTACATGGTGTGCCTTGAGACCATATCCTGGGATGATGCACTGAGGGCTGGACTGCACAAGCATGAAAATCTAAGGTCTAGAATCCACCCCACCCCACCCACGTTCCTCTTTTCCATGCTCTTTTTTAGCTTTGTTGATAGTATAACACCTAAAATGGAACCCAACCCTCCACTGCTTTTATGTCGAAATAGCCAAGGGCTGAGGTGTTTTGGCAAGGTTAAGCCCTTTGAACCATTTGCACTTCCTAAACTTAATTGTGTTGTGAAAGTTAAGAAACAAAGCAAGCAAGATGGGGAGGGGAAAGTGTGAGCAAGAATGGAAGATTTCACTAGGAAAACAAAGAGACAATGAAAGGGTGTGCTCTCCTTGCCACAAAAATCCTTCAAAGGGTGTTAACTCTTAAGATAATCATACCTATGCCTCCCCTTTAAGATAGCAAGTCCTCTTGTTCAACAAATAACATTCAGCTAAATCATCCACAGCCTCACCAAACAGAAATAAATTAACTCTTTGAAGGCATTTATTTGCTTCTTAATTTTAAAAACCTGGATGATAATGATGCCATCTTTCTACAAGAAACGTTGATATTCAGGGTGATTTATAACATCACATATAGCATGAGGCAGAATATACGGTATGATCTCCTAGTAAGGAAGTAGAGACAATGTGATGTAATGCTCTGAGTATTGAAGTGTTCGTGCGTGTGTGCACACCTTCAAGTTGCCTGTTGACTTATGCTGACCTGATGAATTTCATAGGGTTTTCTTAGGCAAGGAATCCTCAGAGGTGGTTTTGCCAGTTGTTTCCTCTGAAATATAACTTACAGCACCTGGTATTCATTGGCAGCCTTCCATATAAGTACTAACAGGACCGAGTCAAGGTTCAAATTCTCACCCAGCCAAGGGTCAGGCCATTTTGAATGTGAAGATAATGTCAAACCAGAAAGAGGGTACAGAACATGATAAAGCTTAGCAGGAAACCTGCCCTTGTTGTTGTTGTTTACTTAATGCCATAAATGTATATGGTGCTTTACAAGTAAAACAAAATATCCAGCCAGTCCCTGCCAAAAGGCATGCATTCTAAAATAGACACCCACACGCACACACAAGGGAAGGACAGAGTAATACAAATATAAAATGATACAATTATAAAACAGATTATCCAGATTCTTATTTATTTATTTATCTATTGGATTTATATTCTGCCTATCTCCCAAAATGAGATTCAATATACAATATAATACACAATATAGGCAAAGCAACAATAAATACATATCATTAAAATATACAAGATAACCAAACAATATTAAACTAAAACTCCAAAAGCTTTGGGAAACAAGGATGTTTTCAATTAGGATTTAAAAACAATTAAGGAAGGAGCATTCCACAAATGTTCAGGGAGAAAATTCCAGGAGTAAGGAGCAGCAAGTGAGAAAGGACCAAGCCAAGGAGGAAAAAAATCCTTGGATGAATGAGAAGCTGAGAATTCCTAGAATGCAGATCATGAATAGGCTAGTAAAAATAAAAGAGAGACGAAAAAGTTAGGTCATGTATGATTTCCAGTCTCCATTTTAGGGCCACAGTCTATGTGATGGTGGTGGACAGATGTTTCACTTTATGTACCATCCCCACCATTCATATTTAAATCTCAGTGTGGGGTTTTAAGTGTAGAAGGAACAGTGGGAAAGTTCTGGACCTTCCTGCTCTAATACTTTATTTCATTGATCATTGATCTAGCACCGTGTTGGCAAACTTATGGCACGCATGCCATCTCCGGCACACAAAGCCATTTTGGAAGGCATGCAGAGAGACAAGACAGCTGGGGAAGAATCTGTTCCTCCTCTTCCCATGCCTTCACATCATTTCAACTGCCTCTCCAGAGACAGTTACAGGCCCAGGAGTGCGGGGAAGAAGAGGAACAGGTGTGTGCCTGTTCCTCTTCTTCCCTCACCGTCCCAGGCCTTCACCTGCCATTCTCCCAGACCTTCAGCTGTCTCCAGGGAGGCAGCTGAAGACCTTAGAGAGTTGAGGAGAAGAAGAGGAACAGGCACATGCTTGTTCCTCCTCTTTCCCACCAGCCCAGGCCTTCAGCTTCTCTGGAGAGGTAAACTGAGGGGC
>CM034701.1:285924819-285941256 GCA_020142125.1 Phrynosoma platyrhinos
TCGCCATCACTGATGTAGCATCTTTTACTTGCTTTGAAAGAGTGTAAAAATAATACAATTCTTTTACTCAAAACAAAATGTGGACTCAATTTTTTTGAATTTATAAATTTATTTCTTTTACACATGATACTGGTGGCTAGATTGGGGAACATTTTAAATACAAATTAAATAAATACCTAAAGGCAGCAGATCCCCTCTGATATTGGAAGCAAATCAAAGTCAACTCTTCTTATTTCTTACTCCTTACTGCAATATGTTGTTTGGGGGTAACTGGGGGGGAGGGGCTCTTGATATTTTTCAAAGTAAAGCATTGGTTTAGAAGTAATGCTACTTGTAATTTAAAAAAAATGCTAACATTATAGCTTTTGCCATAACCTTTCCAAACTCTTCTGTCAGCCATAAACCTAAGTAATCTGAAGTGAACCAGTGCACATCAGTTTTTGTTTCCATTTGCAATAAGTGAATAACAGTCACCCTATTTTGCAAGGTGGTTATTCATTTACCTATATTTGTACTTTTCTTGACAAGATGTGTTTAGAGGAGATTTGCCATTGTCTTCCCCTAATGCTGAGAGCATGGGACTTGCACAAAGTCACCCAATGGGTTTCGTAGCCAAGTGGGAATTGAACCCTGGTCTTCAAAGTTGTAGTCCAACACTCAAATCACTACACCACACTGGTGCTCCTACTATCTGAATACTAAGGGTTGTTACACAAAACTATGAGGAAGGTGCTCTGGGTGACAAGCCTTTGTTATATTCTTATAATAAGAAGCATATCCACACATGCCCATTGTTTTCCCTTTCCCCAACAGATTGGCAATCAATGACTGGGACAATACCACTAGAATAAAAGACAATACAAGAAGGAAGTGCAAGCTGTCCCTAAAAGCTGCGGATAAAAGCTTAATTCTTGTGTAATTTTAAGATACTTTGCATGCAATCCAAACATTTTCCCCTCCTGTTTCTACTGGCAAGAACTGGAGCCATTCTTTCCCTTTCACTTATGCTGATTTACAACCTTGTAAGAGACAAGAGGTCTAGTGCAGTGTTAATTCCTTTGATGAGGATGTCAGATTTGTACTCTTCACAATTGCTACTGGTTTTGATAGTGTCCTTTGATTATCTCTTCCCTCTCCCTTTATTATCTTTGTGTTTCAGTTGTCAGTCTTGCTTTCAGTTTTTCCAACTCATGGAGAACATGAGACTGTAAAAGGAGTATTCTCTGTGTAGAGATGGGACTTTTGCTGCTGCCTTCAGAATCTCTTAAATTTTCAGTGATTACACATGGAGTACTTGTGGATCACATTTTCAAGACTGAATCACTTTTGTTCAAGAAGGAAAGATAATGGGTAAAGAGACAAGGAAAGGGACTACACCAGTTGCCCATATGTCGCTTCATAGTGTTATAAATACTTTGGTTAGCGAACATGAGACTAAGGGTTCATCCTCATTGTGAAGCTCCTTACAGTTTGATACTACTTTAACTGTCATGTCTCCATCCTATGAAATCCTGGGATTGGTAGTGTAGTTCATAGAACCATATAGTTGGAAGAGACCACAAAGGCCATCAGTCCAACCTTCTGTCACACAGGAATACCCAGTCAAAGCACTCCCAACAGATGGCCATCCAGCCTCTCTTTTACAAACCTCCAAAGGAGACTCCAGCACACTCCAAAGTAGTGGAGCCCTTTTGAGCAGGAGCAGGAGAAGGAAAGTAATGGGCCGGTTGATTTGCCTCTTTCCTGGTGTAAATCCTGTTGCCATGTTTCATGTGTGTGTGTTGCCACAAATAGCAATGTCTGTATGTATTTGCATGCATTGTTCATTAGTTTGAACCAAGTTTTTCTAGCTGGTCACCTTAAACTATGGTTTGTAAATGGGTTTACTACTTCTTGGCATTTTCCTGGGGGGGGAGAAAAAATGTGGGGAGTTTTCTTCAGTATTAATTGTGCAGACTTTAGCTTAGCATAACATTGTTTCCAAACCTCCTTCTCTCACTTGCTAAGCCAGCTGGAGTTGGATGAATCATCCTAGATGTACAGCGTCAGGAAGCCAGGCCTGAGTCCACCACTGTCACTGTGTTCCTTAGCATTTCCTCTTTCCTTCATTATTTTGGACAGAGTTTACAGAGGATCTGTTTAATAAAGCTCTCAACTGCTTAAATATGCAGCTGGTCAACCGTTTTGATTTAAATCCATTGGTGATTCCAGTCCTTTCATGATGCCTTGCTGAAATAGTACACAGAGTAGCTTGTACAGATATGACTAGTGCTATGTATTAGTGCTTGGCAAATGGAACAAAACCTTCTCTGCAGCACTGCCTGTTGATCATTATCTTATCATATTAGAAGTGTAGGGTTATATTAACACAGCTGGCTATGTGAAGGCCAAAGGGCTTTGGGAGCGGTAGATAGATGAGACAGAATCTTGAGCCTCAACTCCATCCCAAATTGCTTAAGTGGGGAGGAGTGGAAAACTTTCAGTACATTTTCCCCCATACAAACTCATCAACATTTATATGTCTCTCCCCCCCCCCCAAAAAAAAACCTGGCAGAAATTGACACAAAATATTTTCCAATGCTCCGTCTTTTACATTTGATTCTCTCTATATGCATCAGAGTTTATACTGCTGAATTAATGTTGCCAACTCTTTCCTCCCACCTTTAACAGCCACATGACATGCAGGTAGCAAAGTCTTTTTCCTTGTTGTGAACAGCTGTATATACTGGGTGAGAATTGCATTTGATTCATTTGTTGATAAGAAATCCCCAAGTTCACAATTTTCTTCATAAATCAGACAGAAACTTTCCCAATTTGATAGGGACAGTCCCAAATTAATTCTCTGTTGTCCTACTTTTTCAGCTGCTTGTAAAATGTTCCAGTTTCTTTTTTCTCCTTCCATTTCCTCCCTTTGTTTTATTTCAATTGGTACGAACTAAAATGAAACTGCAAAGGTGGTTTGCCCTCAGTTGACTCAGGAGGGGGTCAGGGGGAGGAGGGGGTCTGGTGTTGCCCTTCCTAGTAAACACAGGCAAAAGCAAATTGCTGAAATCCCTCTTAGCTTGTGTGTTCTCATTAATAAATTTTGACATTTTGACCACACTCTGGATTGTTTCGCCTTATGTGAAATGTTGGAAGCATGCAAAAAGAACTTGAAAGTTTTAAAAGGTTAAACTTGGGAGAAAGCAAAGCTGAAATACTTGGGCCTAATCCAATGTTAGGCTCAACTGATTTGGATGAGTCTTGTCAGTCACTACTTATATGAAGTTCCACTGATGGGTACTCTTTCAATGGGTCTAACACTGGTTTCTGGAGCTTGGAAATGTTGACCAGAATCATCTGTGCACTATATGGCTATAAAACCACAGTAGTTCCATAGCAGCATAATGAGTCCTGGGCCAACAAGCAACAGTTTCTGTGGTCAATGAGGATCTGTTCTTCTGTCAGTCAGGAAGCAACTGACTAACAGTCCTATTCTCCCCCTCATGTAAGCAATCTCTGCTGCAAGGAGGGACAGCGACAGGGACCCTGTTTCTGCCCATTACAATAGAAATTGCCCATGCAAGGGAGTGGGAACATTAGTCAGTCACTTCCCAAGTGACAGGGAAACAGACCCCATTGATCATAGCAGATGCCTGGTTAACTGGAGACTGGAGGACTTTCACACTTCCAAATGCCAAATCCGGCCAAATGCAGGGATACATAAGGTTTGTGAATATGAAGCAGTCACAAATGCATAAGTCTTGGTTACACATCCATACCTACTCATAGGATTCTAGATGTTACTTTTTGGACTACATCTTCCAGGGTTCTATAATTCAAAAAACTAATATTTCTAAGCTCTGAATTTATCCCTCTCTACTGCCATACATTTTGCTTGTTCCACAAATGGAAGGCTTATTGTTGAGCACTGGTTTTCTTATGGAGGCAGAATGGCCAGTGCTTAATGCAGGAGCAAGCAGTTCTATGCAGCTCTGGGTGTGTCAGAACCATGAAATGCTGCTAAAGAGTGAGCCTTGGTGTACTCCTATGACCCTTCCAAATCACCTGGCAGGGTTGCTTAAGGTTTCCTTGGATGTGTCAGTGCCTTAGGTATTCATATTTCTGTAAGGACATGGCCTAAATACCTTAAAGGCACCAGATCTCATCTAATTTTGAAAGCTAAGCAGGGTCAATCCTGGTCAGTAATTGGATGGGAGAGCTCCAAGGGATACCAGGTGCTGTAGGCTATATTTCAGAGGAAGGAACTGGCAAAGCCACCTCTGAGTATTCCTTGCCTAAGAAAACCTTATGAAATTTATGGGGTTGCCCATAAGCCAAGATGACTTGAAGGCACATACACACATACATACACACACAGCAGTTTCTCTCACACATTGATTGCCATAGGCCTAAGGCAAATTTCCAGGACCTCCACAAGCCTTCCTAAGCTTGCTGTCTGAATTTTGAAGGATATGGAGGTGGTTGATTGGATGGCTGCTATTTG
The DNA here is from genome assembly GCA_020142125.1 of Phrynosoma platyrhinos. Classification (NCBI taxonomy): domain Eukaryota; kingdom Metazoa; phylum Chordata; class Lepidosauria; order Squamata; family Phrynosomatidae; genus Phrynosoma; species Phrynosoma platyrhinos. The sequence goes on from CM034701.1 coordinate 285,929,306, forward strand.
GATGCAGCCCATATTTTCTGAATGATTTCTTTCACTAATGAACAACAACATTGGTACACTTTAGAAATCATCTCCATGCCAAACTGAGAAGATAGAGTTCAACATATCAGAACCTTTCATTATTTTCTGCCCAGAGGCAGCTTGCAGAGGCAGTTGAAGCAGATGGTGAAACACAGGTAGAACTGTTCCTTCATTACAAATAGGCCCACTGAATTTTCAACAATAAATACTCTACTAGGGGTAGAAGAGAGGAAAGAGTTTCACAAGTCCCTTTACTTATCTTTCTTACACACCATTCACAGCTGTGTCTTGCTCCATCTGTAGCCTTTCTCCCATATTTATAAAACATTTTCAAAACTGATTCCTATGGAATCATATTGGTGATTTATGGATTAGGAAATTTGTTTGCTCAGTGTGCCTGTGTTTTAAATTTAAATATAAACACTCTTTGCAATATAGAGGGTGCATCTACATGGTAGAAATTATGCAATTTGACATCATTTTAAGTGCTGTAGCTCAATCCTATGGAATCCTGGGGTTTGTAATTTTGCGAGATCTTTCTTGCCAAAGAGTGCTGGTGCCTCACAAAACTACAAATCCTAGGATTCTGTAGGATGGAGCCATGGCAGTTAAAGTCATGTCAAACAACATTATTTCTAAAGTGTAGATGCATCCTAAGTGGCATATGCTTTTAATAAGTAATATATGCATAAGTGACATATGAATATATTACTGATGTCCCATGTGTATAGCTATTGCCTGAGCATTCAGCTAGCATGGTATTGCTTTCACTTGTTTCTGTCTAATAAATCAGATACTTTGAAGATCAGGGATTTTATCAATGCACATAATCATAGATTACAATAATTCTATGTTTGTAGTGGTCAATTCATCCATGATTGCAGTGGCCAACCTTCTGTTTATGATCCTCACTGGTCCCCAAATGGCAAACACAGTGTATACCACCAAGCCTTACAAGAAGACTTACCAGTTGGATACAATATCCAAAAACTTGGTCTCTTCTGACATAGCTTTCAAGAGGCCCAGGTCACCTCAATGCTACCATGAGGCTGCAGTGTAGGACTTTATGGAGGAAATCAGACACAGTAAATGAAAATATGTGAAGTTTTGAGACAAAGGGAATTTTGGTACTTTTATATGGTAGAACAAAAGAAAAAGACATACATTTTAGAAAGAGCCAGTGTGGTATAATGGTTTGAGTGTTAGACTACGAGTCTGAAGACCAGGATTCAAATCCCCGCTTAGCCATGAAAATCCACTGGTGACTTTGAATAAGTCATACTTTCTCAGTGTCAGAGGAAAGCAAAGACAAATACCCCCTCTGAACAAATCTTGCCAAGAAAAACCCATGATAGAGTCACCTTAGGATCACGACAGTAGAAACAACATGAAGGCACACAACAACAAGCATTTCACTGCTTTATAATGCTTGTTACATCTTCAAGTAGACTATGAATTATGGTGACCCAATCCTAGGGTTTTCTTGGCAAATTTGCTCAGAGAGGGTCTACCATTACGTTTCTCTGAGGCTTAGAGTGTGACTTGCCCAAAGCCACCCAATGGATTTCATAGGCTGAGCAGAGATTTGAACCTTGGTCTTCCCAAGTCCTAGTCCAATAGTGAAACCATTACACCATTCTGGATCTCTTGTACAGAGGCTAAAACAGTTGAGTTTCTCCCAGTTCGTAAGTATCAGATTTCAAGGGCACTGTCAACCTCCATGGGGTAAAGTGCACAGAACCCATCCTGTGGCAAAACTAAAAAAAATTTTAAAAAATTAAACCACCAACTCCCTGTGGCTATTCTTGTTGAGTCATTGTGGGAGGTTATGTCCAAAAAGTAACTTTGCCAAGCTCTGTTCATAACATCAGTTTATAGAAACCATAATGGAATAGCCACAAGATCTGAGCATTTGTTCCTCTCAGTCAAAATGTTTCTCTAGCCACATGAATTAATGTACATCAATTTTCAACATGCTTTAAACAATATCTCCCTGTTTACCTTCATGCAATAATAATAATAATAATAATAATAATAGATTAAAATGAGGATTATCTTTTTGAAGGAGGCCTAACAGATTGCATTTCTGAATGTCCAACTAACAATTGCATAAAGTTGTTTTTAATGCTATTCGTTATTTCTTTCTAGAATTTTCTCTGCTCATTTACTAGCTGCTGATTTTTTTTCATGACTTTCTCACCAGTTCTATATTGAAGACTTATAACAAACTCACAGACATGTGCTCATAACTCTAATTACAATTTTAAAGGGGGTGTGTTTCCCTGCATGCAAAGATTCTTCTTTATTGTCATTTGCCTGTTAGTACCTGCCATAGAATTTCTCATAAATTGCATTCGCAGTCCATTTTAACGCCATTCTTGCTCCAGTTTGCTCATTTTTAGTCACTGCTTTGTTGTCTTTTTCCCCCCCTCCCCGAAATGGACTGATGTCTCACTTACCAGAAACTGAATGCTTCATTTCCCTGTTTTTCATTTAATAGGCATGTGTGACTACTGGCCAGTTTTCAAAATGCAAAACAGAGCGAAAGCTAACAATAATAAAAAAAGAACATCAATGAGGTCGTACTGACTTTGATTAATGTCCCCTTTTCTTCATCACCACTAAAAACTAGACCAGAGTATCCACAGATGACATTGTCATTTCTCTTTTGTGATTAACTATGCACTAACTGCCTATGCTGACCATTGGCAGAGTCCACTGTTAGCACTAGCATGGTGCAGTGCAGGGATAGGCAACCTCATACTTTCCAGATGTTTTGTATGACAATTTCTCTCAGCTCCAGCCAGTATGTCCAGTGGTTAGGCATTATGAGAGTCTTAATTCAAAAGAGAGAGAGAGAGAGAGAGTATCGGGGTTGCCTATGCCTGTTGTAATGCTTAGACCACAATGTCAGATTAGAATAGGGAAAGTCTATGTTCAAATCTCTACTCATCCAGCACACCAGATGAGCACTGTGGCTGAGTGTCTTGGTCTTCTTTCTCAGCCTAGTCTACTCCACAGGTTTGTTGTGAGGATGAAATATGTGTGGTGGGGAGAGAACAGTTTAACCTGCTGGTACCTGTTTGGGTGGGATGAATGGGATGAACCTGCAATATATAAATTCTCTTGCACAAATCCCACTGAAATCTGCTGAACAACATCCCAGTTTAATTTCAATGTCATTTGTATGGCACAATTTCCAAGCAGATTTTTTTAATTCTTGTTTGAATAGCTGGTCACAAATACAGCTAAAGGTAAACAGTTTAAAAGGGAATGCTTATCTGTCTGTGAAAAGCATAAATTTAAAACAGCTCAACTTTGACTGGATGGTATTTGGTGTACACTGAGCCATGAGTGCCATTTTGGGCAGAAAGATGGGATATACATTTAATCAATGAATATATTACATTAGATCATATTACATTCAACTTTCTTGTTCTGTATTGCACAATCTTCCAGCAAATAAACTTGGTTCTCTCATGTTGCTTTCACTTTATTCTTCTTTCAAATTTCCTCCTCAATTATACATGCAACAAAATATCCTACTGAAGTCAAACTTGTATTTGATACCAGTTTTGATCATATAAATCACTTCTCTCTTGTCAAATATAGTATATTAACCTGTGGTTTTTTTTAAAAAATGACAAAAACAACATGTTACATTTCAGATAACACTGTAAAGCACATGCAGCCAAATATAATTTTAAAAAATGAATCATTAGTACCTGCATAGTATTTGATGTATTTTATTTTCTGATAGTATGTTTGGAAGTAAAGTCTCATTGAAACTGATAAGATTTATTCTATACAGTGTTCTCAATACCACTATGCTTTGATTTTCTGTGTACAGATATATTGCAGTGGACAAAACAAATGTTTTCCTGGGCTTTACTTCTTTAAAGGAAACTACAGTAGTACAAGAGGTAGAAATGACATGGAAAGAACAGAGGTTCCTACACCATAAAAAAAGGAAAGCAGTTCAACAGGTTTCAGTAACCCTTTTAGACAAAAATAATATTATGCACATGCAAAATGAAACAATTTGGTCAGGTAAGCCTTGCATAACTTACAAACAAACAAACAAACAACTTTTAGAGACCATATGAAAACTTCTTCCAAAATGCATCCTCATTATTGTTGTTATTGTTATTGTTATTTTTTTACAACAGCCTCCATTTTTCTTGTGATTTCTATTTTGGTAGCAAATCTTAAAGATCTATGCTTTTTCAACATGCCAGAGGAAACTAGCGAGGTAGGCTAATATGTTTTTTTGCTTTTCTTTCTATTTTGCACTTCACACATGCTCAGTAAGTGATTCTGGAAAATGCTGTGTATCTTGCCTCTTGTACATAAACACTCAGAACTATAGTAGGATTACCTAGGCTACAATCCCAGTCAAGCTTTATTGTACTGTTTGCCATAGACTCACGGCTGCAATCCAGCGCTGAAATACTTTCCTCATCCCTCTTTCTCTATTCTTCCACTCACAATGCTGATAAAAAAAAAAAACGTCTGGTTAGAAAGAAGGCAAGAAAAGGCAGGCTGGGCTGGACTCCTCTACAAAAAGACTTTGTAAAAAGAAGCTTCTTTGTCTCAGGCTTTGTTGACTGAGGTATGCCTATCTAAGCATTATTATTTTTTTGTATATTAGATGGAAAGGCATATTATTGTTCTATGCAGATGATGCTGAACCGTTGCTTTCAAGGCTAGCCCAGCCATTAGCAGGGTACAGGGAGGCATTTGCTTTAGGGAACAGATGTACCATGAAAGGGCAGTACATTCTTTGGTGGACTTTAGAAGCGTTTTAAAGCAATCCAGAGAGTAGAAGTGAAAAGCTTGTTACAAATTCTGATAAGGCTAAAACTGTAGTGTTACCATTACAGTAGAGCTATATTTATAAGATTACAGTGAAATCTTTAGGCACTCTCTTCCATTTCTCTTTAAGTTGGAAAATCCATATCAAACAAGCTGTAGTCAATGAGAATTCACATTATCTCAAACTTTACAGTAAATGGAGTCAGTTTTTCAGAGCTGTCCTTAAGGTTTACAGCTGGGATTGGAATCAAACAGTCCTAAAAGATGTTGGGCTGCAATGATAAGGAATGCTAGGATTTTCAGTCCAGCAACATCTGAAAGGCTGCATGATGCCCATCCTGGTTTACAGGGACAATATCATAGCCAAAGTCTTGTGACCTCTGTCTGGATAGAAAGCAATGACATCACCTTTAAGGGAGTACAAACTTAATTTCTAAGAACAAATTTTCTTTTCCAAAATGGACAGAGGGCAATTTTGAATGCTTCAAGCTGTTCTGTGGGATATGACTGCTGACTGCTGTTTCAACGCCCTCTCAAGCAAGTGATCTCCACCACAAGGGAGAATTATGATGTAGACCCTATCTTCCTGACACACCAGAAATCACTCATGGGAAGGGGTGGAAATGACAGCCAGCTGCTTCCTGAGCAATGGTTGAACAGCCCCCCATTGATCACAGTGGCTGCTTCCCAGTAAGTGGGGAATTGTGGGAGGGGGGTCACTGCCTAACGCCATAATCCATAAATTATTTCTAAATTTTAAAGAGTCTTCAATTGACTTATAATTTCAAACTCATGTGAATGTGGCCATTTGGGCTAACTCAGCAACCTTAACAATCTGTTCTTCTATTGTTGGTGCTTCAGTCCATTTCCAAGTTTGAGCAAACAATATTCTTGCTGCTGTTGTCATATATCAAAGAAGTGATCCATATTTGCTCAAAATTCTTTGTCCATAATGCCAACAGAAACATTTTTGGCAACATTACAAAATCTACCTTTAGCATTTTTTTGAATTAACATATAAATCTTAGATCAGTAAATTTTCATCTTCTTACAAGTCCATCACAGATTAAAAAGTCACTCTCCTTATATCAATACCCCCAACATTGATTTGAAACATTCTGAGTCATTTTTGATAGCTTATCTGGAATTAAATGCCATTTATCTATCATTTTATACAGGTTTTCTTTTCAATTACTGCATAAAGTAAATTTTATATTTTTGGACAACATTTTCCCCCATACATTCATATGGACATTATGACCAAAATTTTGGGCCCACCTTATCATGTACTCTTTTATACACTCATCTTCTATCTCTAATTTCAAAAGCCATTTATACACTTTTTAAATTACAGGATCATTGTTTTTACACAGCTCTAAATAAAACACATTGTCTCACCTCTATGGCTGCTTTTCTCTAATCTTGATTAAATCTATCTTTTATAGAAACAAATCAGTTAAGATCTTTGCCTTCCTTAAGAATCATGGCCTACATTTAATGGCTTTTAGTCCTGCTACATTTTTAGATTTCTCTAGATTTGCATTTGCTTGGTACCTTTAATAGACAGATAGGTAGGTAGATAGCTAGGTAGGTAGATAGACAGATATTTAAATAATAATGATCAGAGCTTATTTTTGTATTTCTTTTTAATTGCAAGCTGCCTTGATTCCCAGTCTTGAACAAAATGTGGGGTATAAATAAAGCAATTTCTCTGTATCACTTCCCAGCCAACAAGGGCTTCCAAGGTGAGTAACAAATAAAAGCCAATTAAAACAATACAATGATTTTAAAAAAAATAAAGCACATCAAAATACTCTTTAAAAACTCCTAAAACCAGTCTAAAAACAATCCTAGAATCCAGTTTTGAAACAGTTAAAACTACAGTTTCAAACACTGAATGCCATGTGGAATAGCATTGTTTTGGCTGCCCACAAGAAATTTAAAAGAGATGGGGCCAACCTAACTTCCATGTGTAGGGAGTTCCATAGCCAAGATGCTACTACAAAGAAAGCACTGTCTGTGTATCCACCAACCTAACTTTATGAGATGTTGGGACACACAACAGGGCCTTCTCTCAAGATCTCAAATTTATACTTATTACTTGCAAATGACTGATAGCTAATACTTGCAAATGTTGTGGGATGGGTCCCCAAAACATTTTTTTTCCTTTTTGATTTCAGCTTAGAAAAGGTGACGTAGGAGGAGATAACAGGGTGTGGAGTTTAGAGAGGGAAATATATACCTTCATCTCACTAATATATGTGATGAAAAGCAGCTCAGAGAGGGAACTATTATGTAGGTAGAAAACACTATGTGAAGAGATTGGCATGCAATTCTCACCACTCCTTGCTTGAACATTTTATCCAAATGGCATCCTCCTACATCTTGGGGGGGTTGTAGGATTCAAGAACCTGAATCTGACCCTTGGTAGCAACAAACCTACCTCAGAAAATTATTTCCATATTTTTTTTAGGAGGAGCTTTGAAAGATAAGAACTTCACACCTTTCTGAGTCCACAAGTGCCTACATGGAGAGAATGTTATAATTTGTGAGACTGTCATTATATAAAATTACAACCTGACAGACCTGTTGTGACATTGAGACAGCTGGCAGAACTTGTTTCCCTCCCTGCAATTTTACTTCTCTGGCCCTCTGTGATCTTCATATCTCATTAGGCAGAATGTTGAGTTCCGTGATTATGCCACTGCAAAACTGTTAGAACAATGGCATTGACAAATCTTCTACTATAAGAAAAACAGACTCCTGCCTCCTATATTCCGTTAGGCTTAAATTGCACCCACTTCCTCATTTTGCACCATTCGTTATTTTTACGCCCACTACTAGTTTGGAAAAGGTTCCTTTTAGACCGCAACCCCAAGAATCCCCCAAAAAGCCTGGAGTCTGGGAGTTATAGCTCCAAAAAGTAATTATTTCAAGTCATTTCCTTCACTCTCCTGCATGCAGTGTCTGAGATTTTAGAAGTTTTAGAAATGCAGGGGTCCACAATTGTTTAAACCCCTCTTGAGCCTCCACCTTAATAGTAGGAACTTCATTTTTTTAAGGCAAACAAATTTTGCAGGGGTACTCCAAAAACGCTATGTTTTGCCATCAGAAATAGAGAATTGCAGTCCATGAATACAGACAAGCTGCATGGACTTTGCACTCATCAGATAAGGCGTTAGACATACCAGGCTCATATCGGATTATCATGGGAGATTTTAGAACCAAAATAAAAAACTTTGTCTTGTTTTCCAGTTCCATTTTCCTTTGTCTTCAGGAGAGAAAGAAGAAGCAACATGCTAATCTAGCCATATTGCAAGTGCCAGCTTTAAAGGATGTCATGGTTGGGTACCATCTACAGCAGGGGTCGGCAACCTTTTTTGCCAGCCGGCCAGGGGGGGAATGGCGCTGGGGGCTGGCGCGTGTGCTTGCACATGTATGTGCTTCCCCGCGCATGCACGCATGTGCATGACTCCCACCATCGTGCGCATGTGAGGGGGCGCGCATGCGCACAACAGCAGGCTGCCATTTTGGTGGCTGCGGGGGTCCCCCAGGAGGGCTCCCTCAACCGCGCCGGGCCTCTGGAGCACCATTTTGTGTTCCAAAATGGCGCCCAGAGTCTAGCTCGAACTTTTCCATCACGGGGCGGGTCGCACGAGACTCCAAGCGCCATTTTGGAACACAAAATGGTGGCCCGGAGGACCCCCATGGCAGCGAAAGGCGGCGGTGGTGGTGGAGGCAACAGCGGCAACAGCGGCAGGACCGGGCAGGGGCTGGTCGGCAGGCTTTGGCGTGCCAGGTGCGGCCCGCGGGCCGTAGGTTGGCGACCCCTGACGTACAGTCTCATAATTGACAAGAGATAAAGAGAAATGACATTCTCATGCTGAAACACTCACAAAAACCTAAAAAGACATTATCCATTTGCAAAGAAACACTGAAACAAGTAGACCTGTAGCTAGGAAATTATTAACCAGCATTTGGAAATAGCCTGTGTGGAATGGGGTTTACTCATGTGTAAACAACATAACAGGATTATTACCAAAGGGAAGAGCATGTATTGTCAAGCAATACAGCACTCTATTATGTGCTCCATAGAGCCTTCCTTTTAATTCTCCAGCTCACTGGAAAGCAATTCCTCAATGTAATTAAAGAGCTTTAGCATGAAAATAGCCATTTTACTACATCATGTCCTGATTTGTTTTGGTTTGTGTTGATGATATAATGAGTGTTTTTACTCATAACATTTTTTGAGCATGTAATAAAGATGTAATAAGGTCACATTTCAAAAAAAATAACATATATGGCCAGGAAGCATTTTTGGTTTTGTTTTATTTGGCAGATGTGGGGATCTAGTGAGTGGCATTTTCTAGTTACTTTTTTAGTTATCTTAAAGGACATTAAAAATCACTTAGGAGTCATTTCAAGTGATTTTTTTTCCAAATTTTATACCATTCTGACCTAGCCTAAGGGTTATTTACTCCCTGAAAGAAAAATAACAATAGCAAGTTACTTTTTATAATAATGTAATAATTCCATTCAGGGGACCTTTTTCAATGTGTAATAGTTTAAAAATACTTTCAAAACATTCCCAAACTCTGTTTCTGACTGAGGCCTTTTCTGCTCAAAGATCCAAACTGTGTAATTCTCACCCTAAATAAGGTTTGGTTGCCTCCTCCCTCTTAAATTTCAGATGAGCTGCTTATAGTTTTGCAGAGCTTCAGTATGAAACAAATAATGCTTCATTGCTGTGTCATCCTCTTGTTTTTATTGTATGAAATTGATTTTAGTTGGATGGATGGTGTTGGGTTTGTTTTTTTTACCATGATTGTTATATTTCGTCAATTTTGTCAAAAGGTACTTTGTTTTAAAATGGCACTTCAATTTTCTTTTATAAAGGAAAGCAGAGTGTAAATGTTTAAATGTGCAAATAAACAATCTAGAGTTGGATCCAGCCTTCACCTTCCACAAATGAAAGGGCTCCTTCGATTCCCAGAGGTTCTTGACCCAGTGGATGGATCCCACTCATGAGAGAGGTTTTCTTCTAAATCCCTCATTTCCCCACCACCACCACAACTTTACCCCCTCATACTCTTCTGGAGGGGTCCTTCCAGCCCTCCAGAGGGGATGTTCCAGCATGATTTATCTGGCCTGTTTTTGATACTAATTGTGGAAATTAGCAATTTGGCCAATGGTGTGACTAAATTTGCCGCTTGTTGTTCATGAAGTTAGGCTGATTAACTTGTTTGTGTAACTTGTGGTTGGCTGTCTGCACATCACATGAGACACAACCAAAGAAAGAAAGCATCTGCTTCTCTTTTAGGCAAAACTGCTAAAGCAAATGAGGCAGAATATAAATTCGAGCTACAACATTCATCAGGGAGGATACTCAGACTTGGTTCACTGTTGTAAAACAACAGTAACAAAGTTCATTGGACACTGTAGTTTTAAGGCTGGAAAACAGCAAGCAGGAATACAAAATAGTTATACCTGGCATATATTTCTAAGAAAGCCAGTGCCATTGTGTAGATGAAATATACTGCCTCGTTGACAAGACTGCACTTGCTTGAGTTTTTCCAAGACAGTAAAGGTGAAATAGAGGCATTGCTGGTTTCCTGGATGTTATTATGCTAAAGAAAAATTCTTGAACAGGGATTCTATTGTTCTATAGTACCTTTATAAAGCAACCATTGGGTTGCATCCAAAAGTGGCCTTTTGTAGGTAGAAGGGCTCTGCTCATGGAAGATGCCACCATCCAATTTTTAGGGATCCTTCCTTCTCCCTACCATGCTAGACCTTACCCCATTCAGCCTCAGAGAAGGTATCTGCTGTGCATCATTTTCAGAGGGGCTTGAAGGGATGATGTGGGGAAGAAGAAGAAGAAGAAGAAGAAGAAGTTTATTTCTTACCCACCTCTCCCCTATGGATCGAGGAGAGAGAAACAATGAACAGAAAAACAACAGTTAAATTACACATCAATTTAAAATGACTAATAATATACACACATATTTAAAAGATCTATATTTATCATTTAAAATTCACAATTTTATCATTTAAAATTCACAATTTAAAAAACAACTGGATAAGCCTGCCAGAAGAGATTGACCCTCAATGCTGTTTTAAATTCAGACAGTGTATTCAGCTGAAAATTAGATTCTTGGTGGCCATTGGAGCTGGGAGAGGATAGTTTTATTTTTATTTATTTTTTTATTTAAAATTTTGTAATTTTTACAAACAAACAAAATTATAATATTAGAAGCTGAATCCAGACAAGACGAAGGTGCTCATGGTAGCAGCCCCGAAACCAAGAATTGGGTTGCAACCTCCAGTCCTGGATGGGGTCACACTCTCCTCCAGTGACTGTGTTCGCAGTCTTGGGGTACTCTTTGACTCATCACTCCTGATGACTAATCAGGTAAATGCGACGGTCAGGAGTGTCTGTTATCAGCTTTGGCTGATACACCAGCTGCGCCCTTTTCTGGAATAAGGGATCGAGACTGTTGTGCACGCACTAGTAACCTCACGCCTTGACTTCTGTAACACGCTCTACATGGGGCTACCCCTGTGCTTGGTTTGGAAGCTTCAGCTGGTTCAAAACATGGCTGCCAGGCTCATTTCAGGTACATTACTCCGGTTTTAAGGTCCCTCCACTGGCTGCCTATCAGCTTCAGGGCCCAGTACAAGGTGTTGGTTATTACCTTTAAAGCCCTAAATGGCTTGGGTCCAGGCTGTCTCAGGGACCGCCTCCTTCCATACAATCCTCCCCACGCTTTCCGTTCCTCTGGGAGGAACCTGCTGCAGCCTCAAAAATCAAGGCTTGCGGCGACCTCCCAGAGAGCCTTTTCTGTTGTCACCCCCAAACTCTGGAACGACCTGCTGGACGAGATCCGTCAGTTAACATCATTAGACAGCTTTAAGAAAGCTGTCAAGACGGATCTCTTCCGGCAGGCTTTTCCAGAGTAATTGTCCCGGCCTTGGGTCTTCTGACTTCGTGTTTCTTCCGTGGCCCCATCACTTGTTGGTGGATGAGGAGCGCTTTAGAGTTTGACTCGGAGCATTGTAATTTATTATAGTTATCTTGATTTGTAATGCTTTTAGATTGTAAGGTTTTTAAAATT
>CM034701.1:285970915-285981774 GCA_020142125.1 Phrynosoma platyrhinos
AAAAAAAAAATAGGTACTATGCTACACATGTGGTGGACGTGTGACCGTAGTAACATATTCTGGGGGAAAATAAGAGATATAATGTCAAAAACTTTACAGAAATGCTTACCATTTAAACCAGAATTGTATTTGCTAAATATAACTGATGAGATAAAAGACAAACTAAATAGTGATGAGATAAGTGTACTGTTATATATGGTTACTGCGGCACGTATCGTTATAGCAAAACACTGGAAATCAAACGAAATACTTAAAGTAAGTGAATGGAGGATGAAACTACATGAATTTATGATTATGGACAAGCTATCAATGTACACGGCAGACAAAACGATTCAGCAATATGAAAAAAAGTGGGGAAAAGTGCAGAAAAGATTATCTCTATAAAGTGGAAAAGATTACACATTTATAATTTTGTTTATTGTTAATGATATAGAAGATAAAGGATAATTAATATGTTATGATATCTGATTGGGTTGGTAAAAGTTATGATGTTTATAATGTACTGTAACAGACTAATAGAGGAAACATTGTAATATGAAAAAAAAATGAAATAAAAATGATATGGGAAAAAATTGTTTCTGTCTTATGGCAACCCTAAGGCAACCTTAAGGTAAAGGTAAAGGTATTCCCAGTTACAAGGTTGTCACGTCGTGTCCAGCCATAGGGGATGCTGTTCATCTCCATTATTAAGCCAAAGAGCCAGCATTATCAGAGACTACTCTGTGATTATGTGGCCAGCATGATTGCACAGAATGCTGTTTGCCTTCCCACCAAAGTGGTACCTGTTTATCTATTTGCATTTTCATGCTTTCGAACTGCTAAGTTGGCAGAAGCTGGGACTAGTGACAGGATTCAACCCATCATGCAGCACCCGGGCCTCAAACTGCCAACCTGCTGATCTTGCAATCAACAGAGTAATGTCTTAACTGCTTGAGACACTGAATCCCAAAATTATTAAGACCAAAGTCTAAAATCACCTGATGAGACTGCATCTCATCTAACAAAATGGCCCTCACCATTTTGTAAATCTTGAGCCACCGCATCCCTAGCAAGGGGTTTTCTTGGCAAAACTTGTTCAGGGTAGTTTTGCCATTTCCTCCCTCTGGAGGTGAAAGAGTGTGACTTGTCCAAAGTCCCCCATCCAGTGGGTTTAAGCCATATCAATGTGCCTTAATGAAGACTACATAGTTATCTTAAGTGAATTGTATTCTGTTAATTAAATTACTTTGTTTAAATGTATGCACTGAGGATAATTGTATGCCCTGGATATTATCTGTTAGCTTATGTTGCTGGAATCTCTGCTAGCAATATTTTCCCAGGGCTGTGTTTGTAACTTCTCAACACTTAGGAGCAAAGCTCCCCCTCCCTGAGCTACTTTTTGTTCATGAAAAAAAATGTTGGTGGGGACATGTTATCAAGTTCAAAGCTCATTTGGATGGTCTGTTTTGCCATGACGAACAACAACATATGTTTTGGCTTTTTAAAAGAAAATGTAATGTTTGCACATGTTTTCTACTTTCGCACATGAAATTGCCACTTAAGATATGGGAAGAGGAAGGATTTGAAGCCTTTTCAAAGAAGGAAAAACATGAATAGCTTATTCAAAAAGCTTAGCCCCCAAAGCCAGTCTAGCTAACTAGGGCCTTAGAACCTAATCCTTGAAAACTCCATCTGGAAAATGTCCTAATTCCATTACTTGCTTTTCTCATGCATCCGTCTTTTCATTTCCCCATGACCATTAACTGCCCTCCTATGCTTTTCAACAATTTAACCCCAACATGTTTACTCAAAACTAAGCCCCACCAATTCCACCCGGACTCACTTTCAAGTAATTCTGTCTTCTGTTTCAGAGATGGAATTGTTGGTTAAGATGTAAAGTAGACACTCTCTGGAAGCTCTGTGAATGGATCTCTCCAATAGGCCCCTGTGGATTTCCTTTCTAAGGGTGCTTTCTCTTTAAACAGGATTGGGAGTGGCCTTCAAAAAAAGAACTGTTCTCTGCAAAGTAGGAGACTTTGGCACCCTAAATGAATGTCACCATATTGCAATTGCCCTCAATACGCTTCCAAGTTTAACAGGGTTTTTTTTTGCTTTAGGTAATATTTTGTGTATGTTATTTTTTTCTAGAAAAGCAAGGAAGAAACCTTCCATAGACGAGAAATCTTAGGCATATTTAATGAGCATTTTCAGTGAGAGTGAGTTTAATGGGTTTAGAATTGCAACATAAATATTGTTTTCATTGAAATAAACAATTTAGCCCAAATGTTTTTCTTTCAGAAAACATGAAAAGAGAAACAAAACTCGCATTCATATTTTATAAACTCTATTTATAGTTCAGCCAATAGAAGTCATAATCACTGTTGACTGCTATACAATACAGAAGTGCATAGTAACCAATGTAAACCTACAACTAAGGTTATTGTCAATCTATTGTGAACTGCAATACTGTATAAACCAGTGTTTCTTTAATATCTGATATGGATAACAGGGAATTTTTTTTTCCCCATGTGCCCAGGACTGATACCATATTTGTGCCCATTGGCTATATTTTTTGTTTTTTATATGAACATTCATAGGAACTGGAAGCCAATGGTTCATAGACTAGAACTAGTTTATGGACTACAACCAGTCCATGTACTATCACTCTGAAAAGCATTGATATACATTATATTAAGGAAAATGTAGCCTGGCATCTGTGGCTATCTCCGTCACGGCCATCACTCCCTCCTCCTTCAGATCTCAGCCAGGTGGACCACCAGAAGCAGAGTAACAGCATGATCCAGTACTGCAGGATCTGCGGGGCATAGCACAGGGCACTGGTGAACCACAGGATTCATCCCCTGGATCTTAGGAGGTTCGTGGAATGGGGAGATGGCTAGGGAGACAGGACTGTTATGGCCAATGCTCATGCAAGGGACCCCCACAACACTGCCATGCACCCCTCCAAACATTTCCCCTATTGCCCTCTCACATGCCTAGTTGGGATGGCAGCATGTGGTTAGTAGTAGGATGTGTACCACAGTGCATCCTATGTCATGCCCTACTGCATGCCTAGAATGAACACTGTATGGTAGTCATAGAATCAATGCACATATGTGACGTGATGCACTAGGTGTTATTATCAGGAGAGGGTGTGCCCTGTGTGGCCGCTGCTGCATTCCAAAACAACTCATAGTGAATATATCATGTTGAGGATGTCATACTGAGGATGGAGCAAGATTGTTTTCTGCTGCTCCAGAGAATAGGATCCAGAGCAACAGATTCAAATTACAGGAAAAGAGATTCCACCTCAACTTTAGGAGGAACTTCCTGATATTAAGAGCTGTTTGCTCCCTCGGAATGTGGTGGAGTCTCCTTCTTCTGATGTTTTTAAACAGAGGCTGGATGGCCTTCTGTTGGGAGTGCTTTGATTGTGTATTCCTGCATGGCAAGGAATTGGACTGGATGGCCCTTGAGGTCTCTTCCAATGCTATGATTTTATGATTCTAACATCACCTGTTGCCTGTTTGCCCTGGCTCTCCACATTGGCTGCTGTGTCAGCCCATGCCAGAGATGACCAGTCAACTGAGGCAACTGGCCATGAAGGAAGTGAAGGTCCCCTCCCTCCACTGAGATGTCATTCCAGAGGATGGCTCCCTAGGTGTTTGGCTGATCATGTCTCATCATCGTCCTGGAGGTCCTCCTACTCACCTGTGCAGTGGGGGAACAGGGTCATGGCTGTTCTATTCCTCCCAAATGACCATGTCAGTAGCTTTCCCTGGGGAGCTGCTACATGTGTATTGGCTCTCCCATTCCCTCCCCTAGGCCCCCTTAGTGCATGGTACCTAGGTCTTGTCAAAGAGCTCATGGGAGCCTTCTGTCAGAGTGGGGACATCCCTCATTGAGCTCTGGACACCTGGCCATGCTACAGGCCACTTGCTTGGGGCATACAGACACATCACCATGAAGGAAGTCATTGAGTTCATTGAAAAAAAAGGAATAGTGACCATGCCTCTGCACATGCTGTGGTCGTTGATCTGAGGACCTTGCTTTTCATCCTGCATTCTTCAGCTGTGCATTTGTGCCTCTTGTTCCTCATATCTTCTGTGACCTTCTTGAATATCTCAATGTTCCTGTAGGGTTTCCAGAGTTCTTCTTGCAGGATATTCTTTACCATATGGCTATGAGGTCAGCAGTCTCCATGGTGCTCCAGGAGTCCTCTTTCTCTCTTTCTTCATATGTTGCAATCATCTTGATGTGCGTGGGTGAGAGGCTAACTGTGTAGTTGGGCAGTCCTGCACCCAACAGCTGGGCAGCGAAAAGGAAAACCCCTATGGAGAGTAATGGCTTCAGTGGCTGCATGGGAAGCAAAAAGTGAAAGTGCTTCAGCCAGTGTAGGAACATCCATCCAAGACAGTGTTGGCATCTTGCTGGGCCCAGGGTACGTGCTCTGACTGCTTCCTTAAGCCACCTGGCCCTTTCTGCATTCCCACATTGGTATCACACTGTCCACATGCCAGTGTAAAAGTGTGTACGTTCTGGCTTGCCGAGGAGCAAACTGGGAGTTGTTTTGCTCCTGTGTTTCATCCCAGAGCATGGCTTCATCAAAATTTTCTCCTGGTCTTGGCCTCATGTATACTATGGTGAGGCTCAAAACAGGGTGAAATGACTTTATATCACTTGTGCGAACAGCCCCTGAAAGTTGGAAGGGCAGCTATGAAGGAACTAGATATGATCCTCAAGCACAAAGATATATTAATACCAAAGTCAAAATAATCCATGCCATAGTATTTCCAATTTCTGGTTATGATGTGAAAGATGAACAGTGAAGAAAGCTGACTTGGAGGAGAGATCAACTCATTTGAAATGTGAAATATGGTACTTATGGCAAGCCCTATGAATACCAGCACTGCCAAAAACACAAATGGGTCCAAGAACAAAATAAGTCTGAATTCTCCCTAGACAAAAGTGACTATCATCCTTTGGATTTATTGTGAGAGGACATGATTTCCTGCAAAAGACAACAATGCTGGGAGGCTGGAGGAAAAAAACTGGTTTCCATCAAATATGTGTATATGTCTGTTCTGAAATTATACCACAGTGGCTCTGGAAAAGAAGTCCCACTTCTGAAATTATACCACAATGATTGTGGAAAAGAAAAAGATTTCATTTCAGATGAAATATATCATTCAGGAAAGTCATGCTCTTGTGTTTACAAGACCAACACTGTTGGTCACTGGGGCTCTTGGATGTCTCTCATTCACAGGGTCACCATAAGTCAAAGCCAACTAGAGGGCAAATAACAACAAATAGCTCTAGCCAACTTCACACACCCTAGTCTCTCATTCACACTGTTGAGCACCAAAATCTCTTTCTAAATTTTCCCCATGACAGCTTGCACTTATTTTTTCACTGTATTCACATATTTGATGGAAACCAGTTTGCTTGAATACACCCTTAATGGTTCTACTCACATATGTCCCATAAGATGCATGTTGCTTCTCCTTACTCTAACTCAGGGGTAGGCAACCTTTCCCCTTTAAGGGCCGAGGGACTTCAGCTCCCAGAAGCCTCAGCCATGTTGGCCAATAGTCCCATGTTGGCCAATAGCTCCTGGGATTCTGGGAGCTGAAATCCCTCAGCCTTAAAGGGGAAAGGTTGCCTACCCCTGCTCTAACTGCTGAGCAGGGAACTGGGAACAGGGAAAGTAAACTACTGTACCAGCTGAGGCAGGACAGAGTAGCTTGAAAGCAGGCTGAGCAATAGTCCTTCAGCTAGTACTAGTCATTCACTGCTGCAAAAACATCTAAAAACCCTACTTGAGTAAGTGACTATATTGCTGTTCCACCTTAAAATAGAAAAACTAGCAAATAACTGTATTTTTTTTTCAAAGTCCCAGTGGAACTTTTTCAAACCTAGTGAAAGTTCTTCAGGAATCCACATAAATCAAATTCTGAGTCCCTGCCAATTCTTTTGAATGTTCACTTTTCCCAGCAAATTATGACTCAGTGTTTGGTTTTCATTTGATATTAGGAGCTGAATATGCAACTGCATTTCTGCTCAGGAACTTGTTCCAACTGAAATTCAGTGTGTCTGAGTTTATGTTCAGATGAGGAGAAATTAACTGTACAAAAATTGTAGAACTATTTTTTTTAGATTTTAAAGTAAAAAAGGTAACAAACCCAAGCAATATTTAACCAAGTTCTCAAAACTCAAAATATGAAATGGTGACCCTTTCACCAACAATTCAGTTATTTTAAAAATTGGCCAGTTTATAGAAGAATTCAAAGGAATGCCACTATATTGATGAAATTACAGAGTGATCAATGTCCATTACAGTTCATTTTGTTGTTGCTGTGTGCCTCCAAGTCATTTCCAGCTAATGGTGACCCAAAGGCAAACCTATCATGGAGTTTTCTTGGCAAGATTTGTTCAGAGACCATTCCCTTCCTCCAAGGCTGAGAGAGTGTGATTTGCTCAAGTCATCTCTTGGATTTCCATGGCCAAGCAGGGATTCAAACCCTAATCTCCCAAAGTTATAATCTGACTCTCAAACCACTACACTACACCAGTTCTATAGCTCATTACTATGAAACTAAAGACTACAAGTGCTAAGCATATTTAAAAGCAGGAGTGGAAAAATGCAGCCTCTTGTCCTTCAGAGTGCTTTTATGGCCTTTGCCTCATCCAGATTCCTCAAATCACCCATTTTGAGGCCAAAAGGGTGGAAGTTACTTGTCTTTTGAAGAGCCAGCATGGTGTAGTGGTTTGAGTGTTTGACTGTGGCTGTGAGCCGATGGAGGGGGGAAACTGGTTTATACCCAGGGCTTCCCAATTCACAGGGAGAAAAGCAAAGCAGCTTCATTTAGATACTGCTTCATACCGTGCTATGGGGTGTCTAAGCAGTTTACAACTGCAGGCTCATTGCCCCCCAAAAGTTGGGTACGAATTTTACAGTTGGGTACTCAGAAGGATCCAGGCCTGAGTCTAGCCTGAGCCCTGGCTAGTATTGAACTCGCAACCTTGTGGTTTATGAGTGAGTGGCTGCAGTACAGGCATTTAACCACTGCACAGAGAAACTGCTGACCACATCGCTAGGTCCCGCAATAGGCTGACAACTGATGTACAGTCCACACCCCACCACTCCCACTCCAAAATAGAGCATTCAATGCTACAAGCTGTACCATATCATTATTATTTTCTTCTGTTCTGCCCCAAATATGTGCTCACAAACTCATGGATGTGCAGCTGCCAATCACTGCCCTCATCCTGCCCAACTGCCAGCCCATAGGAAAAGCTGCATGGCCAGCCACTCAATCACATGATCAATCAGCTGCCCATATAATGCATTGGTGTACCCTGTGACACATTAGCACAGCACAATCATGCAACCACTCTGTACATGGCCCATTTCTGCCCCCTCTTCCAATGGCCCCCTGCTGGATCAGCCAGTTTGTTGATGTTTTTATTAAATCCATTGTATTTGTTGTGTTATATTGTTGTCATTTTGCTTTATGGGGTGTGCAATAGGTCAGTTTGTGCACTTGTCAAAACAGGTAGGTTTTGAAACAGGATGTAGGCCATTTCTTTTAGCCCATGCAGACAACCCCTAAGATTCTGGGAGACCTGAAATCACCACTCAGCTTTGGAAACCCAGTTCATGAATCTGGGCAAGTCGTACTTTCTCAGCCTCAGAGGAAGGCAAGGGGAAACCTGCACTGACGAAATCTTACCAAGAAAACCCCTTCATAGATTTGCCATAAGTTGGAGCTGGCTTAAAGGCAAATAGCAACAACTACAGTTTCTCCTAGAAACGTTCAGATGTTGTGATTCAACTCACTTGCCTTTCAAGTAGATTGTGGGACTTCCCTGCCCAGTTTGACTTTTTTTTTCTATTTCTCCTAAATCTAGAAGTGGTTAAAGTGAGTTATGGAGATTTCTGGCTTTTCTCTTTTATTTTGGCAGTGCATGCACTGACAGAGGGTCCCAGGACATAAAATTGCCCCCTCCACCAGCTGTATGTTCCAACCTCTCTTCAAGAGCCAGACAAATAACCAGTTTGACTGCATTAAAAGGGAATCTTGCCTCACTTTTAGAACTCTGTCAACAAACATGTATCCAGGAGTAAACAACTAGCTTATATTAGGAAAGGCAAAAGGGCTTTTGACAAGATCCCTCACCAAAAGGATATAAGAAAACCTGGTATTCATAGTCAAACTAGCCCTACCATTAGGTACTGTGAGGCAACCATTGTAAATGCCAGTGCAATGTCTGATATCCAGCCAATACTCTCTCTCTTGGAAGACAGAGCTTTGTGTACCACAAAACCTATGGGACACCACCACCCCATCTGCTCATGATTCTCTGTGGATTCTTACCTCTGGACCAGCTATATTTAATATCTCCTTGTTTTGTCCTTTTTGGCTTTAATTACATGGACTATTTTCTTTGTGTAATGACTTCTGGGCTGGCTTAGGCCTTGCCCTTGCACTTTCCTTTATCTTCCATAAACTTCTTATATTATTTGTGCATTACCAAAACTGGCTCAACTAGCTGCTTCCTCTACAAAAGCCTCTGTCTCTGGGCACTTGCTCTCTGCAAGCATAGGCTACTTTATTGGGACACGAGTGACCTATGGGAAGCCAAATTCCTACTCCTGCAATAGGTTTTATGTATGTTTGTCCCCCAGAACAAACTCAAACCATTGCACTCCCAAATTACAGATTCAATATTTTGAATATGAGTTCATCTGATACTGAATTTAGAGTTTCCCTAAGAAAATGTTTATCATATATGAGCTGTTCGGCAGTGAGAAATGACAAAATATTGTCTCCCTGTCATCTCATGATTCTATTTTATTATATGCTGATAACACAGGAGGAGGCATAAAGTCTGTTCCTCCTTCCATTAAACAAAAGGGCAGGCATCATAGAGTTTCAGTAGTATCAGATCTTCCAAAATGGCTCTATCACAAAAGTAAAATGTTGGTTTATACAACTTGACAGGAATGTTTACACACTGCATTTTAAAAAAATAAAACTAGGTATGTCAGAGTTTAAAATGTCAAATTGTAGGTGATGTAGGAGTCCACTTATTAATTTGTCACCTCAGGGGAAGGGAAAGGCTGGGCAGTTTTGGGGTGGGCTGGGCTGGTGGTGGAAAGACCTGATCAATGTAAACAAAGAGTTGCTTTGACTTAAGTGAGACTCTCCTTCCCCTCAAGACCAGCTTCAGGACATTTTCATAGAAGCTTTCTTTATCTCTTGACAGTGTGAAACACTTTACCTGCAAATTGACTTGTGCGTAAAAGGAAGCCATCATTCATGCTAATGGACCCCCATCAGCCTGCTTTCACTGTTCCATGATACCCTAGAGCAGAAATGGGAAGCCTTTTAAGCCCAGGGCTTAGTAAAAGGTTTTAGCAGCTCTAAAATGCTTACCTTCTTTTGCATACACATTTCAAGCCACTAAGCAACACACACGCTTTTACAGCTGGCCAGTGTAAACTAGCTTTTAAACAGATTCTGTTGTAATTTTTTATGGACATCCATTTCCTGCATTACAAAAGCATATTTCCAATGCATATTTACAAATGTAAAGAAAAAGAAAAACAGTTTTCTGAATCTTTACTGCGCTTCATGATAGAAGGAGTAAGAAATTTGAACTGTCTCCTTTGTTTTATATCAACCATTTTAACTTGTAGGCAAAATGAAGAAGCTGAAAGTAACATTAGAAAAAGTCCCATTGTCATGATTAAATCTGAAGGAAAGGTGCTAACACAAAAGTATAATTAAGCACTTCTATCTAATATTAGCTTTTTAACATTATTGCAATAATTTATTAATTCAAAAAGGTCTCCTGCTAGAAATAAATTCACATATGGAGACAGAAATATATACATGAAAACAATAAATGGGCTAGCAACTAATAATAATAATAATAATAATAATAATAATAATAATAATAATTTTATTTGTATACCGCCCTATGGCGAACCAATCCGGGTGGTGAACAAGAATAAAATACATACAATCTAAAACAACATAATTCCCTCCTCCCTTTTTCTCATTTTCAGTTTTTATCCTGAGCAGAAACACTAACCAAAATCAAGAGGAAAATATAATCTACCTAGCTGGGAAAAGTTGGAAAAAGTTGGAAGCAATGAAGAATCAAAAACAGTAGGCAGATTTGGATTAGGCAGAAGAAATGAAGCAGGTGAGTGTCTGATAGATTTTTGTGAAACCAACAACCTGTTCATTGCAAACACATTTTTCATATAACCAGAAGGAAGGCTATACACATGGACATCACAATAAAATAACATAATTCAAGACCAGGAAGAAATAAAAAGACATTGGATGGAATGCATAGAATTATACAAAAGATATGACAAAATGAAGGACCATGGCCTGAAGAGCCATATGAAGATGAACTCCATATTCTAAAAGTGAGGTGCAAACTGCATTAAGAGAAATAGCAAAAAACAAATCACTAGGAACAGATGATATTCCAATTGAACTGCTGCAATCCACATTGGTAGAGTGAAATCTAGTGCTAACCAACATATGTCAACAGATATGGAAAACAAAACAATGGCCAACAGATTGGAAGCAATCAGTATACATCCCCATCCACAAAAAAGAAGACACAAGAGACTGCAACAACTAAAGGACCATTGCACTGATCTCCCACACAAGCAAAATCATGCTCAAAATTCAGCAACATAGATTTCAACCGTACATGGAGAGAGAAATCCCAGAGGTTCAAGAGGCATCCAGGAAAGGAAGAGGCATGAGGGACCACATTGCAAACATGTGGTTAATGGAGTGCACCAGGGAATTCCAAAAGAAAATCAGCATGTGCATTAGAGACTATAGAAA
>CM034701.1:286009265-286025258 GCA_020142125.1 Phrynosoma platyrhinos
TTCCTCTCCTCTTCTTCCTCTTCCTCTTGTTCTTCCTTCTCTCCTTTTACTCCTTCTTCTTCTTCTTTCTTCTTCTTCCTCCTCCTCCTTCATTTGTATTCCCCTTTCCTCCCGACAACGGGACTCTACCTCAGCTAACATATTTAAAATAACACAAGCTAAAAACAATACAAAAGCATTAAAAAGTATCCGTATAAGTTTTTTAAAAACCAATTAATTCACGGAGTTAAAACTATTAAAAACAGTAAAATAAATTTGTACCAACCTTAAAAACACAACCGCACAGCATTAAAAGCCCAAGTTTGTAGTGAGAAAGAAAGAGAAAGAAAAGACTGATAGGACATAAATATTTTGACCTGCCCTGGGAAGGAGAGCAAGGAGGAAGCCACCATGGCCTCTGCATCCTCACTATAGAAATAATCCAGTTCGAGACCACTTTAACTGCCCTGGCTCAATGCTAAGGGAATCTTGGCATTTGTAGTTTGTTGTGCCACCAGAGCTCTCTCTGACAGAGAAGGCTGAATGTCTCACAAAGCTACAGATCCCAGAATGCCCTAGCATTGAGCCAGGGCAGTTAAAGTGGGCTCAAACTGGATTATTTCTGCAGTGCGGATGCAGCCTAAGAAGGGCATTCCAGAGTTTGGGAGCAGCCCTCTCCCTTGTTTTTCCCAAAGGAGCCTGAGAAGGTTCATAAAGGGAGGCAGGGTCTTTCAAAGGACTTGAACCCAAGCTGGAGGCTGTGCCAAGCAAGCAAGCAAGCAAGGCACATATTTTAAAAAACGCTATAGAGGCAGCCTTTTCTTAATGCCCACAGCATGGCTTTTTTCCTTTTGCTCTGTCTACACGATTTCCTTTGCCTGATGAAGAAGCCAGTGAGTTTCCAAAGCTGGCGTCCTACTATTCTTGGCTTTTTTGCGCTTGCTTACTCAGTGGTCCAAAAAAGGCATCGTTAATGTCGATTTTGGCTGCATCTGCACCGCAGAACTAATCCGGTTTGAACTGCCCTGGCTCCATGCTATGGAATTCTGGGAAATGGTAGTTTGTTGCACCGAACCGTGGTGTCAAACCGGATTATTTCTGCAGTGTGGATGCAGCTTTGGTTTAGTGGTCCACAGGGCTAGTTCTGTATGTATTTAAAGAAGGGAAGGCCCAAAAAAAATTGCAGGTACTTGGAAGAAAACAGAGGTCCGTTGAAGGAGAAGGAGAAAGAGAAAGAAGAGGAGGAGAAGGAGAAAGAGAAGGAGAAGGAGAAGAAAGAGAAAGAGAAGGAGAAGGAAGGAGAAGGAGAAGGAGAAGGAGAAGGAGAAGGAGAAGAAGAAGAAAGAGAAGGAGAAGGAGAAGAAAGAGAAGGAGAAAGAGAAAGAGAAGGAGAAGAAAGAGAAGGAGAAAGAGAAGAAAGAGGAGAAAGAGAAAGAGAAGGAGAAGAAGGAGAAGGAGAAGAGCCCCAAAACAGAAACCCTGGGTATCCCCTCCTTTCCCATAAATCTCCAACTCCATTAACTCGGAATCAAGTCCCGTGAAAGTGCCCAGGAAGGACCGCAGCCTTGGTTGAAAGTTAAGGTCTGTTGTAATGAGGGTTTCCCCTGAGATTAACGCGTTCCAGGTCAGCCTCCGTTACAACTTTCCCTCCACATCTAATTAATGACGTTTCTGGGTTTCAGTGGGTCCAGTCACACCGTGAAGTTTGTTGCTGTTGTCTGCCTTCCAGTCGTTTCCGATCCTAAGTGCGATCCTAAGGCGAGCCTACCACTTGGACAGGGTGACTACACGTCCTCCTTTTTCCGGACCTACATTTCAACCTTCTCTCCAGGAAGAATTCCAAAACGTCCTCCATTTTGAGCATGACTAAGAAGCCTGAATTTATATTTCTATGAGTGTTTTAGTTTTTAGTTTTTGTTAGGTCCTTGGGACGTCCTCCATTTGAGCATGACTAAGGAGCATGGGTTTACATTCATAGGAGCGTTTGTAACTTTTCCTCCACTTTGAGCATGACTAAGAAGCATGAATTTATATTTATAGGAGGATTTTTAGCTTTTACTTTATGTCCTACATTTTTCTTCAAAGTCCTCCATTTTAAGCATGACTAAGCAGCATGGATTTGCATTTCTAGGAGTGTTTTGAGCTTTTATTTTGTAAGTTCCTACATTTCTTTCTGGATGATCCTCCATTTTGAGCATGACTTAAGGAGCATGAATTTATATTTATAGGAGTGTTTTTAGCTTTTATTTGGTAAGGTCCTCCACTTTCTTTTTCTGGAATGTCCTCCATTTTGCAGTGCCTTGTTCTCCTTTGCAGTTTTGACATCTGGTCATGGGGTTTCTGGGGCTGAGAGTGTGTGACTCACCCAAAGTCACCCAACAGGTTTCCCTGGCTCAGCAGGGGCATTGCACCCACATCTCCATAGTCATAAGTCCAAAACACACTGCAGAAATAATCCAGTTTGAGACCACTTTAATTGCCCTGGCTCAGTGCTAGGGAATTTTGAGAATTGTAGTTTTGTGAGATACTGAGCCTTCTCTGTCAGAAAGTTCTATTGTCACAATAAACTACAATTCCCAGGATTTCCTAGCAATGATCCAGGGCAGTTAAAGTGGCTTCAAACTGGATTATTTATCCAGTGTTTTGGACCATAGTCCACTGCTCAAGCCACACCACTCCAGCTCTAAACTTGGGAAATGGAGGGCCTTTACAGACTGCCAGAAATAATGCAGCTTGAGGCCACTTTAATTGTCCTGGCTCAGTGCTAAGGAATCATGGGAACTGTAGTTTATTGTGGCACCAGAGCTCTCTGACAGAGAAGGCTCAATGTCCCCTCCCCAAAAATACAATTCCCATGATTCCCTAGCACTGAGCCAGGACAGTTAAAGTGGACTCAAGCTGCATTATTTCTGGCAGTCTGTAAAGACCAGGAGTCAGCCAAAAGTCTCTGCGTAGTTCTTCAGTGGAGCTGGAAGGGCTGGTCCTCCTATAAAGGGGGTAGCCCACTCTGGCTTCTAAAAGAATCATTGCAGTACCCACATATGATAATGGTGATGTGTGTGAAAATCTTTGTGTTATTACACGATATAGACGGGAGCATAGCACTATGCTCCTGTCTTTTTTTCACTGTATAATAATGTCCAATGTACCAAGCTGTATGGAAATTATCTGGCATCTCAGTTGTGAACTTATTTCTTTTATGGGTTTCAATGGGATGGATGGATCCAGTTTTAGCCATGCTCAGAATAGGGCCACTGAAATTAAGTTGGCTATTCCTAATCAAAGTCCCATTGATTTCAGTGGGCCTACTCAAGATTCAACCCAGTAGATTAAGGCCTAAATCCCATTGTTAGTTCCAAACAGAGTAGACCTACTGAATCATTGGGAATTACCTACATGTTAATTCATTGTTCAACAACTGATTGTGAAGTTATTCAAGCAGGATTCAGGCCTTTACTTCCAGCTGGGCTCCAAGTGGATTTAAGCAGAACCTTGGTATGATTAAACTTTTAAGTCGTTTGTGAATCACATTCATAGTTGCTTAGCAGTTCTTGAAAACAGACATGGTGTTTATACCCTTCCAAGCTGCTTCTCAGACTTTCTCTTAAATTATACAGAACAGGCAGAGCTTCATTTATCACTCCTGAAAATACCATCATCTTTGCCAGAAACCCTAAGGGAAGTGTTAAAACAGCAAGTGCGTTTCCTCAGAGTTAAGGTACATGACCTTCACTGCAAAGCTACAATGACCCCCTTTGACAAAGCAAGATAAAACTTGCTTTGCTCTTTTTAAAATACCTGCTAGTTCACAGATGCAGGGAACCACAAGTCCTGAGAGTTCTACCATTTTGCTACATCCACATTGTTTTGCAGGATTTTAACTGCCATAATAAGTGGCAGATGGATGCTCACTCCCTTAAGAAGATGCTTGCTGGGAGATCCAGCTTTTTTGGCGGGCAGGTGAGATGTCTGTCTTCTTTATTTCTCCAGATGGGACAAATGCTTTATAATAATTGTGAGAACCATTTCCTGTCTTCCTTTAACAACAAAAAAGTACCGGTATTTTATATTTTCATTGCATATTCTCACTGCCTCTGGACACGGTGAGTGTCAATGCAACACCTTAAATCTAGGAAACAGATAACTCAGCTAGCCTCGATTACTTTATTGGAAAGATTTCCATTTAGCCTGCCTTGATCTCCTCAACAGAATCTTGCTGCTTCTCCTATTTTTCCTTTTTTAAAAAAGGTGTCAGGTCTTACACTAACAGTTCAGCGCTCCATGGGAAAAATTGTATTTACTTAAAATCACATTGTATTTATGGCTGATTGTTGTTGTTTTTTATTAGTCTTTAAAAAATGTTTCTCACTTTAGCAGTAATCCAGAAGGAATAGTGTCTCCTTGGTCTATAACAGGAAATCCAAGTACAAGGAAAGAAACTATTTTGACTGATTCAGGTCCAAAAAAAAATCTCTTCAAATGAATTTCAGAGGGTTGAAGTCAGATGTAACTCCACATAGACTGAACTCACTGATGTTGATGGGAGTTAAGGCATTACTAATTTAAGTTCCATTGATTTCAGTGGGTCTCCTCAGAGCATGACTAGGCCTGGAAGCAAAGCAGAACAAAATAAATTTATTACTTCCTGTTTTAATGCAAGACACTTCCATTTTAATATTCTTGTTAGTAGAAGCAGCAGCTTTATTCTTTGGTTCCTCTGACACACAGATGTTATATCTGTGTTTGTCCAGCATATTCACCAGACTATGGTAAATAATGCTGGCATCATGGGAACAATCCTCAGTGAAATTAAGGACTCTTGAAAATAATGTCATCAACCCACAGTTATCACAACCAGAATTCAAATTGTCACAAGAGATTCGGCATAACAAGGTATACTCATGCTTGGGCTTGAAGACATCTTGTCAATTCTGAGATCTGTTGCTATTATCTAGTTCTGTGTTACTGCAGCATATTACTCTGTACTGCCTCTGGAGAAGTGGGTTTATATCCAGGAAAGCTCATGCTAAAATAAAAACCAGTAGATCTTAAAAGTTCTGCTGCTGCTGCTTTTGTTGTGTACCTTCAAGTTGTTTCTGACTTATGGAAACCCTAAGGTGAACATGTCGTATGGTTTTCTTGACAAGTTTACTCAGAGAGAGTTTGCCATTGTCATTCTCTGAGGCTGAGAGAGTGTGTTCTGCTACATTCCTTTTTTATCCCTACCCCTCCCTTCTTCCTTTCTACGCTGCAAGAGACTAATACTGTTACTTCTTTGAAAACTTTGCTGTGGTGAGTACAATCTTGGTTGTATCCTCTGTGCATTTTTCCAGAGCATAAAACCCATTGAATTCAGTGGGATATACTTCAGAGTGCCGTATTTTCCAGCGTATAAGACGACCCGCATATAAGACGACACCCCCCCCATTTTTCCAGTCAAAATGTAGAGTTTTAGCACCTCTATCCTCATTATCCTTATCTCCGGCCTATAAGACGACCTCCCCCACTTTAGCCACAGATTTTGCAGGTAAAAAAGTAGTCTTATACGCAGGAAAATAAGGTAGACATGCAAAGTTTGAATAGTAAGTCTATGTCTGTATTTTCCTTGCCACATACACCTCTTGCTTGTATGGGGCTAGTCTCACACATAACATTTTAAAATGTTGGGGCTTTGTTTTGTTTTTTACAACACTTTTTACTCTTTTCTTTTCTTGATAGCCATGACTCCCTAATGGATTTAAATTTAATAGCAAAGATAACATTTCTGTCATGTAATATGTGCAAGCAAACTGGAATCAGAAAGAGCTGGAAAGGTTTTCATGAAGCTCAAGCTCAGTTAAGATAGGGCTATTTTACACAACACAGAGATTAGCCCAAGCTCACCAGTAACTATATCTTGAAGAAGAACTGCAGCATACCCTAAATCCCTGGTGAATATACCTTCAGGATATATAGCTTTTGGCACTGGTCTGTGGCACTGATAGGTTACATTTTGAGGATTACAGTTAAAATATTGTACACATAAAAATACAAGTCTGAGGTTGCCCTTGGAAGTATCCTTCTTATGTATTAGTTAATGCTCACAAAAATGTTGAATTGGCTTATCCCACTTCATATCCTAAGTGTACATATATAGAAACATTCTGTCAGAGGTGCTTATCCATATGGTGAAACAAAATAAGGGAATGATATCTGGCGATAGTCTAGGTCCAAAACTCAGAGGATTGTTCTTGGAAAATTCTCATAGATTCATGCTGAAATCCAGTATAATTTTCAATGGGTCAATGAGAATGGTACATAAACTTTAGCCTAAAGATGTTTGGAGAAATAATGCTAATTCTGAATCTTTAAGAAAAAACACCCTTACAGAGTGTACAGCTAAGTATACAGCTAAAGGAAGATGTTGGGAATCCAGGACTATGGAACACAAGTAGCTTCCACATTTTCTTATGCAGCCAGCAATGGAAATGACTCAACATCTTTCTCTTCCTGTTACACATAATTCTGAAGCTTTCACATAATCCAATGTAATCTGTTGTCGGGAATGTTTGTTCATATACCATGATAGTTAGAAAGATAATATTTATTGTTATCAGCATTTGCCTAATTCAGGGGAAACCCATACTATGATGTCCATGAACAAGCTAAGGCCTTTTATTTCTGTAGGGATTTCTTTCCCTGAAGGAGATATAGAGAAAGTCTTTGATATGCCAGAACAGCACATCAGGGAGGGAGGAAAGAAGACAGAAATGTGACACTACAGTACTGAGAAAATTTTCCTTCTGCTGATGATCCTGTACACATGTTTTCACTACATGCGAAGATTAGTACTGAAAAGTCAAAATTGTTTTGAGAAGCAAATTGGTGTTATTACATTGTACACTGAAATGTTACCAGCTTTGTTAACTGGATTCATATATTTTACATTAGAAATATAACATCATCTCTTTCCATTGTCTTCAGTGCTGACCATACATGAAATAATGACGCACAAAGGGAGCTTGGAGATACACATGAATCTGGGAAACACCTACACTGCAGAATTAATGTAGCTTGACACCACTTTAACTGCCCTGACTCCATGCTGTGGAATTCTGGGATTTGTAGTTTTGTGAGCTATCTGGCCTTCTCTGTCAGAGAGCTCTGGCCAGATAGCTCACAAAGTTTGCCACAACAAACTACAAATTCCAGGACTCCATAGGATGGAGCCATGACAGTTAAAGCAATGTCATACTGCATTAATTCTGCAGTGTAGCAGCAGCCTGAGAGGCTACCTTATGTATACTGAGCCAGATCCTTGGGGGCTGATAGTGGCTGTTGTCCGTGGGGTGATGAATCCATTCTAGGTTTGTTGATTGTATTTGAAGGATAGGGTTCAGCACCTTGGATATCTCCTTGGACTAAAGTCTGGAGTGGATTCAACATCCTACTGCTGCTCTTTGGAAGCTTTTCAAAGCATAACTTGATATACTGGATATACCGAGGCAGAGGGGCGGGGTATAAATAAATTATTATTATTATTATTATTATTATTATTATTATTATTATTATTATTATTATTATTATTATTATTATTATTATTATTTTCCAGGAACTGAAGGTGGGCATTTCACCATGGAAAGTTTGAAGTTTGTGTTCCACCATAGCTCCTTCCAGAACTTAAAAAATGTTTTTGTTTTTAGCATCTACCAGTCAAAGTGTCCATTTTACTTCATTTAATGACATAGCTGCAAGCTGATATGCACATTCATACACCCAGATCTATACACTCACTCTCTTAAACTATTGTTGTGCACCTTCTAGTAATTTCTGACTTATAGAAACCCTAAGATGAACTTATCACAGAAGTGGGTTTTATTAGATTTGTCCAGAGGGGGTTTGCCTTTGCCTTCCACTGAAGTTAAGAGAGTGCGACTTGCCCAAGATAATTCAGTGGGTTTTCATGACTGAATGGGGATTCAAACCCTGAACTCCAGAGTACTAATCCAGAGCTCAAACCACTATACCACACTGGTTGTCATACTCCCCTAAATAACCTTATAGTATTTTGTTAGCTTAGGAGTATGATTTTGTAGTCTCACATCTGCATGAACAGAAACAACACAATGTTGATGTTCCTCACAAGTCTGAGCAGAACAGATACATAATATCTGCAAAGGACCAGAGTGAGTACAGATGCAATCACATTGTAAGATAGCTTGGTACATTGTTTGGGGGTATGCAGAATGAAAGCAATTGCTTTTTTAAAAGAAGAAGAAGAAAAAGACACCCACACCCAAAATAGAAGTGCTGGATTTTCAGCATCATGTGTTGAGTTTTGCGTTGTAATACATTGTTATGGCCTGAACACAGGAAGAGGAAATACTTCTTGATACCATCACGAAGAGCTTATTTTTGCCATATTTGCACTGGGCTATTATATATGGAATATTTCTTTAAAATCTCAATGGGAATTCTCCATATGGTAACGGTTACTCTTTCCTTTTTTCACAAAAGGTAATGAGGAGTGACTTACAGAAGAACTGACACCTGGTTAAAACAATAGAGAATTCTGGTTTACATTATTTGATAACACAGTATGTAAAAGTTGTTTTGGCACAGTCAACAATGCCTGAGACAGGAAAACACAGAACACTTATCTTTGCCCCCCAGTCTGTAAATGTAGCCCCTGACTCAAGTACTGATAAGAACAACAAGATTTTGCTACATTTCAGTTAGGAAATACTATTTCAGGCAAAATTTACATTTGACTATTTTTTTCTTTTTTTTCTTTCTTTCTTTTTTTTTGGGGGGGGGTTCATTCAAAATAGATTAAATTAGTACTAAATTGAAATGTAGATGTTTTTCAAAGATTGCCTTATTCCATCCTTCCCTACTCCCAGACTCTTATTAGGCTACAACTGTCATCAGCTCAGTCCCACATGTCTAATGGTCAGGAATGGGATATTTGTATTCCAAAACATCTGGAGGACACTAGGTTTCAAGAGGGTTGCCCAACACTAGCTTATTCTGTCTTCCAGCCCTGCACACTCGTGTGCAAAATATTCCTATACATGTATACACAGAAGTATGTCTTACTGGATTCAGGGCCTCATTCACATGTAAGCCTGTATGTTATAGCACGCCTTCCAAGTCAACACATAGATACATAGGTATGTGTGCAGACAGTTTTTGAATGAACAAACATGCTGCACAATGAACATGAGTTTTAAATGAAATTAGTGCAATTTATAACCTGTGGACAGAAGTTCTGTACATATATTGAATGGAGCTTACTCCCATGTACAATACTCGCAAAGCATCACATTATTTTTCACTTTTTTTGTTGCCTTTACATCCTGTCTTTTCTGCAACAATCTCAAGTAAATGGTTCTCCCTTCCCATTTTTTTTAAATTTTCACAACAGCCCTGTGAGGGCAGTCAGGCTGAGAAAGAGTGACTGCCCAAACATCCCCAATGAGTTTCCTGTCTCAGTGGCAATTTGAACCCAGATTTCCCACCTCCCAGTTCAACACAGCAGTACACAACACTGCCTTTCAAATAATATTACAGTATTAAATCCAGATTCTCTGAACATCTCTTTTGTCTTTTGTCCTTAATTTAGACTTCTTCTTCTTCTTTTAATAAACTGGCTAGAGATCCACTCAGCAGAAAGACAAAAGGGAAGTGGGGAGGGGAGAATGAGAACATCCAAACATCTTCAAACAGCTCCCCAAGCCATTTTTTAAATACAAAATAAAACAAATAACCCATTGGGCATATCTGAACCCTCAAACACAAAGGAAGACTTTAGAACTTAAAATTTTATTTGGAAACATATATTTTTGTCACGAATTTTATATAACTGCTGAAACAGAATGCTTTAATGCAGCATTTGTGGTATAAAAGCACCCTGCTGCCGTAGCAGTCTTTTGGCACAGACTGTGGGGGCACCATGAAAATTAACCAATTTATTATAGTCCAGGTTTTAATGGACTATAGCCCATCTCACCAGATAAACAGAGTGTTAGTTAGAATTTAAAGTACATATACAGTACACATGTCTGGAACTGGGACTGTAGTCATCTCTAGTGTAAAGAGAAATTAAATGCAGAAAAGCACTGACAATGACAATCATATTAACATTGGCTGTTTACTTGGATGGACATCTACTGGGATTACTGTAACTGGGCCTCTTCTTTGGCCACATCCCGGTTGAAGAATTCTGTGCCATGGGAGTTTCAATTGGTCTCCTTTCTTTTCTTTTTAAATGCTTTCACCAGCATGCTTTAAAAATAAAACTAAACTTTACATTTAAAGCTATTTATCAGGCTTGCCCTCTTTTGTTTTAATTGCTTTACTGTTGGTGGTTTATTTATTTAATTGTAGTTTGACTATTGTTTGCAGCTTTGATCATTAATCTGGTAAATGGAAAATCAGAATATAAATTATTCTAATGATGGTGGTGGTGAGGATGATGATGATAATGACTACTATTATTATTATTATTATTATTATTATTATTATTATTATTAACTCATCTCTTCCCAAGGCTTGATATGTGGTATAACATGAATTAATTCACATACAACCATTAAAGCATATAAGTTAAAACACATAAACATGAGACACATTAAAATCATCCAACATAAAATTTAAAATTTACCCATTTAAAAATCATAGTTTAAAATTGGCTGGGTAGGCCTACTGGAAGAGCTAGGTCTTAAATGCTGTTCTGAATTCAGACAGCATGTTCAGCTGTCAAATTTCTCCTGGCAGGTCATTTCACAGTCAAGAGGTGGCCTATGAAAATATCCTCTGGGTGACAATTGCCAGTCTAGTCTTGACTGGTTGAAATAAATGTTCTTCAGAGGATCTAAGTGTATGTAGCAGATGATACAGGAGGAGTTGACCTCATAGGTAACCTGACCAAAACCATGTAATAACCAGCACTGTGTACTTTGCCCAGACTAACTGGCAGCCAATGGAGTGATTTTAAAACATACATGTACTGCATGTGTATATGTACATACATACATACAATAAAGTAAAACAATTGCAAGTGTTTAAAATTAAAATATACATTTATTAAACAAATGTATATTTGCTGAGCAGAGGGGCGGGTTACAAATAAATTATTATTATTATTATTATTATTATTATTATTATTATTATTATTATTATATAACAAGCAAAACATGTGCTTAAATTTCTCCCATTGAAATCCAGGAAAGCTAAAGTATTTAGCTTTGTTTCATTCAATCCCTTTATATGTATTAAATGTGAGAAAAAGAAGGTACGCTCTAAGGGCACAATGAGCACTATAAAACAGGTCTACTGGGTGCTGGTATTTTAGGATGTGCTTTTATATAACAAAAGGGGATTAGAGAATGCTTGGATTAATGGGGAAATTAACAGTTTAAAGGAAATTCTTTTCATGCAAGACATAATTATGGCATGGCACTCCCTACCACAGGAGACTGTAGAGGCATTATTGAATCAGAAAGAAATTAAACATTTATGGGCAGGACTTTTAACTGCAGTTTCAATAACTACAGAACATAACTGAAGGCTATCAAGCCTCAGCACTCCAAGCTTCAACCTGGTTGCAAAAATAATTATTCTTTTACCAAAGCATTACTACTACTACGACTCCTTTTCCTTTGCTTTTTTTATTTTTACCAGAAATACTATTACCGGCATCTATCATAGAAAGGAGTGACTTTTAAATAAGATCCTCTTTTGAATGCCCAGACTTTTATTGTCTTTTTGTGTTCAAAGCCACTCTTTCATGTAACATAATGTTTGTGGAACCTCAGAGACGTCTCATTCATTCCCATTGCCTCCTGTTACTTTAAAAAGGAGGGGAAGGGATATGAGCCAGCCACTCATCCTGATGCATCATCTCCATGTTGTTTTGCAATATCCATATGCTACACTCAGCAAGACATGACGCAGGCTATACTGACTATAACTGTTGTTTTTATTATGAGATTTCCTTAGGGAATGTATGTGGCTGCATGAAACTGTGTTAAGGAACATGAGAGATGTTACTCCTGGTGTGTGGTGTTGACAGAGGCCCAGATGGCTTGCTAATATAACTCATGCTAACATTCTTAATGTATTTTTGCTATTCTGGCTGGGAGAATGATCTGTGAAACAGCAAGTTCTTCCTTCCAATCATATCTCAGCCCTTCTTAAGCCTTAGGTCTCCTATCTGTAATATGAGGACAATGATACTGGCTTGTAAGTGAAGTTCATCAGTGAAATCCTTTTGTGCTCTTACAAGACCTCAAAGTGCATTTATGCTCCAAAACACACTGCAGAAATAATCCAGTTTGAGACCGCTTTAACTGCCCTGTCTCAGTGCTAGGGAATCCTGGGAATTGTAGTTTATTGTGGCACAAGGACTGTCTGACAGAGAAGGCTAAATGTCTCACAAAATGACACTTCCCAGAATTCCCTAGCATTGAAACAGGGCAGTTAAAGCGGTCTCAAACTGGATTATTTCTGCAATGTGTTTTAGACCCATATCCTTTTTGAATGAGAGATGACTAACAAAGTAAATATTCATTATCCAGTTTTAGGGACAATTATTAGTTTTATGTTGTAGATATTAACATTTATAAATTTAATTTTGCCATGCTTCTCTGCACTGTGTAGTTTTTTTTAAAAAAAAAACTGTGCCAAGGACTGTTTGCAGACCAAAATTTTTTTGGCAAAAAAATTACATTTGGGTTTGTTTTTTTTTTTGTACAGAAAACAGCATTTGCTGTACAGGCATGTTCTCTTCTGCACAAATATGACCTTTTCTATTTTAAAAAATAACTTGTTCTCTGTACTCAAAATGTTGCTTTTTATTAACCCTCCCCACATGCATTCTTTAGAAAGAATAAGTCCTAAACAAAAACTGTCCAGTATTTTCCACTTTTTGTCTATATTTGAAAATTATTTCCATCCATCCCCCTTTAACATTTCTATATTGCCTCATATCTAAACAGAATCATTTGCATAGTTACTGGACAGCATTCATTATTATTGAAGGATAGAGAAATATATATAGAGAGAAAGAGGTAAAGTACAAACATTTCATGGTAGAAAAGGAATGGATCCCCTCACTGCCAGAAATATAGAATGTGTTGTTGTTGTGTGCCTTCAACCTATCATAGGATTTTCTATGAAGTGTGGAAAAAAATATTCTCATCTGAATTTGAGGCATCATTCAAGATCTTAAAAATAGACTCCTTGCTATGGCCCGTATTTTCCTGGGAATTGAAAAGATTCTTCCTTAATCTATAATCCCAGTTTTTCAGAAAGTGAGAATGATAGAAGATAGGCAATGATATGAAAAGTGAGGAAAGAAAGCCTTTAATGCCATCAGTTAATCAAATCACCTGGATGAAAATGGACAAGATTATAGACAAATGGAGTTGCAATTATGCAAAGAATTCAGGATTTGTCTCCCTAATCAATTTCTTTTGCCATTCCAACATAAATATTATCTCATGATCACCAAGTCTAGGCCACAAAAATAATTATTTTATAATGTTAAAAATGCTTGTACTCCAAACGTGAAAAAAACCAAACACTAGGACAAATGTATCTCCACTCTAAACAGGGGTTATGCAATTTACATGCAAGGATTTTGTGACAAGTCTTCATTAGTAGCCCTTTTCTAGAGAGAATTGGTAGCCAGGAATTCATGAGGAAGAAATCACTTGTGTGCTTCCCTGTAGTGACATTGCAAGGAGTGTCCCATGTAATATTTTAATTACAAGTTCCCCAAGGGTCTATCATTTGAGAAGCCCTTCACCAAACAGAAAGAAAGCCTTCCAGAAACAATGGGAGTGTATTATATCACTCCTCATGAATCTGATCTTGAAAGAGTTAATTAAAATTAAAATTCCCTCTGCTGACTCTGTTTTCGTCAAACCTGCATTTCCAACTAAGCATTGACCATAATTATCCAAATGGATTTTTCTTCAGCCAGGAGGTATTTTTTTTCTTCATCTTACTTTTATACAGGTTGAGGATCCCTTATCCAAAATTCCACAATTCAAAATATTCCAAAATCCAAAATTGTCCATATGAGATGCTGAGATAGTAACCCCTTTGCTTTCTGATGGTTCAGGGTACACAAATTTTGTTTCATGCACAAAATAAAATTACTTCAGGCTGTGTGAATTAGGTGTATACAAAACATAAATTAATTTCATGTTTTGACTTGGGTCCCATCATTAAGATATCTCATTATGTATATGAAAATATCTGAAAATCCAAAACACTTCTGGTCTGAAGCATTTTAGACAAGGGAGACACAACCTGAATTAGAATATAGAAAGTAAATGTTTAGAACATAGAATGTAAATGTTTGGCCTCCACCTTGTTGTCCTTCCAAGAGCAGGTAAAAACCTTTCAGGAATACTTTTAGCAATGGGAACCACTCTGGGCCCCATTTTAGGAAGAAAATCTGGATAGAAATCTAATAAACACATAAATAAGTAAACTGACATGTGTGGCTGCATACCAGGAAATGAGAATTCTCTTGAGAAATGTCTGCAATGGGATCTTGCAGCACCTTTGAGACTAACTGAAAGACTGAAGTTAGTAGCATGAGCTTTCCTAGACTTCAGCCTACTTCCTCAGATGCATTTGGTGGAGAAGGCTCAAGTCTAGGAAAGCTCATGCTACTAACTTCAATCTTTCAGTTAATCTCAAAAGTGCTGCAAGATACTGACTATATACTGATTTTCTCAAGAGGTTTCCCACGCCTTGGTAGGCGTGGGAATCCTTTCTTCTTTCAATTTCTTTCTTTCAGTTAGTCTCAACTTCTTTCTTTCAGTTGTCTCAAAGGTGCTGCAATATCCCTTTGCATACTGATTTCCCAGACTAACACAGCTATGTCTTTGAATTCTACCATCTTGAGAAAATGGAGGGAACTGGTGGCAGAACACCTCACACACCCTCAACTGCATCAAACTTATGGCATTATATATAAGCTGCCCAGGCATATACCCATCACTATCAGACCCTGCTGAACTGTCACATAATGTTGTTGTATTCAGACATTAGTCTGGAATATCAGTACGCAAAGAGATCTTGTAGCACCTTTGAGACTAACTGTGCGAAACAAGTTGTAGCATAAGCTTTTCTAGACTTCATCTACTTAGACCTAAATCTACGAAAGTTCATGCTACGACGTCTTTTGCACAGTTAGTCTCAAAGGTGTAACAACGTCTCTTTGTGCAGACGCAAAGGGATCTTGTAGCACCTTTGGGGGGTTGCAGACTGCCAGAAATAGTGCAAATTGAGTCCACTTTTAGGATTAGGGTTAGGGAATCATGGGGACTGTAGTTTATTGTGGCACCAGAGCTCTCTGACAGAGAAGGCTCAATGTCCCAGAAAAAAAAACAATTCCCATGATTCCCTAGCACTAACCCTAACCCTAAAAGTGGACTCAATTTGCACTATTTCTGGCAGTCTGCAACCCCCCTTTGAGACTCACTGAAAGAAAGAAACTGAGAGCAGGAGCTTTCCTAGACTTGAGCTTACTCCCTAACATGCATCTAAGGAAGTAGGCTCAGGTCTAGGAAAGCTCCTGCTCCCAGCTTCTTTCTTTCAGTGAGTCTCAAAGGTGCTACAAGATCCCTTTGCACACCACTTTTCTGGACTAACATGGCCATACCTTTGAATCCTACCTGTGTGTTGGGGCTTATTATAGGAAGACTTTTTACCCCAGCCACCATTTTCCTAAGGAAATACAGCATTATTTCTCTAAGGCCAGTGTGTGTGTGTGTGTGTGTGTGTTGAAGTTCCCTCATCTCCTCCCTTTGGCTCCAACCCTTTCTAAAATTCCCTCAGGATGAAGCCTGAGGACCAAAAGCGAAAGTGAATGAATCAGGCGGCTCTTTATTTTATTTTATTTTAATGACATTATTTTATTTTATTTTTAAAAAGAGGGAGACAGGAAAGGAGGGGAGGACTGGGTTCAATCCTAGGGTGCCTTGGTTGGAGAAGATGGAGGAGGATATTGTT
>CM034701.1:286025358-286047646 GCA_020142125.1 Phrynosoma platyrhinos
TCCCAAGCTGAAGGAAGATAATGTTTGTGTAACTAGACACTGAGACTTGCTGTCTGATAGAGAATTATCTCAGACACAGCTTACTTTGAATTCAATGGAGGTGTTTGTTTTTCAGGTTTAAAGCTCCAGACTGAAGAGAAAGAGGTGAAAGAAACCACCTGAAAAGGAACCACCACGAAGATTTTTAATTCCTTCTTTGAAAAGCTGAAGGATTTTGGAGCAGGTGGGACGTGCAGAATTGGAGGTAGGAATAAGGAAGAGAAAGTAATTATCAATAAGGGGGGAATTTCTGGGTTATTTTTTTCTTCAGGAACATTAAAACATACATGCACAGAAAGAAAGAAAGAAAAAACACCCACCAAAACTGTTGTATCTCTTCCTTTTCAGAGAAGCAAATGCTACCAAGAATTAACTTTTTAAAGCGTGGGGACCAGGTCTGAGTAACTGCTCTTGCTCAACCTGTAAATAAAACTGGCTCTGATGACAGTTTTGTCTGGCCTCAGGTTAAAAGAGAACAAAAACTTTTAATTCCTTCCAGGGAGCATCTATTCTTTGGGGGAGGAGGTTGGAGTATGTGGAAGAGACAAGGAGCTTAACTATTAACTTATATTGTTAACTTAGGGAGTCTGAAACTTCTCTTGTCTTTTTAAAACAAATCTTTTTGGGATGGTGAGTTGTTTACTTTTTGGGGGTTTTGACTGTACTCATTCCAAAATTATGGAAGGCAACGTTAATGCCGTTATTGTGTTTAGGCATTAGAAGCCTATATTAATGATCAGTAAAAGTTTTTATATGGCAACAAGACACTTCCTGTTCGCATAGTTCAAACAGTGGGGAACTAACTGGTTTGGAATGGGGGCACTGGGAAGGAACGTGGCCAAGTATATAAGACAGTCTATTAGAAGTTTGTTTGCTTTCCCCTTTTTAGATCATTTGCCGGAAAGCACTAAAAGAAGATTTGGAAAACGTAAGTAAGATGTTCTAACCAAAGATTAAAAATCAAGGCCATGTCATGTGTCTACTTAGTTTATCTCTGTAAACTTTCTCTGTTTGTTTAGCTGATCTCCTGGATGAGACTGTACATGTTACAAGAACAAATTGACTATAATGTACTTAGGCAACAATACTATGTGGTGTGTTTTTTAAAGCTAAAACATCTAATAGGTCGGTCCTAGCTGTTTTAAAAATATATGGGCAACAATTGCAATAAAAAGTAATATACAGCATGTTGCTTAATTAATTTCATATGGAAATTGTCCATCCTGATTCCTAAGGTGAATCAAATTATTTTAGCTGTGCAGTCAGCACTGTCAGTATCAGAGCTATTGAAAACACTAAAATTATTATATATTGGATCAATAAAGATTTTCCTGTTATATTTAATATATATAAAATGAGAGGACTTTGAACAGTTGTGTCTAATGGCTATTTAAAGACTGAAGCTCTATGCACAGGTAACCTGCTAGAGACTCAGCAGAGATTGCATCCAAAAAAGAAAAAGTGTCTGTGTAATAATTTACTGTGGAAGCTTCATTGTTCCAAGTATGGCAAACTGTAATAAATGGCAATGTTTATTTCTTGTTTGTACTGCAAAGATAATCTGTTACATTTTGTTCAGCTACAGTTAAATCTCATTCATTTTTTACTCCTTCACGTGGTTGTCTGGCAGCAACAAGTGAACTCATATACTTAGCTAAAAGAATTTGGGCATAAAGCCAATGTAAGCACTGTAATATGACATGGATAATATTATCTATCCAGCTTTTATCATACAGTAGTCTTTAATAAGCAGAGGAGGCAGTCTAGTCACACTTACTTGGAAGTCAGTCTGATCAAGGACAGTAAAATTTA
The DNA here is from genome assembly GCA_020142125.1 of Phrynosoma platyrhinos. Taxonomy (NCBI): domain Eukaryota; kingdom Metazoa; phylum Chordata; class Lepidosauria; order Squamata; family Phrynosomatidae; genus Phrynosoma; species Phrynosoma platyrhinos. The sequence goes on from CM034701.1 coordinate 286,027,210, forward strand.
ACGTCTAAATATATATGCATAGGATCTGGTTGTATATCACTGTCTAATGACAAATGAACTAAGTTCTAAGCTGCCCACTCAAGACAATTTTGCTATAGGTGATTAAAAATAAGTTTAAACAAGATACACAAAAGGAGATTGCCAACATGATTAAGCAAAGTTTGGAAATATGCTTTTCCAAATTGTTTTGAGATTTGATTAATAATATGTATTGAATTACTGTGATTTTTAGGAAAGTCTAAAATATATGAATGTTTGTATTTGAATCTTAATGCGTCTGACTTTATACATATTTGGTTTTGAAAATATATCATATTCCTTAAAAACAATATAGTGAGTCGGGAGGAATAAAACAAACTTTGGAATATATAGTATTCAAAGATATAGCTGCATTAGTCTGTATCAGTATACAAAGGGATCTTTGAATAACCAAGAAAAATAAGCGCTTCTGAAGTAGGTTGAGTCTACAGCAGTTTATGCTACAAATTTCTTTCTCCCAGCTAATCTTAAAGGTGCTACAAGGTGCTTCTCTTTTTATAATGGAATATAGAGTTAATTTAGAAATGTGGAGAAAGTCAGGATTTGAGGAAGTAAGCTTTATTTGAGCTTTATTTATGCTATGTTATAACGGGCTATTCATTTTCATGAGTGTTTTCTAAAGATTCTATGTCAGTTCCTAAGTATTATTTTGGCTGAAATATTATAATAGTTTAGATTTTAAAAAAAAAATATTTAAAATATTCATGACCCTACTAGGCATATCTGTTCAGTAAAGCTCAACATGATCTGTGGATTTAAAAATAAATTCTGAATACAATCCGTTTTACATATAACTTGGTAGCACTGCCATTAATTGTATATAAACATGCAGTACCTAATAGCTTATAACTACATTGCAATTATAATATTTTACTGCATGTAACTTTTATAAATCTGTGAATAGGAAATAATTTAATAAAGTAAAACTTATACTTTCATGCAGTTTTTATAGTAAAAGTGAAAGGAGAAAATTCTCAAAATAAATGAATGCAAATAGTACTTTACAGATTATCTATATAGAAACAGTATAGGTGTATGGGAATTAAACTTCAACAAAATCATATACAGAGCATAAAGTAACTTGTACAGGGACAAAACCATGTAATTACCTAGGCAAATAACGAAAAATTCATACAGAGAGATGTAATTGGTCTTGTATATCCAAAGTATTCATTTCAGTCCCTGGTGCTACAGATTAAGAGGTGCAATCCATCTAATTTTGAAGGGGCTTCTGCATAAACTCCTTTGAAATGAATGGAGTTTGTGGTTGGTAGACTTCTCTCTAAGTGATTCCATCTGATATGAATATAAATATCTGATAACTGTTAGTGTAAGCACTTTAAATCAACATTTATTTTCTTGGCACTAGAGGGTTTAAATAGCATGTCAATTGCTTTCCATACTTTTCATTGCTTAAGTAAACTGTGGTAAATAGCTATCATTGATCTTTGGCTTTAAAATTTTAGCAGTGATTCAGGCATTTTATATTTCCCTTCTTAATTGCTGACAGCTATTACAAGGTCTCCCCACACCCCCAGTTGATGCTTTTTGTTTGACAAATGTTTGCTCCTATAATAATTCAGTATGTGAATGAGGAAGACACCAGATAGGTACTGCAGTAACAGCATAAAGCGTTTTTCATTCTATTCCATAATCATATTTTACATGGGAAAAAAGGAAAGGCAGCTGTGTTAGCCAGAAGAAGAAGAAAAAACTCAAATTAGTGTAATATCTTGCTTGGGACAACCAAGAGGGGAGAAAATGTATGCAGGCTTTCAACACCTCCAGATCTCTTCATCAGTCACGATGATACTGAAAATGTAGGGAACAGAGAGGGGAAGGAATTCAAATTGCAGTTCTGTTGTGTTCAACATGTCTTGAGACAGAATGAAAGAGGGGTCTGCAGATATTCAGACAAGCTTAGTCAATAACAAACTATGCTTCCAAGTGAGTGTGCCAATGATCTTTGCTTTATTGGCGGTGTTCTTAGTAAGTTATTCCTGTAATAAAACTTAAATTTTACACCCTAGACTTGATTTTTTGGTTGCACATAAAGGTCTTAGGCAGCCCCAATATATTTCTTTCTTTGTTTGAACAAAACAAATTTCGCCTCCTGTGTCTTACCACCAACTGCTTTTGAAATTCCTATGAATTCTGAAAGCCATTTGCTATAAATCAGATGCCCCGCTGAACATGTTAGGAACAATTTTTTAAAAAGATACTTGTGCACACATAACATTCTTACTCTTTAGGCATTCTGTGTTGCCTATTAAAGCATTCTCAATCAATGCAATTAATGCACTGGCGTCTCTGCATGGAGCATTCACCCATCAGTGATCTATGGCTTAATCTAGCCTAGAAGGAAGGCATGCTGGTGTGTAAGCACTAAATGTTAAGGAACCATCAACATCTGTGAAACATATTCATTTAAACTGAATAATCATGCAATCATATATCTACAGTATGTATATTATATAATTAAAACTATTGTTTAGCAACTGATAGGAAATACCTGAATAACGGTATTACTGCAAGTTGGAAAGAATTAGAAATTACTGGAATGAAAAATACACTTGCCTCAGTAACCACTGGAGAAAGATTTATCTTGACTTGAGTTGAAAATTTGATTCATATGTAAATCAATAATTAATTGATGTGGCCCATTGTAAAAAATGTTGGATCTAATTTTAGTTAGTATCAATTTTCTTCATTTCCTTTTCAGGAAATAGTAAATACTAGTAATAGTAAATACTAGAGTAAATAAATCTTACATTTGTTTCTGTATTAATCTGGTTTCCTTTAAAGTTTTTGCAAATACATTCAAATTATAGCAATAGCAAGCGCATTTCTATACCACTTATCAGTGCACTTAAGCATTCCCTAAGCGATTTACAATGTGTCAGCTAAATTTTGCTATGATCTTTAAATCCACATTCCAGAAGCTAACAAGGATAAAAGAAAGAAGCGCACCCCAAATCGCATTGATCCGAGCTATGCTTGTTTTAGACCAAGGAGTATGTTTCATTAATCATATCTTCTGTAATCCCTCTAAAATCCATTCCAAGTTTCTATTTTCCTTAAATTTAGCCATTTTTAATCACACCTGAACGGTGGCTTCTGTATATTTAGAAGCACTCAGCCTTGTCTAGTTTACCAGATGTAGGTGTGTTATAAGTGGCTTCCTGATAATACTGTTTGTGATTAAAGGTTCCTAAACACTCATGTTGGCAACCCTCTTATTATCAGGCTGTTTGATGTAAAAGGAGTTTATGGACTGCCCTACGCATGTACATCTAGCTGTGCAAAATTTCCCTGCATTTTTTTAAAGAGCAAGGATATTTTTGGAAACCAAGGATTCCTCACCACCATGGCTACAATTGACACCACCAGTTTAAGTTTAATATAATTAAGTGCATTCAGTTTGTAAAAAATGTTCTGTAATAAAGACAATGTAGACCACTGTGAAAACAAATGGCATAGTTCAGCAATGTTGAGGTCTGTAATGGAAATGGCTTCAGGTATTTAGGATAGTTTATGCAATTTATTTACTTAAACAGTGCTGCCATGTAATCCTGCTAAAAAGTAACCTAACTGAGTTCAACAAGACTTACTCCCAGGTAAGTGTATGTGGGATTTCCTTAGTTAGGATATATCAATATTGATATCTATATCATAACTCTGGTGAACATGCTTTGAAGTGTCATATCTTGGACGAGGGGTACATTGTATATATTTATATAATTTGAAAGTAGATATAACACAATTAACTTTTTTATTTATACATTTACCTAATTTAACTAGTTACCTAATAGAAAACAAGACTGTATAATATTATTGTAACTGTGGGCAGTATGGGAGTGGAAAAACACAAATGAGCATTTGGTTATTTAAAAAAATGCAACTTCCTTGATTTTATTAAAAGCTTTTAAAAATACTCTTTTGAATGCTTTTCTGATCATTTGTTCTCAACTTTTAAGGCTTCAACAGATATAAGTCTTAGATGGTCATGATAAAGAACTTCCGTTTCCTTTAAGCTTCCAAATTTATGGTAAATATAGGATTTATCCAATATTTGTTGAGTTGTCATTTTAGGAAAGGCACTGAAACCCGGAGGAACTCCTGTTGTGCTGTTTCTTGGTCAAATGAACAACGAAATAGGATTTATTAATGTTTTAGCTAATAGCAATAGATGTATAATGAATTTTATATACTTCTAGAAGTGAGTGGGCAGGACAAATAAGAGGCTGAACAGACCAGCATTTTAGGCCAGCCTGGAGGTGGAGTGGGGGCATGGCAACTGCACACCGGCCACCCCAACTCCATCCCGATGCTGCCATCAAGCTACCCACCCAACCAGATGGCAGGCAACAAAAGGTCGTATCTTTGGCGCAGTATTTAGATGCGCTGCGCCAAAGCAATGCCAAAAACCCACCACCGCTGTGGCAAGGGTGACTTTTTGCTGTTCTAAAAAGGAGCGACATTTTGCCGGCTCTTTTTAGAGTGTCAAAGTGCCGGATCGGGGCTGCGGTGTGCAGTTGCCGCACCCTTGATCCAGCAAGGAAAAGGGCGGCACCTGTTCAGCCCCAAAGTTTTTTTTATATGTGATGGGATTTTGCTGTAAGGATTGTATGTGTATTGAGATTCTGTAACACTTATTGTTTTTGTTACAATCTTGGATCAGACAATTTCAATGTTAATAAATGCTATTTATTTTATGCTTACTGACCCTGGTGAGGTTTGAGAAAATGATACTGCATCAGTGATAACCATAATCAGTATCAGTGGTCCTAAGTATCATGAGGAATTAGCTTTTAATATCTTTCTAACAGAAGTTAAATTTCTGGATACTGATTGCAATATATGATGCTAGTTAATGGTTACTTTAGTTTCACTTTCTGCTTGCCTCAATTGCAACCAGTTTTGGATGGTGAAGGCTGGGAAGAATTGAGTAAAATTAAGTTGACTTTCCAAGTGGCTGAATAGTCTTCCATCCAAGTACTATCCAGAGCTGACCCTGCTTGACTTCTAAGATCAATGGGATCTGGTGCCTAGGGTATTTAGATACTGTAGCTAATATCTTGATTTATATTTAGAGTATCTACATAGTGTTTTCATAGAATCACAAGGGAGTTTTACCAGTTTTGTTGCCTTATTGACTCTTATTTATGCAACCTCTTTCTTTCTTTTTTTAAAAAAAACCTGACTAAACAAGAAAATGCAAGTATGGTTTTAAGATATGTGACATACATTCATATTACATTTGGCCTGTCTGTGCTTCCAAGACAGATTGCACTCTTGCTTTTCACCAGGGGATGAATCCTCTTTTTATAAGAGTTAAAGTACTGTATTTACATTGACCTATGGATAAGTCATCTCAGGTTTTTGGGGGCAATTTTTTGACTAAACTTTCTAGACTTCTATATACTGTAAGTATATACAGTATTTTGTTTAAAAAGATACTGGTAGATTCCCCCCCCCCCTCTGAATTATCTTATGTCTCTGAACAAGAAAGATATGTAAAAATAATATTTCTACTATTTCTATGATTGTGTGTGTGTTTGTGTATAAACATATACACACATATATAAAATATTAAATATAAGGATTATAAAATTTAATACTACCCTTAGAAATATAAATATTTTAAGGTTTTTTAAGAGTCATTGAGAGGCCTAAAACACAACATCTAAAATTATAATTACTGTCAACCATTTTTTTATTTTCAGTTTATAGAACAATCCTATAAATATATATTGACTCAGAAATAAGTGGGCTAAGGATGACAGATGAAGGGCCTTTGCAGACTGCCAAAAATAGTGCAAATTGAGTCCACTTTAACTGCCCTGACTCAGTGCTAGGGAATCATGGGAACTGTAATTTATTGTGGCACCAGAGCTCTCTGACAGAGAAGGCTCAATGTCCCAGAAAAAAAATACAATTCCCATGATTCCCTAGCACTGAGCCAGGACAGTTAAAGTGGACTCAATTTGCACTATTTCTGGCAGTCTGCAAAGGCTGTTATGTTCTGACTATTTTTTGTTGGGATCTAGTCTTGCTTAGATACATTGCACTCATTTCTCCACATGTACATGTACATCTAATGAGTACAGTCTATGTATGGAAAGCAACCAGACTTTCTTTCTGGAACTTTTCCTGGGTTAGAAACAGAATATTTAAAATGACTGTTCCCATAGTTCATATAATAGAATTCCAAGTACTCCCTTTGGCTAAGTAAAGTTTGTCATTTTAGATGATATGCACAATGCTGCACAGATAGTCTGCACTAGTGGCATCACTAGGAGGGTGCAGGGTGTGTGAACTTCACCAAGTGACAACTTAAGAGGGGGTGACACCACTGCTGCTCGAATACCTGTATTTTGGCAGAAACATTGTGGCATTTGCCTGTATCTCTTTAAAATGCTTTTAGAAATGGTGGGAGTGAGGTGAAGCTCAGTGGGATAGAAGAACAGAGGGGTCCCAGAATTTTTTAAAATTCAAAATTCAAATTTCAAAATTTTAATTTTTAAAATTTTTATTATTATTTTTTGAATTTTTAAAAAATATTCTTTAAATTTGTTCTTTAAAAACATTACATTTTAATCAAATCTTCACTATGTATATCTAAATACATTTAGGTTATGCGTATGACATTGTAATTTGAAAGTATAATTTTAATCTTGCTAGTTGTTTTATGTCACAACTATTAGCATGACATTTGGTGGTATATAGGAATTATGACTGACAAGTAACATTATGGCTAAGGATTTTGTATGGTGTGAAATGGGAGGAGGAGGTCATGGTGACTCCATGAATTACTGCACTGGGTGACACCAACCCTAGGGACACCACTGTTCTGCACTGTGGTTTTGATAAATACCAATAACTTGTTTAGGGAATGTATGGATTCAGTCCTGCCCTCAATACATTATGACCAGCATTGCAAAGGCTGCTATCTATTGGGTGGTCCTTTGGAGGTGGAACATTATGTGTCATAGTATGTAAATAATGTTAAAAACATTTGTATAAATAATAACTTGCCATATTGAATCAGTGTTATAGACATATATGCCATCACTTCTTTTTTCTTTTTTTTTTCTTTTTTTTTTCTTTTTGAGCCTCTGTAAGTTGATGCGGGGATACTGCTTTACATGAAATGAAGGACATAAAACTCAGACTATTTAGTGAAGGGATATAATTTTCTTTTCAAAGAAAACACTCATATATATGTAAAGAGAAAGGGAGGGAGGGCCAGTGTGATATACAGTTGCCCCTCCTAATTCACGGGGAATCCTTTCCTAATTCACGGGGAATCCTTTGCAAAATGGCAGTTTGCAAATATTCGAGCTCTATTTAAAGTAATGGTGTGTGCAGCAGCCATTTAAAATATAGCCCTTGTCCCTCCCTGTGAAGAGCAAGACCGCAGACTCCCAAGTCCATGAATGGGAAGGGACAACTGTAGTGGTTTGAGTGTTGAAGAAACTCTGGGGGGTTGCAGACTGCCAGAAATAGTGCAAATTGAGTCCACTTTTAGGGTTAGGGTTAGGGTTAGGGAATCATGGGAACTGTATTTTATTGTGGCTTCTGACAGAGAAGGCTCAATGTCTCAGAAAAAAAACAATTCCCATGATTCCCAAGCACTAACCCTAACCCTAAAAGTGGACTCAATTTGCACTATTTCTGGCAGTCTGCAACCCCCCTCCATTGAAGAAACTCTGGGAGACCAGAGTTTGAATCTCCGCTCACCCATGGAAATTCACTGAGTCACTTTGGGCAAGTCACACTCTCATTCTTAGAGAAAACCAATGGTTAACCCTCTCTGAATAAATCTTGCTGAGATCAAAAATCAGAAATGACTCGAAGGCACAAAACAACAGAGAGAGAGAAAGAGAAAGAGAGAGAAGATTATCTATTCTAAGTATATGTAGTGATCCAGTTTATATGCTGGTGATTTGAGTGTTGGACTACAACTCTGGAGACCAAGGTTTGATTCCCATCTTGGCCATGAAACCCCTTGGGTGATCTTGGGCAAGTCACATGCTCTCAGCCTCAGGGGAAGGCAAAGGCAAACTTCCCCTGAACAAATCTTGCCATGAAAACCCCATTATAGGTTTGCCTTAGGGTTACTGAAAGTTGGAAACGACTTGAAGGCACACAGCAACAAAGTGTGGTTAATGTTCTTTTTAAGAGGGTTAACATAAACAACCATTTATATGACATAATTTATTATATCACATGAATTTTGGCTACTAATCTACAATAAAATCTAGTTTAAAAGTGGCAGTGCGCCCAAGATGTTGTTCATAATGTTTACTGATTAGTATCAAAAGAACCACTACTACTACTAAACCCAAGAAATGGTTTGGCTTGCATTCTTTGTATAGTAACTCTCTCTCTGCATTCCCTATGTACATATGCATGCATGCATGTATGCGCATGCACACACACATACACACACACACCCTAAAACACTTTTACAGATGAGGTGGTTTTCCTAACCAGTTTGTGATGTGGTATGGGAATTTTCCCTTCCAGTAGAGGAGGAGATTTTTTTAAAAAAGTATTGTGCTGGGCATGCTCCATTCCTAAAGTAGCTCTGTGGATGCCAGCCAACAGTGTATTTTTCCCCTTAGACAAAAATAAGAAAAAGAATGTTACAACTTAGACAGATTTGCATCTGATTTTCTGAAAAAAACAAATATGTATTCTAATATCTGTTTTAACTAAAATGGAAGTCAAGTTCTCATTCCCATTTGCTCTCTGTGCATCCATATACATATATCAAGGTAAATGTTATAAAGCTTAGCTGATTTCAAATCAGTGAGGGAGCTTTCACAAGTTAAAGCCAGGTAATAGCTTTCTGCCCTGCTTTGTCATTTAAAGCGGAAGGAAACAATAGATGCTGTTTGGAATTAGGAGTTGCCCTTCTAACCTCTTCCAATGCCTTCGAGTTATTTGTTGATTTGTGGGTTGTTGTTTTTAAGGGTTGTCACACAATATGAGTCTGCTGTTCAATGAGGATTTTTTCCCCCCAAAATAATAATGTAGATCTTAATACTTTTTATTTGCTAGTCTTAAGTGTGGAAGTAAATATTGATTGTTTACATAAACAAAGGGAGATTGCTTGTGTCTCCCTGTTGCTTTTTTCCTGCTTTGGAGTTGAACTTTATTTCTAGTGCTTTTTTTTTTAACAGAATGGAGAGAATATTTTCTGATGCCTAACCCCCTCTGCAGACCAGGGCGTTTGGGACGCCCTGGTCCGGAGCGCCGCGGGGCTATGGCAGCCCCACCGCGGCGCTCCTAGAGCGACCCTGAAAGGAGCGCCAAAAAGGCACTCCTTTCATAAGTCAGAGAAAGGGCGCCCTAAAAGCGGCGGGCGCCCTTTCTCTGACTTATCCCCCGCAGCGCGTCCGGACGCTGCGGGAGGAGGTCGCCCTGAACGCGCCGGACGTCCGGTGGCCCGGAAACGTTCAGGGCGACCTCAGGAAGAGGAAGGGCCGCCGCGCGTGCAATGGCCCCTCCTCTTCCTGGCCTCGGAGACGGCTCAATTAAGCCGTCTGCCGAGGCCCAAAGTCATCAGATAAAAGTTTGACCTCTCTCCCCAAAAGTAGACCTATTGCATGAATCTTTGAAAATAAGTTGCATGTTGCTGGTGTTCTTTTTCCCCAAACAATTCACTTTTTATGGTGGTCTTTTGAGAGATGGACTATGATTCTGGAGAACATTGTTCAAATGCTGGCTCAACCATGGAAACCCATTGGGTGACCTTGGACAAGTCACACTCTGGTCCAAAACACACTGCAGAAATAATCCAGTTTGAGACCATTTTAACTGCCCTGGCTCAGTGCTAGGGGATCCTGGGCTTATTGTGGCACCAGAGCTCTCTGTCAGAGAAGGCTAAATGTCTCACAAAACTACAGTTCCCAAAATTCCCTAGCATTGAGCCAGGACAGTTAAAGCAATCTCAAAATGGATTATTTCTGCAATATGTTTTGGACTCCTCTCAGCCTCAGAGGATAGCAATGGCAAACCCATTGAACAAATATTGCCAAGAAAATCCCATGATAGGTTTGTCTTAAGGTCAACATAAATTTGAAACTACTTGAAGGCATACAACAACAACAATAGAAATGAAACTTTTTCTGAATAATCCCCATCACCACCACTGGAGGTAGTTCCCCAAAATCTTTACTGATAAAGGAAAGGGGACTGTAATTACAAGTATTAACTTGTATTAAACTGTTATTTCAAATATTCCACGTATGTAGTACATACCGTAATCTTATTCTATCCTGGAAAGTGAAAGTTACTAGATGTTTCTTCTTGTCATGTGTCTTCAAGTAATTTCTGACTTATGGTGACCCTAAGGCAAACCTATTAACAGGGTTTTCTTGGTAGAATTTGTTCAGAGAGGGTTTGATCTTATATCTGACTCTGAGAGATTGTGACTAGATATTACAAATGAGAGATCTGTGTGCATGCTATGGTGGACTACTATCTGCTGAGAAAACCCAATATTCTCACCATGAGCAATTCCTAAACAGTAATAGAATGACAATGAGCAAATAATGAACAAAGCTAAGCAAAGTTTTTAGGATTTGGAATTCCGCATATAAGTTTATACATCTAGTGTACCCTGGTATAAGTAGGAGTAGAAAAGCATTTATATCCTTCAAAGGGAGATGGATCTTGGGAGTGGATGCTGAAACAGAGAGATCCCTCTTATAGTATTAAAGAGCCCTGTGCTCCTTGCAGGTCATTAGATTGTCTCTATGTATTTCATGTTCTCATACAGCCTACCTTCTTGTCTACATGGTTAAGAAATACAGACATGAGGGGACTGTATGAGTACATAGAAGCCCCAATCTTTGTTAGCAGTCCATGTACATGCACGAGGGACCATATGGAGAAGGGGAGGATGTTAAATCAATCATTAATTAATATTATAATGAAGATGTGGGAATCATGTGTCCTTCCAGGTGCCACTCTCCAGATGTTGTTGGGTGGCAACCCCCAGCATTCATCACCACTGGCTATGCTGGATAGGGCTGCTGGTAACTGCAGTGCAGACACATGATTTTAACCCTTGCTGCAATGTATGGAAATATTTATTCCATGCCATGAATCCTATGCCTGGAATAATTCCTATCTATAATATTTAGAATGAGAAAATTGGCCCTGCACCATGATGTTATTGCTCTCTATTTCGCCAAGCCTTCTGATCCCTACCTCTTGTGTATAAGTGGAGCTGCTTTTTCTACAGATGTCAGACTTAACATCAGGCTTTGCTTTTATGTTCACATTCTGACAATGAGTTTGGTTATTGTGGTTCTCAACATGTGGGTCCCCAGATATTGTTGTACTACAGCTCCCAGAATGCCTCACTGTTGGATTTGATAGATGGGGTGGTAAGAAAATTCTTTGTTGTTTTTGCTTTATCTTAGAGGGACTGCAGGACTTCATTTAGCACAGTAGAATACTTAATGTCTTTTAATAAAGCTTTTCAAAGTATTATTTAGATGTAAACTTTACAACAAGCCTGTACATTAGTAGTGTTTCCTGTATTGCAGTTTTGGAGTTCGGGGTGGGGGGCAAAGTTTTGGTGGGAGTGACTTGCCTGAAACTTCCTAATGATCTCATGGTGAGGTTCAAGCTACAGACCTCCAAATTTGTAACTCCGTCTTTTAACCACTATGCTACATGTGCTTATAAGTAGTAGCTTTATATTTTTAGTTAATATTGCATTTGTTGTTGTGTGCCTTCAAGACATTTCTGACTTAGGGGGGTTGCAGACTGTGAAAAATAGTGTGAATTCAGTCCTCTTTTAGGGTTAGGGTTAGTGCTAGGGAATCATGGGAATTGTTATTTTTCTGAGACATTGAACCTTCTTTGTCAGAGAACTCTAGTGCCACAATAAAATTCAGTTCCCATGATTCCCTAACCTTAACCCTAACCCTAAAAGTGGACTGAATTCACACTATTTTTGACAGTCTGCAACCCCCCTTATATTGACTCTAACGCAAACCTATCACTGGTTTTTCTAGATTATTTTTGCTCTGGTAAAAATCTTCTAAATAAATATATTTTCATTGCAGTTGTAAGTACTGGTGAAATGTAACAATATTAGAAATATGTATCTGCATATCTATAATACAGAAGCAGCGATTTGTGGTGGGTTTTTTTTACTTCCAGTAAAACTTTTTTTAAAAATGCCCAGAAAGTGCTGCTAGGGGTGGAGAAGGAGAAAGGGGCAAAGTAGCTTATCTACCTGACCTTTCAACTTTGCTCATTGTTAGCAAGTTTTCACTAAAAGGTGGCCATATAACCAGAAACCAGTTGCACAATGCTTCCCACCAACCCCTCCTCCCCTTGTAGTAAGAGAGTCTATTATCTAGCATGTGTTTAATCAGTTCAGGATGTAGCAGACTGAAGTGTGATAAGGGGAGGGGGTAGAGAGAGAAACTGGAAATGAGCATTTTACAATCAAATTCTGAAACTGGCTAACCTTTTAGCAGCACACTGAAAAGTTTGATGAGCTTAACTAATTTACATTGTTAAGAGGCTTTTTATAAAAGTAAACCTAAAAAAGCAGCAGCAACACTCTGTTTAAAAAAACCCAAACCAAACTGACTCATCTCACTTTTATTACAGGCAACAAGACAGCATATTGTGAATGGGTAGAATTTTAGCACTCTGTTCAATACTTTTAATTAATCACAATGTTCACCTCATATATAGGGCTATATAATTTGGAACCGGGTGGGGAGAATGCCATTAAATGCAAGCAAAACATGACTCTGACCTTTTATTGGAGCCATGTAATAGTTTTAGTAAGATGTAGGAGATATTAGCTTTTCTTGCTGCAATATATGTATTTTTACAGCAAGCTTTACATCCGCAAAAGATGGCTTTAAATCACTTTGAATTTGGTTTCTATAGGACGTAGCCTACTCTAGCCCCACAGAATTAACCAAGAAACCAACCATCTCTTCATTTAAAGTGTTTGTTCACAATGATTCATTTTTCTTACGCAGTTTTCCATAGACATTTCACTGGTGACAATTTGGACATTAATCTCTTGGCTGCCTTTGCACTCTCTTTCTTTCTCTCTCTCTCTCTTTCTTTCTCTCTTTTCTTTTTTGTTGCTTTCTCCATGTGAGAAAAATTGTTGAAGTGTCTTTAAGCATAAATTCCTACCTTTTTAAGTTGAATCAATGGTTAGCATTACTGAATTTTAGGAAAATAATATATGGTTAAAGGTCAGAGAAACTGCTCACCAGAGATTCAAGACAACAGCCAATAATTCTTACCAGCCAATAGTTTATCAGTATTCCAATTACTGTCACTATTGGATAATCCAAAATTTCTTGTCTGCTTGCTATATGCAAGAAATTCTGCAACAGTGTTAGTATCTTTACTAATCTATTAGCAAATTTTCCCCTCCTGTATTGAGCCATTTCAAGTTTAGTTGATTTTATTTCTTAGTTAGTTTGTAACTAACCATAAACTAACTGTATCTGCTATTTTCAAATTGTTGCATTACAATTATATAAACATGCCTTAAATAATAAATAAATTGCATCTTGCAGAAGCATTCCTTTAGACGCATAACATAACTTTTTAGTTACTTTTATAGTTATGAGGTGAGAACATTCTAGGAGTGGTTTTATAGCAATCAATGTATTTTACTAGACAAATAATGTGTTTATGTAGTTTCATTCCTTGTCTATAGAGTGGATTGGTTTTATAAGGTCTTCCCTACCTCTGCCTTCCTTTCTGCTCAAATGTAATGATTGTAGAGAAAAGCATCAAAATTTTGTGAGACCTTTACTTGATCACATCTCAAATGTTCTAACTCTTTCTCCTCTTTGGATACCCTTGCTCTTTAATTTTGTTACCGTATTTTCTTTCAATTTCCTTTCTTGTTCCTGGTTCCAGGTCTTTTCCTCCTAGAGGCTCTTCTCTTCATCTCAAAGTGGCACCAGGAATTGCAGAGCATGCAGCTTATGTCTGAAGTTTAGCTTTGGCATTCACCGTTGGCATACAAACTTTCCCTTGTGCATGCCTGAGGGAGAGGGAAGACATACAAAAAGTCTGTTTCTGATATAGAAAAAGGCAAGGAATAAAAAGTGCAACCTGTTTTCCACTGTTTCCATACCAAGAGTAGCACTGAGCCAGGGCAGTTAAAGCAATCTCAAACTGAATTATTTCTGCAGTGTGTTTTGGACCTCAGTTTCAAAAGCTGCTTTGAAAATGTTTGTATAATACAAAGGACTATCATACTTGGTATTGTGGTTCTTCCATGTCTGTGCTAGGAATACATATGTATGTTCAGAAATCACTCTTATTGTTTATTTCATCTGAAGTGAGTTGGCTTAGTCATGCTGGGATATATAGATTGCAAAATTCTCCCCTTTCTATTATTGTCTGCCTCCTACCTACCTTCACTCTTTCCTCAGTATATTATTATCAGCATAAATCTGAACCTTGTCAGTCTTTTCTCAGTCCCATGCCACTCCATTTCCCTCTTCCTTTTTATAATTATGCATAATTTTAATCCCTCCTACAGTTTAAACATGGTCCTTTTTGGGCCAAATAATAAGGAATATTCTGTAATTCAGTAGGGGTCAAAAAGATCCTTTAACAAAGACATGTTACAAATCAGGTTTTATAATTTATATTTTCAAAATAGATACATTTTATTGTAACAGGTGGCATTTAAAATACTATAAATGAATACTTTCGGTGTGCATCTATATTGTGTCCAATCTGCAAAAGCTATCTTTGTAAAGAAGATGTTAGCTTATTAAAAGAAAACTTTTAATTCCTTAACTCTTAACATAACTCCTGGTGTTATGTGGTCTAAAAATAATAGCTTTATGTTCCCTTTATTTCTTGGCTTAGTGACTGGAGAAATCTTGAAAAAATGAATTTGGAAAAGAAGGTTTTTTTATTCTTTCCTCTATATGTATATGTGTGTATGCATGCATTATGTTCTGAATGTTGGGCAAGGAGTATAGCTGTGAACATAAGATCCAAAATGGGGATTTCTCAGGTTAATTATGTGGGAAACCCCCTCAATGGAAAATAAATATCTCTGGCATTAGAAAAAGTCTAATTGAAACCTTTTCTATTTAACCTTTAAAAATAATCCTCCCCCCCCCCAAACAATTAAAAAGCCCATAATAATGTGTTTAAAACTTCAGTGAATCTCTGTGTGTTTCTCTCACAAACACCCTAAACACCTTTTTCAATGATCAAGCTGACATCATTTGATAAGTCTTTCTGCCACTTTTCAGCTGACCATCTTATCTTCAGTGAATGATGGAACTTTATTTTTGATGGAGGCGTGAAGTGTTCAATTACATTGTGTTCATCTGCTAATGAAGCAAAAAGTTACTTAAGGGTTTTTTTCTTTTCACTACAGATGCCTGTTTGGTTATGCACATGCTGCTTTCCTATGTTTTCTTTATGTTTCTCTCTGTACTCAAATGATGGACTTAATGGGTAACAGTGGCAAATCAGTCTGCTTGACAACCAGCCTATCTGCCTTCTTCAGCTCAGCAGGAGCAGCGAGTGGCCTATAATTAGTGGAGCCATCAAACTAAGTGTTGGTTTAAACTGATTTCTTGCTCTTTCTTCCTCTGACCCTTCTCAGAAGGAGTTCATATATGAAAACTAGCAAATACTTTGCCACTTCCATTTAACTGACTTTGCCATATTATCAGTGCCTAGCATTTTAATTAATTGATTAATAATAGTAAATATGTGCTTAAGAAGGATATTCTAAGGGCCTACCACACAATTCTGCAAGTAATACAGTATGAGATTTTGACTTTTTTGTGGTTTGCAAACAGTCGCCAGAAAATCAAATATTCCTGTTGTGAGTGTTGTCTTAGAAACTTGCACTTATTTCTATATATGATATGAACTTTATTACCGTTTATGCAATATACACCTTATATCAGCTATATCAGAATGACTTGTTTACAGCATTAGAATATAAAATACTGTATTTGGGGCTGTTTGCTTAATAAAAAGGTAAATACAGAAAGTCACAGTAGAGATGTACATACAATCATGAAAACTGTAAAGAATGTGGTTAGAGGATGTTTTCAAAACTTGAGAACCCTAGAAGCTTCCTGTAAAACTGAATAGTTAGAGATTTAGGACAGATAAAAGGAAGTGGGTCATCCAACACAGAAGAATTTGCTTCCACAATGCCCACCAACTTAAACAGCTTTAAAAGGGGGTGGGATGGGTCAAAGATTTTGAAGAGAAAGGTTGTCAGTGGCTACTATTCATGATGATTATATATTACTAACTGCAACCTTTCCTTGTACAGCGTGCTGGATTACAGCTACCATACTTCCTAGCCAGCATAGCTGATGTGAGGGACAGTTCATCCCTTGTTGGAGGACACCAGGCTGGGGAAGGCTGGCCTAGTGTATCAGAACCTATGTTTTGTTATCATCCCATAGTCCAGCAGTGATCTGGACACAGACTCAAAAGCTGAGGAAAGGAGAAGTGCAACAGTGGTACCAGTATTTGAGTACCTCTCCAGAACTAGAGACCCTTGTGTTGGGCCAACAGAGCCCTACTTCTCCCAGTCTGCAGCACTGAGATAGCATGCCCATCTCGAAGAGCTCCACAGATCAATGGAGTAGTGTACCAGTGCTGACCCAAGTTTGAGCTCCTGGGGAAATGGTGGAGTGGCAGGAGTGTCATTCTGAAGCTTTCTACTTACCAGGAAGGGTGGTATCTGGGAAGGGAGACTGGGAAGGTACCAGTCATGTCTCAACCCTAGTTGGAATCTGTTACTTATTTCCACAGTGTTCTTAGATATACACTCTGGTCTGCTTGGCTTCTTTTTGCCCTGTCTGCAACTGTATCGGGTCACTGAATGCCATCAAAAGCCCCATTATTAAAGAACATGACCAAAAGTGTGCTCTTGCCACATGTTCTAGCGTGGGAACAGAAAGGCACACTACATTAGGTATGCCTTTGATCTCATCCATCATGTTTCTATATGAGCTTTCTAGACCCTCTATTTGGATCCTGATTGTCTCCTCCCAGATAGAAAATTCTCCAATCAGGGTTCCACTTAGGTGGGATCTAACTGATGTAATCTCTGGATGGGTGGGATTATGAGGCCATCTCTTCACTTAAGCCTCCAGTGCTACCTCCAGCACCATTATGAATGAGCTCCTAAACATCTACAGCAGGTTTTCACTGGCATTAGGAACTGATGAAGAACTCTTCTCTTCCATTTTGCTTATAGTAATATTTCAGTGGTAAGAACAGTCTCCTATGGATAGAAGTGGCCCTTTCATCTATGGAAGGCTTATTCTGGATCCAATCCAATTAGACATTTCTTTTTTTCCCTTTTCATGTCTATGTGTCTCCCCCACCCTTCCCTTTTGCAACTCCTCCATTCCACAAAAAGGTTTCTTCTTTTCTTTCTTTCATCAGCATTTCTTTAAGTCAGCATTCACCATGCAATGACCACAGCGTGTTTGGGAGGCTTCCCTTTCCCCACCCTAAAATATTTTCCCCTATTCTTTCTTCTGCTGCCGATCTTAAGGATTTTGTTAGTCTGGCTGAAACCACTCGCTTGTGTATGGATTCTGCTAATTTGGCTACATAAGTAGAGGCACTCAAAAATAGAATTGAATTAGAAAGTGTGTTGATTTATATAGTCTGACCATGGACTTTTCATACCACCATGATTGCAGATAAAGATAATTTTAGAAATAAACTCATCCCAAGAGGAAATCCCCAGGGGTGGCATGGAAGGGAACTACTTAATCAAAAATGTAATTTTAGATTCACTTCTCACAAGGTAAACTGTCAAATTCTTCTTTCTATGTGAAAATCCTTTCATCTGTACAGAGGAAGGTGAGGGCATAATTGCATCTTTCTTCATGTGAAAGTGCAGGTAATAGAAACAATATTAGCTAGACTCCAAGCATCTCAAAATATGACAGCTGTAACATAAATCTTCTCTTCTGTAGGAAAGCAAATTTGTGCTTAAATCATTCGGAATGAGATGAAACAGGGCATGACAGAATGTTCATAAGGCAGCTCAAATGTAACAGCAGTGAACTAGAGGTCAGAGTTGATGCAACAGCCATTTGTAGCATGATCACTCATCAATGTAATGGGTGTTATGCTTGTGCTGGCAAGCTAATTTGAAACCTAGATACTTGCTGAGGAGTAGAGGGTTTTTTTGGGAGCAGCTGTTTAAAATGTATGTTAAGGTGCATGTTAAATCATTGCTTATTGATAGCTTCTGTCTGTAGCAACTATAGGTCATGAGTATCTACAATATCCAAGTCAATAGAGGCATGAAGAGGATTCCCTAGCTGAGAATAAATGAGACTACTGGAGGGGTCCTATATTTCTTTCTCCTATACACTGTTACCTTTCAGGAAAATGTGTAGAAAGTTCTAGTTGGTTCTCCACAAGCCAACTGAGAGAAGTTTGGAGAGAGTAGCAAGTAACAAGACATAGGTGGTGCTAAAAATGTGGGAAGACTTTCGGGATTGGAAAGAAGGAGGAAAAGCATGAATAAACCAATGTATGGAGCTTGTGAACTTCAAATTTGTTCTTTATTGTAATAAGTCCACTAATGGGAAAGAGTGTTATATAAGAGCATATATAAGATCAGGAAAAGTCAAGAAGGGACATAATAATCAATCTAATCGTCTTTCTACTGAATTTTACTTTTGTTTCTCACTTGTCCTTAACCTCTTTGGTGTGTTTCATCCATAATTCAATAAGGCTTTCTTTCTTTTTAAGTACAGATAATGTCTTTTTGATTTCTTCCCTGAAAATAACCTTGGCCTCACTTTAAAGTTTTGATTCCTGGTCAGTTAGACTTAGGCCCAAAACACACATTCCAAAAGTGCTGGCTTTGGGCTGTGTTGGGGGTGTAGTGTTTATATGATGCACACCCTGAACATGGCTGGAAGCTGCATGAAGAGCACACTAACCCAAAATTCCTAGCACAAAAGGGAGTGGCAAAAAGCTGCTTCTGCCAGTGGTTGGGTTCAGGACTGTGGCCCGTTTCACAAACAGGCCCGTGCGGTCACCGCAGTCCCAGCGAGATTGGTCACAAGCATTTCTACCCATCTGCATGACCCCCTTGTAGTGCAAATATATTATCTGCATAGTCTTTAAATTCTGCAGGGAAGAGAATTCTACAGGAAAATCAACTGTGGTTCATTTTGTGTACTTCTATTTTTTGAAATTAGAAGTTCATGCCACAATCTGCTTTTTGTCTTGTTTTTGCAGAGAGAGTTGAGTTTCTCCATTTTATGTAGTCTATTAGATGTCTGATTTGGCCATCTAGTGACATCCACATATACAGTTTTCTTTTCAGTTGTCTGAAAAATGTGTTTGCAGTGAACAAACTGTTGGCCACACTATAAATAACTCATCTGCTTGATTTCTTGATTCTAGGACAAATTCTCTTACAGTTATTTTATTCTGTTCTATTTCCTGTTTTTACATTCCTGTTGCCTATGATTATCAGGATGTCCTTGTTTTGGTGCATAAATAATTTCTTCCTCGACCTCAGCAAAGAATTTTCCAATTTCTCCATTATTTGTGTCTGTGGCAGGATAATAAGCTTGAATCAAAGCAATATTGATAGGTTTTCCCTGGAGTCTTATTCAGTCTTTGTATTATATCCCCTGTCTGCTTTTGCTACATCTTGCCTCACTGTTAGTGCCACCTTGCTTCGTCTCAGGCTGTCATTCCAGAGTAAAATCCTATGTAATTATCTGATTGAAAATATTTAATTCCTGCCCACTTTAGCTCACTCATTCCAAGTAATGAAATATTTATACATTCCATTGCCTGTTTTACAATGCTTGATTCATGTTTCTCATATTCCATGCTCCTATTATATGCATTGTGTAGCTTTGACTGATTCTTACATCTGAGCATGTTAGCAGCTGATTGTCCTGTTGGTTTGATTCCAGTTGCATCATTAGACACAGCGCTACTCATACCTGCCCCCTTTTCTTCCTCAGTACCTGGATGAGTGCCTTTTGACCTGGGAGTCTCATCTTCTTGCATTATTTCTTGCTTCATTTTGGATTGTCTCATCATGGTGTTTTCAAGGTAAAAGAAATTCAGTATTAGTTTACCATTACCTCCTTCTGCCCAGTATAACAAGAATTAGCTAAAGTGGCACTGCTGTTATCTCTGAGAGGTACCTAGTCAGTGACACTCCCTTCTTCCAGCACTGCTGCTGCCCAGTAGTCATTGTGTTTAGGCGTCTGGCACTCTTAATCTGGCTCTTCAGCTGTCTGACTTAATGGCTCCAATTTGGATATGACTATGGATTACCGTATTTTTTGGCATATAAGACACATTTTTTCTTCCCCAAAAT
>CM034701.1:286047746-286060091 GCA_020142125.1 Phrynosoma platyrhinos
CGTCTTATATGCCGGAGCGTCTTATATGCCGAAAAATACGGTATGTTAGTGTCCAGTTGGCATTTCATTTAATGGAATTTCTGGCAAAAATGGATAAATTTAGGCTTGAAGAATTTGAATTTAAGTTTAAATGGTTGGAAAAGAGCTTGCTGTGTTGTTAGGCACAGGCAGCAAAATGATAAAGGGCATTTGCTGAGCAGTAACAAAGGCAGTTATGGAGGATGGCTGCTAATAATAGATAATAGAAACAGCATATTTGTATAAAACTATGTTCTATGTTAAACTATAGAATTTACCTGCAGGGATCATTTCACACTACACAGTTATGGTACTGTGATTCCACTTTAACTGTTGTGGTTGCATCCTATGGAATCACAGGGCTTCTAGTTTGGTGTGGCACTAGAGTTACTGAAAAAGAGCTGAATGCATCTCCACTCATTCCTGGGCTCTCTAGCAAACTAGAAATGGTTGTGTTGGGGAGGATTGCCCAGCTTAAATTTCAGGAGACTTGGTCATTGTGTAGTTGGAAAACAGTTCATACCTGTGCCATTATAATGCATGAACAGGATGCTAGCCAAATATGTTGGGTTTTTTTTTTTTTACTTGAATACCACTTGTCATCAAAGTGATTTTTCAGAGTATTATTTTCTAAATTAGCATGTAAGGGCACTATGCTCCTCCCCACTCCTGCAAGTACCCTAGTGTTGATTAAGTATCTGACAGAGATTATTCCCCACTTCAGGAGAAGATCTGTGTGATATTGAACCAAATCAAGCAAATTAGAGGCAGATACTTCAGAACTGCAGCTATTAAGAGATGGATTGTGATAGCAAGGCACTGAAGAACAGAGTTCTGTGTACCATGCAGGTCACCCCAAACATCTAAGCTAACCTTAGCTTCCCTCATGTGGACAACATTGTCCTATTTTTATAACATTCAAAGGTTGCTTACTGTTACAGGGAGAGCACCCTCCTCACCTATATCTTGAGGCAAAATGGCTTGGGGTGCCCCTGAAAGTAGTTTCTGCCCAATTTTTCTCTCTTATTCTGAGCCTTGTTTAGATGTACAAGAAAGTTCTCCTTATAATACACCTGTTTCATCTAGTAAAAGCAATTTGTACTTCACTAGATCTTTTAGGTGTTAAATTTCCCATTGAACTCATCCTGTCCTGTTCTTTGACTGATCTCAGATGCCTTCAGTTAAAACTGACATAAAGACAAGTAGTGATGGTTGCTGTATTTTTGTCCTTATCTCCTTAGTTTAAAGGACAAATGAGAAGTACTTCAGTCACTCAGCTTCTGAAGCAGCTCTAACCTTGTTTGCTTAGAGCTTATTTTTAAATGAAGAAGTCATTTTTCCTCTTTCTGCCTCTCCGCTCCCAGATGAGTAGAAGTGTTTGTTACTGGGCTATTTTCAAAAGATAGTATCAAAAGTCAAAGATAATATTTATCATACCCAAGTTAACAAAGACCACTTATTCACCTGGTATATGGGTTCATTAAATAGTTCTTTCTAAGTTTGACTGTAACTAGCGTGATCTTATATTTTATTGTTTCTCTACCTCCAGCAAAATGAATTATTTTAAGAAGCTGCCTATGTTTCAACCAAAGGGGACAGGAGAGTTCATAGAGTTTTGCCATGTGGCCCCTGTGTGACTGTTCTCTCAGGCCAGAGTGATGAATAGTATATCAGGTCAGCTTGAACCACTTTTGAACTCTGAAGGTCATCTGAAGGTACACATCCTCTCTTCAGAATGAGACCCTGGGGCCATGTTGATTTGGTGACATCTTGTCAAGATTGACCCTGCTGATCCAAACAGCAAATATTATAGCAAGACTGAAATTAGCATGGGGTCAACAGATTTAAATGAGAGAAAGCAAATGTTTGAACTTATAAATTCTCCTTTAGCTAAGAATGCTTCTATCTCTTAACAGGTGTTTAAGGGTTGGTTGGTTTTTGTTTGTTTGTTTGTTTGTTTGTTTGTTTGTTTGGATTATGCATATCATGTCTACAGCAACTTTTTAAGTATTATCATATACCAAATCTTCCAAAATACCAAAAAGTTCTATGTTTAGAACGTTTAGGTCAGCATTGAACTGTTGGGTTCTAGTACAAAATGGGTCACAGAAAAATTCTACATGACTTATCAGGCATTGTGAAGTAATCTTCAAACATTATGAAGTAGAGATATTGTAGAATTATTCCACATTTAAGATATCACCATCACTCTGTTTAGTTTATTTGCATGATTATTTTTAATTGGCTATATTCTTTAAATTACTCTATTAAAAATAAAAGAGACTATCTACATGACTGTGGCAGCCATAACTTCTTGGGACATTATGCTACATGTCTCAACATATGAGGGAGTGCTTTTGGTTGTTGTCCAAGTTGCTGTGCTAAGTTTCAAGTCAGAATTCCAAATGGGGGCAAAAAGAAGCAAAAAGACCATCTAGAAACAAAGAGGAACAGCCATAACTCCTCAGCAAATTCATGGTAAAAGTATCAACATTTGGGACTGCTTGACATCTGAGTTCCAATGGCCAGTTTAAAAATTCTAGAGAGGACTTACTAGAATCAAAAGGGAGACTGCCATAACACAACAGAAATATTTTTGAAGTGGGCTATAATATATGAGAGATCTCTCAGGCATTCCTGCTGAGATTCCTGAGGCAGGGGAAAAGTGAGAAAACAGGAGACAACCACAGCACTGCTAAGATTGTAAAATCTTACCCCTTTTCCAATAATCATAATCATATGGTTAATGAAAACTAAATATTTGTGGAGTAGGAAGAAATGATGGTGGCAACCATGATAGACCAATATGGCAGTCCTATCTTTGTATGTGTACCCAGAAGCAAGCCCCACTGAATGGACTTAAAACTGTATGACGCTGGCAATCTTAACACATCCCAGTCATGGCTTTGAGATTTTCTTTGGGGAGGAGAAAGAGTTGGAGAAAGTGGGGAGTAGAAAGAGAAAGAGGCTAAAAGATGAAAATGGGAGTATGCTAAAGGGGGAGAAGACAAATATAGCCTGATAGTGTGTGAGGTGGGGGGGGGGGAGAAGAAGGAGAAAAAAGGCAAGAGGGAGAGAAGTAACAGAGAAGATGTTTAGGATGTTTAGGATGTTAGGGGGAGGGGCAGTGGGGTGTAATGGTGTGGGTGTTGGACTCTCGTAAATCAGGGTTCAAATCCCCACTTTGCCATGGAAACCCACTGGGTGACCTTGGGCAAGTCATATTTTCTCAGCCTCAGAGGATGGTATGGCCAAACCCCCTCTGAACAAATCTTGCCAAGAGAATGGATAGGTTCACCTTAGGGGCACCATAAGTCAGGAACTACATGGAGGCACACTATTCAGTAGTAAGGAGAAGGAGAAAGGGGATGAGAAAGGAGACTAGCAAATGAGGGAGGAGACAAGCAGACCAGCAGTTGCATGGTGGAAAGAGAAGCAAGCAAGGGGGGGGGATATATTTACCCAGCACTTGCAGGGAAAGTGTACTGTGGCTTCATCTATCCAAGGGAAGGTAGGAATAGGAAGAGCCAGTGAGTATTAGCTTGAGCATTGGACTATGACTCTGGAGAACAGAGTTCAAATTCTTTCTTGGCCATGCAAACCTATTTGGTTATCTTGGGCACATCACACACTCTCACCCGCAGAGGATAGTATTGGCAAACCCTTGTGAACAAATCTTGCTAAGAAAAGCCATGATAAATTCTTCTTTGAGGTCACCCAGAAGCCAGAAACTATTTGAAAACACACAACAACAATGCAGGAGGGCTTAAATATTGTAAAAAGGCACCAGATTCTGTCTGATCTTGGAAGCTAAGCAAGTTAGTCTCAGTTAATACTTGGATGGGAGACCACAAAAAAATACCAGCTGCTATATTTCAGAGGAAGGAACTGGCAAAACCACCTCTGGTCATTCCTTATCTAAGAAAATCCTGTGAAATTAATGGGGCCCCCCATAAGTTGTCAGGTGGCTTGAAGGCATGAGGGCTTGCACACACATAAATATATGCATGGAAGTAGAACAGAACTGGTAAACTTAACAATGAGATAGAAAAAAATCACAAGGAGCAATACTGTATCATATTTAGTAGCTCCTGAGCCAACAAATACAGAGGCAGCTCAGTTTTCCCCCATGTCTACTATTCTTTTTTCCTTTTTTTACTGAGTTCTGGCCAGCTGCAGTTTGGGATACAAAGAGAAGAGGAGGAGGAGATGGCCAGGCAGACTCCTAGAGACTGTACAGCAGCCATTCTGTGCAGCACCTAGGGCCATCAGTATACAGAATTACAAATACTCTGTTTTCAAGGCATCACTTTCACTCTGAGATCCTTACCCTTCAGAACCTAAGGGAGAGTGGTCAGGCTCTGACATCTGTGAATAAATCCTTTCTCAGTACATTTATTAGTTCAGTTGGCGTACACCTACTAGACCATTGAACAAGTTGTAAATCCACACTTCTGTAAATTATATTTATTTGGTAGGTTCACTCTAGTTGGGACCAGCATTTGTATGTAGGCCTTGATTGATTTCCAAAGTGTGAGGCAGGAATCTAACTACATAAGATGTTTGTAAGAACTGAGATTCAAAAAATTTCTCCATAGAAATGAGTAATTAGTTACTAAGCTGGGGTGAAAAACTGTGGGAGGCTTGGGGCTGTATTAGCAAAAAGCAAAGCAAAGCTGCTTCATTTATAGTCCACTTCATACTGCGCTATGCAGTATCTAAGCGGTTTACAACTGTAAGCTCATTGCCCCCCAACAGCTGGGTGCTCATTTTAGCGACCTCAGAAGGATGCAAGCCTGAGTCAAGCCTGAGCCCTGGCTGGTATTGAACTCGCAACTTTGGTTTATGAGTGAGTGGTTCCAGTACAGGCATTTAACCACTGTGCTACCAAGGCTCCTGCATTACTCCTCTAGGAGGCCTTGGGTGGTGTACCCCCAACCAAGAACAATTTTTTCTCATCAAATGTCCCTCAATACCTTCTAGGGTCAGTGGAGTGTATTTTCACCATATTTTAGCCCTCCCCAGACAATTTTAGACCCAGAGGCTTTCTTTCAAAACAGGAAAAACATGTTTCCCAGACCTAAAATTGCCATGGTTGGGGGGATACATGATGAAAATACTCCCCATGACCCTCATAGGGCATTTGGGGCCACTTTTTCTGACTCCTGGGGAGCCCTGAGGATGACAAAAATGGCCCAGGAGGCACATGAGACCTGCAGGCTGCACTTTACCCAGCCCTGTACTAAGCTATGAGAAATGAAAACAGAAAAAAAAACAGAACAGTTGAATAAACTGCTGAAAAAGTATGTTTAGGGTCAGAATACAATGTTATGGGCTTATGTGACCAAAACAGATAAAAAATTTCCTATTCCAATATTGTTGTTGATAGAAACTAAGATACTCCAAACTCTGAGAAGAACCTATTAGGCTTA
The DNA here is from genome assembly GCA_020142125.1 of Phrynosoma platyrhinos. Classification (NCBI taxonomy): domain Eukaryota; kingdom Metazoa; phylum Chordata; class Lepidosauria; order Squamata; family Phrynosomatidae; genus Phrynosoma; species Phrynosoma platyrhinos. The sequence continues at coordinate 286,053,197 of CM034701.1, forward strand.
TGTCATGCATTGGCATGGGAGATCTAGAAAGCTATAACATGCAAAGAAATCCCAGAATTTATTATTAGTTGCTTTGTTTGTTTTTAGTTGCTCTCAAGTTGATATCGACTCATGGCAACCCTCTATATGAGACATCTCCAAGCCCACTCCCCTCCATTGCTCTGCTTAGGTCCTGGAAATTCAGGCCCATGACCTCCTTAATTGAGTCCATCCATCGCTCTTTCTGCTGCCTTCTACTTTTCCTAGCATTCTTGTCTTTTCCAGTGATTCATGACTTCTCCTGATGTGGGCAAAGTAGGACAGCCTCAGTTTAGTCATCTTGACTTCCAGGGAGAGTTTAGGTTTAGAATTCAAAGATCCATTTGTTTATCTTTTTGGCCATCCACAATATTCTCAGCAATCTTCTTCAGCACCATATCTCAAATGAGTTGATTTTTCCACTTTCTTCATTGTCTAGCTCTCACATCCTTATATGGATGATTCTAACTTTAATGGTCATTTGCATATCTTCACTTTTTAGGATATTGTCTAGTTATTTCATCACAGTTCTTCCCATTCCCAGTCTTCTTATTTCTTGATTGCAGTCTCCTTTTTGATCAATGTTTGATCCAAGATATTTCGATTTCCTCATTGTCTAGGTTTAATATATGTAACTTCTCCATGGCCATTATTTTTGTTTCCTTTATGTTCAGCAACAAGCCTACCTTTACACCTTTCTTGACCTTCCTTATTATGATGTTTTCCACTGATAGCGTGGTATCATTCGCGTATCTTAGATTGCTGATGTGCCTTCCTCCTATCTTCACTTCTCCCTATTTCTGAGTCTATACCTGCTCTTCATATGATATATTCTGCATACAAGTTGACCAAAGTGATAATATGCAGCCTTGCCTGACCTCCTTGCCAATTGGGAACCATTCTGTTGCTCCATATTCTATTCTAACAGTGGCCTCTTGTCCTAAGTACAGATTTATTATCAGAACTGTCAAATGTATTGGCACTCCCATGTCATTAAAACTGTTCCATTGCTTTTCATGATCTATGCAGTCAAAGGCTTTGCTATAGTCTATAACAGGGGTAGGCAACCTTTTCCCTTTAAGGGCCGGGGGACTTCAGCTCCCAGAATCCCAGGAGCTATTGGCCAACATGGGACCATTGGCCAACATGGCTGAGGCTTCTGGGAGCTGAAGTCCCTCGGACCTTAAAGGGGAAAGGTTGCCTACCCCTGGTCTATAAAGTACATGCTGATTTTCTTTTGGAATTCCCTGGTGTGCCCCGTTAGCTATCACATGTTTGCTATGTCGTCCCTAGTGCTTCTGTCTTTCCTGAACTATGCTTGCACCTCTGGGATTTTTCTTTGCATATATGATTGGAGTCTGTGTTGGTTCTTTGCATTCTGTTTGACCACTAATGAAAGAAGCATCAGGAAATGGTTGAAAGCTATACTCAGACTACAAATTTATGCTAAAGATAAAGGTAAAGGTATTCCCCATTGACAAGGTTGTCAAGTTGGGTCCAACCATAGGGGGAGGTGCTCATCTCCGTTACTAAGCCGAAGAGCCAGTGTTGTCAGTGATTTCTCTGTGACCATGTGGCCAGCATGATTGCACAGAATGCTGTTTATTTCCCCACCAAAGTGGTACCTATTTATCTATTTGCATTTGCATGCTTTCGAACTGTTAGGTGCTGCATGATGGGACTAGTGACTGTAGCTCACCCCATCATGCAGCACCCAGGCCTCAAACTGGCAACCTGCCGATTTTGCAATGAACAGAATCAGCGTCGTAACCACTTGAGCCACTGCAAATTTATGCTACTTTGGTTTAAAAGAGGGATTGATGCTCAGTCATACAACATATCTTTTGCATCCAGTAGTCTTAAATTCAATCCTTGCCATCTTCAGATAGAAAAAATCCTGCCTAAAGCCTTATCACAGCAGTCACAGTCAAAAACACTGAGCCAAAGATGGGTCTACAGTCTGATGCAGCTTCTCCTGTCCCTGTGTTTTCCATTCAAAAATTTCTAAGGCTTCATCTGCATTACATAAATAATCCAGTTTGACACCAATTGCCATGGTTTAATGCTAAGGAATTTTGGGAATTATAGTTCGCTGTGGCATCAGAGCTTTCTGATAGATAAGACTACAATCTCTCACAAAACTACAATTCCCAGAAATCCATAGCATTGAGCCATGGCAGTTACAGTGGTGTCAACACGGCTTATTTCTACAGTGCAGATGCAGTCTTCAACAGAGCTTTCTTTAACAGATAACCATTTTTATTTTTAACTATTTATTCTCAAACATGAAACAGCTAGAAAAAACAAGGAGATTAAGTAAGTCAATAATGAATGAAGAACCCAGGGCAGGGGTGGAGAGGTTTGGGGGGGGGACAGGAAACTTAACAAAACCAGACTGATTAAGCTAAATAAGGTACATCTATGAGCTGATGTAAAGTAATTCCAAACACAGTGTTCCCAACAGACTTGTGTCTCATCTATACTACAAATTATTCATCAATACCACCCCACAGTTTTCCAAAGTACTAATCTTATTCCATTGATGAACCTCTCATGCCCACCTCATATGGACTTCCTAAGATTCTTTCAGTTCTCATTAAACTGATTTACTGGACTCGCTGACTCTGTTCAGCTTCAGTTTATTCCTACTTTGTTTAAAATTCGGGAAGTGCTGGGGAGGAGGGGACAGGACACTAATGGCTGCACTTGTGCAAATGGAGTGACAGCTGATTTATTACAAAGGTTATAAAGGAGAAGTATTAAGTGTGTTCCATTCAGCTTGGCAAAAGACATCCTGCACAATGTCCAACAAAACCCTGAGAGCACTGTTTTGTTAAAAAAGAAAAAGAAACGGGAAAAAATAAAAAATGAGGAAAGAGGGGGAAGCTCCACCAAAGATGTGCTCTTCTTCTTTTGAGCAGTAATTAAGATTGTAAATCACAGACAACATGAAACAACTGTATCTGACAGAACATGGACAGTTCTGGAGTTTAGTTGTGCTTGTGTGATCAGTTTGAATGCCTACACTGAAGCACTAATGGGGGGGCAAACTTCAAAGAGGTTTTTTGGCATGAAGGAGAGGATAAAGTTGTAAAATAGACTACTCCATGCAAATTGGGCAGGGAGGGAGAATTAAAGTTTGAAAGGTTTATGGTAACCAAAAGAAGTTTTTTTAAAAAAAAAAAGTCTACAACTCCAAGCAAGTTATATATTGATGCTTTATAGTCATGTAACCTTAAGCTACTTTTTCTGGTTGTATAAAAAAACAGAGTTGAGAAGAAAAACTGTTTTTAGTCACCTTTACAAATAAGTAGCTTGACAAATACATTTTGGCTCAGCAGAGTTGATCTATTGGGGGTATAACCTGAGCCACTTAAGAATAATTGGTCTATCAGGAATAACTGTTGTTTTTTTTGAAAAATATGGCTACAAAACTATATATGTACCATGCTATTGACAAGTAATTATTTCAGAGGAAATATATTTTCCAGAATAACATATTTTCCACATTAGAAATAATCTCCACTTCAGATTGCCCATTGCTTTTAATTCATTCAAACACTTATGATCTGCACCAAGCATGATTTCAGACATAATGGATAAATATTGGGTGTTGAGGTTATTTTTCCTTCATGTGGACCACTCCATTATAACAAAGATGTTCTTTCCTTTGTTTCATTGTACAACATACAGGATGGTAAGAGGCAGGGAAAAGAGAGGAGGAGGAATTATAAAGGCAAATAATTTTCAAAAAATCTAGAATGATTTATGGTTACAGCATGGAATCTGTGAGTTGTTCACCACATGGACACATACATGTACATAAACGCCCTGTTTAAAATACAGAAATATCTTTCTTTGTTACTTTTCCCATCTTAACAGGAGCATGTTTCTAGTTCTTTGATGTAAAGCAGCGTAGCTTATGCAGCATACAGTAACTTTTGAGAACTGGGAATGTAATATAGGCTTGCAAGCTTATTCCTCTTCCTTATTGCGTCTATATATGTTAAAACCCATTTCCAAGTTTGCTCTAACCGTAGCTTACCTTGTTGTTGGAACTGTGTAACCTTTTATGAAAACCCATTTTGAAGACATAACTAGAAATTTAGCATAAACAGTTTACCCCTATGTGAAGTCATAGGCTTTCATGGCCGGCATCCATAGGTTTTTTTGGTGGGTTTTTTCGGGCTGTGTGGCCATGTTCTAGAAGAGTTTCTTTCTGACATTTGCCAGCATCTGTGGCTAGCATCTTCAGAGAAAAAAAATAGTTTACCCCTATTCAGATTTAAGCTATGGCTAGAGTAAAACAAGATCAAGAGGAGACAGCTGATGCACAAAAGAGAGAAGGACAAATGAAAAGAGCCCATGAGCCCATGTCATGTTTCCTGTTTCTCAGCAGGGGAGCATTCCTCTTGTTCTTCCATCTAGTTTGAGGGAGCCCTCAGCAGGGCTTGCCTGTTGTCTATTACAAGCTTACACCATTAAGTGGTATACAGCTCCATTGTAAAAGGAACAGGTGAGGTGAAGGGGGCGGATGCAGGCACACACACACACCCCAACACTTTGGAATTCCAGGCTTTAACAAGAAGTAGAAGAAGTAAAAAGCCCCACTATGTTAAACAAGTAGGTCATCTAGACCTTGCATGTTCTGACCTATCTTTGTCACATGCTGACACTGGGATGGTTCTTCAAAGCAATGGTTTGGAAGACTGGAACGTGATCTCTACATTCAGTCAATATGTATGTGGGTGACCCAGAAAAAAAATGAATATATAGTGGGCCCTTGGTATCCATCAGGATTTGATTCCAGGACCCCTGTGGATACCAAAATCTGTGGATGCTCAAATCTCATTAAATACAATGCCTTAATAAAATGGTGTCCATTATAAGAAATGGCAAAATCAGAGTTTGCTTTTTGGAATTTATAGTTTTTTGCAATATTTTCAAGCTGTGGATGGCTGAATCTGTGGATAAAAAAATTGTGGATATGGAGGGTCGGCTTTAATATATATCAATGTGAAATGTTGCTGCTACCATAATGAAGTTGGTTATATTCCACTTTCTGTTTCTTTTCTTTATTGTTGTGCACATTTCTAACTTATGGCAACCCTAAGGCAACCCTATCATGAAGTTTACTGAAGCTGAGTGTGTGTGACTTGCCCAAGGTAGATTTCCATTTCCTTTACAAAAAAAAAAGTTTATATTAGAAGGCAGGGAATAGGATCTTGTAATTTTTAGTGTTTATCTTTTGAAAAGGGAAAATCAATTCAGTGTTCTTTATTTTGCAATTTAACAGTAGGTACTGTATGCTGATTTTCTACTGGACATACTTGAAATTAAGTGTGTTTAAAGATCCAGCACAATTTTGGATAATATTTCATTTAATTTTTATCAGTAAACCAATAATGAAATGGGATGCTAACAGTTTTGAAGAATGAGGATTTTAGGACAGGAATAGGAAGCAGATATTTCTTTTTCTGGCTGTAAAAAGGATGATAACAATGCAGTGACATGTATTTTAATAAGCATTCAGAAAAAAGCAATGTAAAAGGGGGAAAAACAGTTCCAAAATGTACACCTATTACAATAATCAAGATTGCCAGTCTGGTAAAATCACATTGCTGATTCTATGATAGCTATTCTTTGCCGTATATAATGCAACATTTTTAGTAGCTTTTTCATGGACCATCTTACAGCCTGCAGCTACAGGTTCTTGCATATAAAGTCAAGAAAGACGGGTGAAATGGGTGAATATGGCTGTGTTTTGTCACCTGAACAATGACTGATTGAAAACCTAGCCAACATTCCCTGCATGGCTGAGAACACACAGTGAAAGGTGAGCTAAGCCCATTTGGTAAAAGCTAGAACAAGTCCCATGCTGTGTTGCATAATGGAAATAAATAAGTGCACTTCCATGGTCATTTCTTATCATCTGTTTGCTAGAGGTTTCCCAACCTTATGTTTGAGCTATTTTCTTAATGGCAATTAAAAATAATAGGTTATCTAGTGACAATTTCCTTGCCCATGAAATCCCTTTGCTGTATGTACTGTTTCTCAGCCTCAGTACTTGCAGTGCTCAAGTAAGCTCTTTCTCTTCCTTCCCTCCCTCCTTTGCTTAGCCTAAAGGCATCTAAAGCATTCCCTATATGTTTAGGCAGCAGCACGGAGTGAGGAAGAAATGATTAAGCAGCTGAATGTTTAAAATCCAACTAAATGCACCGATTATTATCTACTTAAAGCTTTCTTATCTAGCACTGTGTGGTGCTTAATGGCAGGCCCATTGTCTTCAGCTCAAATGTATTAATGAAGGAATCAGGGCAGCAGTCTGATGTCATAGGTGGCTGAAAGGTGACCTGCTGGACTGATTTCCCTCACTCCGCCCCTTTCTAAGACTTTTCCAACTAGTTCAGTGGGAGGTTTAACATTTTAAGTAGTTAAAAAAAAAGTTATCTGAGTTGCATTTGTGTGTCTGGTAAAAGGATTGAGGAGGCTCATAAATATCCTGCTTAAAAGATGTACTCTGCTTCTGTTCTACTTTCTCGCTAGATAAAGACTCTCATCTGCTTGCAAGCAGCTCAGTGTGAAAATGACCTGCCCTTATTCACACCTGTAGTAGTTGTTGGCCACTTATATGCAGTAGCCTATGTCTTGACCTATGTAGAAGGTGAGGTTTGTTGGTGACATGTGCTTCTGCTGACGCAAAGAAGAAGGCAGCAGTCCTGTCTGCGCTAACCTAGGACTAACCCACATTCCCTGCAGTGGAATTTATATTTTTATTGCTGTGTATTAGATTGCACTATAACAAATTTTAGATCTTTGCAATGGGACATTTTCAGTGTTACACAGTGCTATTTCATTATTTATTTATTTATTTATT
>CM034701.1:286064087-286076370 GCA_020142125.1 Phrynosoma platyrhinos
TTAAAGGTCAAAACCAGCACCTTGAATTCTGCCCAGAAACAGACCTGTAGCCAGTGTAGCTGGTTCAGCAAGGGTGTGACATGATCCCTGTAGCCAGCCCCAGTCAACAGCCATTTTGCACCTGCTGCAGTTTCCGAACAGTTTCCAAGGGCAGCCCCACATAGAGCGCATTACAATAGTTCAAACAGGATGTAACCAAGGTGTGTATCACCGTAGCCAGATCTGGTGTCTCAAGGAACAGGGCTGGCGCACAAGTTTTAGCTGTGCAAATGCACTCCTGGCCACTGCTGAAATCTGGGCATCCAGGCTCAAAGTGGAGTCTAGGAGCACACCCAAGCCATGAGCCTGAGATTTCAGAGGGAGTGTAACCCCATCCAGCACAGGCTGAACTCCTATTCCTGATCTGCCTTATGACTGACCAGGAGCACCTCTGTCTTGTTTGGATTAAGTTTCAATTTGTTTGCCCTCATCCAGTCCATTACTGATAGCAGACACTGGTTCAGTATGGAGACAGCTTCCTTGGAATCAAATGGGAAGGAGAGATAGAGTTGGTTGTCATCTGCATACTGGTGACACCGCAACCTGGATGACCTCTCCCAGCAGTTTCATGTAGATGTTGAATAACATGGGGGGCAGAACAGAACCCTGAGGGACTCCTCAGGTCAGTGGCCAAGGAGTTGAACAGGAGTCCTCCAACACCAGCTTCTGAGTTCTGAGCAACTGTGTCCACTGCCCTGGCCATTCCAAGAAAGACCAGAACCAGTGCATAATAGTGCATCCAAATCCCATCCTAGAGAGGTGGCCCAGAAGGATACCATGGTCAATAGTATTGAAAGCCATTGAGAGATCCAGCAGGACCAATCTGAGGATGTGGAACACACTCCTCCTGTCCAGTTGCCTGTGTAAATCATCCACCAAGGTGACCAAAGCTGTCTCTGTCCCATAGCCAGGTCTGAACCCAGTTTGAAATGGATCTAGATAATCAGTTTCATAGAACCCCTTGAGTTAGGAGGCTACCACACATTGCAACACTTTGTCCAAAAAGGGGATATTTGAGACTGGCTGATAGTTCTCCAATCTGGTGGGATCTAGGGAGGATTTTTTCAGTGATGGCCTCACTACAGCTTCTTTTAGACAAGCTGTAAACCTGACTTACTGTAGTGAGGCATTCACTACTTCCCTTACCCAGTCAGCCAGTCCCTCTGGCTGCTTTCAACAACCAAGATGGGCATGGGTCCAGTATGCATGTGGTGGCTCTCACCTCTCCAAAGTTCTGTCCACATCCTCAGGTTACACAAATTGAAACATATCCCATAACACTGGACAAGCAGGTGCCAAGGTTATACCCATCAGACCTGTATCAGAGCTGCATCAAAGTTTGAGCAGATCTGAGCGATTTTATCCACAAAGTGCTGTGCAAACTCTTCACAGCAGGCTTCCGCATCATTGCTCGTCTCCGTCCCACTCGTTTCATCACCATCAGCAACCTGGTAAACCAGGGTGCTTGCTTGGTTCCACTCCATGGGAGGGGACACTTAGGAGCAATCGTGTCCACCACCTGGCCATTTCCCTATTCCAGAATTCAGCCGAGGCTTCAACAGGATCACCTTCCAAGACAACAGGAAAGTCTGCAAGAGCCATCAGGAATCCATCTGGATCCATAAGCCTTCTGGGGTGGACCATCATAGTGGCATAGTGATCTGAGTGTTGGATTACGACTCTGAACTGAAGGGTTCAGTTTCTGTTTGGTCATGAAACCCACTGAGGGCCTCTGCAGACGGGGCTTTTGCGGCGTGTTGGAGGCAGGGAAGGGGAGGGGCAGCCACACACCCGCCGCCCCGACCCCTCTCCGAAGACGTCCTGACACCACTTGCCCTTACGCACAGTGCGTGGTGTCAGGAAATCCTCCCGCCATAGCGTCCTCACACGCTATGCTGGAAGAGGCAGAGAAGAGCCACGCGGAGGCTTTTGGGGTGGCCTTTTGCTGCCTCTAATAGGAGCGGCATTTTGCCGCTCTTTTAAGAGGTGGCAAACGGGAGAATAAGGGCCGCTATGCGTGGTAGCAGCAGCCCCAATCCTCTGCTTCCCAGGGTGGCCCAGGGCCGCCCGTTTGCATTCCCCCTGAGTGATCTTGGGCAAGTCACATGCTGTCAGCCAAGGGAAGGCAATGATAATCCTCCTCTGAACAAATCTTGTCAAGAAAATCCCATGACTTAGGGCAGGGGTAGGCAACCTTTCCCCTTTAAGGGCCGAGGGACTTCAGCTCCCAGAAGCCTCAGCCATGTTGACCAATAGTCCCATGTTGGCCAATAGCTCCTGGGATTCTGGGAGCTGAAGTCCTTCAGCCCTTAAAGGGGAAAGGTTGCCTACCCCTGACTTAGGGTCACTATGAATAGAAAATGACTTGAAGGCACACAATGACAACAAAACGAATTCATGAAAAAGGAAGCATTTATTTATTTATTTTAAAATACACAGGTCTGAGTTTGCTAATACCAGGGTTTATTGGTATTTGGTATAATTGCTTTATACCAGAGTCCAGTGGCAGTGAAGGCATAAATCCAATGACTAGTCCCAACTGTAGCAGATCAGCTGAATCAATGGGATTTATATCATTGTTGATTTATTATTCAGCAGTTGCTTCAAAAAGTCTACTCTTGTTGGAACTAGGAAATTATATTTAAGCCCCAATACACAGATTACCATGAGAGAACAGTGTAATGTTCAAGCATGTATGTTTGTTTGTTATATTTAGCTCTCAAAAATATTTTCTATTTTAAGTAAGGTGTTTATTCCCATATTCATAAATGTAGTGTAATATTGAAAATATTGTTCACACACTCTCACATTTAATACTTACTGGCTTAAATGAATATTTTATTATTTTATGAAACAAACGTGTCACCATTGCATAAATTTAACTGTATTTACACTGATTTGTACTATCTTTCTGGTCTAAATAATCATATGCTTTCATCATATGCCATCAAACATTGTTTCACTTGCACACCTGGATTTTTAAAAATGTATTTAATGTAATACAAATGAAATAAAACTATTAACTATGTAACCATTACCTGAAGTAGCACTAAGGTGTTGATCATATGTTTATGCACCTCAGAGAAGTGGATATCAGAGTGGTATTGAAAACAAACTTTTGTCTTTAAAAACAAATGTTGCTGGAAATAATTGATTTTTTTAAAAAAGGAATTCTTACAGCAAAATACTATAAATGTCTTCACAAAAATAAGTCTTGCTACATTCAGCAGCACTTCCTACCAAACAAATATAAAGCTGATATTGTTGCATTGGGTAACATTGTTAGAATAAATTATGGACAGGCTGGCTCTAGGTAGGGGAAACTCACATTCAAATTCCTGCTTTGCCAGAGTATGCAGGGCCATTTCTATTTGAGTCAATGATTGTGGAAATCACTGCAAGGTTTAGCCAAGTACTGCTAGTTCGTATATTACTTTATTCACAAAACTGTCATTCAAAGAGAATTATGAAGACAAAAATAATTGGGCTGAAGTATTATTTAAGCATCAGAGACCAGTATATAAACTTGAGAAGAAAAGAAATTAGAAAAAATAAAGCTGAATATTAATGAACACGTAGCTATACAAGGTAATGCAGGCTACCTAGGCTGGCTCTGGCAGTTTTCTTTCCTTTCTATGGCGTAACCCTCAGGTTGACTTAGCTTCTCTTTAGTTAACACTTATTTACTTGTCATTCAAAATGAAAGAAAGATAGCACTAATCAAGTCATGCGATAATTTGAAGGGAAAAGTGCTAAGCTACCTCTACCATCACCCCCTTCCTCATTTGTCCTGATGTTGATTGGGAGTTAAATAAAGAGTGTTGACACTGAAATTACTTTCAAGTCTGGAAAATTTAATCAGCAAAGACCTTGGTAGCTATAAATTTGTAGTAGCAGTCCCTAATTCATCTTGTAATTCTTTGACAGGCCCTGAATTGCCTGTATTTGGCCAGATCACCTCAGCAGACAGTTAATGAAAGAAGAGAAGGAACATGAAGGTCAAACACACCAAAATCTTTTCCAACTCCCCCTGTTTTCTTATTTAATATATCAGATTTTGATTTACATGCACTTGGATCAAAAGATCTATCTGCCACAAGTGAAAGATATTTCTTGTCCAGGTAGAGTTCCGACTTATTTCTTTTTCCACTGTACTCATGGTGACCTGCTGCACTAAACATTGTTTGTAAGGTCCCTGACCCTATCTGTGGCCAGCTAGAAATCAGCAACACACCCCACATGTGCATGTTTGACCAGTACGTGTTTCTGCCAATAGGGGGAAATAATTGAATCACAATATTTATTTAGATTCATTTCATACACAGTAGGACTTCAGTGATCTTTCTCTTTGTTGTCATTTCTTTACATCCTGCTCATTGACGATGAAACCATCATTTTGACTAGATACGGATATAGTTAAATATAGCCAAATACAGTTTCCAAAGCATAGCTTGGAAATACTAGCTAAAATTTGTAGCATGTCAGTGATAGTTGTTTCTTTAACATTTTTTGAGAACATATTAATTTCCTAATTATTTTTTTATATTTCAAATCCTTAAAAGTAGAAAATGGTCAGCTGAGATTCCACTTAACTTTTTAAAGTGATATTTGTGAAGTATTAACCTTATTCAGTATCCCCAAACCCATGACACATTGCCATTAACATTAAATTGAGAGAAGGGATGTTATTATACTCCTGAATAACATAGGGTCGAAACAGACGGGCCCGATAAAGTGGGCCATGGCTGCTCTGGCACCAATCGTGCCAGGGCCATGGCAACTGCATGGGCTCAGTCCCAATTTGAGCTACTGCCATGGTTTTGAACTGGTCTGGCAACTTTTTGGCCCAGTTCTTCAGCAAAGATGCAGCCTTGGTGTCATCTAAATGCTACACCCTGAACGCAGCCAGAAGCCAGGTTATTTGGCCCATCTGTTTCAGGCGTTGTTATTTTTAATGCATTATTTCCAAGTTCTGGTTTAGCATAATTTTTTTGCTTTGCTTTGGAATAAGCAACAACGCCAATGTAAGATGAATAATGTAAGCAGCAGCCAACCTTTCTCTCTCTGCTGATATACAGACATTTAAGCAAACATGCTGAAAGTGGCTCAAATATCTGCAGGTTTTCTACCTGTTAGCATTTTGTTATAGTACTCAGTTATGTTATTGGATGGTAGAATTAACATTTTTGAACTAGGAGCAAAAGGACTGGCTATACCATTAGACAGAATGAGCTGATTCGCTCAGACAGAAGATTTCAGATGTCATGAATAAGCAACAATAATATTTCTGAGATGAGGCATGATGCATGTGAGACATTCTGCCTCATGGTAAAATAAATTTACCTGTCTGACTTGTGTAGATGGGGTGCCAATAACTGTTCCACCTCTGGCAGCAAAATGACTTGAACTGATACTGAGGATGAATATAATTTTCACTGTTTAGTATCATGCTGTCTATATGAGAGTGAGTCAAATATAGTACAAAACAACTGAGAAACCTGGTTTGCATCCAATGTTCACTTGCCTACTTATGTCTGAATGGGTTAGAAGATACTTCGTTTTACTCTAAATCAAGGACTATTAAAACAAAATAATGGGAAAAGATGTTTTCCTAATCTTGACAGAACAAATAAAGTTTGGGTAAAGATTAATATATCATAGTCAGAATTGAATGTCTTACTACTGAATTGAATGTGCCCATTTCTTAATTAATTAGGAAAAAATAAATGCATATTTCATTGTGAGAATACTGTTTCATTGCTGCCAACATATAATTATGTTCACAAGTGGATCCTTGACTGGAATCTACCCAAGTCCTTTCAGAAACATTTTTCATTTAGTTATGACTTGTTAGGATGATTGTAGGCCTCAGTGGACATATTTACAGTAGTTCAGAGTTTCTGCTATATATTAGTGGAACTGAAGCTCCAGATGTTCAGACTGTTAGGAATACATGTATCTGTGGTCAAGAACATTATTTTTAAATAATATTCTTTGTTAACTTTAAAATAGCCTGCACATCTACTGAATCATTGGTTCAGACAGTAGTGCAGGTACCCAGTTCTGCTTTAAAAGAAAGTGTGGGATGAACTTTCTTAATGCTTTGATAGCTGCAATACATAGCTGCAATACAGATCAACATTTTTCATCAGTTTGCAACTTCCCTGTCTTAATCATTGGCCATGACCACTGACACACTGTCAAGAGAGAGAGAGAAAGGGTTGTGTCATGTGACCCTTTCTTATTTTGCTATTGACACAGGAGACTTTCAGATCCACATTTTAGAGTGGCTGAAGAGTGAGTGGCCACTGTGCTGTGAAGAGCATTGCTCAAGTGTATACTTCTCAATGAGCTGGAGTTCACATATTGTTCTGAAGCTTTGTGAGGAAGAAAAGTATTTACAGTGAGTATTTATTTAATGTTTTATCTAATGGGTATAGGGATGGGCAGAGAGAAGTGATTGCTCTGTGTAATTTGATAAAAGGTGTGAGGGACTAACAGCTTCCTGCTGTTCTAGGGGACAGTTCAAATTAAAGAGTTTTATATTTTCTTCCCCCAGATTGAAGTCCTATGCTTACTGATATGGGAGTAAAGACTGAGGGATGCATATAGGACATGTGCACATGATTGTGCTGGTGGTATGGTTTAAAAATAGACAGATAGATATAATTACAGATATATATAAATAAAAGCTGAAAATGATTTGTTCCCTGCCACTCATGTAGTGCCTGTTACAGTGAAGTGCAAATAAAACACTGGTGCAAAAATGATGAGAAGGAAATTTTCAAATTAGATATGGTCTGATATGAGTACTTCTTTTTGTAAAATGTAATTGTAGCATTGCTAAATGCTGATAAACAAGAGTTTTATTTATATGCATGGGGTGTGTTACAGCGTAGCACAACTTGAAGAATGAAAGACAAAGGACAGGTATTTGTACTGTTTGTAAATTACTTCTGTAATGATGGCAGCCAGTTTTATTATATTTTTAGCAAGATTAGATTGTTAAAACTGCACTTGTTTTTTAGAAAGGAAGGATTCTTTTTGTTTCTTTAAATGATGCTTTTTCTAGTGAAAGTTAAGTGCAGGACATTAAGTATAAAAAGAAAGCAACATGAGTGGTGCATTGGTTTGAACACTGAGCTATGACTTTGGAGACCAACGTTTGAATTCCCACTCAAGCCATGGAAACCCACAGAGTGAACTTGGGCAAACCACACTTTCTCAGTCTCAGAGGAAGACAAACCCTTCTGATCAAATCTTGCCAAGAAAACCCCATGATAGATTCAACTTAGGGATGCCTTCCATTGAACCCATACCCTTTTGCACCTGGTATTCCTTGCAGTCACCCATTCAAATATTAACCAGGTCCCCTTCCCTCAAATATTCAACTAGATTACCAAAACTGGTCTAATTGTGCACAAGATAATTTGTGTCCTACAGATCTCCAGTTTGTAGATGATCACACTGGAGCTTATTGCTTGGGGTTTTAAACTGAATCAAGCCTCTTGGGCTGCAACCAGGAGGCGGGGATTATTGCATGCTAAATCACCAGCGAATCGCGTTCTGATTTCTAAAAAGTGCCAGCTGAGCCCGGCTGGGACCCGGGCTGTGATTTAGCATGCAATAATCCCCCCCTCCATCCTGCCTCTTGGCTGCAGCCCAGAAGGCTTGATTTGGTTTAAACCCCAAGTGATAAGCTCCACTGTCAAAGCCTGTGTTTCATTTCAGCTGTTTTTCACCACCAGTGATCATCTGTGTAGGAAGCCAATCATTTGGTGGAATTCTGTTGTTGTGCACATATTCAAAACCAGAGAGATCTTCCTTTCCTTTTTTCTTCCTTCCCCACCTCTTTTTTTTGGGGGGGAGGGGTGTTTTCCTGGGAATCTTGACATTCACTCTTTCATTGTTACTATATTCTAGTACAACTTTTTGGTTGTCTTTCTGGGTACACCTATGCTAACAGGACTTTTTGCCAGTGTAGCAGGGCCTTTAACTGCATGGCAATCATAGTCATGATGGCTGTTTCTGATACGTGATTAATCCCACAACCCAGGAATGCAAGTGACAGCTTATTAATTTATAATGAAGATGTAAAGTACAGAAAAATTAACCCTGGTGAGTTCAAGCATTTCACATCTAGATATAGCTTGACATTCCATTGTGACATATTCAAAATCTTGACTGGGATAAGTACATTAATAAATAATGCTTATATTTAGTAATGGTATGAGAGCCAGTGTAGTGTAGTAGCTTGAACATTGAACTCCTCTGGAGACTAGAGTTCAAATCCCAACTTGGCCATGTAAACCCACAAGGTGTTCTTGGTCTAGTCACTGAGGATGGCAGTGACAAATCCCCTGAAGAAACTTGCCAAGAAAACCCCATGATAGATTCACCTTAGGGTTGTCATAACTTGGAAACAACTTGAAGACACACAACAACAATTAGTAGTACAAACTTATAAATGACTTGACTGCCATAATGGTTGAGCTATGTCTTAGGCTGTAATCATTAGAAGTACTATTTTAAAAAGAGTAATTAGATTTTCTGTGATATATCTGCCTAACCAATCTGAAATAATTTCCTTGAAAGAAAGTAGAATTAATGTATACTCCTGAAATATATTTTGAAAATCTGAATTATATAAGGGCTTAATTTAGTACACATTTTTCTTTCTTATTGCCTGAATTCAAAGAAGGTATATTTGGGAGCTCCAACTTGAAAAGACCATTGCTTGGATGGAGGTTCATTCCATTTCTCTTCCCCGCTGTGCTCCTCTCACATCTTTGCATCCCATCTAATCTGAGCTGCTGACAAAAATAGGAACATTTCAAACAATCAGAGTTCCTATCTTTCCCCCCTAACTTCCCCAGTTTTATGGCAGTTTCAGCTCAGCTGATACAGATATCCTTGAAGCAGTCAAGGTGTCTTTGGTTTAAATACTGAACCCAGCTGTAAGGGGGCATGTTTGGTCAGTATAGAGTTTTATCAGTAGAGAAACAGGTTTTATTGAATGTACAAGGGTCAGAAGAACAGAGTAAGAGAAAAATATATGTGAAAATGAGGATATTACAAACTTTTATTTCAGAGGGTGCTTGGGGAGTAGAGTATGCCAATGTTCTCCATTCCTGTTATATAAAGAATTCTTTTTTCATCATTTTCAGGTAGAATCTTGTTTTTCCTTCTTCTGAGTCATTGATGGAACTGTTTTTTTAAATGCATATTCAGAATGTCATTAATATGAAAAAGATAACTTTTTTAAACATTCTTTCTACTTTCACTTGTCAGGTCCTAGTGCAAATATGCCATCACATCTTAGAGATATAGCTAACAGTCTTTCATGGAGTCCAATCTTTAGTCCATTTACTTCCATACTGTATTGTCTATGCTGGCTTGCTCTTGCTTCTTAAGGATTCAGTAAAAGATTTTTCCCAACCCTCCTTGAAGATGCCAGGACTTAAATCTAGTGTCTTTTACAAATAAAGCAAGTATTCCCTTCTTTGATTTGTCATGATCTGAGAATATAGTCTGACATATGGTTTGTGACAGGAAGCCAAAATGTGATTGGAAAATAACCACATCAACTTGTAGGATGGGGCACATGGCACACAACATAATTTGGATATTTTATAATACTTTTTCCTCCACAATGAAATGAACTGGCCAGAAAAATACTAGTGTCTGCAATAGCAATAGCAAATACATTTCTATACCACTTATCAGTGCACTTAGACACTCCCTAAGTGGTTTATGATGTGTTTTTAAGCTAATTGCCCCCAACAAGCTGGGGACTCATTTTAGTGACCTACAGAAGGATGAAAGGCTGAGTCGATCCTGAGCCCCTGGGTGGTATTGAACTCACATCCTTGTGGTTTGTGAGAGAACAGCTGCAATACAAGCATTTTAACCTCTGCGCCACCAAACCAAGTATTGGTATGTTTGTGTGGGAATGCTGAACCCCACTTGCCTTTAAGTTATGGCTTAGGCTTCTGTCCAAAAGCACTCAGTTATGATCTGACTCAGACATATGCTAAAGTTCTGCTAGAATAATTTAGAAGAGATTATTCCCTATTAATGGATGCAGCATAGGGATGATTACATATGTTCTTTATGAACAAAACCTTTTGTTCCTTGTAAATATACAAAACATGCTTGGTGCAGTTCATAAGGAGGACTGTGCATATAATTCCATTTGAAATCAATGGCATTTCAACACTTCTCGTGTATTTAAATCCTATTAATGTAATTTTCAAAGCATTATGTCTACTGGACGTAGTCCAGGTCTCTGAAAACCAGTGCAGATTCTACTTAAAAGGATATAGTTTTGTGCTTATTGATTCTGATCATTTGAGATACATTGAATCAGGATTACTCATCAGTATAGCATTAGGTACTCATTAGATTTAGAAAATTGAGTAGTAATCAGGAGCTTCTTAGAACCAAGACTGCCAGTTCGTACAATGTTAATGATATGTTACTGACTCTTTAAATGAGGGTTGTGTGAGGGGAGATCAGTAGATCTCTTCAGCATTAGCAGAACACAGGTCCTTAGGGGAAGAACCAGCCATCATCTCACTCAATTCTGTATGTTGTGGGCAGAATTCAATCCAAATTTGCTAAGTTTTGGAGGCAATTCTCTGACATTACATCTGGTTATGCCATTTAAAAAAGGACTGGATAGTAAATGACTTAACAAGACAGAAATTCTACATAAAAGCCACTTCAGTTTACTTTCCTCACTATGCAGCTACCTGTATAAGCAAGCATTTTAATGAGAGAATGAGTAAGAGTGGCAAATGGCAGCAGTGAAGCCACCAAGGACTTTGAAAACATGCAAACATATTATGCATTGCAAGAGAAATTTGACTCCAAGGAGGCCTAGTTAGCATTAATGTTTTCTGTTGAACCAGCATTCCTAAACCAAACATTGCTCAAGTGTTGTATGGCCTGGGCTGTTATCTCCCTTGCAGACAGTGCAGGTTATGTAGCTGCCATCTTTTGAAAGAGAAAGAGAAACCAGCAGCAATGGACCAGAAGGTCTTTCACTATCCCTTCAAATGCATATAGGAGGCATCACATTACTAGAACTTGCTATTTCCAAATAAAGAAGGAAGGATAGTGTGGTGAGGTCTCCAGGGTATATGTCTTGGAAGTTCATAGGGTAGGTGACCTGACTTATCCAGCTGTTGTTTTGCTTGTTTAACTGACTATTGCCTGAGCAGGTGCTGATGCTGAATGAAGCTGCTTGGGATAGCTTACATACCTTTGTTTTCACACTTCAGGGGGCAAAAAGGTGAAAAAAGATGGTCAAGTACATAGTTTGTGTTGGGAGTCACTGTTGATGTCAATGACTGAAGGGGCAATATGGTGTTGGAATGCTACACTTTCTTTATAGAAGATTAAAAATCTCATAGGTAAGGTGGATTCAAAGTCTGCAGAGCATACTTAAAAAGCAATTATTTCATCAGCTTGAAAATAGATATCTGATATATTTGCTAATACTTGATATTTATAAATATAGATATTGGGGTATTTATAGGATATACAGATTATATAAAAAAGCCAACCCAGACAAATATTTACCAGGTAAACTATTACCCCTGAAGTCTACATATTTTATATCCTTCATGTAAATTATTTTTCTGAAGGCAGCTTGTATTTACTGTATTATAGTACATAAATCTAAAGGTATTTTTAAAAGGATACAAACTACAACAGTCATAATTATTCAGATAGTCAGTAGAGATCCACACTGTACCAGGTTTAAGAATACTAATGCTAGCAGTTCTTAAAAGTAAAGAAAAACATATTTTACATTTATTATTATTATTATTATTATTATTATTATTATTATTTGCTTACTCACAGTTAAATGTTAATAGCTGTGAGGTGCCAGACTGACTTCCTTGAGAAGGTCATTCCAAAACAGGGGACCACCATGTGAAATGCTCTTTGAAGAGTCACTGCCCACCATCACACACCATAGATTTTATAGAGGGGGAAACCCTAATAAATCTCACTCCTTATAAGGGTGGAAGCCATTTAGGAAAGGAGATGGCAAGTTAATGAATTCAGCTTGTTGTATCAAGAATGGTATTGAATGCTCAAATACCTAAGACAGGGGTAGGCAACGTAAGGCCTGGGGGCCAGATGCGGCCCCCTGAGGCCTTTGGACCAGCCCCGGGCCGGTCCTGCCGCCGCTGCAGCCCCCCACCATGATGATTATTGTTGTTATTGTGCT
>CM034701.1:286078530-286096684 GCA_020142125.1 Phrynosoma platyrhinos
AAAATGAAGATGTTAGTCTTAGGCCTGCATTTTCTGTTTCGGATCTCAGTTCAGATGTTACAGGAGGGCTGTCTGCAGGCTGGCTCATCCCCCTTTGGCCATGTGGTCACTGGAAAATTTTGCAAGCCAAAGAAATGTAATGTCCATTTGCAAACAAAAGAAGATGCTTCCTTGGAATCCAGCATATCTCCTTCCTTTGTGAAGCCTCAGGCTCCTAGGCAGGTTACTGAACTGTGTTTAGATTGTGTTGCATTTTTGTTTTGAGCACCCGTGTTCTGTGTCTTATCATCCTAAAAAATTAATTGATGCAAAAGACAGGTCTATGAAGGTAGTGGAAACACCAAAATGCTGAAATGAACTAGTGTACTCTATCCCCCCATATTTAGATGGACTATAATAAACAAATTCTATTAAATAAGTGGTTTATTTCATTCACTTTGCAAAAAAGTAGGGAAATTGGGACTTTAGCAGCCTTGTGCAGGTAGGAGAGCCTTTCATCTTGGGCAAGATGTCTTTTTGGCTCAAACTACTTTAGGCAGAATCCAAAGACCAATGGAATTTTTGACTAACTGCCCACAACACTGTTTTGCGTAAGAACCATCATGCTTTTGCTAACAAAGAACAAAGTTTAGATTACCTGTGATAATCATTTGGGGGTGAAAATAAGTTTCTTTTCTAACACTTTTATGACAATTTTATCAGTTTCAATGTACTTCCAAATATTTACAATGCTGTGCTTGGGTGGAAAGTACACACAAAATCTCAAACACTCATAGCTGGAGAATTAATGCTAAAGACTGTCTGGAGTACAAAGGTTATGAACTATAGGTTTTAAAGTATGCTGAATAGAAGGCCAGAGGGTGTTCCTTATGAAATGGGGAATTCTATGCCCTGATTGGGAAAGGTAATGTGGTGTAGTGGTTTGAGCCTCGGACTATGACTTTGAAGACCAGGGTGCAAATCTGTGCTCAGCGATGAAAACGCACTGGGTGACCTTGGGCAAGTCACATTTACTCAGCCTCCAAGGAAAGCAAAGACAAACCTCCTCTGAACAAACTTGCCAAGAAACACCCCTAATACAATCACCGTATGAAGGAAATATCTTGAAGGCACACAACAACAGTGCCCTGAATGATAGCTGTCATTTGGGGAGA
Source organism: Phrynosoma platyrhinos (assembly GCA_020142125.1). Classification (NCBI taxonomy): domain Eukaryota; kingdom Metazoa; phylum Chordata; class Lepidosauria; order Squamata; family Phrynosomatidae; genus Phrynosoma; species Phrynosoma platyrhinos. The sequence goes on from CM034701.1 coordinate 286,079,685, forward strand.
AATTCAGTATACAGTTGCCTTCGATGTTAATACTGTGTTAGAGAGGGTGCATGAGGATGCATAGCTGGATTCATGGCCTTTTGGGCCAGTAAATATGGCATATAAATTGAAGGGGGGAGGCAAGACAAATAATGATGAATATTTACTCTACTGTCATTTCAAATTTCTAAAATGTATATTTCACATCTCTAAGGCATTTGTGATCACATTGTTGGGCTGATCCCAGTCAGATCTTACATTGATAGAATTCAGGCAACTCAAATGAAAAACATTGTGTCCGAATGGAAAACTCATGTAGCTTTTGAAGAAAAGAGTTGTATTGCTGTTGAAAGGAAATTGTAGCTTGTATTCATTTTTAGCTAATTTCCCCCCTCGGTTTCAAATTCTGAGGAAAGTAGGCTGGCTTACTAAGGCCTAATTCTTCAGGGGCCGCTTCATGTCTCCCAGAGACTGCCAATATCTGTTTGTTGAGTGATGCAACAGTTTGCTGATTAAACAGTTCACTGTAGAGTTTGGAGCAAAAACTGTGGACATTTAACCAATTGAACAATTTATTGCTGTAATTGAAGGGTTTAGTTGGTGTTTATTAACTAACCCTCCTGCTATGTTTACAAACTTATCATGAGAATAACCCTTGGGCCCTGACTTTAATTTGTAGGTATTCCATAGGTGGTGTTGATATTTCAGTTGTCAGTGGTCAAGGTCAGGACTTTACTTAATCCTGGTGGGTTTATTCCCCCATATTCATCATAAATTGTGTCTTTTCTTCTTTCAGTTGGTGTCCAAAAGAGTGACTTTCTATTACTTTTTTTTTTTTAAGCAGTGGAGGGTTGTTATTTGAAAGGTAGTCTAAATCATACCATTTTATAGTTGGAATGTGCTTTTATTTTAGATAATATTGTCAGTGCTTCTAACCCAATCATCATTAAAATAGACACATTAAACAGGAGAGTGACATTACTGTTGTGGTGTACAGCAGGGGATCCAGTGTAATGTCTGAGATGCACATCACTTCTAACACAGATCTATTCAGTGTAACAATGAGTGCTAGTGACAATACCAAGTCCCCTCCCCCAGCTGTTTAACTAGAACTAATTGGCCATTCCTAAAGAGCAATTAGCAAGGTTATTAATCTATTCTTGACAAGTGTGAAAATTGGTTTCTTCTGGTCCATTCAGCAGATACCAAGTCCAAACAACCATGGAGATGTCCAAATTGTTTGTCCTTTAAACTCCCAGTGAATGAGTCAAAAACTGAATAGCCCGTGCTTGTCTACCTTATTTACCCATAGAATGTTAAGCCAAGAAAGAGTCAGAGGCAGCACAATCGGGGTGAGAAAGGATGAAGATCATTGATGTTTCATTCGTTTATTGAGACCGTACTGTGGGGGGTGGGGGTGGGCAGTCGTTGTCTGGGCAGTACCCCATCCACAGGGGGATTGAAAGATGGGAGGTAACAGCACGAACAGATGGGATACAAGTTCTTCTAACTTGGTTTTTATTTCTTGAGGGAAATCTGTTTGAAACCTGCCAATATAAATTAAGTATACTATAGGTCAAGGAAAGGCATTCCAGCTGACAGAGCCAATGTTGTTACAACCATGTTTATGGGTGGATGAGTTAAAAAACAGTAGTGTGTATCAACTATATAGTCCAGTGGGGATGGTGATCCTAAATGCTGAACAGTGTTATCATATACAGCAGACCATTGACCATATCCATATAAGATGCCAAGCCAAGCAAGATACTTCAAACCTGGATTCAGACTCATAACAGTAAATTCCTTCTCCTCCCCACCCCCCCACCCCAATTAATTTAGTAGCTTTCACTTGCAAGTGGAGCCAAAAATTAGTAAATCCCATGTGCAATGAGGTGATTTAAATGTTGAATCTAAAGGGCATCTACACTGTAGAAATAATGCAGTCTGGCATCCACAGAATCCGCCTACAGAACTCTGGGATTTGTAGTTTTGTGAGGCACTAGTACTTTAACAGAGAAGGCTAAAGATCTTGCAAAACTACAAATCCAAGGATTCCATAGGATGGCACTCCAACACATAAAGTGGTGTTAAACTGCATAAGTTCTACAGTGTAGATACACCCTAAGAGATTTGTAACTGTGCAAATTGAGTAACATTATTTGTTTTAATTCTGCTTCAATAGGTATTTATTATTCAATTTTCTTCAATATTTCAATTTTTTTCTTTTCAGAAAAAACTGGTATTTCCCATATTTGTCCAAATTTCCCTTCCCCGACAAGTCTCTACATTGCTAGGGTTTATCCTTAGAACTAGACAAGGAAATGTGTATTTCCTCCTTTAATTACAAGGAACTTTCACAGTGCATGAATGAAAGAACAATCCTACCCCAGAGACATACATCTGTTTTACATAAGATGAATGCATTTAGGAGTGTGAGAAATTGCTTAAAGATTATCTTGATACTGAGAATATGTAGTTTATTTACTTTATAATTATCTAGGATTTGCTTTTGAGAACCTCTCTATAATTTTCACTACTCAGTCAAAGAAGTCTGCAAAGACATCAATTGCTTCAAGTACCCACGCTAGAAAGAAGAAAGAAGAGAGATTATGGTGGACTATACTAGGGCAAAACATAATTAAAAATCTACAACCATGGTACTACAAAAGGTCCACGGAATATCCTAACTCCCTATCCTAGCACAGGCTAATGTCAGAGAAGTAGGATGCAGTTCTCCAGTCCTCCCACTTGTTATGTGAGCTGTTCCACCCAGGCTCCTAAGTAAGGGTTAGCAGCTCCACTTCTCTTTCCTTGAAGGCACATTATCTATTAACTTCTATTTCTGAAAGTCTTAGGAACCTGTAAGGTTGCTCTAGTAATTTTCCCCCTATGCCTACACACCTCAAGATGCTCATCAGTACCCTACTCTGCACATAAATTTGTCTATCCCACCCAGAGTTTGGGGATATTTTTTTTATTACAACTCCTAGAATCCCCTTAAAGGTAAAGGTTGACATGAATGTCTAGTTGTAACCGACTGTAGAGGGCGGTGCTCATCTCCGTAACTAAACCAAAGTTGTCCAAAGACAACTCCCATGGTCATGTGGCCAACATGACTGTATTGAACACTGTTACCTTCCCACCCAAGTGGTACCTTTTTATCTATTTGCATTTGCACAGTTTCGAACTGCTAGGTTGGCAGAATGCAGGACTAGTGACAGGAGCTCACCCCAACATGCACTACTCAGGCCTTGAATTGCCAGCCTTCCGATCTTACAAGCATCAGAATTGGCATCTTAACCACTAAGCCACCACGTCCCCCTTAAGAGCTCTTAAATAATTTTGCCAAGCATTCTACTGGCATGGCTGATAAGTGTGGTTTATTTTCAGAATGTAACTTCAGATGTTTTTATAAGGAATGTAGGAACTGTATAACAACACAGTACATGCTATGTACTGGCTGACATGCTGCTGCATGTCAGCATGTCATGTGAAACCCCAGAACATGAGCTTCCATCCCTTCTCAATGCCCAAAAGTGAATATCATGTCCAGAGGAGCCAGGAAGGTGAGGCCCCCAAACAGCTGCCTTTCTAGCCAAGACTTGCCTGTGGCCTTCAGTATTGCCCTTTAGCACAGGATTGTGAGGGGGCCAAGTCATTACCTTTCTTTACTGCTGTCTATTGCTGTTCTGTTTTGTTTGCTTTTCCTTTGGTCATCTCTTTGCTTTTTCACTTTTTTGATTTGTTTTTGTTCTACCCTTTTCTCTCTGTGGCTGGGATCGACTTTCTCTTGCTGCCTGCCTCTATTTTATTTCTCTTAAGTTAGACTTTTTTCTTAAGCTTTGCTGTGTTAATATTTTTATGTACTACATTTTTTTAAAAGGAAAATTATACATATTCTGCATATTCTGTCTCTGTCTCCCTTTCCTAAATAGCATTTTGGGTGCTATTTAGATTGTAAGCCTCTGGGCACAGGATGGTTAACAATATTGATAATCATCATTGTCATCATTATCACCAATAATATAACCAATCATCATCATCCTGATCATGTTTTGGAAAGAAACATGCACATTTTATAATCAGAACTAGTTTCGGGTCTAACTAAACATGATATAAAATTAAACATTAATAGATTCTTTTAAAGTACACAGCTTTTAAAATATAAGTAGCATATTAGGGAGAAAACAGGTGGTGGACATTACTGATAACACATCAGGGTTGGAAATTTGGGATTAAACTAGTTTTTTGTTCTTGTTTTGTTTTGTTTTTTGTTTTGCATTAATATGTAATTAACACCGATATAGGCAAATCAGAAAGTGGCAAAATGCAGTTCAATTCTTATGCAGTTCAACTAGCTTAAGTAATAATTGTTCTTTAAAAAGTGCTCTTTCTAAGGATTTGTTTCTGAATGGCATTTTCTGCACTATAAAATAAAGTGATTAAAAAGAAGCAGCTGACTCTGGATACTGTTCTAACAATGTACAATAAACTGTTAAAGTTACAATGTTTAAATTCAAACTGTTAGAGGGTTGTAAAATTGTGTGTGTGCATGCGTGTGTGTATGAGAGAGAGAGAGAGTATACACACACACACACACACGCTCGCACACACGCACACACACAAAATCAATTTAGAAAAACAGGAGTGTTAAGGTGTTTTTTAAGTCACTTGGTTTAAACCAGCCAACCCTTTCAAGTAGAGAGAGGAAATTTAATCCTTCCATCCCCTGTTTCAGCAATGATAAAAGTTGATTCTTTGAAGTTGATGTTTTCAATGGGAGATATTCTCCCATTGGTGGAGGGCTGGCTGTTTAGGGATGCATTAGTTCTGGTTTTTCTGTATCAGATCAGAACTGAACTAGACAGTCTTTGTGATTCTGTGATTTTCTTTCTGTTAGCTGGGGAAACCTGCGAACATGTTAGTAATAGGAAGTGAAGAGAACAGAAGAGGGAAAATAGAATTCCTCTGACCTGTATTTAGAAAGCCAGAGGAAATGACAGCAAGGAAAAGCAAATGAAGATGGATGAAATGTTAAAAGGGTGAAGAGGGTTCTTCTGCACAGGGATATGGAGTATTGACTCCTGAGGGGTCACATCAGCTGTTGCTGGTCTTTGTAGTGTTTTTTCAAAGGACATTTCCAGAAGATCAGTTTCCTGGGGGTGACTATGGCAAAGCCAGAGAGTCTTTTTAAAACTTTGCCTGTGGGTCAGTCAGAGGTCATTGAAAAGTGAACTCAGAATTTTTGACTGGAATGAGGGAATAGCAAAACTGTTATATTATGAGTCAATTGTTTTTTGTTGGTTTTTTTGTAAAATTAGTTGGGATATAACTGAAAAGCCCTTCTTCCTGAGTAGTAGTTATGTGTGTTTAACTCTCAAGTGTCAGAGGAAATGATTAATTATCTATAAAAGAAATGTGACAACAGCTTACTTTTGAACTATTGTGATGGAGCACTGTATGGGATTATGCTGTACATGATTGGCAAAAAGAAACAGTGGCATAATTGGAAAAAAATATTGGGAAAAGGTGAGAAAAAGACAGATTCCTTGGGTCCCTTATTGAGAGAAAGGCAGAATTAAAATAAAATACACTTGGCCCTTCCTGTTCACCGGCTTGGAGTCCACGGTCTTTGTCCTTCGCAGATGGCAAGCGTGGAGGGATAAAATGGTGCACGTGCCTGAGGCGTGAGCGGGTCCTTTGTAACCAATGGCAATTTGAATACTTGTGTTTTTCTGGATTCGTGGGGGTGTGTGTCCAGAATGTATCCCCCACGAATCGGGAGGGACACCTGTAAATTTCTTTATTAAATCCTCTGTTTTATCATATAGGAGTGGTCAAATTAATGCTCCTCTATATGTACTGAAAATTAAGTTGTATATTTCAGTAATGTATATATTAATCAGGATGCTGGTGACAGCATCAAGACCTTCTTCCCTTTCTCAGAAGCCCTATGTGGTGTGAAAAGTTTGTTCCAGAATGTTTCTGAGGTTGACAGCACTTTTAACTGCCATGGTTCAGTGCTATGACATTCTGGGAATTGTAGTTCTGTAGGAGATTTAGCCTTCTCTTTCAGAGAGCTCTGGTGCCACAACAAACTACAACTTGCAATAATCCATAGCAGAAATAACATGGATTATTTCTGTAGTGTGGATGCACCCTTAGTCACCCTGAACAGGTTTTTAGAGTACTGGAGGGAAGCTACAGGAAAGGAAAGGCTCCCCCCACCCTGGCAAAAACAGTTTTTGGCTAGTGGAGATTAGAAGCACACTATTGGATATTATCCAGTGGAAATGCACTCTTATACACTGCCCATTAACTATCATAGAATCATAGAGGTGGACGAGATCATTAGGGCCATTGAGCCAAACTCCCTGCCATGCAAGATATAATGTATTTATGCATGTGTACGTCTAGAACTTTTAGTCAAAAATTGACCCAACCCCCCCCCCCATATTGACTTATCCAGAGGTCAATATAAGTACTGTACTTCTATAAAAAAAAAACTTCTGTATATATATTAAAAAAGAATCATACTCTGGTGAATGTCAAGAGCGTAATTTGTCCTGGAAGCACTGACCACCCTGGTTCTCTCCTCCATCCATTCTTTAGGATTATGCAAACAGTTATGCCTGCTGGAATTAAGCTTTTTGGCATTGTTTTCCTTTGCTTCATCCTTTAGATCCTTTGTTACAGGGCCCTAAGTTTTACTTTCGACTTATATCAAAATCCATGATTTTGGCCCCAAACCCTGCCCTTGACTTATACATGAGGTTGACTTATAGTCGAGTAGATGCAATAATCATGACTTCCATTAGTTTTGGTCTATAGGTGCAAAATACTTATAGCTTTCCCATTGTATGTTTAAGAAGTGAACAAGGTGATTACTTCACATTATAAATATGGGTCAAGAATGTTGTGTGATTGTGCTAAGAATATGACATTCTTTGGCAGTTTCATTTTAAATATTTTTAAAAAAGAAAAATAAAGTGTGAAACATTAAGAAATTGTCATTTGGCATCCCATATATTTCTTAAGTCTTCACATTCAGTCAGTTGACTTAATCCCACAGCTTTTGATTATTCAGCCAGTTAAAGAATGCTAAAGATATATCCTAAATATATATCCTAAATCCTAAAGAATAAAGATATACAACTGAGCACTAAAGTTTGAATCATCCAAGCCATTGTATTCCCCATCACCATGTACACATATGAGAGCTGGACAGTGAAGATGTGGTATTGGAGAAGAGTGTTGAGGATATTGTGGATGGCCAAAAATATAAACAAATGGGTCCTTGAGCAGATCAAGCCTGAAATCTCCCTGAAAGCAAGATGATCAAACTGAGGCTTTTGTACTTTGGACATATCATGAGAAGGCATGACTCATTAGAAAAGACAATAATGCTAGAAAAGGTGGAGGACAATAGAGAGGAAGACTGTATGCTAGACTTTATTAGGGAGGTCACGAGTCTGAATTTACAGGACTTAAGCAGAGCAGTGGAGGACAGGGACTCTTGGAGATGTCTCATCCACAGGGTCACCGTGAGTTGGGGTTGACTTGAAGGCAGTTGAAAATAGCAACAACAGAAAAGAAAGGTGGTATGGCAGAATGGTTTATGCTGTAACAGTGACAAGATATTCAGCAGCATTTGTTTTGATTCTAGAAACCCAGTAACACAAAAAAAAGTAATGGTGAATTATACAACTGCCAAATAAATATAAATGTTGAGTCTCCCTTATCCAAAATGCTTGGGATCAGAAGTGTTTTGGATTTTGGATTTTGAGGGATTTTGGAATACCTGCATTTGCATATATGTACATAATGTACCTTGGAGATGGGATGTAAGTCTAAACTTCAAATTCATTAACGTTTCATGTAAGCTTCAATAAACATGGCCTGAAGGTAATCATAAACAGTATTTTTAATAATTTTGTACATGAAACAAAGTTTGTGTACAATGAATCACCAGAACCATCATTTGTGTACAATGAACCACAAAGATGTCACTATGTCAGCTACCCATGGAAAAAAAATTGGTTTTGGGAATATTTTGGATTTTAGAATTCTGGATAAAAAATTTCCAATTCAGGTAAGGAATTCCTAATTTTAATAATTACCTAATTTTAATAATTCTGAATGTTAAATGAGACCATACTTCTAAGTAACTGAGTTTACTGGAAAATAAATTCTATGAAGAAATAGAAAAATAAATCTTAGCCTTTGAACAAATAATTCATTTCATGAGAAAAAGAGAATATTGAATGTGAAATGGTAATTATACATAATATGCTACAAATTGAAAACAATTGTTCTAGCAGTATACATTTAAATTAAAAACAAAATTTTATTTTGAGGAAGTAAAAAGGTCCGTGGTTCCTTTTAATTTTAAAAGTTATTTCAGGAACTTTTTGGAATACCTGCATTTGCAGTCATTTGTGTTCCAAGCATTTTACAAAAGTCATAATTCTAATGCTACCATTTCCAATTTTGCCTAAAATAAAGCATGCACATTGGTTAATACTGAGAAAAAGATATGAAAGAATAGAAGATTGGCTGTTTTGACAAAGAGGTGTTTTATTTATTTATTTATTTATTTATTTAGCATCAGCTGGAGGCTTATTTAATAGGAAATGCCCAAGAAGAGACAAATTCTGTGATTATTTTCTCTCCGGAAGCCATCCCTAGGTGGTGAAAGTTGACTATTGCTGCTTAGATAAGGTCTGAAAGCAGTTTTCCTGAATGTCTTCTCTGCCCTTCTATCAAATGTTCTCTATGTACACAGAGCTGTGGACAGACATAGTCCAGGCCCTTTGACTGGTTTTGGAGATGGAACAGTGAGAACTCTACAGCTGTATTTTGGATGCAAGCTGTTATACATCTCTGGCTGGAAATCTAAACTAGTGATCCAGGGGTCACAAGAGAGACATGGTTTGCATTAAGAAGTGACATTTACATCTATAACAGTGAGAGCACAACGGTTCACCACAGGATGAGATTTTCTCCCCAGACTATTATCTGCTAAATTAACACCTGAAGTTAAAAAAAAAATCACAACAATCCTCTTTTGGAAAAAAAAGGCAAAGAAAAGATGCATGTCTCTGGACCAATTTAATTTGGGCTTTCATCTGTGATGTAGTAGTATGGATCAGCTTGGTGAAACTACGTTTGTAATACAAGGGGACTGCTACAGCCACAATATTTTGACCTGTGGAGACTTTAGACCAGGGGTAGGCAACCTTTCCCCTTTAAGGGCCGAGGGACTTCAGCTCCAGAATCCCAGGAGCTATTGGCCAACATGGGACTATTGGCCAACATGGCTGAGGCTTCTGGGAGTTGAAGTCCCTCGGCCCTTAAAGGGGAAAGGTTGCCTACCCCTGCTTTAAACCAAGGCGTTTGTAGTCTGAACTGTGGAGGGAAAGCTACATGATAAGCAGTTTTAAACCTTTCCACTTCATTTGTTCCTCTGCTTGCTGGCTGTGACATTTTTTTCAATCAGAGGGTAGCCACCAAGGCACTCCACACTGGTAATAGAGAGCCCTCCACTGAGGTGGCTGTCACTCATAGAATCACAGTGTTGGAAGACACCACAAGGGCCACCAGTCCAACCCCCTGCCATGCAGAAATATACAATCAAAGCACCCACAATAGATAGCCATCCAGCCTCTGTTTAAAGACCTCCAAAAGAAGACTCCACCACTCTCCAAGGGAGTGTGTTCCATGGTTGAACAGCTCTTACTGTCAGAAAGTTCCTCCTAATGTTTAGGTGGAATCTCTTTTCCTGTAGCTTGCATCCACTGTTTCATGTCCTATTCTCTGGAGCAATAGAAAAAAAGCTTATCCTCAGTATGACGCCCCCTCAAATACTTAAACGTGGCTATCATATCACTTCATATCATATCTTCTTCACCCTGCCTCTTGGGACAACTGGGCCTGCTGCCTCAGATGTCTGCCTCATTCTCTTTAATGGTAGGACTGACCTTTAGAAAAAGCCGGAATCTCAGATTGGTTGCTATCACACACACACATTTTATGACATTGCAAAATGCCTATTGACACTCCCCATACAGCATTAACAAAGGGTTCTTTTGCCCCATGCTTTTTATAGTCCACACCATAATAGCTTGGCATATTCTGCTTCCATCATTTTGGTCTGTTCAGTAGTCTGTCTGTTCTATCTGTCTATCTATGACATATATCTCTCTAAATATTTATTATTTGCATGTGTATGCTTTTAAAGATAATTACATAGTATGCATAAAGATGAAGAGTTGTGAACTAACACTTGGGCACAAATTTTAAATTAACAGGTCCTAGCAGATATTAGACAGTAATCTCTTGCAAATATTGTTGAAATGAATACAATTTCATCTATATGTATGTGTTTATATAATCAGTCAGTAAGCCTTCATATAAGATAGTTTGCTGCTTCTATGTTTTTGAGCCCATGACTTCCAAAATCAAAGGCCTGCCCCAATAATCCTAATGGATTGACTTCCAAAATTCCTTGGATTTGTAATACTGGACTTGTTTCTCTCTGAGGCTTAGCTGGATTCCCTGCAGATAGATTTTCAGGTTTATAAACTGTAATACCACTTAGTCCAGCTGTAAAATTGTGGCTGATGACTAATACAACATTATAGGAAGGGAGCAGTTTACCTAGGAAATCTTTACCTAGGAAAGTCCTGTGTATCAAATACCAAGGGAGCAGAGATGGAGGAACGGACTTTTCAATTAGTTGGCTGTGTGGCCTGATTGAACAACTGCCCTGTGGCTAACAAAGCTTTGTCTGTAGTATCAGCTTGCTCTTCGTCCAACAGGGCAAATAGAGTGATTCTGTGGTTGGTCATTAATGGCCTAGTCATCGGGTGGGGGTTTTGTTCTTAAAAGGGGGCTTTGTCTTATCCCTGCTGTTTAAGCCCCCTCCAAGCACTCCTCACCTGTCATATCTGTCATACATTTAATTCATCACGCTCTGTGGTCAAAAGCTACACTGATAGTATCAAAAGGAAAGGAGGGGGCTTCTTATAACTTTAGCGATCAAAGGAGATTACCAAGCAAATAAGATTTTAATGAAGAAGGCAGGTTTGTGGAAGGACAATTTACTGCATTGTGATTCAGTAGCTTTCATTATAAAAAAACAAGCATATTCCTTCTGCTCTAAAAGAAGGCATGCTTCTCGTTGTTGTTTTCACAGATATACACAGTTTATTATTTTAAATATGTACATTTCATTGAGGGAGTTAAAATACATGGATTTTGGTTCCTTTTAAAAAGAGGAATCTGTAGGAACATTTCAAATGCAGGTTTAAAATATGATTACTAGATCTTGCTTTATGCTGAATATTTGTTTTACTTCTAGGATTAAATAAACATTCTCATCTTAAATTATTTGAATGCTAATATAACCATTAAGATTACAAATTTCAGCCATTTTATATGGAAAGTAGGTATAATTGTCATTCATGATTTTGTCTGGTACAGATTTGATACAATGAACATAAAACTATAATGGGCACAAGTCCATTAGTTTTTGTGGGGTCATGTGTGCTCTGTGTGTGTGTCTGTGTATAATTTAGCCAGGGCCTAGATATAGCTACTTGGTTATTTATTTACAATAGTATATGTCCTCTGAGGTAGTGGCTTACTTTTCATTAACCTAGTCATTATTGCCAATAAAGAAATAACCACCAGTCTGTATATCAGAATGATAAGTATTCTTTTTAATTTCCATTTTTTTCTTTGGTTTTTCATTTGACGACTTAAAAACCATTGATGGATTATCTGCAACAGATGCTAATGCTGCTGAAGGTTGAGTGCAGCCTTGAACATCCAGAATCATGGGGAGGGGGGAATCAATTAACTGCAAAAAAATATTGAACTGAAAACACACATAGGAAAACCAGCAATTATTTAATCTTGCTATAGTGTCCTGCCAAATGGATAGGTCAACCGTACTTTTTTCTTAAAGACTTGCTTTCCAGGGTCTGGATAGAGGTCAGGAATGAAGGATCCAGTTGATTATAGGTACCCAAGAAAGCAAATGAATGTTATTAATTCAAGATTGTGTATGCTATTTAATAACAAGAGAGGACATAAGTACAATGTAAGCAGAACTAATATTGAATAGGAAACATTGTCAGATTCAGCCAGGACTTTAAAGCAGCTGAGAACATGTCACTTTTAATTACAATATTGTCACCAAAGTTCTGTGTCTGTGCCTTCAAGTCCCCATGGATTTCATAGGGTTTTTGTAGGCAAGGAATACTCAGAGGTGGTTTTGCCAGTTCCTTTCTCTGAAATATACATAGCTTACAATTTTTGATCTTTGTTGGTGGGTTCCCACCCTATACTAACCAGGGCAACCCTGGTTAGCTTCCAAGATCAGACAGAACCTGTTACCATTACAGTATTTAGGCCCCTGGTAAAGTTATTTGTATGCTTATCCTGAAAGTTATGCTGGACATTACTTGTCAAGTGATTATGTGTCAGTGTAATTAGTTACCCATCCAACCTTGCTGAATGTGATATGTCTATGCCAAATATTATATGTCTATGTCAAAGTTGCATTCATTTTCGTGGGTAGCTGTGTTGGCCATATAGCAAAGCATGATAACTTCCAAAATCCATAAAATAGTAACACCTTCATGGCCAGAAGAAGGAGGGACCCACTTCCATAGATATCCCTCTAAAGAACAACAACAACACCTTGAAAAAATGTAAGCCTGTGATTAACATCATCATTTTATAATTTTTCTCTCCCATATGATTCTTACCATGTTTACCTGATGAAGAAGCCAGTGGAGCTTCAAAAGCTCACATCATGTATTTTGTGCATTTTGTTTTGCCAATTAAAGGTATCAAAGCTGCATTGTGGTTTTATCAAACTTTGGATTTCATGCAGAATGATATCCAGTAGTAGTTGCTAGTGCACATATTTCTGCAAAATACAACCAAGATTTACTAGAAATAGTATTTGAGAAACCTAGGAATATCAGAGCCTTAGCATCACTGACCATTCCTGAGATGCTTTGATGATGTTGAAAGAATGTCCAGTATATGGGAGAAATCCATGGCATGGCTCTTTTACACAACACTTTACTTTACCACCCTAGTGAACCACCAGAAACAGCTCAGAGTAAAGCCAGCAACATAGAGGGTTGCAGGGAACAGGCAAGGGAAGAAATTTCCTTCATCCTAACAATCAGCGGTTGTCTGCATTCACAGCATTGGCTGTAGGCCCCGATCTAGAGATGCTTGAGTAAGCAATGTAACTGCTGATATAGTTAAGGATTTCATCCTTTCTTCCTCTCCACCACCACCCACTTTAAATCACTGGAGAGAAGATCCAGGAACAGACAATTACATAAGAACCAGCTAGTCGGACCATATTATCCTTTTCCATCACTCACCCACTCACACCAACATGTTTGCACCATATTGTTAATACTAGTCCTAAATGTGTTTTCTGATCTGTATCTTGAAGTAAACATGGGCCAGATGGGGGTTGCAGATCCCAGTTGAGAAATTTTCATATGAAGTACCATCACATCCACTCAAATGTCTACTTTATTGTGACCCCCTTGTTCGTTTAACTAAGGCATATCTATATTTTATCAAATGCTAGATGGCATCAGGTATAAATACAGGAATGATATATGAATTGTACTGAATTAAATATAGCTGGTTTGGTGCTCCCCTTTATAATGCTGGCAAAGCCTTCTTTTATCTCTGTACAATACGTATAGTAGCACCATCTGTTGTAAAACATTGTCCTTGCATCTCAAATTAAGAGCTCATTCGCTGAGAAATGGACTGAATGAAGTAATAGTCTTCTTTTAAAGTCTTTCTCTATTACTTGCCAGTATAAATAAGATCAGTCCAGTCAAGGAATTGGGAAATGTCATAAAAGAACAACAAAGGAAAGCCCATATAAACACACTGAAGTCACAGGACAGAACAATCCACCTTGTTTATATGTACAGTACTAAGTTTAGCATATTAATGTCTGCTGGGAATACACTTTAAAAAATAGTTGCCCTGTGGCAAGAATCTTCCCATAAAATGATCAGTCCCTTTAAAAAACAAAACAAAAACAAAAAGGCTCATATTAAATTCACGGAGATTAAGACACCCCAGGGTTGTTTTTTTTTCCAGTGTAAAGACTGTATTTTGAAAGCAAGGGAGCATACATGTATTTGCCTTCTACAGAACAGTGTCACTGTGCCAAGAACCCAAGGAATGTATCAATGTCACTTCACAGTTTGTGATTTTTCACTGTAGCCAATATTTGATAAAAGGAAGGAGTGGGATGGGAGGGGGAGAAAAAGAAACAAGCTCTCCAGTGACGCGTGCCAAACTCGTGGAAGGTAAATCCCCTAATTCATTCTATTCTTCCAGCATTCCTTGGCGGGTGGCCAAGCTAAATATTTCAGCTGGATAAAAAATGTGCTTGTTGGACACAGCCCTTTCTTGACGGGATAGATGGCTGTAGCAGAGGGGGCTTCTCCAAGCAGATAAAGAGGTGACATGTGTGTGTTCCCTTATCTATTTATTTATTTTATTAAAAGGGAGCTTTATGGGCTGTGATTGGATTAACAGTGAACCCAGGAGAAAGAGTAAAAACAAATTGGGAAACGGGTTTAACACCCCCACCTTTTTTGTCATCTTCTTTTAGGATTTCCTGGCTGGCTGCCACCTTGAGTCTGTTGAATGTTCTTTAGATAAATCAATTAAAAAGGCTTTAATATTTGGGTGATTGGAGCACAACATATGGGATGTGGTGCTGGTGTCATGTGGTGCTTGCTGTTAATTGAAATGATTAATGGAGGTGTTATTTTCTTTAAGTCTAATTGACAAATATAATGTAATTGAAAGCATGGTAGGCTTTTGAAAGTGCTGCCAAATTCTTCCTGATGCTAGCATTTTAACCATTTCCTAAAACTAGCAAATAATAAAGTTTGAAAATCAGCATATAGTAACTTGTTACTGAATGTATTTTATAAACGAGTCTTAAAATGTAGTGCATCATGTCCTGCTTGGAGGTTTTAATGAACTTGATAATCAACTCTGAGGAGGACCAGTATGGTGTAGTGGTTTAAACATTGGATTATGACTCTGGAAACCAGGGTTCAAATCACTGCTCAGCCATGGGAACCCACTGGGTGACCTTGTCACACACTCTCAGTCTCAGAGGAAGGCAATGGCAAACCCCTTCTGAAGAAATCTTTCCAAGAAACCATAAGGGTCACCATATTGGAACGAATTGGTGGTATACAACAACGATGATTCTGTCATACAAGGCCCAAATATTATCAAATCACCAGTGTTGAGTCACATTCAGATTACTTAACATTTAGGTAGTGTTTTCTGAGTTGTTTTCTCCCCCCATTTGTTGGCCCTGTGTTGTCCTTCACAAAGGCTCACAGGGCAGCCTAGAGGCCCTTGGCACTTTCATTAAGAGAGAGAGGTTAGAGAGAGTATGGTTGGGTTCGTTTGTTTGCCGTCTTACTTTATGAACAGGAATGAAAGGTTTACTTCTGCATAAGCTTGTACAGGGGCAGAGGATGAGGAAGAGCTCTCCCAAGCCCTGAGTACAACTCAGCAGCTCATGTCCATCTTGTGTGCCCACTTGCCTGCACATAGGCAATTTATCTCGTTGCTCCTGCCCCTGCCAAAGAGCCAGACATTGACAAAGTAGACAGCTGACTGAGCTGGCTGCTGGTGGAAGTGTGAAACCTCTGGCTGTCAGTGCCTGTGCCTCCTGCTTCTTGGGGCGAAGGGGAGTTTGGCTGGGGAGCAGCTAATGAGAAATCACTTGTCTGTAGCTCCTGCAGAAATATAATATTTTTTATCTGCAAGAACTATACAGAAGAAGCAGAAACAAACATTCTAGTTTCTGAGGTTTCCCTACTATACTTACTCAACCTTCTATTTTAGAATCGTGAGTTGATTACATGTTCTATTCATAAGTAGGTTTCTTGGACTTGTGTAGCACCCCCATCACACATAGGGTGGCACCATGTTGGTAATATGCACATGTGTAAGTGTGGCTTATGTGTACACCTGTCTCTTTTTGTACAGGATTCAGGGAGCTATTTTCTAGCCCTCTGCAGTCCTGCTGCTGGACTCCTCCTGCTGCTGACCAGTGGTTAGGGAAGGGAATGAAGTAGGAGCAGCAATTTAAACAATTAGGATGCAGCTGCTTTGGCGTCCCAGGAGAAGGAAAAAGAGGATACACTTATTCTATGAGTGCACCCTCTTTTTAGGCCATCTTTGAATTGCACCTGTTCTCCCATCCCTACTGGTAAACAGGAGTAGCAGCTCCTGAGATTTCAAGGGTGTGAGGGACGCAGAATTGTGTTTGCTTTAGAATTTGCTGTAGAATTGTGCATGCTATAGAATTTCAGCCATGTACCCCATAGTAAAAGCCAGCTCTCCTCTCATGCAATAAAAGATACACACACACACACACACACATACAGAGTATATTTTTATTTTAGAGTTTGCAGTGGATAGAGCATGAGCATGACTACCTGCATGCTGCAGGGTTCCAGTTTGCATTCAAGCTTCTGCACTTGGTAGTATTTCAGGTAGTGGCCACATGTTCAACCTACACCACTGAGATATGTGAACAGGCCTTTTCTTATATAAACATTTTACAATATAGGCTGTTCCTTTAAAATCTCATGCCTCAAGAAATAAGGATGATACCATTCATTCTATGTATTTTGTTGGTTTTTTTTTTTTTTTACTAAATTATATGAAATGTCCAGCAATCTGTGGCTGGCATCCTGTTAATGACACATGCAGATATAATTTTGGGTAACACTTCTGTATGTACTTTTTAAGAGGTGAAGTATTTTCTTCAACAAGGCCCTATCCCAGTGTGCTTCCACAGCTGAGGGGTAGGTGTGTGTGTGTGTGCACACACGCACTGAGGCACAGTTCAGTCTTCTCAGTCACTAATTGACCATGGAGATGCATTCTGGCAAGTGATACTCTTGAGCAGGGGTAGGCAA
>CM034701.1:286101251-286138544 GCA_020142125.1 Phrynosoma platyrhinos
CTGTCACATCACAGATTTTTGCTTGGATTGGTGCCAGTCTCTGAGCTATTGGCTACCAATCCCTAACACATTACCAGGAGAGAAAGAAACAGTTGTAGCCAATAGGTACAAATACAATACCAGTCCCAAGCATATGGGGGAGTCCTTGCCCCCGACACCAGATAGTTTGAGTTATATTGGTATAGTCTAAAGAGGGTGTTAAGATTAATTACTGAGCAATTGCTTGGGCATTCAGTATACACATTTCCAGTGGCATCCCTACACCAGTTATCTCAGGATTGGGGGGTACCCTTTTCCTGATGAGGAAAAAGATGGGACAGTGCAGGGGGTGGAAGTGCACATGGAGGGAGTGCAGAGACACTGCAGGGTGTGGGAGTATGCATGGGACAGTGCAGCAACAGCACAAGGGTGTGTGTGCACAGGGGAGTATGGGGATAGCGTGGGGAGTGCAGGAACAGCACGGTGGTGAGTGCATATGGGGGAGCGCAGGGACAGTGTGGGGGGATAGAAGCATGGGAGGGACAGCGCAGGAGAGCACAGGGGGAGGACCCAAGCAGGTGTCACCCCTTCTGAGGTGTCACCCAGTGCAAGCTGCATCACTACAACCCCCCCCCGTGACACCACTGCACTTTTCATTTATATACCAAATTATAAGCCTAAAGAATTACATACTATTATTCTATCTCATGAGTCTGTTCACAATACAGAAGTAATAGTGTATATGCATCATTGCTGTAAATCTTCTTGGATTTAAAGGATGGCATGGTGCATTGGGTAGAAAGCCAAGGTAGAAAGAGAAAAATTGTAATTATCATGTCCTCCAAATGGAGTTTGCATAAATTTAAGACTAAAAGTTCCCTCAGTATGCACCCCCAGTTGTTTTAGTACATCAGAAGGGTGTGTGTGTATCTCCACATATCAGATTTATTTATTTATTTATTTATTTATTATCCCACCCTCCCTGTTATGACAGCTCTGATGGTTTGGATTATCTTCTGTGGTATTCATGAGAAAGGATAAATCTTCTGCTCCATCCAATAAACAATGAACATGGAAAAGTAATATTGCAAATGTTCTGATAGATAGGCAAACTAATATTTATTTTTGGAGAAAATCACAGTGTGGATATACAGAAACAGCACTTATATTACTGTCTAAGTGCAAATGTACCAGCAATAATTAAGTTAATGCTCTCCAAGTTTAAGTGTAGCAGTGTCCACATACCTTTCTGCTGTTATATTTCTGTGGATTAGGACTATTATGCTTTACACACAGTGTGTTACAGAAAAATTGTGGGCATAGATAGATAGCACTTGTGATGTATTTGTGATGTAGATATGAGGGCTATTTGAAGGTTCTTTTAAATATCTGTCATTAATGTTAAAGTGGTCCAACAGTGAGTAGGAAAGTAATTTCTAATTTAATTCTAGCAATATACATTTTAGATAACTGAAGAGGATATTTATTATATATAAGATTTACAGAACCTATGCCAGGAAAACTTTACCTTTATTATTTATATCATAATACTTTTAATACACAGTAGTTGTATAATATTTAATAAATATATTGTATTTTAAAAATCTAAATTTGTGTTTTAAATATCATATTGATTGTATAATGGAAGAGTAAATCAGATGAAAGGATGGTCCTAGTTAGTTTTTTAATTTTGTTTTAAGATAAATATTTTTGCTTATTTTTCAAACATTTGGGTAATCAGAATTATCAGGCCACCAGTCTAAGCAGCGTTTATTTTGTTAATTGCTCTTGTTAAGCCTAATTACTAAATGGGGTGGAGTAGAAAGAAAGGGGAGGGAGGATTCTCAGAGGAGGAAATTCTAAAATCCAAGACTCTGTTCCAGGCAGGGTTAGTTAGATGAGAGTGTCAGAGTGAGCGGCAGAAAGCATGTGTGGTGTGTGTTCGTGGATGCATGGGTGCATGGTGTGTGCATGGGTGTATGGTGTGAGTGAATGACAACAGACATATGGACTAAAACCTTGGGATGTGTAAAGGAAGACTAGAAACCTGTCCTATATGGCTAATCAAAGGTAATGGTAAATATCATAATGCAATAGATTTATGTGTGCATTAGTTAGTGGCAGTTTTTCCATGGTGCAATTTAAATATTTTTTATGTCACAATACGTTTTACTTTTATGTGATGATGCCCCCATGCTAATTTTAAATACTACTCATGCATTTATCTTTCAGTCGCTGTGGCACTCCATATTTCAATCATTTTGGCACCCCATGTTTGTCTTATTGTTTTAAAAACAACAACATTGTTTTGTAGCAGAGATAAGTTAATGTCTAAAACTAACATGCTTATAACGAAGAAGCCAGCTTTTTTATTTTTTTATTTTTCTATTTTTCTTATTTATTTATTTTGCCTTGAATATTCTGATATATTCACAATCTACTCCTCCAGGTAGCATTGCAGAGTTTCCCCATGCTTTGGCATCATCCTATAAAACCATTTTTCACCTGATAAAAATATCAGTAAACAAAACTGTACAACATAGATGGAGTTTTAATAGGTGTTATCTTTTGTGTTTATGACTAGAAGGTGTGTTTTTTTTTATTGCTGGAAGACTAACATGAATTTACATCTTGGTTGGTTGAATTACACTTCTTTATGTGTTGCTAAAACCTTTCAATGCTGTGCATCAAATAACACTACATTAATACGCCGTGGAGAAAATGCTACTGTTCTCTGACAAATGAGTGTTTGGGTGGCACAGGCAAGTAAGTTACATGAGTGATTTTTCCTGGCTAGTTGGAGATACTGCTGAGTAAATGTGTTTACTTTTTCCCCCCACCAGTATTTATACTAGTTAATGTGTTGCTCCAGATAATTCTGTTTCCTGAGTCCATCTTTCAGCTTGCTCCTTTCCTTCCTAGTTGACAAATGGTTTGAGTTTTGACACAGTTTTATCAGCTGTGCTCCTGCTGGGTGCTGCTTGCTTTTGCTTTTATCATGGAAAGTAAATTATTTGCAATATTCTAACTAGCAGTTGGCAGGTCCAATTTAGTATGAACTGACCTGTTGTCTTTTCTTTGCAAAGCCCAGTTGTTACCCTAAATGGAAACAAAAGATTCAGGGCATTCTTTATAACAATCTGTTCCCTCCTTTTTACAGCAAAGCAGTTCTCCATTTATTTAGTGAGCTATAGCTCCATATGCTGAAAGATAAGCTGAAATGTCAATTGGAGTGTCCTCATTGGTCTCTAGAATGATGTGTCTTGTTAAAAAGAAATGTTATTAGTGGGGTGCGGGATTACACTGATATGAAACTATAAGAAAAAAATCAAAATGATACTTAGAATGATCCCCACAGAAGCTCTTTGCAGAAGGGAGACTGTGGACTTTAAAAAAAATAAGTAGTAAAAACATTAGTTGAGGAGTGATACTTTCCTACCATTCAAGACAGACAATCTGAGTCTAACAACAGAAAGATACCAGGAAACAGCATCACTGGAGACTGAGCTGCGTGTGTGTGATACAAGGTTCACCTCAGCACAGTGAAGAAATTGTGGTAAAATTTTAAGTGTAGAAAAGCATGTGATAACCCAGAAAATGTTGGCTATATTGTGTGGCACTTTTCTATAAAATAAATTTTGTAAAAAAAATAAAAATTCCTGGCATGGTAAAATAGAGTGCATGGGACACAGTGCAGTTCTAATAACAACCAAGAAAGAATACTGCTAACTGCAAAATATATAGTAATTACATACTTGTTATCCAAGGAATATTCTGAAGCAAATAATTTTATAGATTTTTTTTAAAAAGGGCATTGTTATGATCATCTTCTCTGATCTCCTGGGTTGCAAACCCAAGCATCCTGAAATTATTAATCAGTCTCTACAAGAGGATTAAATATTCTGTTTTGAATCTGGTTAAACCCAGATATTCAAAATTTCCACTCTTATTATTCATATTAACAAACATAAATAATGGTCTGTCTTGTAAAAGCTAGATATGAACCAGGATTAAGTTGATGATTGGAGATTGCACAAGTTGAGATTCAGACAATTAAAGTACAAGGGAGCATTATCAATATGAGTTTGTTGTTGTTGTTTGCCTTCAAGTTGTTTCTGACTTATGATGACCCTAAGATGAACCTATCACAGGATTTTCTTGGCAAGATTTGTTACAAGGGGATTTGCCTTCCTCTGTGGCTGAGAGAGTGTGACTTGTCCAGGGTCATCAAGTGGGTTTCCATGGCCCAGCCAGAATTCAAACCCTGGTCTTCAGAATCATAGTCCAACACTTAAACCACTACAGCACGTTGGGTCACCATCAAAATGAGAGTGTATGGATGAATGGATAGGTAGATAGATCAAAAAGTGTTTAATTAAAAATAGCCTACTTCGAAAGGCACTGAGAAAATAATACAACAAACATTTAAAAATGTTGTACACTCTGTGTGTACTAGCCCCTGGGTACGTAAATATACAAGAATGTGTTTGCATGAGCAATGACAATGCCAGTTAGACAGCCAGTACCAATATAGCAATTTGACTTGTCACTGTCTATCAGTTCTACTACTTGAGCCCTTAATGATGAAAAAGTGCAGTTTAATCACTAGGGTTGACCATGATTGGCTCTTATTTGTAGATCCGTGTATTGCTTGGATTTCAAGAAATATTGACCGAGGCACTGAGTTGTTATGTCTTCTCTTCCTCTTTACACTAGCCGTCCTTCATGTTTTGGAGGAAGGTGGAGTGGGGCGGGGAGAGAAAAGAGGTCCAGATGGGAAGAAGACAGGTCCTGAAAAGACCACATAGTAACTAGGTCAGGTACTCCAGAGATTAAGGAAGCATGCTTCATCCCTGTGTGCAGGAGGCAGGGCAAGCAGCACACAATTACAAGGAATTAGAACAGCAACAAGTAGTTCAGATTTATCAGCTTTAATTGTCTATTGTCAGGACAGAGCTGCTCTTGTAGATCAGGCTGGTGCCAGTGTCTTAATACCTCTAATGGACTCTCCATTGTGGGATTATCTCTTCCAGGGGACACTGTCTTTCTTTAAAAGTTATTGTTTGGGGATATGCAAGGAGGAAAAGCAACAAAAAGAAAAAGAAAAGCAGCTTCAATCTTTATTTCTAACACAGAAGGTCACATAACACTCTCTTTCTTCCCCCCCCTCCCCTTTTGACGTATTGTCTTCCTAAGGAAGTAGCTCAAGACTCTGAAGGTTTTCTGTCAGCAACCTGTATTTCTTTAGTGGAACTGAGAAACACCTATTTGAACATTAACCTCCTCCTCAGTGAGCCCCATTGGCAAAACAATAGCCTGTTGATAAAGGAGAAGATAAGAAAGAATGCATAGTTCTGGGGGGATCTCCTAGTTCTCTTTGTTTTAAAAGCTTTAGTGGATTTTGCAAAACAAACATTTAAACATTTGGAAAGGAGGATAAGGTGTCAGCTATTTAAGAAGAACAGATTAATTTATCATATTTATGCATGCAGCTTCACTGGCTGGAAAAGGATTCAGCCATCACTGCCAGAAATTAAGATCTACCTTTCAGGGGACAAGAAAGAAAGTCCCTATGACACGTGGACATGATGAAGGGAAATGAGTCTAAAACAGATATTTTCTAAATATGGCTTAGATTTTTTTCTGCTTAAAGTCAAAAATCAGATTTTGGAATGAATGATTATACATGTCATTTGGGCATTATAGCATTTCTCCCTAATGGCATTTACTTAAAAACTTTTTCTTAATAGAATTGTGAAATAAAGGCAGCATATAAATAGCATAAATAGCATACGCACGCCAGAGCTACATACTGTCCTGGGTTGTTACATCTAAGGCAGGAGTAGGCAACCTTTCCCCTTTAAAGGCCGAGGGACTTCAGCTCCCAGAAGCCTCAGCCATGTTGGCCAATAGTCCCATGTTGGCCAATAGCTCCTGGCATTCTGGGAACTGAAGTCGCTCGGCCCTTAAAGGGGAAAGGTTGCCTACCCCTGATCTAAGGGATATAGGTCCAAAACACACTGCAGAAATGATCTAGTTTGGGACCACTTGAAGTGCTCTGGCTCAGTGCTAGGGAATCTGGGGAACTGTAGTTTATTGTAGCACTAGAGCTCTAAATGAGAAGGCTAAATGTCTCACAAAACTACAGTTCCCAGAATTCCCTAGCATTGAGCCAGGGCAGTTAAAGCAGTCTCAAACTGGATTATTTCTACAGTGTGTTTTGGGTCATAATTACAAGTGCTGGATCTACTGGACCTGCTGACACTGTTCCACAAACACATTTACATTGCAAGATTTGGGCTGTTGTCTTGTACAGTCTTATACCTGGAAGTGAGTCCCACTGAATTTAATGAGGCTCACTTTTGAGTAGACAAATGTAAGATTGCAATGTCAGTTAACTCACACCACACTTATACTAGATGTTTTAATTGATTGGGATAGTCCTTCTACATAGGAAGACATCTTTGGTTTCAACCTGAGGTGAATAAATGTGGCACTATGCATACTTAAATAACTTGCACATCAGAATCATACTGTTTGAGAACATTGTAAAAGCTACACATGGTGTAGCAAAGCATAGCCAAAATAAAGTTGGAAGTGGTATGATCAAGTAATCCAGTATGCTCTATAATTAAAATAAGGTACTGAAAGTTGTCTATACTAATTTAGAAATCTCTAGCTATGAGGTTTATAAACTCTAAATATTTGTGTTGTTAAACAATTATTACATTTCTGATAAATTCTAAATGTGTTGCTACTTTTCCTCTAAGAGGGAAATGTCTATCACAATACATCACCTTGATCATAGCATTCTTAAAATGACATTTGAAATCTGCAGTTTGTTTTTGAAATCCTTTGAATCCCTGACTGGGGTCTTTACATTTTCCTTTGTGGAGCATAGTTCTTACCTGTAGCATTATTTCCCTCTCCCGCCCCATCAGACTTATATCATGCTTTGCAGTAATGAAGATGGAATACTTTGAATTTAGGCAAAGTGAAGCTGTCTCTTCCTTGTTGAGATCATTCCCAGAGATGCTCCCCAAATGTTTATAATCATAAAGGTACTTACCGTATATGGAGGAAGTGGGAGAAAAGTGAAGGGATTTGTTGCTGGGATTGATGTGGTCAGTCAGTCCCTGGCACTGTTTGTGTAAGGAAGGGGAGGATGTGAAAATGGCTGTGCTTTAATCACTTTTGCACTTTAACACCTCCACAAGATCTTAATGAAACTTTTCATCAGTTGAAACTAGTTGCATTGCAGAATATCTCCTTTTCTGTCTCCATTTTAAAGCTGACATTTATGCAAAGGCAGAAGGAAAATGAAAAAAAGAAAAAGCTGCTGCTGCTGTTGCTGAAGCTTGAATAGCATCAACGTGCTCCGATAGCATCAAAGGAAGTGGGGTTGGGGTAAGGAGAGGAGAGGAGAGAGTTTCTGACATCACAGCCATTCATGATTTGCTGTTGGGTTACTGCAAAGAGAGAAATGCTGACTAATAAGGTAGTTGAGGTTTCTGTGAACAGAGGGAAAAATGAAAACATGATTAATAAGTCCTCTTTCTGAAATGAACCACAGTGAGACTGCAAATTCCAGATGATAGCGCCTGCAGCAATGAACGACTCTGGCTGCAAAAACAACAAGCTGCTAATCACTGAACACTTTTTTGTCGACACATGACTTGAGAAAAGTGTGTATGCAAATATATGCAGAACACTTGGGCAGCCAATAGTTATGTGGGTATGCAAAGGGCAAAAAAATCTCATGGTATTTGCTACCATAGGACTAACCTATTTCTGATGTATTCATGCTGATCTTTGCTTTAGTTTCAAGGCACAGGGTATTGTGCCCTAAAACTGTGATTAGGTAAGACTTACATAGCTATAAAATATCACTAGTGATATTGGATAAATATACTAGAACACTTCTTTGTCTCCCAAACAGCCACAATGTTTTCATACAGTTCTTGCAACTTTTGAATGATGTTGCTTACTTAATGACATCTATTACAAAATTTTCAGGAACCATGACACCTCTGAGACCTATTCATGTCAAAACGAGACTTACATCTTGGTACATGTGTGGGGAGAAAGAGGTGGCTTCAGTATGACTAACTGCAATGCATTTCTACCCCACTGGGGCCAGTTCCTGTTACCTTAATACCTTATTCACTGCCTCTGTAGGGCAGCTTCCCATGATTAGCAGCAATATAGGTAGGTGGATGTCATGTAGGTTGAGTTACACGGTTGGTTTCAACATTGTTAACATTGTCTTACCACAGGAGATCAGTAACACTGCTATGAGAAGCATCCAGTTCAGGGAAACAGTCTGCACAATTTGTTCATACAAGTGTTAGTGGAGCAATGCACAGAAGCATCCTTGGCCATACTGATTTATGGGGCTGCATTCAAAGAGCCAGTGGCTTCATGCTTGCCATTTTGATTTAAGGTGATAACATGGAGAAGAGGTTGTGGGTTGGTTTGAGCTGTGTAATGGAACTGAATGTAACCAAGATTCTCCCCACCATGAGACCCTCAGATTTCTGACTGGTCAAGGAATGTGTTTCTGTGCCAACACAGAAAAAGTTTTTAAGCAGCCACTCTGTGGTTAATAGTCATGCGACTCTCTTGTCAGCATCAGTTAATTACCCAAGTCAAGGTGGCTAGATTTCTTTGCTTTAAATGAATGTTTCTTCCTAGTACATATCCAATTACCTTTATACCCATCAGCATGATGCCCTTACCACCTTTCTTGTGGCATTATGTACCAGTAACAGTTAAGCCAGGACACTTGTTTGGCTCTGTTGTCCTACTTATGTCCAATGGTATGAGTACTTCTCTATTAGAAGATGCCAAAGGTCTTTACACAGATATGTACTATTTTCAGTACCATGTCACCTAGAATGACAAATAATCCCTTTCACCTTCTTCTCTAAGACTTAGGTGGGTGATGGCATGGTAAATGTGTCAGGGTGAATGGTCTTTAACTTCACGGAATAAAAGAAGCAATGATTTCTCTGAGTAATATAAATTCTCACATAAACAGGTACTTGTGTTATTGTATTTTTATAGCAAGTCAAAACAAGTTTCTGCCTACGTAAGAGGAAAGGCATGATAAAAACATGTCTGCAGATGTGATGTAAAAAGGAAAAGTAGGAGACTTGTCCTCCGGTGAACCGACTGGTGTTTGTAATATTGTGAGTGACTATAAATGGAGCTATGCATCCTTACAACTTGCTGTGAGCTGAAGGATTTCTCAGCAAAGAGCCAGGACCACTGAAGGAAGTTAAGCATTTGGTTTGTTTGGTAATGAGAAGTAGGAATGCAAGGTCTATGTGCTTCATAATAAACAAACAGGACATTGTATGCCATCATCACAGGATGTCCTTCCTTCAAGACAGCATACTAACATGGACAGGAGGAAAAAGAAATGACAAGAGTGCATGTCCCTCTAATTACTACTCACCAATACTTTTTTCATTAACAATGTGAGCTTTAAGCAATCATGTTTGATACACATTTTAATGATGGAGCTTTTCTTTCACAGCTGTTTAATGTATGAGTCCTCCTTTGGAAAAGCACGGGTAGGATAACACTTTTTGGGGTTTCTTTTTATTTTAAAGTCACCGTTGCATTTCTATACTTAATTTTCCTGGAAATAAGTCCCACTGAATTTAACTGGGTCTTATTTCTGAGTAGACATGTATAGAATTACATTATAAATTAAATTCCTAGCATGTAAAAAAAACATGCAGGAAAGGTATAACAAAAATTAGACAAACTGGGTAAAACTGGATAACAGTATTATATTAGAATTAGTATTAGTACTATTAAAATCTTAAATGTATTTTGGTTTTTTAGTCTTCTAAATACTTACTTCAGAGATAGAACTAAAAGACACATACAACAATTGTGTTGTTTCCTTCTAAGTCCAGTGGTTCTATGTAGCAAATAGATTTCCAAGAAGACACAAAGGTTATACCATAATTTGCACCACCAAACGTTTCCCCTTCAACAGAGGCTAAGTTAGGTGCAGGCAGAATGCTAACACGCCTATATGTAACAGGAAAATATGTATTGGTGTGATCTGTAGAAAAGAAAAATTCCTTCTGCCTGGATCAGAGTTTCATTGGATAATCTCTGTGTGAGTTACAGGTATAGCCACACCTCCTTGGTTGTTGGCAGCTGGGACTATGAGTAAATCAGAGATGAGTGGCTAATAGGAAACCTGAAACAGGGAGGAGAAAGGAAGAGTCTGTTTGGTTAACACAGACTGAAAGTATTGTAACATTCAGCCCTCCAGTGTTTCAAAGAAGTTAAAGCAGTAAGTGCAGCAGCACCTGTCTGACAGGAGAGAGGGAAAGACCAAGGGAGGCAAGCACAAGAAAAAGAGTTAACTTTCTAAGCGTGTGAGTCAGTATTACTTGAACCGAACAAGTGGAAAGCAGGAGAAATGTTTACTCTGTAGATATGTTTGAGACTTACCTGAAACGCCGTGCTGTTGGTTGGAAATATTTATGGACTGTACCTTGGTAAGCAATTTTCTTCTCCCTTCTGAATCCAGGAGTCAGATGCTTTTATCACTTTTCTGAATGAATATGGCACCGAACATGTTGAAAATGGGAAATGTTTTTTCTTTGAGGCTGCCTCTCAAGTTTAAGGGACTTTGTTTTTCTGATGAGTAATTCTTTTCACTGGTAGTGGCAACTGCCAGTTCACTGGGTTTCAGTATTACTTCTTCCTCCAACCCTACAAAATGTTAAGTCTTGTTCAAATGATTCCAGAGTATGTGGAATCATTCTTATCAAGCCCGTAAGTGCTGTGTGAGGAATGACTGAAGCTGCCAAAGTTGCAAGATGTGAAGAAGCGTGGAATTAAACTGACTTTATTCTTTCAAAGACTCTGCCTTGTATGAAATATTTCTTTTAGTTTTTAAATCTGATCCTACTTTATATTTCAGTCCAAACAAAAATCTTTGATAGAATTAGTAACACAGGGCTGGAGCTTAACCGTTTGGATTGGAATGGTTGTCATTTAATCCAGTAACTTTATGCCAAGGAAAACAAAGTGATAGGTTACCATTATCTTTCTAATGGGCAAGTTTGCTGATCCTCAGATGAGCTAGCTTTAAGACTGAATGTTGTGTTTATTTATTTTTCTTAGAATACTACTACACTGTTCTATTTTAGACTCCCTTCCCCCCCCCCAAAAAAAAAGAATACTGCTATACTGCTTTATTTAAATGGCAGTGGGGATTTTTTTCAAAGTGAGAGACAAATAGGAATAATAAGTAGTAACATTTACAGCAACCCTTTAAGGTAGACTTTTGTCATTGGACCTGTAGAGGAAGGACCGAGGCTGAGAGAGAATTGTTTGACTTTGGATCTTTAGTATATGACATAACTGACTTTGAACCAAGGGGCCTTCTGGTCCATCCTGTGAACTTGCCACCAAACAGAATTATCAGGGAGCTTCATTTCTTCAAAATTAAGAATTTTGTTTTTCATTATGGAGAAGAAAACACAATTCTTTTGTGGTGTGGGGTTTTCCTGAGGAATGTTTCTAGTTATTTCAGAAGGCTGTTTCTTGAGTGATGCTGACAGGATGCAATCTCCCTTAGCTTTCCATGCCAGAGGATAAGAGGATGTCAAGGGGGGGGGGGGATGTTGTTTTTTAAAGTTGTTTGTGTGTTGGAAGTTGGTGGGAAAGTTCAGCCTTCCCCATTTGGAAAAGGCTAGGCTGAGTTCCGCTCTTCCAGCCTGCACTTTCCATTTTTAGCTCATTCAGACGCAGACAGCAGTTCCTTCCTTTTCCTTTCCTTGTTTGTGACACTTTTCTGAGGGAGATTTTCCTCAGATTCTCTAGCACACAGAAGTCTTGTGTTTTCCATTTTCTTACCTCTCCTCCCCTTCAGATGTTTAGGGAAGGTCCTGTTCATAAGTGCACACATGTAAAATTTTGGCATTATTTTGGTGGTGGAGGTTGTGATTGCCAGCCCCCAACTTTTGAAACTAGTACTTCAGGGAAGGCATCTCAATATATACAGCAGTTCAGGTTGTTCTTTCCCTGATCCCTCCAATGCCCTCAATGTGACACCAGGTAGCCATTTAGAACACACTGCTAAAGATACTGAGAAGAGAATGAGAAATAAATGTGATTTTCTTTTCCAGGCTGCCACATTGTGTAGATCATATATTGTGAATCACAGAGCACTAAGAAAAGGGACAAAGTTGATAATGAAAATGGACATGAAGGATGCTGACATGACTCTATGGACAGAAGCTGAATTTGAAGACAAATGTACATATATTGTAAACGATCATCTCACGGAGCCCGGCACAGAAGGATGCCCTATAACACAGGCTGAGTCTTCCTTGCCAAGGAACTTGATTTTCAAATATGCTGAAAATGACAAAGAGGTAAGAATGGGTTCATTAAGGATGAGTGCATCCTAATCCACCCAGATCACATGCTTCTTGAAAGTGGGAACGTCCTTTGAATTTCTTCTTTCGTACTTGGGCACCACCAGTTATCCATGATCACATTAAAAATTTGGGAGAAATTCTAACAATTGATAACTTTTAATTTCTAGTATCCTGTATTAGGAAAGTTCAAACACTTTCTGACTGGCACGTAGCTCCTGTCTTTGATATATGTCTGTCTGGGCTTATCCCTAAATTACTTAAAATGATGATAGTCCAAAAATTTCATCCCAGACTAGCTTAGAATTAACCCTTTTAGTTAACGATCCAGATATGCATACCTGAATGATTATCTTACGTATGTATTTCTTAGTTGTTGGGTTAGACAGTGAACTAATTAGTATAGTTCACTATAGTCTGCCGCAGAAGAATACAGGATTAAAATGAATTGAGATATATATTGAGATATATATATTAAAATGAGCTGAGGTTTTTGATCATTTTTTGTATCCTTTTGGTCTTTTATGATGATGAACCTTTGGCCAGATCATTCTGTCAGTACCCTGTGTTTATGTGACTTCTTTATCTAGGGCAGAATGTCTTTATTTGTAGCTGGACACACAAGTATATTTCAGTCCATGTCTCTAGAGTAGGTGCATTCATTGTTGTTGTTTCAAAAGGGCTGGGGAAAAAATTTAGCCCAGATGAGCAATTGGTTGCTTGTTTATTCCTTCCTTCATATAGAGTAGCTATTATAGCTAGGCGTGATATTCAGCTGGTTAATAATGGTAGGGACAGCCCAGCATTTTTGTCCCTGTCCTGTAACTTGTGGTAGAACTGCTATAACCTGTGCATCTGCTGTGGCTAAATAAACTGACCATGGTGCTAAGGAAGGGTGTAAATTCATACCTTCTGTATAGTTATTAAAAGTATTATAAAACAAATAACATGGAAAGGCTCAAATGCAGAACTAGGACCAGACCTTCAGCTGATATAAATCAGTACCCTGTTATCACTGTTGTTGGAGCTCCCAGGAAATTTGTACAAGGCTAGTTATCCCAGCCAACAGGCCAAAGGAAATAAAGTTTTTAAAATGACTCAGGAATACTAAGAAGAAACTGTAACAGGTGATGAAGCTGTACTATTATGTGAAATATACTTAGCACTTAGCTGATCAGCTCAAGCACAAACTCATATGAAGCAACTTGATAACCGTGTGTGTGTGTGTGTGTGTGTTGAAACAGTTCCTTTGTTTGGTTTAAAATTAATTGCTACATCATAAGCAAAGTTATTTTTTTTAAAAAAACCTGATTGCTCCATGTTGACAAATTTGTGTGTATAATGTGTCTTTTTACATTATAGCATTCTTCTTGCAACAATTGGCAAGATTGTTTCAAATACACTTGTCCCTCCACATTCCCTGAGGTTAGGGACACAGGACCCCTGTGAAAGTGGAAAAAAACGCAGATAAATAAACAGTACCTTTTAAAACTGAGAACAGCTCTCTAGAAATTTCTAAGTCCTCCAGCAGATTCTGTGGACAACATCTGCCAGAAATTTGACCATAGAATCATGTTGCAGGACCTACAGATGCTTAGAGAAGTGTTTTCTCTAGGAATCTTCAGGTCCTCCAGTGCAACTCTATGGTCAGCTTCCAGCAAAATTTATCTAGAGATTCCTAGACATAGCATATTAATCAAATCCACAAATAATCAAATCTGCAAAAGTCAAAGCCACAAATGTGGAGGGCTTTAAGTTAGGGAATAGCACTTGCTGTTTCTCATCAAGTGTTAAATATATGAAATGTATCAAGGAAACCTCTGGGTAGACAATGTCCTTTGTTTGGTTTTCTTTCTGTTCTCTTTTACAAAGTGGAAAGAAAATATTTATTCTTAATTGATTCTGTATCTTTTATCAGGATATCTATAAATTTGTTCATTATAACCATGACCTAACCATGCTTTACCAGCTTTGTATTGTTTCTGGCTTGCAACATTCCCTAGAAAATGTTGGGTAGTACCAATATTTGATGGAGGAAGAATAAATGGGCAGGAAGATTGTGAGCTGTTCAAAGCCACTTCTCATGGCTAGATTATATTGAACTGATGTCTTGGGTCAGAATCCAGGTTTCAGTTGACTGACACTGGTTCTTCCCACTAATAGGGAAGTAGCAGTAGAAATTTGCTTTGTTTCCCTATGTAGTATGATGCTGATCTAACTCAGTAATTTTCATGCTGATGAACAAAGAAATGTGTTCTGATCTGAGGCTAAACCCAGGTTGAGGCTAAAGAATTTTCGTAAATTCTGACAGCTGAACTCTTCTTTTTTTTTTTCTTTTGGTTACGATTACTCAATCCGCCTCACATGTAATGACACAAGCAATGAGCTGTTTTTACAGAGAAAAACATGCTTATGAAATATGATTGATGTCATTAAGCACTGTATTTAGAGTAATGTTTCCAGAAGCCTGAAGATCTTCCTTGTATTCTGTATGTACACCTTCGTGTGCCTGGGTTTTGGCTTTTCTAATAAAAGGTGGGGTTTTATTGCTTTGCTAAGCCTTCAACCCCACCTTTTATTGAAAAGGCAAGACACACCACAGAATGTCAAGTGGATGGCTTTTGTTGTTGATTATCCTAAGAAGCTGTTTTTAGTTAGGTAGTTACAAAATGAGTTGGCATGATTTTAAAGCTACTTATTCCAGTTCTTATTGTTGGATGTGTATTTATTTTGGGCATTCATTCTGTGATACGTGCATGTTTTTGATTCACTTTTCACAGCTAAACCATTTCTTTCTATTGAAATAAGTAAAGTACAGACCACCAATAGGCAATTGATCTATACTGTAAATAATTTAGAATAATATTTATTTGAATGTTTCTATACCATTATTTAGCTGAACCTCCCAAACTATTTTCCATTTAAAATAAAAATCCTTTATAGGTTTCAAAGAAGTAGGAAGGGATGGAGATGGGGGGAAAGGAATGTAGCAGCACCTTTATGACTAAATGGTTTTTATTTTTGCATCACTAAACCCACTCCTTCAAATGCAGTACCTGTACAGAATATTGTATGCAATAAAAAAAACATTAGAGCAGGGGTAGGCAACCTTTCCCCTTTAAGGGCCGAGGGACTTCAGCTCCCAGAAGCCTCAGCCATGCTGGCCAATAGTCCCATGTTGGCCAATAGCTCCTGGGATTCTGGGAGCTGAAGTCCCTTGGCCTTTAAAGGGGAAAGGTTGCCTACCCCTGCATTAGAGTAACATTTCTAGCAAGATTTGTTCAGAGGAGATTTGCCATTGCCTTCCTCTGCAGCTGATTTCCCCAAGGTCATCTAGTGGGTTTCCATGGCTGAGCAGGGTTTTGAACTCTGATTTCCAGAATTGTAGTCTGATGCTCAAACTGCTACTATACCACACTGGCTCTTTGACATAGTCTGGTTCCATTTATTTAAGAACTTTAAAAAGTGTTGAATTCAGCCTGGAAACTCATTGGTTATTGTATGATTTGGTGAAATATGTGCAGGCCCAATTACTAACCTAGCTGTAGAAGCTGAGATCTGTCTTCAAAGTCAACCCACATACAATACACTTCTCATTATTAGAGCTACACTTAAGGAACTGGCATAATAATTTCAAATAGTCATCATTTTTAATAATGTGTAAACCATCCATCCTATCCAAAGGAAGATCAACATAAGCAGTGCAAGCATTCAGACAAAATATGTTGCCCCATCAGCTACACATTTACATATCTTCTCTACATATAAAAGCCAGCTGTTAATTTTGTTGCTGCTTATATGGATGAAGGAAACAATATGAAAACATTTCCTCTCACTCCACCCTTTTAAAAAGAATAAATTATAGGATGTAAACCATCTTTTCAGCTACATCATTCTTTCACTGAGTGTTGTTGAAAAACAAAGGAATGAAAGTGTATATTGTTCAAAACAAAAAGCTCAGAACAAGGCATCATGGTAACTGGGGAAGTGGAGGTTAAATTAACAGGGAGCTAAAATTAAATCATTCTTGCTCCAACACCTGGCCCTGAATCCAATTCCTACTTGTCTAAGGGTTTGCTTTTTTAGTGTTATATCAGTACCCACTAAAAGAAGTAACAGCAAGTGAATTTAACTACCTCCAACTTGTGCATGTTGTCCTTCTAATAAGAAATCTTATTAGATATCAGATACCCATAGTCTCTTTTTTAAAATAATAATAATAACAACAACAACAACAACTGTGGAATACTGTTTCTTAACTAGAGGCTGCAACTTGTCAGGGTGTGATCAGTGACAGTCTAGTGACTGTCTAGTCAAAGACAAATGTGGAGAAACAACCAGAAGGTCGGTGATGCCCATAAAGCATCTAGGGAAGTAGCTTCTGTAGGGACAGCTGAAATATAGGAGTGTTGAATCTTTCAGCCCTGTTTATAGAAGGCCTACAGTAGCTATGCTCCAGCAATAATTCATTAGGACTCTTGGTTAGATCCAACAGTTTTCTTCCTAGCATTCGCAAACATGGTGTCTTTTAAAAACTGCCTTCCTTTATTCCTTTAGATATTTACAAACTGTCTCAACCAACCCATGGATGTTCAAGGTGATAAGTTAGATAAAACAATAACAATGATAATAAATTTAAAAACACAAATACATTGAAACAGTGAACTGAAAACAAAGAGATTCTTTAGGATCAACCACAGTGAGCATTGAAATAAAAGCTTAACCAAACAATACCGTCTTTGCACACTAAATGGCAGGTCCATGGTAAAGAGGAGGCTGATGTAACCTCTCTAGACATCAACTATCAGGGTGCAGCTGTGGAAAAGGCCATGTTTCTTTTATTTGCCAACCTAAACTCTTGAGGTGATTGGATAATAGCATTCCCAAGTAATAGGGAAGTTCATACAGGAGGAGGAAGTTGTTCAAATAACATGATCCCAAGCCCTTCAGGCTTTAAATGTAAAAAATTAGCCCCTTCAATTGGCCTCAGAAACAAGCTGGAATGCTGGGAAGCTGATACATGGCTGGTGCTATGTAAAATATAACATCCACACTAAACAAATGTGTCTGC
Organism: Phrynosoma platyrhinos; assembly: GCA_020142125.1. Lineage (NCBI taxonomy): Eukaryota > Metazoa > Chordata > Lepidosauria > Squamata > Phrynosomatidae > Phrynosoma > Phrynosoma platyrhinos. The sequence continues at coordinate 286,118,718 of CM034701.1, forward strand.
TGCATTTTGTGCATGCTATAAGTTCTGAATAACTTCCAAGGGTAGAACCATTTAGAACACATTTTGGTAGTGCAGATGAGAGATTACTAAAGTCTATAGCTGACATGCCAAACAAAACTAGGTAAAGACAGTCCTGCCCACTGTCATCACCTGGTCTTGCAACCCCAGTATTAGATCCAGGAACACTCCTAAGCTGCAAACCTGATCCCTCAGAGGAATTGAGAACCAGGGGAATCCCCACCCAGTGTTTGGGGGGGCTGCTGGGGGTGGTGGCCTTGGCGCTCTTCTTTGCCGCATTTGAGGTCTCCTCGTGAGGAGACCTCCTCCACTGTGGCAAAGCCAGAAGGGGCACACTGGGCCCTCCTCACCCTTCAGTGGAAGGAGAACTCCACCAAGTGTCACTGGGACACAGCCCTCACTCCCCCCACCTCCATGATGCCACTGGTGAGAACTGATTGTACTTCCATTTTGGGGTGAGTTTGCCTAGTGACCCACAAGGCTTTGAACTCTCTGGATTGATCCCCAGTTCATATACTCAATTCCAGTCTGACTCCATCCACATAGCAATTCAATACTTTCACAGCTTGTTTGGCATCCAGTGAGAAGGAGGTAGATAGAAGGAACTAAGTATTATCATCATATTGATGGTAATCTTCCAACTCTGGATAACTTACTCCAGGGACAACAAGAGTGTAGAGAATGAATTGTAATCCATGAAAACTTAAACTACAAAATTGTGGTTCATTTTAAAAATACCACAAGACTCCTTTTTCTTTCTTCTCCCTTTACATACTACAGAGTAGTGTCTCTCAATCCCATTCTCAGCTCCAGAAGAATATGATGCTCAAGAATATGGTCTGCCCCGAGAGGCCCAGAAGAAGCATTGAACTCCCTCTATCCAGTCCCTGTCCCAAAACCAGGCCTGAAAATAGATTGAAGGGGATCTGAATAACAAATTTCATCACACAGTGGAGTGTAGGCACAACGTGATTCCAATGCAGTAGTAGAAGAGTAATCTATAACTTCAGCAGAGAAGCGTTTTGTAACTATTACACTAAATACACACCAAAAAAAAAAAAACCACACTCTTGCTCCTTTCTATTAGTCAAGAAAACAACAGCTACCCTTCACTTTTCTATATGCTGGTAGCTGGCTTTTCAACAGATTGAGAGAGGATGAAATCAGTGTCATTTCATATCAAGTGAAAATGCAACTCACTTTGTAAGGAACATAAAAATAATTCCCATCAGTGGTTTTGTATACCTCAGGTTTGTAAGTTTAATATATGAAGGGAAAATTACTGTACAACCCAAACTGGTATTTCCATGGGATGAAATAAGAGTAAGAATGCATTATTAATTCTACACTTGTGTACCTTTAGTGTGGAAAATCTATTGGTATGTCCATAATTTTCACCAGTTTTATGCATGTAACTTTAACATGCCACCTGCAGGAATTATTTCAAAAGCATCCTTAAAATATGAAGTCGTAGGCTTTCATGGCTGGCATCCATAGTGTTTTTTGTTTTGTTTTGTTTTGTTTTATGGTTTTTTGTTGTTGTTTTTTTGTTGTTGTTTTTTGTTTTGTTTTTTTGGTGGGTTTTATCGGGCTGTGTGGCCATGTTCTAGAAGAGTTTCTTTCTGATGTTTCGCCAGCATCTGTGGCTGACATCTTCAGAGAAAAAAAATCCTTAAAATACTGATGTGAAAATTTGAAAGAAAAGAAATACTGAAGTGGCACTCCTAATATTCATAAGAGCTCTTGTTAGTCTTTAGAGAGTTTGCAGTATGTTAGCTAGATGTTCTAACTTCCTACAGAATCATTACAAAGCAGGTGTGCTTGATGACACCTTGTGGACAAGTCTGAAATGTCAATTTATGCCTGTATTTCAGTAACCAACCACAATTCTGTTTTGAGACTTGCAGTAATTTCTCTTAAACTTTGTGCACAACCAAAGGCCATTAGGATCACAAAAAAAAAGCATGGTAATACAATATTACCAATTCATAATGATAAGAATAATTCTGCTCTACATTGTGAATCCTACTAACTAGTCTCTTTCTAGTTCGAGCTAAAACTCAAGATTGTACTGAACTTTTGTAATGTTAAGGATTTCTGTTTCATTGCTACTTGGTTTTGCCTGATAGATAAGTCACTGGAAGTACAATTTAGATACAACCATTCTAAAATATATTTATTAAAGCATCCATTTAATTACTGTTTATGAAGTACAGGAATATCTCAACATGTTGTGAAAGAGTTGTGTGCTGTTTACAGTAAGTGTCAGAGCAATGCCGTGTCACAGAGGCCAAACAAGGAAGGCCTTTTCTGTTCTAGAAGTTTTTAATGTTTGGTGCACATAGTCTAAATATTTTTCCTCAAAACTGAACTTCCAGTATATATCTTCCCAGTCACCTGGATGTGTGTGGATTTTGTCCCTGTGTTGTAGTTTTTCCCCTTACAAACCACACCCAGTATTATAAAACCTGTAACTTGGGATAAAACTTCAGGCTTCTGCTGACTAGATCTTTAAGGTGCCACTGGATTCTTGTTTTCATTTGAACAGACAATAATGGGCATCCCTCTGGATGACTTGGACTGTGTTGTCTTGGACTATGGGCCTTTGCAGACTGCTAGAAATAGTGCAAACTGAGTCCACTTTAAGGGTTAGGGTTAGAGCTAGGGAATCATGGGAATTGTTGTTTTTTTCCTGAGAATGAGTCTTCTCTGTCAGAGAGCTCTGGTGCCACAATAAAATACAGTTCCCATGATTCCCTAACCCTTAAAGTGGACTCAATATGCACTATTTCTAGCAGTCTGCAAAGGCCCTAAGTTATGTAGTTCTCTGATGCATTTGTTGGCTCTTTGTAAAATGATTGGTAGCAAGCAACACAGCCTTTTCTTTATCCCCCACTGCTTGTGATAACATTGTCATCATCGTCATCCCCCATAGTCTTACAATTTGTGAAATTTGTATAACATTTTTAAAAAGAATCTGGGAAAACTGTTAACTCTAACAACTGTGAAAGTGTGCATTCATCAGGCACAACAGAATGAGAGAGAGAAAGAAAGAAAGAAAGAAAGAAAGAAAGAAAGAAAGAACCAGCAAGTCAAGCCATATGGATGATGCTGGTAAAGAGAAAGCACATCAGGCCTGGAAGTTGCATCCCATCCACTTTCTTAGGCCTCCAGTATGCTAACATACCTTTTTGCCACCTGTTCCATCTTCCTACTCATGCACACACTGTACTTCATGCAAATAAGATATTACATTATAATCTTCCAAAACACTCTGTTTAGAGGATAAAATACTGTTGGAGTATGCTTCGAATGATTGTACAAAAATCCCCTAACTGTTTCTATTTGACAAGTTCCAAGTCATACTGATTCCTAGATGTTCTTTAAACTTCAGCATACGTTTGAATTAAGCATTAAATATTGTGGTCTCTTGCTTGCTGTCTTTCTTAATGCTTAAAACTATATAAGAGCAAAAACGTACTTTACGGTCAGACTGCAAGTACACTTCATATACTATTTGTGAACTTTTCTTGAAAGTGTAACAGAATGTAAATGAAGGTAAATGGGAAAAGCTAGAAGAACATCTGCCTTTTTCACCTCTCTATGAAAAATGTACAAGAGTAACAAAAAAAAAAGCACAGCCATTGGACATGTTGCTATTTGTTCGTACTTGTTTCTGAAAGTCCCTCTTCAGTACAGATGCACTGTTTTCTTTTTTAAAAAAACAACCCTTTTCTTTCTTTAAGAAAAGGCTTTCAAGTACACCTATGAAACAATTGCAGCAGTTACCAGTCATACTGATGGGAGACAGAGTCTTAAATTTCAGTGCTAACCTCTGTTCCATTAAGAATTTCTCCACCCCACTAACTTAAATTTGTTAAACTTTACCCTTCCCCAAAGAACACTAGGAGTTATAGCTTGTGGGGAGGAAAAGGCTGTTTGACAGAGAAACACAACTACAACTTCAAGGATTCTTTGGGGGAAAACATAATAATGTGTTTTTACTAGAGATAGAGCCTCAAGAAATGTATCTGCTAGACTAGTTTTGAGTGTTGTGTATCCAAAGGAATTGCAACAGGCAGGGGATTGGGCTGGGATTCAGTGAGGTCAGTAAAACTGACTGCAGACTCAGGCAATCTAGGTGGCATCCTTTTAAATAATGGGCACAAGCTTGACATACCTGGAGCTATGAAATGCTCATGTTCTTGAAGACGTTATCCAGAGATCAGGCAAAGGAAAGTTAAAAGAATGACAGGGATGCATATGGTTAAATGTCACTAACTCTCCCGCCCGTCCCCCACCCATTCTTGCCTATGAAGCAATAATGCTTTCCAAAAATAAAATTGAAGAGTCGCCTCCAGTATAATCATTTAAAGATGTAACTGGTTACTATGGCACTATATAGCACTATATCTGGTTATTCTTATAAAATATTTCTTGAGCTTTACTCTCTAATAGTTGAGCTCTACACTATTATAAATATACTTGAGTAAAGAGAGGAGGTCCTGTGATGTTTTTAGTTAATACTCTTTATTTCCAGACTTAAGGAGAATGGCTCCATAATGCAATTGTATCCTCTTATTATTTTGGCAGGCATAATGAAACTAGTCAGTAGTGTGAGAAGAACATGACTCATTAGCTTTAACATGAATGTTTACTAAGTCTGTGGAACAAATGTCTTCTGTTCATCCCCCACTTTCCACTTAAGCTGCAGACATCAGTCTTTTAAAGCCCTTATTCATGTTTTCTGGTTTACTAAGATACTCTGTTGTTTGTACAGTATTTACAGCAAACTAAAATTTAGCTCACTTTTTGGCAGCAGAGGCAAGAGGTCAGGAATGCAAACCCCAGTTTTTAGGTAGTACAGTCAGCCCTCCATATCCACAGATTCTTTATCCACGGATTCAATCAGGCATGATTTGAAATATTTTTTAACATATATAAATTTCCAAAAGCAAACCTGGATTTTGCCATTTATTATGCTACTGTATTTAATGGGACTTGAGCATCCACAGATTTCCAATATCCACAGGGTGTCCTAGAACCAAACACCAAGATCCCACTGTATGGAAAGAGATACCAATAGGCATGCCTTTCTGATAAATAGTCAACTGATTACTGACTTATGGTCCATGGTATAATTAGTAGCAAGGAGAAAGCTGAAAAGTCAATTTATTTTACAGTTAGACAGATAAATACCAGAGCATTAATGTACAAACCCTTCATTTTACTGAATAAATCCACAAAAAGCAAAATAGATATCTGTATCCAAAAATGAAAAGTGGTCATATGCTACTTGCTTATAATAACTTCTTTCTTAGTTCAGTGGAGGTACCTATTTGCTGAATGGGATGGGGTGGGGTTTGGAATGACATTGTTCAGCCATCAGTGATTTTCCATATTTAAATTCCCCAAATCCAATGAGTTTTTTATGGTATGTCCTCTACTTTTTTACATGAGGAATTACTGGTATAATTTATATTCTAATGGAACTATAGTCTGAATTGCTAAATATTATTACAGAAACAAAGCAAATTAAACTGATCAAACCTTATTCAATTTTCCAATCTATTTTCAGTCTATAGCATATTGAAATACATGCCAATCTAGATCTAAAGAAAGAGGGAATCGCTACTTTTCACTTTCTTGGGTTCCCAGAAACATATCCTATCCCCCCCCCAAAAAAAAGTTAAGATCAGTTGCTTTTTTAAAATCAGTTTCTTCTACATCTTTTAAATGGTCTATTTTTGAATGCATGAATTTTCTTTAAATAGTCTAATTCTGGGTTGTTCTTTTTCCAGGTTATTGGTGTTATTAGCAAAGATATTATCCCCAAAGGAACACGCTTTGGACCCCTGGTTGGTGAAATCTATACCAATGACACAGTTCCTAAGGATGCAAGCAGAAAATATTTTTGGCGGGTAAGTAAGTGTTTCATATAAATCAAGGTTGGGCAGCCAGCCTTTTTACCCCAAGGGCTGCAAATCATGGGCCACTTGGACAGAGGAGAGATTGCTGGATTTCACTTGGCAGCAAGAACATTGTAATATTGATAGAGAAGCACAAACTGATGAAGTGTCCCTCCAACAAGGGTCTTTCCAGTGACCTCGGGAGTGTTTGGTGCTTTTTAGCCACAGTTAATAGCCAGGAATACCAGCAGCATAACAAGGATCTTTTACTGTCACAAAGGTGAATGGGGGTCCCCTAGGCCACTTGAGGAATGGCTAAGGACATGCATGTGATATGGGTTGCTCAGTCTTTATGCAAATGTATCACTAAGTAAGCACCAATAAGAGAACACCATATTTCTCTTTTGAAATTTATTTGAGTACAGGAAATAGGTGGAGAATGATTTAGAAGTTCTTCCTAATACAGCTACAAATGGAGGACAGGAAGGTCTCCTTGCTTCTGTTCCCAGCACATTTCCCAGTCCTGCTGTCTTCCATGTATTAGAGATGGATTGACAAGGTCTGAAGTAGGGAATCTACCCAAGTAGAGTTGGTTTCCCACTTTAGATCTTCTCATCTCCCAATTATAGACAGTGTTGAAGAAGAGGTGATTAGGATCTGGCTGCCAATTTACTCCTGGTTTAAATTCAGAGTGGTGGCAATGATAATAAAATGCCCTGTACAGCATGTGATTGTAATACCTGAAGGAAAGTCTCTCCCTACCTAAACATGCCTGAGGACTGAGGTCTTTGGTTCAGTCTTCCTCGTTGTCTGACCAGCAAGAGCAATATTTTACAGAAGGACCTGAGAGAGGGCATCCTCTGTTCTGACACCACATTTCTAGCATGCCCTTCCCTTGGAAGTCCGATTGTTTTGGGACCTTGATATTTGAAGGAGAACCTCTCCCTATATATGCTGCTGGAGGACTGAGATCTGCTAGAGTGGGTCTCCTCTGTGTTCCACAATATATATGGTAGGAGGATATGAGAGAGGGCCTTCTCCATTCTGACACCCTATTTCTGGAATGCCATCCCCTTGGAGGGCCAGTTGGCGCTGATATTGGTGTCTTTATGGATCCAAGTCAAAACATGGCTTTTTATTGTAACCTTTGGGGACCAATTTACTTTTGAATGCACACACACGCACATGGTTTTATATTATAGTCTTTTAAGCTGTTTTAACACGTTGACTTGTTTAATATGCTTTTATCCAGATTAAACTTTTATTATTTTAATCTGGATTTGTTTTTAATTTTTTAAATATTGATTTATTTGTGTGATGCCTTGTGGTCCCATTATAAAGGCTGGGACAGAAATATTTTGATAAATGAATAAAAGAAAATGTGATAGCAGGCCTGCCCTGTTCTCACCATCACATGTGAAGTTGCATGCCAAAATACAGCCAGTGCTAACTGAAATACAATACAACTGGAAATAGGTGCACAGATGGAGAATGTTAGAGGGAGCGACATCCTTTATTTATTTCATAATAAATAAATTATTATAATTTAGTTTATTTAATTTATACTCCATGGCATACACCTCTTACAAAATACAATATAGCTAAAAATACACAATGCAGCTTAATCTTTTTAATTTGAACTTCTACTATATCAGATTTAAAACAATCAAACAAGGAAACCATATGGTTTCTATTTTTGTACAATGCCAATAATTTTTTTCATCATGTACCACTTCATTTCCTACTGCCATGACCTTTGCCCAAGAACAATTCTAAAACTAATTAGCAGTATTTCTCAATCTCTTGCTCTGCAGTTAATTAAATGACTAATTACTTTTTGAAATGCCACACTGTTGCAAAAGACTATTTACCTTGAGCCCAATTTCAATTACAGAAATTGTTAGGGCCACTTCCTAAAATGCTGCCAAGCCTGCTGTCTCAGGATACCCCTTCACAATAATGGTGACAGAGGGATATGGCACTTAATGTTGGGTTTGAACACTCATTCGTTGGGTAGTTATCTCTCAACTTAATTTGCCTCATGAGTTCGTTGTGACTTATTTTTAATGTACAAATGTTTTGCATGGATAAAATGTTCAGGGACCTCAAGTAATATTGCACTGTTTATGCTGTAATGTGTCATGGCATTATTTATGGGTTTCCTTGTAGAAATAAAAGTAAGTATCTGTACAAACATATTGACTGGACTGTGCTTTGTCAGGCCAAAGGTTGAGGAATTCCCTGCCCCTAAAATGCTAGCATATCAAGGAGAAGGTTGTCACTTATTCTTCTCCTTCTTAATGCATATTCCAAAGGATTATATACAAATAGTCCAGTGCCCATAACTGTTTTACATATGGTAAGAAAGGACATGAGGTTTACCTCTGTGTGTCACGGTGCATGCTGTAGCTGAGGTCTATAAACACAGTTCTTACTGGATTTCTGAGGCTGCCTTGTTAAAACTAGTGTGCCTGTCTTATATTAACTAGCCAGCATAATTCACTATAACCCACAGCTGGCCAGTCATTAGATCACTGAAACAATTCAGAAAATCTTGGAATAGGATTCTGACTACCTAACAGGATGTTGTTCCAGACTTTCAGTGAAAAAGCTGACATCATGCTCGCGTTAGTTGCAAATGTCTTAGTAAATAATTGTGTTGACTCTTTAGAGTCACACAGCCTCAAGTAGAGAAGGTTCTTTCCTAAGGGCTTGAAAATGCGGCCCTGCACATGCAAAGGAAACTGAGGGAGATAATTCCCCATATGTCATATGAAAGGCATCCTGATGTGGCTGGCAGGAGCAGGAACATCTGTTGTATGAAGTATAAGTGCTACTTTCAAATTATACCTTCTAAAAACAGAAGGTACACATAGGCCGTGCAAAACTCGAAGGTGATGTCGTTTCTTGTAATTGCTGCATATGTGACTCAGCATATTTTAATCTTCCTTATGTGGCATGGAAATATCTGATGAGGTGGCAAAATAAAGTTTTACGAGGCCATGAGACTTGCTGCAGTTGTGTGTGTGTGTGTTGCGGAAAACATACAGTAAATTGTACTAGCATTGGAAAGGTGACTGGAAGTCACTTGATCTAACCTCAAAAAGTACCTTCTATCTGTAACAGAAGTGCACAGCGATGGAACACTTGAGTTCCTGGAAGTCTGCAAATCGGAGCTAACAAACTCCTCTTGAAAACATGATTCTTCAGGCTTTGTTCCATCCCTCTCATAACAAAAACACCGCAAAATCGCTCAAGCTTCTTTGATGAAGCCACATGTATTTCCTCAGCCTCAAATGACAGGAAGTAAGAAAGTGATTCTGGTGTTTACTGCCTGTGTTAAAAGGCCAGCTTTGTTGCTATTCCCCCCTCCCCCCCTTTTTTTAAATGACTTCTTGGTTGATCCTTACATCAAACAGCATTCAGATGAAACTCATGTTAAAAAAAAATACGGGGGGAATGGTTCAATGTTACATTTGTACAAGGGAGAGCCAAGCTCAAATCCTTTCTCAGCTGTGACATCCAACTGGGTGGCCTTCTGGAAATCACCTGACTAACTGCTGAGAATAAAATGAAACAAGGATGTATATTGCCATTTATCCATAGCCCTTGGAACAAGGCAGGAAATAGATCTGAATAAATCATTTCTATTTGACCATGATGATTTGGGAACTATAAATAGCCTTTGAGGGTTCTGGCTATAATGTGCCAGCCTATCTCCCATAGAGCAGTTCCTTCAGAAAACAACAAATGATCATTCCATGAATAAAAGACTGCAAAGAGTTATCTTTGCTTATTTTCATAATCTGAAGCACTCTGAAAAACAAAAGATATCCAGAATCACTTCATTATTTGTTCATCTGCTACCTGATGCAGTCCTGTTTTTTGTAAACTTAACCTTTTCATGGGAGAAAGTATTTCTCTTATTGCAAAGTCTGGCTTTCTTCCAGGTCTCCATTTAGTTAACAACACTTACACTTCACCTTACCACACCCAGTCCTTCAACAAAAGGCCTGCATTCCAAGTATGAACAAGTGTTTCTTTAAGATATGGGGTGGGGGATATTTGTTTTGCTTAAAACCTGGGGCTGGTGGTAAGAAATGGCAAGTTCAGAAGCTGTAGTGGTGGCAGGGTAGAGGGAGACAAAGAGTAGGTTGTGACATAACTACACTAATCAGTCTTTACCAAAGTGACTCACTGCATTATTGCTAGCACACAGTCAGACCTTAAGTCAATAATACCATCCACTTGTTGACTGGCAATCCTAAAGTAGCTTCTTAAAGCAGAGTCGCTGAATGATCACCTTTGAACAGTGTTTCCATTTGAATGCTATAGCAAAGCAAAGCATTAAATAAATAAGCATCAAAAAGGTTATAAGGCATTTTTAATTTGGAACAACTATTTAACTAGGAATTTCTGTTCTGTGTACAGTGGTAGCCTCCTGTTTAGAAAATAAGGTGGAGAAACTTTCTATGTATCATTATATTTTACTCTCTTCAAAAAAGTTTGTCTCCATTATATCTTTCTTATCCTCATTTCTACAGATCTATTCTGGGGGCGAGCTTCTACACTTCATTGATGGATTTAATGAGGAAAAGAGCAATTGGATGCGTTATGTAAACCCTGCCCATTCTGTTCAGGATCAGAACCTGGCTGCTTGTCAGAATGGAATGGACATCTACTTTTACACCATTAAACCCATCCCTCCAGGTCAGGAACTGCTCGTGTGGTATTGCCGGGACTTTGCAGAGAGGTTGAACTATCCTTCCACTGGAGACTTGATGATGATGAATATCAGTAAGTATATTTGCAACACACTTGCTGACAATGGGGTCTTAATGTTATGCATAACCATATGAGTGATTCATCTCTAACATAAATTTACAGTGGAAAGCATTTTGGGGGGAAAAGATGCTGTTTTCTTGTTTTAAAGCAACCCAGCTTAACAACAGAGCCAGAGTGGTGTAGTAGTTTGGGTGCTGGAATACAAATCTGAAGATCATGGTTTGATTTCACACTCAGCCATGGGAACCCACTGAGTAGGTAGGAAGGACTTGCTTTGTGTGAATCGCACTCTCAACCCCAAAAAAACCATGATAGTTTCACCTTAGGGTCACCATAAGTCAGAAACAATTTGAAGACACACATCAACAGCTTAGTATTAACAAGCACTAAGTGTCTATATGTGTGTTAAAAAAAAGTAGATACAGGACATTCACTTGTGTGTTTTCAGTTGTGTGACATCTGTATATTCATCTGTGTGACTTTGTGAGGCTGTAGGCATTTGGGGCTCATCCAGGTAATGCAACTCCTGGAGCATTGGGCTGTCAGATCCTGTACTAAAGTTCAGTAAAGGATAGCATAACTCTTGTATCTTGGCAACAGAGTTTTGGAGCTGCTGGGGAAACCATTGTACACATCATTATGAGACTGATAGTGTCTCACAATTTCATGGTGGCTTTCAAGACTGTTACATATTAATATATGTGCACCCAGGATTTTTTTTTTTTAGTTACTTTTAATGGCCATGTAAGATCTTGTGATGAAAAATGAAAATGTTTGTTTTTTACTTGGTACAGCAAAGAAAAGAAGTTATGTAGTTATGCAAACAGGATATAATTATGCTACTTTTTATAGAGTTCTTTTTGGACTGGAAGGGGCAGGTCAGAATAAGTTAAAAATCCAGACACTCTTCAACTCATTACTTAAAAAAAGAACAACAAAGTGAACAATTAGTCAACAAAGAAATGTCATAGGGAGGTTGAAAAACCTTTCAAGATGCAAAGATAGAGAGGTATACATTAATTTAAGGTGAGAGATATAAAGTAATTTAAGGCTAGAGGATGTATTTGTGTGGGGAATCCCACATTGCCTGCCTGGTTCTTTGACTAACATGCTAGACACTCCGAAAGCTATCTCCTTCATTGGCCTTTTGGGAAACTTATTCTCTACCCCAGTATGGAAGCCAATTGGGCTGATAAAGAAGAACACTCTGTCCCTCTTTGCCAGCCCAGTCAGCTTCTGCCTTTATTTATTTATTTATTTATCCATCCTGGAAAGGGAAACAATTAAAACCATCATGCTAAAACCATGTAAAATCACATAAAACATACAAAAGTTAAAAACATGAATAGAGCACACACCTCGTATAAAACCTCCCTGGAAATGATTACTGTATATATTAAAAGCCTGTTTAAATAAAAAAAAAATATTTGCCTACCGACAAAAGGTAAGTAGAGGGGAGGGAATAATAGGCAATTCTTTCACCAAGCAGGTCATCCTGGAATTTCCTACTTGTTAAACATAAAAATGTTATCTCAGTCTGTTAGGCATGGGCTCAGTGTCATGCATAGGATAGCAACCTAATTTATAGCATCAAGTAAATTTGTAACTTTTTTGGGGGTGCCTTCATTTGACACTTTAAACATTGCTGGCTTAAATATTAAATAGGTGGGGATTCCAGATAGTTTGTTTGGCCAAATCGGTCTTGTGACAAATTGGGTTTTAGAACCTTTGGGGTTCTACTGTCTAAAATGCCACCCTTCAGTTCTTTAGAGAAAGGACAGGATAGCACTGAAATTAACAGAGAGGGAAGCTTATTGCTTACTGCCAGCCTGTTCCAGGATCAACTAAAATTTGAAATATGAGGATGTAAACTTGTGCAATTTAATAGACTATAGTTCAATTAACTGTGTCACGACAAGGTCCACAAAGTAGCAAAGGAATCGGGGGGTTTCCTTTTGTTCACTACAGAATATCAAATCTCCTGTTGCCATCGTGGAGCTTTGATTTCCCATTACACCACTAGTAAGCCACTTGAATAAACCATGGTTCTTCTGGGTCATGGCCAAGGACCTCAGCAGAATTGCCTGAAGAACATTCATTCATGACCCACTTTAAAATAATTTATGAACTAATGTAATGGTAATGATTAGTCTCCATTCCTACCTTCTGTGGAAAACTTTTTACCTCAGAACTTCTAGGTTCTTTTTCTTCTAGCAAAACAGGCATCTTATTTAGAACAAAAATGTGATTCAGCATTATTAAAATTCATCACTGAAAATGTTCAGCAGCTTTTACTCTAGAAATGACTTCATACACCCACAGCTATTTTTTGAGGTCTCAGGGGAAAGAATTAAAATAACATCTCTCAAGCAGCTAGCAGGGAATACATGGATGTTCTTTAACCTAGATTTGGATAAGAAGATGTAGAGGTCCCTGTGTATGTTTTATATTCCTTAGACACAGCATTTTTGCCCCTGCACAAAGGAGACCATACAATCTGCCTACCACAAAAAAAGGAGGCAGATAGATAGTTTTTATAGATGGGACTTGTACTCATGGGACATAAGGATATGTGAGGTGGAATGTACAGCCTTATTTTGTGCTGGTTGTTTTATTGAAGAATTCAGTAGCTTCACATATTTTGTGGGGGAAAAATTGAGGGGGGGAGACTTCGCTTTCAGGAAAGTAAGGAACTTAACACATTTCCTGACTCAGTAACTTCCCATATACACTAAAGTAGTGATGGGAAGCTGTACAGAGGCAGGGGACAATTCCTCAGCCCACCTGAGGGCCACCCTCCCACCCACTCCTGTGTGTCAACTATCCTTTTCCCCCTGTTTTGCCTTCAAACTGACAACTGAAAGTGACATTATGCCACTTCTGTCACCATTTTGAAGTAGAAAAAGAGAAGAATATATTTGAGAGGGGCTGCATTGTTCTGAGGGGGTTCTGGCATGTTTCCACACTTTGGAAGTGCTTTAGATATGATCTTGGGGTGATTTTCACTCAAGAATTATTCCTTTTTTTAAAAATGAAGATTCAGGGAACTTTGGGGGTTGGTGAAAGACTTCAGGGAGACACAAAGGTGAGAACTGTGGACACGCGTAGCTCACAGGCTGCATTTTCTCCAGCTCTGCTCCAATGGTTGTTTCACACATTACACAGAAATAAAACTGGGTTTGAAAGCAAGTGCACAATTAATAGATAGGAAGTTGCAGCCAGTAATGGATCCCAGTGAATTCACCTACTATGATGCATTTGTTTTCAGACATACTTTTCTTGCACACAATACATTGTGTGAAGTGGCCCTAAGAATATCGGGTGTGACTTCCTGGTTCTGTGTAGCTCTCTTTCTCATGCTGTCAATCATCTGCCAACTCACCCACCCCACTCCCCTCATGCTCAAGAGCTTAAAGTTGCCATACATACATCACATTAACTTCCTTCAACATCTTTGTGCCATACTTGAGACTGAAAGAAAAATTACTTGCCTAAGTACACATTCTCACCCATGAAGCTTCTTGCTGAACAGGTCTCCCTAGGCCCAGTCCTAACACTCTGTTGTCCATGGCTCATAGTGCTGAAAAGTTGTACACTATTTTTCAGATTCCTCTGCTAGCAACAAGTAAGGTGACCCAATTGTAATAGCTGCTCAACAGGCAGCTGTTACAATCACAAATTAAGAAAAGCAAGGATATGAAAGAACATTCCAAGATGTTAAATTTTGGATTACAGAGGAATCCTGTGTAAGTCGTCTTCATAGTCCTTTGTCCACACGTGCCAGCAAGGCACTCATTCACCTTTTAGAGTGATGTTTGCTTGTTAGAAGTAGTCAAGGGAGTGAAGGGTACAAATCTGTTTCCTTAGTAAGACATTTAGGAGGCTGCCTGTCTGTCTTTATATCAGAGCATCAGGTTTTACTATGTTTTCATTGAATGGTTCCACGGTGCTGATAGCTACTAGCATATTAGAAAAGCAGATTGGTGTTTTGTGAACGTTCAGAAGACCCATGCTATCAAAAGAATACAGATACAATATACATGTGTAATGTGCAAGTTCTATGAAGAGTCTTTTATTTTTATATTATAATATTGCATCCTCAGTATGCATGTGATTTAAAGCTTTAAAAAGGAAAATAGATTAATTGCTTTTCTTTAACACTTAAAACTACATCCTAACCATGACATACAATATAGCAGAATCAGGTCCATATGGAATATGGTGTACATGAGGAGGCTATATGTCATGTTTTTTCACCATGTATATACCACAGAAACACACTTTATGAAGTTAGGACCAGTCATAACATACCACACACTTCAGGGAGCTGATGCCAGTCATAACAGCCAACAGTGTTTTATCAGTGTATGTGTAGTAGGAAAAAAATATTTAGGGTTGATGTATTACAGGATAGAAACAGATATTTGCTGAATGTTACGTATCTTCATTTCTACCATAAATGTGAAGGTGTGCTTAAAACAGAGGCATATTAAATTAGGTTTATTGAGCTAGTACAAGAAGGAGTGGAAAAAAGGAGGAGAGGTTCCATTTCATGTGATGAATGAATTAATCCAACAGAAACAGTGAAGAGTATGTTCCTTTTGTAATCATTTTAAGGAAAGGTCTTTTATGCTGACTGGAATGGTTGAAGAAGAATCTTCAGCATTAACAAGTAAAATAGAACATTACTAAAGAAATTTTAAAACAAAAAAACCCTCAAAATTAAATTAAGGCAGAAACATGAATAAATGTTCATTTTGTGTAAAGTATAAAGGATTCTTAATATGTGTGCAAGATTGACACTGCACATCAAGATCATTACAAGTGTTGCAAGATGTGAATATTTGTGTAATGATACCATGCAGTACACGTATGAACAGTGAACAAATATGTTTTTCATACACATGGAAACCACTGAAAATAGCAAGTGTTGTTATAAAAATTACCAAACCAAGTAATAAGCTTTACCACCTGGAGGAAAGGACTACCATTCAGGTTCTTCAAAGTTACTCTTCCTTTGAAAATGGTACATTGGAAATATATTAATTCACATAACTGAGGCAGAGGGGACATTGGATTCAGTGTGTGATATCAGTGGCTAGTATTCCTTCCCAGGCCACATTTTCAGAGAGGAGTACACTGAAGAATTGCTTGTACTATGTTATGGAACTATGCTGACTGGATGATTCTAGGAATTATAGTCCAAAAGAGTAACTGTTCAAAGATTTGGTTATGGCAGAGGTTGGCAACCTACGGCCCGTGGGCCGCACCTGGCCCACCAACAGGCCCCCGCCAACCCCCACCGCCGCCGACCTCCACCACCGCATGCATCGTCGCTGCCATTTTGTTTGCCAGAAGTATTACTCATGTGCAAACGAGTCATGGCTGCCATTTTGGCAAACAAAATGGCAGCCGCGCTGCATGTGGCAGTGGTGGGGTGTGCATGCGTGTGTGTGCGCGCTGCCATTTCCCCCCCACAGCCCACTGGAAGACCCAGGGACCAGCGACCGGCCCCAGGTAAAATAAGATTACCGACCCCTGGGTTATGGCATGTAATGCCATTGAGTTGAGATAAGGTGCAGCTATATGGCAAATGAGGTCTGGCATAAATTGGGTTGGAGACCAGGAAAAGAGATGGTTACTATGAGAATGTAATTTTTCCACACAAAATTTCCCTTGTGACCAGATGCTATTTTCATCATTTAAAACAGATCAGTTTTTTCCAGAAGAAATTTAATCTCAGGGTCAAGAATGCAAATATAGAAGTACTGCCTAGAACAAATGTAGCAAGGGTATACAGAATGGCTCATCATGACCATCCATTATTTAACATGTGGCCATTAATTAAGTTCCTTTCAAGTTAATGCAAGGGTCGTCATCCCACAATATGCAAATGTCTCTCTTTTTTAAGAAAGAGGATAACAATCAAAGTGACTTCAAAAGGTTTCTCTTTGACAAGAGCTTTTTTTTACCCTGTTTTAGTTGTGTCTGTAAAGTGTTCATAAATCCTTTAAGTTAAATATATGTATTTATGTATCTGTGGTGGTGGTGGTTGTTATTATTAATATTATTATTATTATTATTTCAGCACAAAGCAATATTAATCCAAAGCAGCAAGCTAATGACAAAGATGAACTTCATCAAAAAAATGTTCCTCGAAGAGAACATAGTGTGAAGGAAATCCTGAAAACTGATTCTAGTAATCCTAGAGGAAGGGACTTATTCTATAGCCACATCTCTTCACATACTCAAGAAAAAGACTTGGCGAGCTTAAGAAAAAATTGTAGCCCTGAAAGGCCTTTCTATCCTCGAATTGTGTACCCAATCCGACCTCACATTCCAGATGATTACCTGAAGGCTTCCTTTGTTTATGGGATTGAAAGGCCTAGTTGTTATATTGCCCATTCACCTATCCAGTCTTCTACCACACCAAGTCCCTCAGCCAGGAGTAGCCCAGACCAAAGTTTGAAAAGCTCAAGCCCTCATAGCAGTCCAGGAGTTACAGTATCCCCCCTAGCGTCTATGACTCAAGAGCACAGAGAACCTTATCCATACTTGAATGGACTCTATAACTCAGAAGGATTGGGATCATATCCTGGATATGCACCCTCGAGCCATCTTTCACAAGCCTTCCCCTATTCCAAATTCCTTTTACCACCATATGGCATGGGCATCAACAATTTCAATCTGTTTCCAAGGATGTATCCTTTCTACAGCAGCCTCCTCAGTGGAGGAAGCATTTCTAATCATATGTTGAACTCATCTGCCCTTCCAAGTTCCTTACCATCTGATGGGAGCCGCCAGCTTTTGCAACCTGACCATCCACGAGACTTCCTCATCCCTGCACATAACAGTGCCTTCTCTATCACAGGAGCTGCCGCCAGCATGAAGGACAAGCCATGTAGCCCCACCAGTGGATCACCCACAGCAGGCACAGCAGCCACTTCAGAACATATAATGCAACCTAAACCTACCTCAGCAGTGTTGGCTGCCAGCAGCAGTGAAGAAGCCATGAATCTCATCAAGACCAAGAGAAACATGACTGGTTACAAAACCCTCCCATACCCACTGAAGAAACAGAATGGCAAAATAAAGTATGAATGCAATGTCTGCTCCAAAACTTTTGGCCAACTCTCTAACCTGAAGGTAGGTCTTTAAAAAAAGCATTGTTTCCCAACTACTCTGTTTACAAATAACAACAAAAGGCTTCTTGCTTTCTTAGGAAGGGCTATATTTTTTTAATGTGATACATAGGTTAACCTATTTTCTTCCAGTTTAGTTACTGGCCTATCTTTTATTACTATATTGGGATAAAGATGTAATACATTTTCCCTGTATGTAATGTCTATATCGCTGCACCTTTAAAGCTTCGAAAACGGGGGGAGGGGGTCAAAGAGCATATTTTCTATAGATGGCTTCAATAATATTTATATGCAACAGCTGAGCAAGTTGGGTGTAATATGAAGTGGCATCACCCTATCACTTTCACTCATGAGTGCTCTCTGTTCTGCTGTGTGAGATTTTGTTAACTAACTAGAAAGTGAACACTTTCTTGGTTAAACCATTCAGATGTAAAAACAGACATGGCATGCTGAGGAAAAGGAGGAACTGCAGCAGCAGCAGCAGCTCAACAGCTAGTGGTACCAAGTAATGTATGTAGGAAGAAATTACGATCTCAGAACTAAGTGACTAAGAAGTCAGAAAAGGAGCTGTGGGAACTCACTGGTATACATGGCAAGATAGCAGTTAAAACCAATCTCAGATGTGTGGCTCATTACCTCAATACCTATATTGCCATTGAGGGCTGCAGCCTGAGCAGCAGAAATGGTCTTACACAGTTACTGAGGCAAGAAAGCCACCATGATGCACAGGTTCTCTTCATTCACTTGAGAAACATGTCGCTGTTACCCGAAAATCTAACGATCGGGGAAGAAAGGATATTCATCTGTTGACTAATCTATAATACTTTAGATCAGGGGTAGGCAACCTTTCCCCTTTAACGGCCAAGGGACTTCAGCTCCCAGAAGCCTCAGCCATCTTAGCCAATAGTCCCATGTTGGCCAATAGCTCCTGGGATTCTGGGAGCTGAAGTTCCTCGGCCCTTAAAGGGGAAAGGTTGCTTACCCCTGCTTTAGATTATAGCCATGTGACTAGAAAAGTGATAATTCTCCCCAGGTTGAGGCCAGCTTTTGCATAAATTAGTAATGACTTGATTAAGACTTTTTTGTTCAGGCTTTTAATATGTAATCACTCTGAGAGAGGTTTTTTATTGCAATGTGTGCTGTGTTTTTAACTTTTGAAATTTTTAATCATAATTTTACACTGGTTACATCAGGGGTAGGCAACCTTTCCCCTTTAAGGGCCGAGGGACTTCAGCTCCCAGAAGCCTCAGCCATGTTGGCCAATAGTCCCATGTTGGCCAATAGCTCCTGGGATTCTGGGAGCTGAAGTCCCTCGGCCCTTAAAGGGGAAAGGTTGCCTACCCCTGGGTTACATGAAATGATTTTAATTGATTTTAAAACTGTATTGGTACATTTTAACTAATTTTATCTTTGAACTGCTTTGGATCCCACTATGGAAAAAGGCAGCATATAAAATAAATTAAAATAAATTAAAATAAAATAAATTCTACAAGTTAGAAATTGTTGAACCACCCTAAAAGCCTGTCAAAAAGTTGCATTATTTTATTGCATTAATAAAAAGTAGGGGCAGAGAAATTAAAGACTTCCTAATTTAAGTATTCCAACATTTCTGTTTTGTCACTCTTTTACGATGCCTGGTATATTTGGTATTGAGTAGGCAAATAGTAATATTGGCCCTGTTGTATGACTAACAATACATGTTCTTGTCTTGTAAAGGTTCACCTTCGAGTACACAGTGGAGAAAGACCGTTCAAATGTACTACTTGCAATAAGGGGTTCACTCAACTGGCTCACCTCCAAAAGCACTATCTGGTACATACAGGAGAAAAGCCCCATGAATGTCAGGTAGGTAACAATGTGTGTAGAATGAAATCCTGATTTTAATACAAGAAGCATTTTGTGCACATGATGCAGAGTTGAGGCATAACTGGAGTGTCCAAAGGAGGGCAACTAAAATGGTGAAGGGTCTGGAA
>CM034701.1:286141060-286154234 GCA_020142125.1 Phrynosoma platyrhinos
ATATATATATATATATATATATATATATATATACACACACACACAGCAACTTTTAGTGACACTTGATTATTGCATACTGTTACACAAACAAGTTTATCCACATATTGGCTGGAATTCTTTATGATAGTTAACAAATGCATAAGCTGGTGTTATGCGCACATGACTGTTACGTATCCAGGGTCCATACATGAATCAGCACTAGTTTAGCAGCTATGTAGGAACTATGAAAGTCCTCCAATCTCCACTTACCAGCTGCTGCGAGCTACAGAGATCTTCCCCATAAGTGAGGATTGGGCTAGGATTCACTGAGTAGCACCATGGTTACAGTGCTTATGTATTAGTAAATTCCATACATGATTCTGGCCATTATTTCTAATATCTCTAAAGAATTCTGTGAATATTTTTCATATGAGTTCTATACCCTGCCATATTCCTGCTGCAGACTTTTGCCTAAGGGTGGAAAACACACAATTCAGATTTGTTTTCCTTTACTGAAAAACAAACAGCCCTTGATCTCACTCACCTATGTGTATGGTAAAGAGTAAGTTGAGCTATTTAAAGTGTTCTGGGAAGTCTACCGTATTTCCTCTGCTTGGAAGACGTTTGCATGATCACATGTAATGAGGTCCTGTGCCAGGAGAAAGGCAGGATATGCATGCAGTAGTAAGAAGAGAAGAAGAGCCAGTGATATTACACTCTTTTCCACTGTGTTGTGTATATATATTTGTATCACATAATAGTCTTAAAGAATTAGACCATTTCAGAAATGATACCATTCTTAAATGCCTTCTTATTTAAATCACCAAACATATCTATGGTCTAAAAGCCCAAGGAAAACTTTAAATATATCTTTTGAAGGAAGGATTACAGTTCGTTACATTTCTGCTCCCATAAATTGTGAGGTAAATATATTTAAATGTAGCAATGTTTCATAAATGTAGGATTTTGCTGTAGGAGAAACCAAAGCACCACTACCCCTGTCACTGGACACACACTTGCTTTTAATAATTGCCTGTAGTGCTTTCTTGTATTTAATACAAATTTTACAAAGATTTATATGCATCAGCTTTAAAATTTGCTTTTTCTCTGTTGGATCTTCTCTCCATTTAGGAACTTCACATGTGAATGTAGCAACAATCAGTGTTTCTTCTTCTTTTTTTAAAGAACAGGCTCTGACCAAAGTTAGCAGGCTTTTTACTTTGCTAGAACAAACTATCCTATGTTTACGTATTGGTTTACATTGTTATTTATGTGCAAAAATGTCAAAATGTAAATTAAATATAAAACGTTCATTGCTTTACTGACGACTCCTGTCCGTTTATTAGATAATGGCTGGTATTTATTTCCAGCTTCTAGTCACTTTCCAAGCCCCCAAAAATGAAATATGTACATCAAGGATAGAGTCCGGTTTGTTCCTACAATCAAAATATAATATTATTTCATTATAATACATAAAATGTACACATGCCCGTAAGCACTTAAGCTTTCACTGGGTCCCAGTAATGGGACTAGATTTTAGTCTTTACCTGCAGAAATTCTGTTTCTGTCTGTGAAAGTGTTACCACCAAGCTACTCCGCAATTTTATTCATATCCACCATTATATAAGTCCTGGTGGCACAGTGGTTAAATGCACAGTGGTTGAGTGCACTGATAAACAGTATAGAAATATACTTGCCATTGTTATTGCTGTAGTCTCCATGAAATAGTGAAAACATGCTTGATATTCAGAAAAAGCTGTTTTATAATGTTGACTTTAACAATCCCCCACCCGCCCCCAGCAACAGTCAGCTTCTCAGTATATTTTGTGGGACTTACTTATTTCTCAGATATCTGTGGTACAGTGCCCCACCATCATTGCAGTTGTCCATAACAATTGCAGGGTTCAGTCTGGAAAAACACAAATTCATTTCTGTCCCCATGTCCACCAACAGATTTGTATACTTCATGTGCTCAAACCATTTAAATTCCTGTATGTTTTAAGCATGCCTAGCTTTCCTTCAATTCCATGCAAAGTACATTTGGAAGATCTTGTATTGCATACCTCAGGTCCTTTCTGAACTTTGCCTGAACAGTAATGACTGGATTTGAGGCATGACAGACAAGTCCTGGTACCTTTTAAAGAAAGCAGATGTGAATGCATGCTAGCTGTAGAAGAGTAAAGAAGCTTTCTCATCTTCCCCCTCTCCTTGCATCAGCCACAATTAAATAATAAACTGGACTTCTCTCACAAAGCTAATTTCATCATTTGCTATTTCTGTCATTAACAATGGATCTAAAACAGGCTAGGCCATGTGGCATCCTTTTCTATCTGAACGGATAGCAAGAAAAAAAAAGTCAATTTTATATTGAGGGTCACAACTCTATATGATGTTTTAAAAGTATTTCTCTGTCCTTTTAGATTCATTTAAACATCTGTCTGAAGAACTTGAAAAACTGCCAATGTAGAACTGTGGAGTTAAGAAAGCCAGAGCACCTTTGTCGTAAATGTGCCAAATGGTGCATGTCATACTCCTATATTTTACAGAGTGCTGATTTTGTTTTTAAAAAATCACACACACAACCCAACAACCATGCACACACATACACACACACACACATATGCACACACCTTAGATTAACCATTACCATCATAAATTATTCTTCTACTTGGCAAGGTAAGACTTTTGTGATGGAGAGTTTATGGTCCAAGGTCACTTGTAAGCTTTAGAAGATGTTTCATAAAACACATTACAGTCAAAAAGCAAAGCACATTAGAACCGGCAATCTCAAGCTGTGATGGCTCCAGCAGCTGCTGCTGCTTTTGTTGTTTTGGCAGAAGTGAAGCAAATCCTCCTCAAAAAGCACTGACAAACCTACTGGAGTTTTAAGATTAAAGAAGAACATTAATGGGATGTTAGACAGGGAAAGAAACACATAGTACAAGTCATAACTACCTCCAATAAAAGTAAAGCTAAGGCATTACAGATAGTCTTTTAACATGGTTGAAAGGCAGTGGTCCCCAAACTACTTTGGGCTACCACTTTTTTTCCTCTTGGGTGAAAATCCTAAGGGGCTCCCATGCCTATTTCCTGATATTAAGCCTTGATATTAATTTCTTGATATTAATTTGTGCAGTAGCCAGCTGGCCAGCAGTGTCTACTACAGCCACATCCAGCTGGCCACCGCCGCCTCCTCTGCCTCAGCCTCTCATATGTGAAAGTGACATTGGCAGTCACATAGGCCTGCTCCTCTCTTTCACCTACACCAGCCTTACAGCAAAAGGAAGGCCGGCTGCTCAGTTGCTGCTCCCAGGGTGATTGCTGCAAAGAGAGCAGTGACCGAGTAGCTGGTCACCTTGGGAGCAGCAACTGAGAAGCCTCTCACTCATGCCAGCCTTGCAGCAAAGGCCGGTGCACATGAGAGGCTTGTTGGTAGTAGGCTACTTGGTTGCTGCTTCCAAGATGACCGAGCTCAAAGGGAGAAGCTTCTCCCTGGTGAGGAAAGACTCAGTCCTTCTTCATTGGGGCAGAGAGGGGGCACAGATGGTTTCCCATTTTTCTTCCCAGTGAGGAGGGACTCTCAAACCAAGAGAAGCAAAATACACTTTTGAAGAATCAACCCTGGATACTCTTCCCCTTCCTTCCCCAAGAAATGTGCCTTCCCCACACAGCTTCAACTTGTCCTCTCCCACACACACACACACACACAAACATTGTTTCTTCTGCCACCTCTTCTCTCAGATTGTCCAAGGAAAGAAAGCAGGAACAGCAGCGCAGCTCCAACCTACCAGCAAAACTCACAAAACTTGAGCAGGGTGCCAAATGTGAAAGCTCCTTTTTGCCACTGCTTCTCCCCACCACTACCTAAAGGCTGTTGGTTTCCCTTGCCTTTCTTGAGCACCAATACTTTGACTGTAGCCCCCCCCCCCCCACTATCTCCTTTTTCCTCACTGCTCCCCCCCCCCCTTTCCACTGCTCCCAGAGGGGCATACTGTCCATATTGGGAATCACCATTGAAAGGTGTCTACAACTCTTGGGGAAGCCACGTTCTCTGTTATAACGCTATCTGCCATGCCTAGCAAGAAGACAACTGGAACTGTCAGGGCTGTAGCCATGAGGTCACTGTTTCCCCCATATAAGAACCCCCTCCCAATGATTTTTTCCTTCAGTCTCCAAATTTCTAGCATTGCAGAGAGACATTGAAAATCACTCACACCTAAGTCTCTTATATTTGCTGTGTTCACATTGTCTTGGTAATTTTGCCTGCCTTTTTTGGGAGGTGGTGGTGGTACATGAACTGTATTTCTAAATTGTTCAAATGCAGGTTTAAATTATTAAAGCACAAGTTATATGTGTGTGTTTTATGTGTTTTAAACTATTGCGTGGCTTTTAAATGATTTTATGGTGTTTAATGTGGGGATTTTAAAACTGTGTTTAAATTTTTTATTGTGAACATTTTTAATGTACTATTTTTGGAAGCTGCCTTGGGTCCCATCTTGGGAGAAAGGTAGCATATAAATGAAGTAAATAAATAAATAACAATACTAGAATGCTAAGCATTTGACGACTGAAGGAAAATTTCATTGGGGTGGACAGAATTCTTATTTGAGAAGGCAATGGCCTCATCTCCCTGCTCCCCATTTGATACACCCCTGAGAATCGTGAGCCGATAAGATGCTTCCTGAGACCCAGAATGATGCAGTGGTTTGAGTGTTGGACTAAAACTCTGGAGACTGGGGTTCAAATCCCCACACAGCCATGGAGACCCACTGAGTGACATTAGGCAAGTCACTCTCTCAGCCTCACAAGAAGGTAAAGGTAAACCACCTCTGAACAAAGCTTGCCAAGAAAACTCCTGAACAGCTTGAATACACATAATACATAGGGTGGTTCCTCCTTCCAGAAGAAAGAAGACACAGTACCTAGGTGGATCAAACAGAACATTTAAATAATTTCATGCATGGAAGACATTGTGTATGAAGTTTTGTCTTGGGCAAAGAAATATCTAATAGGCTTTGAAGGGGAGAATTGGGAAAACAAGTATCAATGGCATGATCTATTAACAAGTTGGAATCCAAGGTGACCTGACTAGCTGTATCAGAAGACGGTAGCCCACCATATTTGGTATTCTCATAGATGTCTTATGGAGGATAATTTGAAGTAGCCTATGAGAATATTGAAATAAAACCTGCCACTTTTCATTTTCATACAATTAAATAGGAAAAGGGGCACTGGCAGACTTTTCTGCCTCAGGTCCTAGTATAACTTTGGTGTTAGATATATACACATTTGAGGCTTTGACATCTGAGGATTTGATTATTCATGGATTTTATTGATATATTCTCTCTAGGAATATCTAGGTCCTCCAGTGCAACTCTATGATCAACTTTAACCAAAAGACACACTGAAGGACCTAGAGATTCCTAGAGAGAACACACCACTAGGCATTTGTAGCTCCTCCAACACAATTCTGTGGTCAATGTGTGCAAGACGTTGACCACAGAGTTGCCCTGGAGGACCTAGAGATTCCTAGAGAGGTGTTCTCTCAGGTAAAAACATAGTGTTTTCATTATTTGCATTTTTCCACGTTCATAGGGGTCCTGTGCCCCTAATCCCAACAAAAGTGGAGGGATGAGTATACTTTCCCAAGGATGGGCGATGCCATTTACTGTTCTACCTCAGGTAATGTAAGATATTCCATGAATCGATGGATTCAATATCCCTGATGTATACTGACATGTGTATAAGCAGTTTGTTGTGGTCTTATCCTTGCTGTTTTACAAAGTATTTTTGAAGCTTGAGTTTATTATTAAATTGTCGTTCACCTATGTTGAGTTGTATAGTATAGGAAGGTAGAGGCTTGTTGTGGTTCTTTCACAGTGACATAATATCTTAAGTCAACCCTGAAAATGGCCAATGCAAAATGGGTCAAGTAAAGGCTGAAGTATCCATTAAGATTCGCAAATATTTGGTCTCAATAATAATTCCCCCTCCCCCATTCCTTCCACCCCATTTATATTCTGAGACACATTTAGACAGTCTCATAGGGTAACATTTGATCTGGCCCAGATAGAAGAAACATAGTCTCTCAAATGTCAGCAAGTTTGAAAGGTCAAGGGGTGCATTAAAAAAAAAGTGAAAACTGGCCTTATTAATAAGCAGCTTAAACACTGTGTGGTCATGAGGTTTAAAAAAATAACACTCTGAGCATAGTCATATGGAAAATTGCTTTTGCAGGACCTTAGAGATATAGCATGAGGCTCATGTTCTAGCCTTTCTTACAAAAATGAGTGCATGCTCTCTCTGTGGGTGTGAAATATCTTTGTTGGCTCTACTGGCAGGTTTCATTTTGATTTGCCTTCAGATACATGAGGACAATTGGCGCTTGACTTACCACAACAAAATATTGATGCCGTGACCTCATCCCAGACCTGCCCAGAAACCAGCAAAATCTTTTAAAAGAAATACCTTTTACAAAAATGAAATGAAATGAGCAAATGAAGTCAAGGGCCTTGCCAGAACTGCCCCTAAAAGACAAAATCTTGGTATAATAGCAAAAGGAGACAGGAGTGTTCTTTTCCCCCCTTCACTTTTCCTTCCAAATGTCCAGAAATATTCTACTTTTCCTCGCTAAGTACCTACCAGAGAGTAAGGGTAGTGTTTTATTTAGCCCTACACTCCCTGCCCCCCCAGCCCAAACCCTCAGTGGGTTTGTCTAGGTGTAGCGTTCTGGGAGCTGGGCCTAAGAATGCTCTTTGATGGATTTTTTCTTGAGATTTGCTAGAAAGCCCAGGAAAATAGGAGAGATTAGTTTAATCTCACCAGCAAAGTGAACACAGCAGAAAGTGCATGAGCAGGAAAAATAAACTAGTGCACTTTTAATCTCCAGCTCCCATGTGTCTTCCAATTAAGAACTAAGACAAAGTTCTTAGAGTAATATAAAAAGATAAATTTACTTACAAAATCATGTGCTTATTCATACACACATAAAGCTTCATGCTGCAGAGAAAAAATGAGGTAAAAAATAGTCTACATGCTTGCAGAGAAAGTTTCTTATCAACATGCTAGAAAGTCATGCTGCTCCGGTCAGGGAACAAAAGGAGGAGAAGGAACATAATGGTGATTCCTCCAGAGACAAAAAAGAAGTGTGCTCTTAGAGAAGAAGGAAATTGAAGGGGTCATTAAACAATAAACTATCACAGACATGCATCTGTTTTTCTAGAAGGATCAGCATGATTAAGTTGCAGAATCCCCCAAAACTCTTTTCAGAATTTAGTGTCCATAGAAAAATGGTGTTCTGTAAATTTGTCAAAAAATATCATCAGCATATCCTTTAAACAGGGTTGAAGTCAGTATGGCTCCCCTATCTTCCAGTGAAACAGAAACCAGTAGCAGAATTACAACCCTTCTCCATATAGGGCCTTCCACACACCCTTCACTTCTGTTCCAGAGAGGCAGGGACTCTCTGGAGAAAATCTGGGGATCTGGAAGGGTGCTACAGAGAACAAAGTGAAGGTCCTGCTGTACAATGAGCCAAAGTCTGCTCGTGCAATGTGGGATGGACCTCTGAGACTCCAACATTATAACATATTTCCTGGCCCAGCCTCTCACTAGCAAGCAGCCTTTGGTTGTTTGACCACAGATCCACTGTACTGTTCTTCTCACAAAGGCTTTTCCAGCAGTGCACATTTTCCATTTGGTCATTAATTGGGCATGGTGCCATCAGTATGCCAATGGCACTCATCTCTATTTCTCCTTGTCATCAAAACTGGCTGGAGTGTGGAGGTGCTCAACGAATGTCTGGGTGTTATAATGGGCAGGAGAAGGGGCAATAAACGGAGGCTAGCTCCCAATAAAACAGACATGCTGTGGCTTGGCAGTTCCTGTATATGGAAACTGAGTAAATGTTCTGGATGGGGTAGCACTTTCTCTGAAGAAGAAGGCATATTGTTTGGGAATATTCCTATATCCATCTTTCTCACTGGAGGCCCAGGTGAACTCCATGTTCAGAGTGCTTGGTGCCAGCTTTGACTAGTATACCAGCCTTTCCTGGACAGAGATCAATTAGCCAAAGAAATCCATTATCAGATTATTGTAATGTGTTCTGTGTGGACCTCCCCTTGAAGATTGCTAGTTACAGCTATGCAAGATATAGATGGCTGACTGGAGTTCTGCATAGACACAATATAATACTGGCCTGCAAAGAATTGCAGTAGTTGGTGCTTCTGGTCTGCTTTCAAAGTGCTGGTGATGATCTTCCTAGCCCCCAAACTGCTTCAGTTGCTTGCCCAAAGACTGAGAAGGAATGGAGGGCATGCTTATCAAATTTGCAGATGACACCAAATTAGGAGGATTAGCTAATACCTCAGAGGAGAGAGTCAAAATTCAAAATGACCTGAATAGATTGTAAAGCTGGGCCAAAAGTAACAAAATTAATTTCCACATGGACAAATGTAAGGTACTACACTTAGGGCAGAAAAAAGAAATGAATAGATATAGGATGGTGAATACCTGACTTAATGAGATTACATGGGAAAAGAATCTAGGAGTCCTAGTAGACCACAAGTTGAGCATGAGTCAACAGTATGATGTGGCAGCTAAAAAGACCAATGCAATTCTAGGCTGCCTCAATAAACTTATAGTATCTAGATCAAGGAAAGTAATAGTAGTGAGGTCTATTCTGCTTTGGAGAGGTCTCACCTGGAATACTGTGGCCAGTTCTGGGCATCACAATTCAAAAAGGATGTGGAGAAGCTGAAGCAAGTCCAGAAGAGGGTGACCAAAATGATGAAGGGTTTGGAAGCCGTGACTTATGAGGAGAGACTCAGGGCCTCTGCAGACCAGCCAAAAGGAGGCAGAGATGGGGTGGGGCAGCCACACGCCAGCCGCCCCAACCCCACGCTGATGCCGTCCTGACACCGCACGCCATTATGCATGGTGCACAGCACCAGGACGCCCTCCTGGCACAGCATTCTGACGTGCTGCGCCGGAAAGGGTGAAGAAGAGCCATGCGTCCGCTCTTAGGGCTGTATTTTGCCACCCCTAAAAGGAGCTGCATTTTGCCACTCTTTTCGGGGCAGCAAAAGGGAGGATCGGGGCTGTGGCATGGGCTGTTTAAGTATTTGAAAGGGTGATATATTGAGGCTGGAGCAAACTTATTTTCTCTAGCTGCATAGAGTAGGACCCATAGCAATGGATTCAAATTGGAGGAAAAGATATTCCACCTCAATATTAGGAAGAACTTCCTGACAGTAAGAGCTGTTCAACAGTGGAACACAGTTCCTCAGAGGGTGATGGAGTCACCTTCTTTGGAAGTTTTTAAACAGAGGTTGGATTGCCATCGGTTCAGGATACTTTGAGAGTTCCTGCATGGCAGGAGGTTGGACTGGATGGCCCTTGTGGTCTCTTCCACAATTCTATGATCTGCTGTGAGGGCCCTCCTGTATGTTCCTCTACTGGGAGCAATAAATGACAGGAGGATGTGAGACAAGGCCTTCTGAGTTCTGGCATCCCATTCCCGGAATGCCATCCACTTGGACGTCCATTTGGTACTAAGGCTGGTTTCTTTATTGCATTGAGTCAACACACCACTTTTAATGTTTTAGGGCCCTATTTACTTTTAAATACACATGTACATAGTTTTGTCTTTTCAGCTGTTTTAACTTGTTAAATTGTTTAATAAGTTTTACCCTGTTTCTTTGTTGTTTAAAATCTAGAATAGTTTTAAAATGTTTATGTTGTTTACCGTAATTGTATGGCAGGCCCTTGGTATCCACTGGGGTTGGGTTCCAGGACCCTCCATGGATACCAAAACCTGTGGATGCTCAAGTCCCATTAAATACAATGGTAAATATGTGTGTGCTTTATGTGCAAGAGTGTTCCAGTCTTTGGCTGAAAGCTTACACAGCTGAGCACAGCTTACGATTTCCTCATGTAGAAGTCAGTAGTGGCACACCTAATATATTTGACACCTGGTGTGGATCATTTTTATAATAATAATAATAATAATAATAATAATAATAATAATAATAATAATAATAATTTCTTACTGGTCTCTCCCCATGCATCGAGGCGGGGGATAACAACAATCCCCCTCCTCTCTTCAACAGCCTTTTCCAAGTCAGGTGAAGCTTCTGGCCAGGTGGGAAAGGGAGGCCACTTGCTTTCCCGCAGAGCCAGTAAAGCCACCAGACCTGGAAGGCACCCTTTCCCACCAGTGGCTGCTGGTGGGAGTAGGCTGCTGCCACCACCCTGCAGTCTTTCCAGGTCTAGCAGAGCTTCTGGTTGGGCATGAAAGGGAGAATTGCTTTTCCTCCTGGCCAGCAATGCCACCAGACCCAAAGGCACCCATTTCCACCAGTGCACTGGGTGACATCCCCTCATTGAGTTGTCACCTATTGCAGTCCACACCTCCTACTGATGCCCTTGGAAGTCAGATACAAGTCCCCTTGTCACCACCAACAGGACTCATTGTTGCACTGTGATATCCCTCTCCCCATGCACTGCCATTCCATTGCTGGTGGAGAATGGAAGGTAGGAGAGAAGCATCTGGCTAATAAGGACATCAGCCACTGAGACCTCTGGAGGACCCCAGTCAATCTTGGCAAAACACATCATCTATTCACCAGCAACAGAATGGGAGGAAAGAGATATCACAACACAACAGTGAGTCCTGGGGGTGGGGGCTGGATGGGTGGGTTGCTACAATGTGGAGGGAAGAAGAGAATACCAACCTTGGCAAACCCCACCTCCCAAAAATAAATCCACTAGCATAAGGTGGACTTACACTTGCATATGCTATTAATGGATGCCTGTGTTTCTGCGATGCCTTTTTGCAGTTCTGAGGTCTTGAAAGCATGAGGAAAAGGCTTCTACGATGTACAGTGGGTCCTTGGTATCTGCTGAGATCTGTTTCCAGGACCTCCTGTGAGTATCAAAATCCACAGATGATCAAGTCCTATTATATACAATAAGCTACTAAAATGGTGTCCCTTATAAAAATGACAAAATCAAAGTTTGTGTTTTGACCTTAATTTATTTTTAAACCAGCTTGAGGAAGGCTGTTATAACAACCCAGATACATCACACGACATTTCTGTTTTAGGCCGGAGATTATCCTGTTGAAAGGAAGGGAAAGGTGACTCTGCAAAATGGAACTAGTGTAGGTGAGAGGAATGGGAGTGCTGAACATTGCTTTCTACTCATATTTTTGCAGGAGCCTTATTTAATGTTCTCCAGCATAGATGCGATATTGCTTTCTCTTCAGTGAGGGCTGATGTTCCATAAATGCAAATCAGTCCTTTAGCAAGAGGGAGTTGATCCTGTAGAGGTGAAAAGGCTAAAAGAAAATGATTCATCTAAGCCCAGTGATTCATCCAAACTTCAGTTCTGAGACCTAAGGCTGGCATCTCAAATCAGGTGTTTGATCAGCCTATTGCTTAGTGCTGGCTCCACATGACATCCTTAAAGTGTCAGACAAGATATAATCAGATTGATATGAAAGAATGAAAACAAGAAACCAACATGAATAGGCTGGCTAGGCTTCCATGTAGTCCATCAAAGTAGATACGTGTCTTCAACAGTGCCACCAAATAAGCACTACCTCCTGCAGAAGTCAATCCTTATTAAGGTGGTGTTTACACTGCAAAAATAAAGCAGTTTGACATCAGTTTAACTGCCATGACTCAATGTTATGGAATTCTGGGATTTGTAATTTTGTGAGATGTTTAACCATCCTTGTCAGGGAGATCTGGTGCCCCCATCAAACTACAAATCCCAAAATTCCATAGCATTGAGTCATGAACATAAAAATGATGTTAAACTGCTTTATTTCTTTGTTGTTGTTAACTGCTCTCGAGTCATTCTCACCCATGGCGACCCTATGGATGACCCTGTCCTCCCCTGCTCTGCCTAAATCCTGCAACCCCTTCATACCCGTGACCTCCCTAATAGAGTCCATCCATCTGGTATGTAGCCTTCCTCTCTTCCTACTTCCCTCCACCTTTCCCAGCATTATTATCTTTTCCAATGGACAATTCCTCCCTTCTCATGATGTGTCCAAAGTACGACAGCCTCAGTTTTGTCATCTTGGCTTCCAAGGAGGTTTCCAATTTGATCTGCTCTAGGACCCACTTGTTTATCCTTTTGGCTGTCAATTGGATCCCTCAGCACTCTTCTCCAGCACCATATCTCAAATGCATTGATGTTCCTTAGCAAAGCAAAGCAAAGCAGCTTCATTTATATATCGCTTCATATCGCACATGGGATGTCTAAGCGGTTTACAACTGTGAGCTGATTGCCCCCCAACAATCTGGGTACTCATTTTAGCGACCTCAGAAGGATGCACTATCATCTTTCTTAACTGTCCAGTTCTCACATCCATACATGGTAATAAGGAATACAATGGCTTGTATGATTCTGACTTTTGTGCTGAATTGTATATCTTTGCATTTTAGAATCTTTTCTAGTTCTTTCTTGGCTGCCTTCCACATTCTTAACCTTCTTCTGATTTCTTGACTGCAGTCCCCATTTCTATCAATGTTTGATCCCAGGTATGAGAATTCTTTTACTATTTCTATTTCTTCATTGTCTAGGTTGAGGAGAGACCATTTTTGCCAAAGCAATAGCTGCAAAGAGAAGAAACCCATTCCCTAAACTCATTAGCTTCAGAGCCTAGAAAAAGTTGTATTTTTAGGAATGTAACTGGTGGTTGTCATCCAAGTATTAATGAGATCAAACCCTGTGTAATTTCTGCAACTGGACAGGATGAGATGTTTTCAGGGTGGTTTGGTGCCTTTATGAAGTAGAGTCATTTGTCTTGCAAAGATTAAGCTGCCCTGCAAGTATGGCTGGATTTTTATTGATTGATTGATTGATTTGGTCTGATGCTAGCTTAATGTCAAGGCTGAGGGATATAAAACTAAGCAAGAGTAGTCATGAACCAGGTGTCAGGAGTCCAGAGTATGAATACAAAGAACAAGCTAGGCAAAGGATACAACTGTTTCACTGTTTATATACAACTGTATATAAAATTTGGAGTAAAGCACCTTTTGTTAATTAATGTTTACATCACCCCTCTTCCCTCTAGGAACAAAATAAAAGAGATCTGGGAAGTTTTGGGAAACTACATAATAGAGTTAGAATCTAAATTCCCCAGGGCTCATTTAATTATAATGAGTGATTTCAATGCAAGACA
>CM034701.1:286154294-286170613 GCA_020142125.1 Phrynosoma platyrhinos
GGGGGGGGGGGGCAGTAGATAATGAGATCTTTATCTTTAATTGTGACAGAAGTTCTAAAGATCTTAAGGTGAATTATGGTGGTATTTGTTTGACCCAAATGGTGAGCCACCTTACCCTTTTAATTTTAAATAGCTTTTTCCCTTTTGATAAATGTGCTGAATTCACCTATGTATCTGTGTACGGAAGTAGTGTGGTGGATTATGTGCTGATCTTGCATTCTTTATCCAGCGGGGTGTCTGATTTTATGGTAGGAGATAGGCTTGAGAGTGAGCACATTCCTCTCAAGGTAATGATCTCCTTACTAAATGTTGCCCACTTGGGTGCTAAACATCAGTTTCATGATAAGTCTCTAGGTCTTTAACATGAGAGACTACATTGGACTGAAAATAACACCAATAAGGTTGCAGGTTTCCTTAACTCTTCTGTGGGAGAGGCCCTAAGAAATTTGGTAATGGGAGCTTCTGGAGCCATCCCTGCATTAAGCAATTACTCATCTTTGATCAATGCCCTGAATGCTCTTCTGATGCCAAAACAGCCTCCTTCAGGAGCCTTGCAGTCAAGTGGCCCTAAATGGTTTGATAGGGACTGATGTATAGCCAAAAAAAAAACTGAGAGGGGTATATAATCATTACAGAAGGGAAAATCTAAATGCCTTACCACAGGAGTATTACAAAATTAAAAAGAAATATAAATCCTTGATAGTTTCTAGAAAGAGACAAGCACTTCAGAAGGGTTAGAATGCATTGATTGGAGTTTCACTAAATAAAAATTCTAAACTTTTTGAGGCATTAGTTACCAATGCCTTGGGCTCCTCTTCGAATGCGCTCAGCTGCAATATTCCGGCAGACATTTGGGAACAGCATTTTCCCACTCTTTTTGCAGATGCTACAGACTGCGCAGTGGTTTGTTCTTCTACCATAGACTTAAATGATATCCCTTTATGGGATCCAGTTTCCCAGACCAAAATAAAGTCCCTAAGAAGTTGTCTTAAATCAGGTAAGGTACCAGGAATAGACTCCATCCTCCTGGAAATGTTGAAGGTGAACGTAGGTTAGTGGGAGCCCCTTCTAACAAATCAACTCAGGTAAATTCCCTTTTGCCTGGTTGGAGGCCATTCTCATACCAATTTTTTAAAAAGGAGAAAGACAGGAGCCATCAAACTATAGGCCCATTAGTTTACTTTTGGTTATGGGCAAATTGTATGCTAGTTATTTAAATCAAAGAGTAGCCTCCTGGTTAGAGGATGAAAATATTTTGGGAAATGAACAGGCAGGTTTCAGAAAGGGCAGATCAACGATAAATCACTGTGCTGTCTTAAACCATTTAGCAGAAAAATACAAGATCACTTATGGAAAGGGCCTCTAGGGGACATTTTAGGATAGTCTGAAGCAAAAAAACATTGGGAAATGTTGCAAAGTTTCATTTTGACCCAGGGGTGTCCAGTGGAGTTCCAAACATGGTGGAAATGCCCCCCACCCCGTTGTTGTTGTTGTTGTTGTTGTTGTTGTTGTTGTTGTTGTGTGTTTTCAAGTCATTTCCAGCTTATGGTGACCCTAAGGCAGTGATGGCAAACCTTTTAGAGACTGAGTGGCCAAATTTAAAGATGTTCTGGCACTGGGTGTTACCCAGTGCCGGGGGAGAGCTTCTGGGGCTAGACTTCTGGGGGGCAGAGCCTCTGCCTTCCAGGGGGAAGGACCTCCTCTTCCCCCCACCTGGGTCCGGGAGAGAGTCAGCTGAAGGCCCGGGAGGGCAGGGAGAAGAGGAGGAACAGGTGCACGCCTGTTCCTCCTCTTCCCCGCCCTCCCAAGCCTTTAACTGTCTCTGGAAATGCAGTTGAAGTGACAGGAGAGGAGGGGAAGAGGTGGAGTATGCTTGTACCTGATCCTCCTCTTCCCCCACCCTCCCGTCTCTCAGCATGCCCTCCAAAATGGCTTCACATGCCAGAGATGGCATGTGTGCCATAGGTTCACCAATATGGCCATAAGGTGAATCTATCATGGGGTTTTCTTGGCAGGTTTCATCAGAGGGGGTTTGCCATTACCATCCTCCAAGGTGGAGAGAGTGTGACTTGCCCAAGGACTCCTAGTGGGTTTCCATGGTTGAATAGGGATTCAAACCCTGTTCTCCAGAGTCATTGTCCAACACTCAAACCACTACACCATACTGGCTCTCTTCAGGCCCTGCAGATTTTTTTTTTTAACCCTGGAAGCCACAAATCAGCCCTGGGGGCCACATCCAATCCTGGAGCCACTTTTTGCCCACCCCTGCCCTATACAGTACAGGGGAACCAACATCGATTTGGCCATCTACTTGGCTCATGGTAGGAGCCCAGGCCAGCATTTCATAGGATTGGCACAGAGGTTCTCTAACTTTGGCTAAAGATAGAGCTTTTCTACTTTAGTCCCCAGATGCTTTGGACTTTAATTCCCAGAAACTGCAGCCAGCTAATGGTCATGGATTTGGCGAGATGAAATCTAAAACATCTTGAAGGGGCAGAAGATATGAGGACTCCTGGACCTCTCTGTATTCATTCTAGGTGACAGAAGCTGGTAATGGCTATTAGTGTATTTTAGATTGGATTTAGTGCTACTGGCAATATTGGAGTAACTAAACTCCTAATATAATCTAGTTCTTTAATGAAGTGATCCCCGGGTTACCATTCCAGGAATGTCAAATGGTGGCAGATATTAAGGCAAATCAGCAATTTCCTTTTAAAGACAATCTGCACTGCTACTTGTGCCCAGTGGCATCCCCAGGCTTAGTGTCACCCGGTGTGTGTGCGGGGGATGCCAGAGAGTGAGCAAGTGAGATGGGGGAGATGAAAGCACTAGGGCTGGGCTTGCTCCTCCTTCACTCTCTCTGGCTCCCTTCTCACAAGGAAGTTGCATAGAGGCAAAGCCAGGAGGGCCGGGCTCACCCCTCCTTCACCCACACATGGGTTCCTCTTGAGGAGGGAGCAGCAGAAAGGCAAAGCTGAGAAGAGCATGCCCACCTCTCCTCTTCTGCTGCCTTCACTTCCTCCTCAGGGAGAGAGCCATGGCAGCAAAGAAGGGATGGGCACCGGTATCAGAACTGCACCACCTGCAGTGGGAGGAGGGCCCACCAGATGTCACCCCCTTCTGGGGTGTCACTTGGTGTGGTCCACATCCCACACCTTCCTAATGATGCCACTGTTTCTTTCAGAAAGAAAAATTTGCAATTTCCTTTTCTAGAGCTTAGCATTTAGCACTCAATTTTTATGCAAATAGCAACCGACTTCAACTACTCAACTAGAGAACAAGATGTTCAGTAATGAACAACTGCTACTAGAATTCTTGGCACCTCTTCAGCAGTCTTTTAGTCCATGGTAAACGTGGATACTGGAGAGAATTTTGACTCTCCTAGAGTGAACCAATAGTTTTCATCTGTTTAAAGTTCGACATGTGGACTCCAGGCTGAAACAGACACTGTGACCACCCCCTCTTACCACCCCCACCCCCACTCACAAACGCATTATCTTCACATCAGAAATACAGCTGGTCCTACAACTCATCCCAGATAAACTTATTATCTCTCATCTCCTGCCAGAAATACTCTACACCATTAGAGGTCTGGAATCTTCAAAAATGAGCTGAAGCCAAGTGGCCAATCACTTCATATAACTTAGGAACAAATGGGTATTGGATTGGACACTCAGCTTTGTTCTTGCTTCAAATCTTAAACCACTCATAGAAATAAAAAAAAGTTACATTTTCTTCAAGGACCAAAGATCATAGCACAGTTCTTAGAGAAGACGATGAAAGGAAAACTTCATTCTGCATTATTTGAAATTGCCTGACATAATATAACAAAACTGAAGAGTTGTTTTTGTTCTTTTAAAAAGCAACATGCATAATCATTTCTAAACAGAGACAATGCTAATTTATTCATATCTGAAACATGCATATTAATTATGCACCTGGCTTAATTTTAATGGTATGTGTACTATTATTATGGTTGCAGTCCTCCCTGTCCCTATTCCATCTATGGACAACCTACTCAAACAAAATATGTAAAATTGGAGACTTAGAGGCACATCTACATTGACAGGAAAATCCAGGTTACCTTTGGGTTATCTCAATCTGCAATAACCATGGGCTTCTCTACAAACACCAAAGCCAGTTTGGGAGAACTGCCCACACATAGTTCTCCCTGTTGAACTCACTCCCGTCTGATAAATTGTAGTATTCATGGCCACACAGCCATGGCTACTCTGGATTTCCCCCCTCCCCTCATGCATGCAAATGTATGCAGTTCTAACTCCTCTCCCACCCTCAGCCTCACCCTGACTTCGCTATGGAGCACACTCCACACGTACGTGCAAATATCTGGATTTTCTACTTGAAACTAGGAAACCAGGATAAATGTTTAATTATTTGAAGGGATGTCATATTGAAGAGGGTGCTAGCTTGTTTTCTGCTGCTCCAGAGAAAAGGACCCGGAACAATGGATGCAAACTACAGGAGACTCCACTTCAACATTAGGAGAAACTTCCTGACAGTGAGAGCTGTTCAAAAGTGGAACACACTCCCTCGGAGAGTGGTGGAGTCTCCTTCTTTGGAGGCCTTTAAACAGAGGCTCATCTGTCGGGGATGCTTTCATTTTGAGATTCCTGCATGGCAGGGGGTTGGACTGGATGGCCCTTGTGGTCTCTTCCAATTCTATGATTCTATGATTCTATGAAATCCTCCCTTTTCCCCTCCAGATTCAAGCCGTGATTGAGTCAATGAAAAGGCAGAGATTCAGTTCCAGTCATCCTGCATATCATTTGGCCAGCTTGCTGTGAAAACTAAGTGAGACCATTTTATTTGACCTGGATAGAGTTTTAAATGACACAAGGGTTGTTGTTTTTTTTTTAATATGATTTCATCAGATTTCTACGCTTTATTAGACTTCTAGCCAAGAATAAGACTCAAGATGGTTAACAATAAAAAACAATAAACAAGTACAGGTTTAACACATAAAACATTAATTAAGGCATTAAAAGTAATTAAAAACAAATCAGTAAAAAGAAACCAAGATTATTGGCTTCTTTAACTGCAATCCAGTTTAACCACCAAAAAGGAAGGATAACAGAGGGAGGGCCAGCCTAGCCTTTTATGCAAGAGAGTCCCACAGCCTGGGAGTGAGCATCAAGAAGGTCTCATGTTTCCACCTATTTCATTATCCCATCAAAACTGCTTGTGAGGGTGATGGGACTAAGAGAAGACCAGCCTCGAAGCTTCCAAAGCCTAGGCAGCCTTGTGTGAGGGAGTACAGTCCTTTAGGTAATTGTGACTATTAAAAACCTCCTCTGCAGCCATGCATCCTGAATGGTAAGAAGAAATAGGGTGTGGAGGTATTTTAATCTCAGTGCAGCAGCTTTGGAATGACCTTCCTCCATGAGTCAAAGGAACCAAAACAATGTCATATAATAGCCTTTCATGTATGTAGATGATAGGACAATGTTTTAATGCATTTATATATGTGACCTACCCTGGGTCTTTGGGAAGGAAATTCAAATAAAATATGACATGAACAGCAGCAAAGCAATGTATTCCATATTTTATTATTAAAAGTAATCTATACAATTAATTGTGTATTCACTCGAAGGGACAATACTTTGGCTCTCCCCACTTCACCCTCAATGATCCCTTTCCTCCCTGTGCCAACAAATTATGAATAATAATAACTAACTACCTTCAAATAAGGCATTTGTAATTGGCAATGCAAATGTAAAAGTGCACATTCTGTTCTAGTAATTACTCACTAAAGCAACAGATCTCATCTCATCTTGGAACCTAAGCAGGGTCAAGCTGGGTTAGCATTTGGATGGGAGAAAGCTAGGGAATACTAGGTGCAGTAGGATGTATTTCACAGGAAGGCAATGGTAAACCTCTTATGTGTATCCCTTGCCTAATTCATGAAATTCACAGGGTTCCCATACATTGACAGGAGACCTGAAGGCACATACAGAAAGAGCTCCATGCTCACACCATTACTTGGCTTTGCTCATAAGCATTTATTGAAAGGGGAAGGGAAACAGACTCTATAACCACTTCTGAATAACCCCAACAACAAGAGCATGTTAGGGTGGTTAAAGTGGTTAAAAGATCTAACTAATCCACATGAAGTGATCTCAAGTGCATGGCTTTAGGGTGGCTTTTCCCAGAAACACCCACATCAAGAAACTCCAACCATCCTTTCCCCAGGCCTTTGCAAAGTGATGTTAAGAATACAAGTGGTGCAATGACCCCCTTTCATTTATCTTCATTTAGTTTCATTTAGCTTATCTTGCAACTTGACCTGAAGTAGGATGCAGGGGTACAAATATGTGGCATGTGAGCTTGTCTCCATTCAGCTCCACTGTCATTCTTCCTCCTAGCCTTGCTACCTCACTTCACTCCTGCATTAGAGAATGAAGTGTATAAACAGAATAAACTCTAATGAAGAGACTGAGTGCACAGTTCTATCCCAAATGACACTAGTGATGGGAAAGCATCTAATACAACCCAAGACAGCAGGCTAGAAGGGAACAGGGAGAGCAGCAACATAGAGCAAATATCATAGCACACATCTCTCTCTCTCTCTCCCTCTCTCAATGCATTGCACTCACTTCCAAGCATCTTCTGTTTGAGGCAATTGCCTCACCCTCTGCCCTGTGGTTGAGCCAGCCTTGAAAATGCACTTCTGGTTCAGGACTAAATGGTCTTTCTACCATGGATTATTAATATATATGACCCAAGTGGAAAATATGAGAAATCTTACCACTTGGTAGGACCACCCCCACTACAACTCTTGCTATGTATTCAAAAATAGGGCAGAAAACACAGACATCACCACTATATCCAAGATTCTGGATCAAGTGCCTGGACCAGAACAGTTCAACTACATAGTTATGTGCCCTCCCCATCCCAGCAACTGTCAACCTTGGAAGAGAAGGCTGCTTCTACTTCTGCTGCTATTTACCAATGGGATGAGGGAAATGGGAGGCAGCTCAGAGAAAAAGTTGTGGCTGGTTGTAGCTGCGAGGGGAAAAGAAACAATGGTGGGGACTCTGATATGTGTACCCTCATTTCCCTTCCCCTCAAAGCCGAGACCTGCCACTTTCTCTTCCTCTGAGTTGTATCCTCCCTTCCTCACCAATAGGTAGCAGCAGGAAGAATAGTCACTTTATGTCTGGGTAATTTTGCTTGGGGAGGAAGTTTTGAATGGGGAACAAAGGACTAGAGCAGTGACTTGGCCCTCCAGATGTTTTGGACTTCATATCCCTAAATTCCTGACTGTTGTCCAAGATGAATGGAGTTTCTGAGAACTGAAATCCAAAACAGTTGGAGGACTAACATTTGGGAATCTGTGGGCTAGAGAATAGGCCTCTGGTTTTTATTTTATCAGTGGGGGAGAATAGTCTCCAAATGGAGACATACCCGTATGCATCCCACATTTACACATGCTTATGTCACTAACAAGATTCTGGCCCATAGTTACGTTAATTCAAAATGTATCAGCAACCACATAGCAGGAAGCCCTACCACATGATATCTTAGCTATCCCTTGTCATCCCTCTGTGACATGGCATTGAAGTCACCTCTTTTGCGTGCCTTGGTTTTTGGTTAATTAGCCTATGGTGAAAGCAAAGCAAAACTGGTTATATGACAGTGGACCATTTCCTCACATGAGGTAAGTGTGGAGCCCAAATGTACTTGACAGCTGATTAGGAGGAAGGATGAGTACTCTCACCTAATTAGTCTCCTGAACTTGTCCTTCTCCTAAAATAGAGCTGCCCACCCAGTTCAGCCTGCTTTGCAACACATCCTTCTAGCAGGGTGAGCAATTCTGGAGTAATTAGACCTTCTCGGGGAATATTACTATGTATGATTAACTTGACAATTAGGGAGTGTTTTGCCTCGTGCCTTCAGCCACACTTTGGCATTTAGGCACGGCACAACAATCCTTCTATTATTCTATCACCATGTGACCCTCTCTGTTTTCCCTTTGCTTCATGCACATTGATCTTGTGCATTTAAACACACACACACACACACACACACACACACCTGTAATGAGGGTTACGTGTCCTCAGATGGAATGTGTTGTTCTGAGCCTGTCAATCATATCAAGGAGCTGTCACTAATGAGCCACTTTTCTTTCATATGAGTAATCAAATAATCATTTCAATCACTTTAACATTTAAAAAATCTCAACACGCGAGCCTTTTTGAGGTGTCAAAAGCGGTGTAAGATAGCAATTGCTTATTAAATTGTAAAGTAAATTGTAATTGTATTAAACTGTAACATTTTTTAAAAGGGCAAGCCACCTTCAACATCCCTTTTGCTGATGATGATGATTAGAGTAGCAGCACATAAGAGGTTCAGAATGAGTCAAGGCTCCCCTACAATTAGACAGGTAGCCTCATCAATCACATCTGCTCCCACCAAATAACTAACAAAAGCTTGAGACATCAGTTCTAAGTGGAAGACGGTGATGGTGTGGTAGAATATCTGTAACTTTCCAAGCCCTGCTGAATCATGCCAGCCTTTCCTCATTCCTTTTCCTGGGGATTTCTGGTTATTGTTTTTTTATCATCCACCCACTGAAATCAGTGAGATGACATTGACTATGCCAGCCTCAGGTTAACTGTGTTGAGGGATCCAGCTCTAGAGCTTCTCAAGAGAAGAGGGGGACTTGGAAGAAGCTGATCCAGG
Source organism: Phrynosoma platyrhinos (assembly GCA_020142125.1). Taxonomy (NCBI): domain Eukaryota; kingdom Metazoa; phylum Chordata; class Lepidosauria; order Squamata; family Phrynosomatidae; genus Phrynosoma; species Phrynosoma platyrhinos. The sequence goes on from CM034701.1 coordinate 286,162,998, forward strand.
GTCACTTCTAAATTAGTCCTATTTGTTATTGTGTGCCTTCAAGTAGTTTCTGACTTATGGTGACCCTAGGGCAAACCTATCACAAGGGTTTTTTTGGCAAGTTTCTTCAGAGGGAGTTTACCATTGCCATCTTCTGAGGCTAAGAGGGTGTGGGTTTCATGGCTGAGTGGGGATTTGAACCCTGTTCTCCAAAATCATAGCTCAACGCTCAAGCCACTACATCATTTTGAGAACTGCCAATACATTTATACAATGGCATCTGATGGCGTCAACATCAGCAAGTCAGTGAATCCTGTCTAGATTTTAATCAAAACTTTAAAGGCTCTATTCACAGTGATGAACCTTATCTCTGAGACAAGTCTACCAATGTGGATATCTTTTTAAAGTTTGGACTAAAACCCATCCCCCTGAAATGGAAGGCACCAGTCTCCTCTGAATTTACATCTGCTGAAATTCTGAGCTTGAAGTGACTAAAGGAAGGTTTAATGCGGGAAGCCCTACCACATGATATCTTGTGTTTGAACTTCTCTCTGTCAGTACTGGAGTGCCTCTGCTTCATGCTAAAACCCTGGCAGCCAGCAGATCTAGTAGTTGGTGTGAGTTAACTAGTTAGTGTGAAGTCGAAGGCTTTCACGGCCGGCATCCATAGAGTTTTGTGGATTTTTCAGGCTGTGAGGCTGTGTTCTAAAAGAATGCATTCTTGATGTTTTGCCTGCATCTGTAGCTGGCATCTTCAGAGCATCTTCTGAAGATGACAGCCACAGATGCAGGTGAAACATCAGGAATAAATTATTCTAGAACATGGCCTCACAGCCCAAAAACCCCACAAAAACCTAACTAGTTAGTGTTGCTCAAGTGACTCAACCAGTGAAAAGAGTGATACTTGTAATACATCATCCTCAGCTGAATATATCATCCGCTACCCCTTTAAATCCAAATTTATGGCACAAAGCCTTTCACTAATTGGCCCAAATAATGGGAGCCCATCCAGATAAAGTATTGTTGATACCATTTTCATGGGTGGGGTGGGCTACAGCTTATTGGTAGAGCCCATAGTTTGCATAGAAAAAAATCCCAGATCTATTCCCTGGCATCTGCAGGCAGGGATGGGAAAGAGATAGACTCCTGATAGATGTGCACTGCCAGGCGGTGAGTAGATAAGATGGACATCTTCCAGGAGGTCACATTGGACTCCTCAATAAACTTCAGGCTGCACCACCAGACTTTGGATGGTTGCCACCAAGCTTCTCACCACCATCATGATCACTACCAAATTTGGTGGCAACTATGGCAACAGCTCTCTTCTGTGATGCAGGAGGATGCCAGAATCTCCTCCCATAGAATAAAGACCAGCAAATCGCAGGGATCAAAATGGCTATTTGCAATGCAACTCTCCCCTCCTTACAAATTTTGGGAAAGTGTGAGGGGCAGAGTTGCATTGCAAAAACAATGTCCAAGAAGTATGCATGCAGCACATGAGTTGTATCCTGACCGCTTCTGGTGTAAATAGCTGTTTGGCTACTAAATTGGCAACAGTCTGATTCAAGTATAAGCCACCCTCATCTATTCCTATGACAAAATTAACACAGTTTGAAACCATTTTAACTACCATATATTTCCTCTCCAAATCTGAATAGTTGTTTTCCTGATTCAGAAAATTCCAGCTAAGGAACAAGATTGAGCCCATTAAAGAGCTGCCTTCTACATAATGTCGGTGAATCCGTTTAATGTGACTTCTCCCTTTGGCACAAGTCTTAAACCTAATAGCATGTATAGATCAGGAATGGAGAACTTTTGGCCCTCCTGTTGTTTTTAGCTACAACTCCCTTAGGCTTTCCCTACCATTTACCATACTGGGTGGGGCTGCTGGGAGTTGAAACCTAAAGATTTCTCACCTCATCCATAACTCTAGCCACGATGCAGTTGGTTAAGTCTTGTTAGGCTGCTCTTGCCCCTATGCTCAAGATACTGAGGATTTATTTTCGACATCTCTGTGTCTTGCAGAAAATCAAAGGGTCAGGGACTGATTGTTCTTGCTCTTTGTGGCTCATTAAAGCAAACATGAGCTCATATGTTAAGGGTGCTTAGGAAGGCTGAGTCAGTAAGTATACTAGAGGATTGTCATGTCATGTCCCTTCTTGCTGAGGCCCTGGAGGTATATGATTCTAGAATCAGTGGATGGTTTGGGAAGCTGTTGTAACACTGTCACAAATCAGGAGCCTATGGGATTGATCAGGGCTTGAATGGAAGACTCAATAGGAGCTCCATCTAAGGTCTAAGAAACTGCAAGATGTAAGAACTATAGTAGGCCTTTGGTATCCACTGGGGTTTGGTTCTAGCACACCCTGTGAATATCAAAATCCACAGATGTTCAAGCCTCATTAAATACAATGGACAATAAAATAGTGTTCCTTACATAAAACAGCAAAAGGGTTGGCTTTTTGGAATGTATATATTTTTTGAATATTTTCAAGCCATGGATGCTTGAATCCATGGATAAAGAATCCGTGGATAGGGATGGCTGACTGTCTAAATATCACAAGTCTATGATTCTGTGAATACTCACAGTATATCACTGTAAGCTCAATACCTAATATAAAATTGTTGCAATTAATATTAAATGTTTCAATATGTGATGTGGTGGTACAAACCCCCCCCCCCCCCCCCCGTAAAGCATAGTAAGCATAGGTAAAGGGAAAGGTATTCCCTGTTGACAAGGTTGTCAAGTTGTGTCCGATCGTAGGGGGTGATGCTCATCTCCATTACTAAGCCAAAAAGCCAGCATTGTCATAGACTACTCTGTGATCATGTGGCCAGCATGATTGCATAGAACACTGTTTACCTTCCCACCAAAGTGGTACCTATTTCTCTACTTGCATTTGCATGCTTCTGAACTGCTAGGTTGGCAGAAGCTGGGACTAGTGACGGGAGCTCACCCCATCATGCATGCTCTCCACTAATTCTACCCATGTTTGAATACATTGTAAAACATGCTGTAATGCTACATTACTGAATGATTTCTAAAATCACATGTTCATTTCCTGCGCTACAGACCTCATATGACAATTTGTTACACCAAAGACATTATGCAGTTTAAATTCAAAGTAGTTGGTAATACAATGCCTCCTCTAAAATTATCATGGAATTCTAATGATAATTGTTTTGTTTCTTTCAGATTTATTCTGAAAACGTATTAATTGAAAGGTCTCAGTTATACACACATGAAAGAACCTGGGTTGCATCTTCATTGCAAAAATAATCCAGTCTGATACCACTTTAATTGCAATGGCTCAATGCTATGGAATTCTGGGATTTGTAGTTTATTGTGGCACCAGAGCTCTCTGACAAAGAAGATAATGTCTCACAAAACTACAATTCCCAGAATTCCATAGCAATGAGCCATGGCAGTTAGTGATGTCAAATTGGATTATTTCTGCAGTGTGGATGCAGCCCTGGTCTTTCAAAGGAGGAGGGGGTGGAGTAAAAAGAGCTTCATAGTATTAATGTGCAAAAAAACTTACTAATATTCAGTCGTCTATATGATAGAGTCATCACACTCCAAGGATGATCTAGGAGTACAGAAACAGATATAGGTGTGAACAACCCTTTCAAATGGAAAACTGAAAGTCCCACATAGCTGCAATGTATACATATAATAAATATATAGTTTAAAGTATTTTGCATATGAAAGTCCATAAATAAAGTTTTGATCTTTTTACACCTTTTTGAAACAGAAAGTATGATTTGCAAAGGAAGAAAGGATGTGTTTGTTTTATAAGTCATTTAGCTAACCTAGTAATCTAGGAGTGCAAGTGTAACCTCCTTGCAAGGGAAGCATTTTTCAGCCACAATGCTGAAAATGAGTTCAAGTAATTTTATTAAGGTTTGAGTAAATTTGGCTTCATGGTCTAACTCTAAATACCCCTAAAAGCACCAGCTCCTGTCTGATCTTGGAAGCTAAGCAGAGTCAGCCTTGGTTAGGACTTGGATGGGAGACTGCCAATGAACAACAGGTGCTATATTTCAAAGGAAGTTACTGGGGAAACCACCTGTGAGAATTCCTTGCCTAGGATAACTCTATGAAATTCATGGGGTCACCATAAGTCAATAGGTGACTTGAAGGCATATTGACACATGTTTGGCTTCAGTTACATCTATGCCACATAGGACAATAAAAATAAAGAAACAGTGAAACAACTGGTCATAAATCTTGACTGTATTTTTGCCTGTATCCTTCACCAGTATAAGAAAATCTACTGACTTGCTTTGAATCTTTTCAGACAATTTTGTAATCAAAAATTAGTTCTTGGTTTATCTGAAGAGTGTCTCAGGTTTTTCTGCTGTCCTTAGGACACCACATTTTTGATTTCTGGTCATCAGTGCCATACTCTGGTCAGTAGATTCCATTGGCTCTTCTCCAAATAGTTCAATCGCCTATTAGCCGAGAACCAAAATAAAGAGCTTGCAATGTAATGTGTCAGATTTAACAAGTGACTGTTTTAAATCTTCTGACCCACACAAGTGGCTTATCTATATTCAGGGCTCAAAGAACCTGATTTTTCTTATGACCTTGTAAGATATTAGAATGCAAGGATTCAGGAACGAGCAGCAGGCAATCCAAAATAATAGCAGAAAGTTAAAAATGTGTGCGAGTGCACACACACTGACACATATTTTAGATCAGAAAAAAGGCAGCCATGGTAATCTTTAATGGTACCATTCAAACCTAACTCCTCCCCAACAAACACACTCTGGTTTAAAATGTCATTGGTTTGATGCATCTTATAGATTTCCTGCCTTAGGCTGACTCACAACTCAGATGTAGCAAAACATCATTGCAGCATCCTGCAAACTTTATGGTCATACCATCTTTGCCCAACACACACTTTTGTGGGTGGGCTGTTTAGCCTATTGGGTAGGTATTGAATTTATTTCTTCCTCTTTCAGTCTTACCACAATGATCTCACTACCTTTATCCACAACCGTGATCAAGCTTGTAGTCCTAGTTGTAAGTTAGTCCTTGGCTAATAAAAGAATTTACAGTGAAATACTTGCAATATTGTGCAAATATTGTTTTTGAGAGGATTGCACATGAGAGTGGAAAGGCAAGGAAACTAAAAAGGGAAAAGAACAACAGAGTGAAGAGAGAGTGTAATAAGATGTGGAGAATGTAATGCTGCTGTACAGCAGACAAGCAAGTATGGTTTTTTCAACAGCTAAAGAGCTAAGGAGTAAACTACCTCATATAATTAAGACTAGCCTCCAGTCTTTGAGCGCAGGTGAACGTAAGGGAGCAACCAGAATCTAAACATTAAAATCTCTAAATGATGGCCAGCTATAATGATGACGCATCTCCTATACTGTTTACTTGTTTGCCTCACATAGGTTATAATCTCCCCTGGGCGGGAACTGAGCTCCTTTGGATTTTCTGCACAGCTCCTTGCATACGGATGAGATATAGAAATACATAAATATGAAATAATAGCTATGGGGCTTGACTAACCACAATGGCAGGTTTGGGAAGCAAGTATGTACTGGTGAGGAGGTGTTACATCCTACTAGTTGAAAGTGAAGTTCCTTCAACATCCTGATCATTTGAACGTTGCCATTAAGTAATTCAGTTTCTTTTCGTCATGTTTATGATTCATTTTTCTTTATGTCCTTCCCCTTTTCAACACACACAAACACTCATCCCAGAGTTGACTCCAGCTTTTGTCTGTCCACCAACTGGCATGCAGAAAAAGTGGCACCAAACCCATTGTATTTCTACTCAGAAATCAGAAACCCAATGGGACTTATTGGTTAGTGCATAGATAGGATTGCAGGCCAAGGCAGCAAGTTTATGTTTGCAGACTTTCCTGGCAGTAAGTCCCATCAAACTTAAAGTAAACTTAAACTTAAAGTAAAAATAGGCATGCATGGGATTGCACTGTATCCTAATTTGATATGGACTGTGCAATCATACAAGAATAATTTTGGTATCACTGATTATTGTCTCTCATATTTTTCAATCTGAGGATGTTTCACTTGTAGTTGATTAGACCTGCATCCTATCACAGCAAGAAGGGCTGTGCATATTTTTAATTCTTCTATGTTTGGCCTTCTCATGGGCATTAGTGGGATGTGCCAGTGGATTTGGGCACTACTCTAGTCATAATTATCTATCTATCTATCTATCTATCTATCTATCTATCTATCTATCTATCAGAGCCCAGCCAAAATTATTATGAAGGATTCTACTGAGATTTATGGACAAGAGTCGGAGTAGGACCAGGGCTCAAATCGCCATTCAGCCATAGACACCCTAGGTCACCTTGGGCAAACTGCACTCTCTCAGCCTAAAGGAAGGTGACAGCAAATCAGCCCTGAAGAAATCTTGTCAAGAAAACTCTATGAAAGGCTCTCTGTAAGTGGACCTAGGTTGCATCTACATTGCAGAATTAATAAAGTTACACACTGCTTTAACTGCCATGGCTCAATGCCATGGAATTCTGGGATTTGTAATTTTGTGAGATATTTAGATTTGTCTGTTAGAAGCTCTGATGCCAGAACAAACTACACATCTCAGGATTCCATAGCACTGAGTCATGGGTGTCAAACTGCTTTGTTTGTGCTATGTGGCAGCAGGAAAAGACCATTTTTGCCACAGTAATTGATGCAAAGAGGAGAAACATGTGCTCTGTGCAACTTGATACTGCATTTATCATAAGAAGCATGAATTGAATGAGCAACCAGCCTGAAAGCACATAGAAAAAACAAGTGTTGCACATGTGTCTTTGAACCAGGCTTGGAAAATGGAAAACCAAATTCAGGTCATCAAAATTCCCCCCAAAGTGTTCAGCTCTTTACTATACTATCTTGATATGTGGGTTGGGTATCTTTACTTTAGAATCTCTTCTAATGGCGATTTTCATCATCTCACTGAAATAATTTTTCCATTTAAACCAAATAATATTTAAAAGAAAAGTGGGAAACACCACAAGAGTCACACTTTGCTGGTTTTCTATTTATCACTAATATTTTAGAACTCAAGCTGAAAATATCAATGTCAACCCATTGATGGCTTTGTCTACACTGGCAGAGGGGGAGGGGGGTAGTGATCTCCCAGTTGCCACCAGCCAGTCTCACAACACTCTTGACTATTTGCAGAGAAATTGCTGCAAATTCACAGGCAATATTATTGAGGGGCCTTTAATTCAAAAAGTCATGTTTTACCCCCAAACCTTTCCTAACCATCTGGGTGTTCCTGTGTGTGGTTGGCACTCCAAGGTGGCTTTGGTATGGAGCCAAGAGCAGGAGGAGGTTTTGGTGGGGCAGACTGTTGGGTCTATCAAGCCTGGTATGTGTTGCCATGCTTTTCTGCATCAGTGCATGGCCAGCCATGAGATCAGTGGTGAGGGGCTAGATGCAGCTATCCCCTCCCTCTTTATCCCTCACCCACAGTATTACACTTCTTTCTATTCTTTTTACTGATACCTGATTTCAGGTGGTCTACAGCTGGGTATGGAGGTGCAGAGTTCCAATTCCTTTGTGCTTATTTCAGCTATTGACCATGTTCTACATGCACAGAAAAGTTTTCTCTCAGCATGTGATGGAAAAGACTTGCCTGGATGTGT
>CM034701.1:286175232-286189482 GCA_020142125.1 Phrynosoma platyrhinos
TGAATTTGTGGAGATTCTCCATGGTCATTATTTTTATGTTCAACATAAGCATTAATTAATTAATTATACAGCCAAAGTCTACAGCAATACCAAGAACACTCAACCATAAACAAGCTGTTCCTGTGAAAGCTTTCAGGATACCAGGAAATACCACTGTTCATGTCTTTCCAATGAAACAGAAGCATGATGTTCATTCTTAGAAAAGTGAGACTTTGTCCATGATTAGTTTCATGAAGGGGGGGGCAGGAAACCCTAAAGGAACACAATTTTCTCTTTATCAATTAACTTTAAAGATTTTATTATTAAGGAATCTAAGAGGAAAAATTTCTGCATATAGGCTAGAACAGTACATGGACCCCCTTCCAATTCTTGCAGGCCCCTGGACATACATCCCACCAAAATCTTTCATTCAAAACAATAATACTGATTAAAGTTCCAGGAGCACAGCGACATGCTTTAGCCAAGTCTGATCTTTTTAGTGTGTGTTCGTGTGCCAGTGGGGAGAGGAATCTGGAAGTGAACATATTTTTCTATTTTTCACAAGGTGGCAGCTTGTGGTGGGGTTACATCAAATATACCCCCTATCCAAATTGTACACCCTTCACTGGAGGGTGTACAACAGAAAGCACAGCATCACATAGAAAGCATACCACCCACAGGGCCACTGCATGGCAAACCATCTTAGAACCCTTAAAAATTCAGACTTGTTTGTCTTGAGTGTGAAAAAACTACAAGACAAACTTTATTATATGCAGCAGACTTCCCTTCAGGAAAGTCATCCTCAAGGATAGCAGCCATCTCCCCTCTTCTGCTGAACCTTGTCCATTGCAACATTTACACTATGGCCTGGATGAGAGCAATGAATACCAAGTGCTTTTGGCTGTATTTCAGAAAAAGGAAATGGCAAAAACACCTTAGACTATTCCTTGCCTAAGAAAATCCTATGACATTCATGGGGTCACCATAAGCCTACTCTACTGAAATAGCTTACCATCTTACATCGTTTACAGAACTGATGCAAGCCATTATTTTACAAAACGAATCACTTTGTCAGCTTTTTCTTTAAAACAAGTATATAATTTATCCTAAATTAATAGTTTTTGTTCTGTGTTGTTTGTCTTTATGTGTGAGACAGACACTCACCTGTGTGTGATTTGGGAGACAAATACTGGTCTGAACATGATAGGAGAAGGTGGAAGGCAGTAAATATACATTTTTACTATTTGCTTTATTTATTTGCCACATACAATAATGAGGCAATTGACATTATTTTGTGGACAAACTGTTTGCAGTCAGGAAGCAAACAAAATCAGAAAAATAGTTTGAAGTTGATTTCCGGTTGATTGAAGTTAATTTTCAGACTAACCACGGTTTAGTGTGATATCTGAGTTCATAAACCTTGTTACCTTAAGATGTTGTTACCATAAAACAAGAGTTCTGAGCAAACAGAAAATATAAGCAAACAGAAAACAATGATGGTTTGCTAAATGTGTACTTTTGACATTCAAACTATGTTTTAGTTTGTAAGTTATGGTTAGTCAAAATATAGTTTCCTATGCTATCTGAATTGAACGTATTGATTCAGTAACTTATTCAATTGCCTTTCTAGTGCTACCTCATATATTGCGCTGCAGAGAGGTGGGATAGAAATAATAATAATAATAATAAATCTACATTCAATTTCCATGAACAGACAGCTTGAGTTCAGGGAATAAACACTGGCCAGGGAAGCAGATTTAAAAAGGCAAAAGGGGCTGCAATGGGGATAGAGAATATCCAAAAGCCATCTTCCTCCACCTTCCACTGCCAGAAGCCTCTGCTGAATCAAACAGTCTTTCAAGAACTCCTCGGCTCTTATGTGAATAAAATGCAATGGTGAGGATGTGCCACCAGAATGAACATTGTGTGAGAATGGATGACCCTACCCACACGATAGAGTGCTTCCCAGTAGCATCACTAGAAGGGCGTGGAGAGTGCAGCACACACTGGGTTTCACCTCAGAAGAAAAGTGATACCCAGTTGGGCCTTCCTCCTGCTGTGGGGTGAGAAGGGGTGAACATGCCCCTCCTTTTAGATATTTGGTTTGTATGTATTCTGTACTTTACTTACATACTTACAGGTGTGTGTGTTAAGACTCAAAAATCCCCTTCTCTGGGACAGAATACTTGTTTTATTCATTAGTAATCAGGCCAATAGTTTTTGAGCCACTCTCTAATTCTGTTACTATAATTCGGGTATGCTGACATTTGCTCTCTTTTTGCTTCAGCCTCTGTTTGGTGAAAGACTGCTAGTGCTGTTATGTTTTCTGCTACTTACAGTAAAGTAAGTTCTTGTGTGAACCTCTGTCTCCCTAAAAGTTATTTTTTCAAGGGAACAGACAGGGTAAGACTATAAGGTTTATTGCTGAAGGAAGTAAAACCAGTAATAACCTTAACACCTCCTGGTTTTCCAGCAGCAGCAGCAGCTTTCTCCTGAAGAATAGGCCATCATGGCAAAGGAGAAGGGCAAACATGCCCTTTTGCCCCTGCCACCCCCTGGGAGCCCTCCTTGGACTGGGGGACACCAGGGGTGGGGACCACACCGGTGCTTCCCAAACTACTCTGAAGGGTAAAGAGATCCTAGAGAGCAGATCTGTGGGGAAGCAAGAACGTCTCACATAACACAGCCTTGTGTTTAAGATACAATGTAGTAAAAAATAATAATACACATGCAGTTAACTATTCTCTTCAGTTATTAGAATTGTTATAGTTCTATAAATAAGTCTATGGAGAAAGGGTTCAATTGCCCAGTATCATTTCTCTATTAATCAACAAAATCCAAGTTGTTTTAGCAACAACGTTAAACTGAAATTTGAAACAAAACACTATACTCTTAAATACATATAAGATTTAATACCTAAAAAGGAAACAATATTCAAGAACGCTTACACACGTAGGAACAGTTAAAGGCCTTGGGGAAAGGAAAAGGAACTTTTGGAAGGCAGGTACAGGGTAGGACAGAACAAGTATGTGAGTTGGTTGTAACATTCATTTTCTAACATTCACATTACCAAACTCCACTTTTTATTGCTTCTTGTTTATTAACAGGTGGGAAGGGAAGATTACCATTGCTCACATATCTTCCATTTACACCTGTAAATATGAGTCTTTCTGGTCTTCATTAAGAAAAATGCCAGGAAAAGTGTTAGCCAAGATTGTGCGAAGAATCCCCAACCCTTCCAACCACAATCATATACATCAGGGATGGGAAGCATGCATTCCTCCAGTTGCTTTCGACTACTAAACCCAGCACTCCTCACGACAGACTAGGTTTGTTCAGACCGCTGGAAGTTGAAATCTTATAACATATGGAAGACTATGATTCCCAAACAGTTAACATGGATACTTCTAACTTTGTGATCCACACATTACAAAATAGCTCCATGATTTCAATTTGAATAGTGTTGAATAGCATGTTGCCTTTCTATTCTTAGTTGTTTTTGTTCCTGTAAAACACTTTCTCTCACCCTTTCTTCAATATTTTAAAACAATTCATTTACATGTTATTTTCCTTTACGGATTTGTTTTGATTCTTCCTTCGATTATAAGATATTCCATTTTCATTTTCAGAATTTTCTATCCATCATCTCTCTATTATTGGCACTAGTTGAATGCACTTGTGTACTGAGCAGAGAATGTTAGTTAATGGGTGGGCTAAAATATTAGGGCAATATTAATTCCTGTTAATGTTAATGTAGCAACATTGAAGAAAAATGGGACATATGTAAGCCCTGATCATTTCAGTGGGTGCACTCTTGGGGCTAAAACTGGATTTTGCTTAAAACAAACAAATAAATAAATAATAGTTGGGAACTTTCAGCAAAGGCACTTTACCTTACAGAGGGCAAGAGACCAAATATTTGGTTATGTTGCCACCAATGTTAAGAATCAGAACAGAATCCTGGAAGCTTGGCAAACATCAGATCTTGTCACATTCTAGAGCCAGCTCCGCAATAGCAACTCCTGCCTTATGTGGAATAAGTAAGGCATGACAGTATCATTCTTTCTTATTGCCTGTTTCATGGCCATTACACAGGCCTACTTTTCCAGTGCTGCCCTCCCCACCAGAGCAGATGAAGAGATGCTTCTGGGAAGAAGTGGCTGGAGCTGTGAACTTCAGGGCTATCTGGCTTCCAGCACTTCTCTGAAGATTGATGCGGCCATACGTAAAGCCTCTAGCATCAAGCCTGCAATCACACCAGATAACCTGATATGAGCATAATGGTGCACCCAAGATGTTTGAACCTGGGCTAGTGTATTTCTGGATTTTTAAAAAGAAAAAACATGTTCCAATAAAAGGTATCCCACAGCATGAACTCCATCCAATATCCCATGAAGAGCACAAATACAAAGGAACATCCCTCCTGACATACCCCTAAATCCACCATAGCAGATTTAAGGCATGTATAGGTGGAGGGGAAATCCACTCCATGAGCAGTGTCTGTTTTGGTGAACAAGGCATATATACTTTTGAGTACAATAAGTAATTATATGAAGATTAATTATGCAAGAATTCTAAATATATTATTCTGAAATATATTATTCTGGTGCTATACCAACATCAGTAAAACTTATTTCCTGAAATAATATGCTGTGATGGTTATTTTAAAATTTAAATGCCTAGTATAAAATTTAAAGAGAGAATTTGCATATGAAATCTTGAACGAGTTTAGCATAATTTCACATTTTTATAAAGAGTTCCAACAAGTTAATGTTACTAAAACTTGTGCATGTAGTTTGCTAGAATAAACAATTGTTTTCACTCTAAAGACAGGCCATTGCAACTTTAGAAAATATCCCTGTTTATTGATTAATATGAAATACAAAGTGGCACATACTTCCACTCGGCATCCATGCTCTCAGCTTCTTATTTTACCTAGAAAACAAAAGACTGGCAGCAGCCTCATAGTTTCTCATGTCATATTTGAAGTTAATGAGAGCAGTGGGAAAACATGGCTGATACAAACTGAGGCCAGCCCAACTGCTCTTTATCACATGAAGGATCTTTCTTCCTGTTTGGCTTGTAGCAGCAAAGATTTCTGGTCAGGTCGTCCTCACCAAGCAAACTGATGTTGCTGTTCCAATCAAAGTCTGACCAAAATACATACAAACTGACACTTCAATCTGCAGGTTGGGGAATAATACTGATGTGCAGAAAATTATCAGGATAACTCATATGTTCACTTAGCCACTGTATCGGTGTCTCCAACATTGGTTCTATCCCATGAATTACCACTTGAGTCTTCTTTTCACCATCTAATTCCAAAACAACAAAAAAAAAGAAGGGCAACTAAGAAACATTCACAGATTAAAACATGTTTAGAACATGAGGCACATGGTTTCATTTCATGGTGAAATTCTGCAGAATCCTTGCTGTGACTATTCGCTTACTATTGGGTATTTTAACTGGATAAATATCCAGAAACTCTGTCAAAGAGAAAGTTAAAGCTAAAAAGCTTTGAATTCAAGTGAACTAAAAAAAACCCAGCATTCTTAGAAAGATGGATCAATAAACCAGTCTCCTTTTTGTACCACTAATTCACAGCAGGCTATAAATAGATTTTATTTCTGCTCATGATATATGTTGTTACTGAATGTCTAACTGCCTTAAATTAGAAAACTTATTAATTGTAAATTAGAATATAACTTAAATCAAAAGGTCTAACTTCAAAAACTGCAATTAAAAACAATTGAAATACAGTAAATCACAAAGGGTGGGGTGAGAAGAAATGGAATCCTTAGAGCAGGGATGTATAACTCATGGCCCTCCAGATGTTTTGGACTACAGGTTCAGCACAGACAATAGTGAGGGATAATGGGAGTGGGAAACCAGCGTCAGAGGCTGGACAGTTTGCATATGTCTGCCTTAGGGGATACAGTACACTAGATCCATATTTAGTTTTATAGACTGACAGAAATCAATAGGATGTAAGTTGTTCATTAGCTGTCATCAAGTCATCCCTGACTCATGCTGACCCTGTAGAAGAGACACCTCCGAGGCTCCTTGTACTCCACTGCTTTGCTTAGGTCCTGTAAGCTCAAACCTGTGCCCTCCCTGATTCAGTCTACCCATCTGGTGTGTGGTCTTCCTCTCCACCTGCTGCCTTCCACTTTCCCCATCAGCATTGTCTTTTCAAATGAGTCTTTCCTTCTCATGGTGTGCCCAAAGTATGACAACCTCAGTTTAGTCATCTTGGTTACCAGGGAGAGTTCATGCTTGATCTGTTCAAGGCCCCCATCTGTTTGTCTTTTTGGCTGTCCACAGTATCCTCAGCACTCTTCTTCATCACCACATTTAAAATGAGTTGATTTTCTTTTTATCCCCTTTTTTCATTGTCTAGCTCTCACACACATACATAATCATGCGGAATACAATGGCTTGGACAATCCTAGCTTTAGTATTCAGTGTTATTTTGCACTTTGTACTTTAGGATGATGTCTTTCTTTCATAGCTACCCTTCCCAGTCCTAGCCTTCTTCTCATTTCTTGACTGCAGTCTCCACTCCAGTCAGTGTTTGATCCCAGGTATGGGAATTCTTTGGCTATTTCTACTTTATTGTTATTTTGGATGAATTCTAAGGTTATTAATTTTGTTTTATTAATATTCAGCATTAAGCCTACTTTAGCAGTTTCTTCTTTGACTTTCTTCTGTAACTGTTACAGGCCTTTGTTGTTTTCTGCTAGTAATATGGTGTTGTCTGCATATTTTAGGTGGTTCATGACTAATCTAAGTCCTACTGATTTCAATGGGTCTAATCTTGATATGAGTGAGTTAGTGTGGAGTAGTGGTTTGAGTGCTGGACTACAACTCTGGGTTCAAATCCCTGCTCAGCCATGGAAACCCACTGGGTGAGCTTGGAGAAGTCACACTCTCTCAGCCTCAGAGGAAGGCAAAAGCAAACCCACTCTGAACAAATCTTGGCAAGAAAACCCCATTAGAGCTCACTGAAATGGCCAAGGCACACAACAACCATCTAGGTATGAAATCTGGATCCAACCCAACGCACTGTCAAAAGTAGTATGATATGCAAAAATAATAAATAATTACATGTCTGACTACATAAGGTTTTATAGATCATAACCAGAACTTTAAATTGTGCATGGAAACAAACTGAGTCAGTGGAATTGTAATAGGGGTGTAGTATGGTCTTTATAACCTGTGCCAATACTGCAGCTCTTTGGACAAAGTTTCCTAGCATTCAGCAAAGGCAGCTCCAAATAAAGCACTTTACAGTAGTCCAAATGGGATATAGCAAAGGCATGTACCACTGTGACTAGATCCAATGTCTCAAGGATTGGGAGCAGTTGGTGCACAAGCTTTAAATGTACAAAAGCACTCCTGGCCACCACAAAAACTTGGGCTTCTAGGTTCAAAGCTGAGTGCAGGAGTACACAAACCTGTATCTTCAAGGGAAGTGTAACCCCATCTAACACAAGCTTGATCCCTATTCCCTGATCTGCCTTCTGACTAACCAGGAGCACCTCTATCTTATCTGGATTAAGTTTCAGTTGTCCTCTTCTAGTCCATTATGGATGGCAAGCACTGGTTTAAAACCACGATTGACCTACACTGAAATGGGTCTAAATAATTCATGCCTTCCAGGAACGTCTACAGCTGCTGAGCCATTACTTTCTCAATCATCTTAGCCAAGAAAGAGTACTCTGGATCGACAGATTACTTCTTCAAGACTGGATGTAGTGATGTCTCTATTAAAATGGGGTGGCCACAATCTATCATGCAAAGATGCATTTACCATTCCCTGGCTACATGCCACCAATCCTTCCAAGCTAGCTCAAATCATATAGAATGGGTTAAGTATACTTAGAACAATTCTATAAGGTAGATAAATATTTTTACCAGCACATTTCAAAGAGCAAGCTGTTACTGGCAACAGCTGAGATTTGAATTTGGTTATGGTTTTCATCCTAATAAATACTGTACACAAACTCAACATAATTCTAGAAACCAAGAAGGAAAAGTAAGATATAGTATAGGTAAATATATATATTTCTTCATTAAGACAAGAGATTTGTAGATGCTGATAAGTAGATTCTGGGGAAAAAACTGGAAATAGTTATGGCTTTGCATTCTTAACTTTTAATGTTTGTAATGATACAAAGCTTGACAAAAGTTTGAAAGTATGGCTAATACTGACTGAATCTTTTTTACTTTGTGGAATAAATAGTAAAAATCTGGCTAATTGAATCCAAGCTGTGAGGAACCATCAGCTTGGTGTCTGTGCTGCATACATCATGCTAAAAGATTTCTGCTTCAGCCACAGTGGTAACAGTCAGTGGGGTCAGGTCAAAGAGGGTTAAACTGAGTCAGGATATAGCCAGCCAAAAAGAATACATCAAACACTGACTTTAAAAGGGCAATTAATCTTAGGCAGAAAATGCTTCCTGGGGAATGAGATCTCAATCTTAAGAGCACCCTACATGATGTAGTAGTAAAAAAGTACATATACAAGTTTAGATAGCTTTTATCCCATGATCACAAACAGAAGGAGAGTGCTGTTTATGGGTGGAGGCTAATACTTAAATGTCTTCTGTGCTTGCACTCCATGTGAAATGAAAAGTTATAACATGCTAATTTATTCCTATCATACCTTGGAATTATACTTTTAAATATAACTGTTGGCACATCAACACTGATAAATTGGAGTACAAGAAAAGAATTTGGAAAAGATAAAACAATGGCAATAAGAAAACTACATTTCAGACTGAAAGCCGATTCATATACATGTAGAAATGATAAGGGGGAAAAAATTCATCTAAGTCAGTTTCCAATCACAACAACCCACTGAAGGGCTGCTTTTTGCATTTACAGGCAAGAAGCTTAGGTTCTGTTTGTCACACCAAGCATTCTGTTAGCCTCTGGTGTCAAGGTTGTCAGGAAGACTAGGGCAACTTATTTGGGCACCAAGTTCTCAAGAAGTTCCAGTCACTCAAAATCTCTTGGATACACTGAAATAGTCAGATGAAAAGGCCTACCGGACTGTACTTTTAAGTATTTCATTTCTAACTTGAACTAAGTAACAGCAGAGCCATCAGTATAGCTGTCTGGAGTGGCAAGACTCCTTCTCTTGCCTGTGGCAGAGAGCTATATCCCAGCTCTCTAGTTCCTTCTTACTACAGTAACTTATAAGTAATTCCATTTTATGACACTGAATCACAAACATGAAATGGCAACCTAGCTCTCAAAGGGTATCTAATTCAGCCCTCCCAATCCTGATGCCATTGAATGTGTTTGTCTATATCTCTCAACATTAGCATAGCCAATGGACATACTGGGTGCAAATGATAGGAGTTGTATTACACACTTTTAGGAAACAAGGTTGGCAAAGGCTGGCTTAGGCTGAAAGACAAAGTTTCAGTATTAGAATTTTATCCAATTTATAGATAAGCCTTACACACTTTTAAACTCACAAAGTAACAAACAAGCTTTCTGGTGGCTGAAAGAAGACACTACTTGTTAGCAGGATCGAATTTAAAAAACAGTATTAACATATGTGTTGATGTTAAAATATTCAATTGAACACCCCTCAGTAACAACAACAACAATTTATATCCCACTTTATTCCAGTTGGGGACTCAATAGCGTCACTAAGGGGTGTGGACTGCACCAGCTAACACCAGAAGAGTGGTGACACCCAGTTGGGCCCTCCTCCCCGCTTCAGGTCAGGAGGGTACGCGCATGCCCTTGCTGGCTGCTTTGGCCCGGGCTTCCTCCCAGGGAGAAAACCCAAGACAGGAGGAGCAGGAGGGAAGTGTGTACTCTTACCAGCTGCTCCAGCCCAGACTTCATCCCACAAGAAAGTCCAGGGCCAGAAGAGAAAGAGGGGTGTGCACATGCCCTTGCTGGCTGCTCTGGCCCAGGCAACCCGGAACTGAAGGAGCAGGAATTACGCACCTTTGCCAGCTGTTCTGGCCTTGGCTTCCTCCCAGGAAAAATACCTAGAACTGGAGAAGCAGGAGGGGTGCACGCTGTGGCAAAGCCTGGAGGGTCAGGAGGCCCTTTTAGCAGCCACCCTGCTGGAAGCCCCACCCACCCACCGGGTGACACCCAATATGGGATGCCACTGTGGGGACTCAAGGGAGCTTACAATAGTTGGTTTTTTTAAATTCACAAAATACAAAATTTAAAAGTGTTAAAACTATAAAAAACTAAAACCAATTAAAACATGAGCCATAAAAAGCACAATAGCAAAAAACAAAACACAAAACACAAAATCCAATAACAAATAAAAATCCAGCACATTGTTTAAGATCTGCCCTACCTTGCCTAAACATTATGTTCTCAAAGGCCTGTCAAAATAGAAAAAATCTTCAGTTGTTTATGGAAAGAGAGTTGGGAGGACACCAGTCAGCCTCCTTGGGAAGGGAGTTCTAGAACCTGAGAGGGAACCACTGAGAAGGCCCTCTCTCAAATTTCCACCAGATGCATCTGTGAAAGTGGTGGGACAGAGAGTGTGGACTCCCCATGGACAAGTTCATAAGAGAGAATACAGTCTCCTTCAAGTAACTTGGACCTGAGCCATATAAAACTTTATAGGTTAAAACCCAACTTTGAATTGTGCCCAGAAATAGACTAGTAGCCAGTGCAGCTGTTGTAACAGGAAAGTTGGGTGCTCTGTGTGTGTCTTCAAGTTGCCTGTTCACTTATGGAGATCCCATGAACTTTTTTTTTTTTTTTTGCATAAGATTTTCTTATGCAAGGAATATTCAGAGATGATTTTACCATTTCCTTCCTTTGAAATATAGCCTACAGCATCTGGTATTCATTAGCAGTTTCCCATCCAAGTACCAATCAGAGCTGACCCTGCTTAGCTTCTAAGATCAGACACCACTTAATCAATGGCTGCAACTGAAAAAAAGAACTTTGGACTTTGGATTCCTACCTCACCAGCTGGCAAACAGAGAACAACCCAACAGTACACAGATTGCTCCTCTGTACTATCCAGAGAATAATGTCTGACTGTAACACAAGTACACATATCCAATTCTTTAGCCAGGCTTTGTATATGTTAAGTGAATAGTCATACATTAGGCATATCATGAGACCATGTGACTCACTGGAAAATATGATAATGCTTGGTAGGTTGGAAGACAGTGGGAGAAGAGGGAGCCCATGATACAGCTGGATTAACTCAATCAAGGAAGCCACATTTGCTTGTTAACCTGGATTCTTGGAAGTCTCTCATTCATAGGGTTCCCATAAATCCAAATCAATTTGATAGCAAATTTCCCCAAAAAGGAGTCCTTAATTTTACAATTAATAACCCTTGGGTATGAAAAACACATTCTGTATGGCAACTGGCATATGGATTATATCAGAATTAATTCTGGATTGTGTTCTGCATTTCAAACATACATATATATCTGCATTTCAAACATACATATTTGTCTGATTTAATACAGTTTAAGGGGGGGAGGGTATTGGGATGTATTATATAATTTGTAATTTTAACTTTTGTTAGCCACGTCGATTGCATTCAGAGGGGCGGGGTAGAAATTATTACTATTATTATTATTATTATTATTATTATTATTATTATTATTATTATTATTATTATATTTCTATTACTATTTAATCTAGTTTGTACACATATTTGAAGGCTGAAAATCTATTACTGGGGTAGGCAACCTTTCCCTTTAAGGGCCGAGGGACTTCAGCTCCCAGAATCCTAGGAGCTATTGGCCAACATGGCTGAGGCTTCTGGGAGCTGAAGTCCCTCGGCCCTTAAAGGGGAAAGGTTGCCTACCCATGATCTATTAGCTTGTATCTCAGCTGTTCCTTCCTTCCCCAAAACAGCTTTCAATCCAGCAATGGCTTCTGCAGCAGAAGATGCAGTCTCCACACCCCATCCAGAGGATCCCCCCCCAAACACAAGAGAGAAATTGGGGAAGGTAGGAGCATCCCTCAAAGAAAATTCTACTCATAGCCACATTTTAAATATGAATTTTCATCAAATACCTTCTGAGTTGATGGCAGCAGGGCAAACATCTTTGAGAAGATCCCCCAGTGTATGTGGCTGCCCATCTGCAGCAACAGGACGAAACAACTTCTGTATAAAAGGTCGCTCACTTGTTGCCTGAAAATAAAAGTTCGTTTTAAGCTAAATGGAATTGGCATCTATACAGACTATTATGGACAAAACCAACAGATATTCAACAGTTTTACAAATAAGCTGGCTCTGTAGGTTCCAGTGGCTCACTATATCCCAATAATTTACAAAATTCAGCCTTTTGGACAGGGGTAGGCAACCTAAGGCCCGGGGGCCGGATGCGCCCCCCCGAGGCCTTTGGACTGGCCCCAGGCCGGTCCTGCTGCTGCCGCCCCCCCGCCGCTGCCCACCATGATGATATTGATTATTGTTGTTATTACTTGTTCTTGGGGTTTTCTTGGCAAAATCTCCACAGGGGTTTTGCCATGGCTTCTCTGGGGCTGAGAGAGTGTGCATAATTTTTTAAAAAAATTTTAAAATATATATTTATATTTGTATTTATTTATTTATTTTGGGTGCTTCGGCCCCCCAATTGTCCGAGGGACAGCAACCCGGCCCCTGGCTCAAAAAGGTTGCCTACCCCTGCTTTTGGAGGTTACAGAATGTTACAGAAATGCTAACCTTTACCACAAAGTGTTTTGTATCACTATGACCTGAATCCAACATCCTCTCAGTACAGAGTAAATGCTGACATGCAGACCTTCACTATTTTAATCTATATCCCACCCTCCTCCAACACACTGCAAAACCCAAAAGCCACCTTGCAGAGCTATTCCATGCTCTATGGTGAGCAATCAGGATTGGAGAATCATAGAATTAGAGTTGGAAGAGACCACAAGGGCCATCCAGTCATGAGGAACCTTGTCAAAGACCTTACTGAAATCAAGATATACTATATCTACAACATTCCCTTCATCTACCAAGCTGGTAATTTTATCAAAAAAAGAGATCAGAATTGTCTGGCATGACTTGTTTCTCTGAAACCCATGTTGACTTTTTGTGATCATGGAATTACCTTCCAGGTGCTCACAGACTCTCTGTTTAATGATCTGCTCCAGAATCTTTCCCAGTATCGATGTCAGACTAAATGGATGATAATTGTTGGGATCCTCTTTTTTTCCACCTTTTTGAAGATGGGAACAACGTTTGCCCTCCTCCAGTCTGCTGGGACTTCTCCTGTTCTCCAGCAGTTCTCAAAGATTATTGCCAATGGTTCCGATATTACATTTGCCAGTTCTTTTAGTACCCTTGGATGTAATTCATCTGGTCCTGGAGACTTATATTCATTTAGATTAACCAGGTATTCCTGTACTATTTCTTTACTTATTCTGTGCTGAAATTCTCCTATTCTGTCCTCTGCTCCATTATCCTCAGGTTGAGCACCTTTTGCCTTTTCTGAGAAGACTGAAGCAAAGAAGGTGTTGAGTAATTCTGCCTTTTCTCTGTCCCCTGTTAACTTTTTGCCATCTTCTCCACACAGTGGCCTTACCATTTCCTTCTTCCTTTTGCTGCAGCCCTTTTTATTGTTCTTAACCTCTCTAGCAAGCCTGAGTTCATTCTGCGCTTTAGCTTTTCTGACTTTACCCCTACACGTGCTAGCTATTTGTTTGAATTCCTCTTTGGTGATTTCCCTATTTTTCCATTTCTTATACATGCTCTGTTTAAAACTTAGTTCAGTTGAAAGTTCCTTAGTCATCCATCCTGGTTTCTTGAGGCACCTCCCATTTTTCTTCATTGGAACTGTTTGAAATTCTGCCTTCAATATCTCCCTTTTGAGAAACTCCCATCCATCTTGAACTCCCTTCTCTTTTAGTATTCCTGACCAAGGGATCACCCCCAGTATTTCTCTAAGTTTACTAAAATCAGAAGCATGAGGCTCTCTCTCCATAACCAGATGAACAATGATTACGTAAGTGCTGAGAACCCCTGAGTACTCCCCACCCATCTCAGTTCTGATGACATCATTGTGCACTTGGCTTGGGGATGGGGGTAGGCAGAGGCTTCCCCAATCCTGTTGGCTTACCATGACGCACAAAAAAGCCCTGTAAGGCCTTACACGAAGTTATGGGGGGCTGTGGATGCTGTACAGAGAGGAAAGGAACATCGACCTCTGCAGGACCTGAGAAAGGACATCCACGCTGCAAAAGGGACACTTATGCAGTTGCTCTTCAACTCCAAGCTGTCTTGGATGAAACCGATTATCT
>CM034701.1:286199148-286209905 GCA_020142125.1 Phrynosoma platyrhinos
CAACTAAATTTCCTCCCATACATTGTAAATAGTATATAATGAAAATGTAGTCCAGAAAAACAAATATTTAGCCCTAAAAATAGTGGTCAGTCTAATAAGTATAGGTCAGCATGTGGAACCCATAATTGATGGGTCAGTCTGGTCCAGTCTGGTATCTATGCAGCCCATCACGTTTTCCCTTTGGGCTCTATCCCTTCCTTACATGACCTTGAAGAATCTGGTTTTTGTTTCTGGGTGATCAACATCACCAGTCTCCTTGCACAACCCCACTTGGCCTGCCCACACGTTTGTATGAGCTGCTTCTCTTTCTCCACTTTTCACTGCTCAGAAGTAACTGAACAATTTTCAAAGTGCTGGATTCTGCCAAAGGATATTCATAAATTCTCAGCTAAGACAATGCCAGAGAGGAGTACATAAAAACAAGTACATGAAGTTGGTTGCCTGACCACAAAGCACAGTACTTAGGGCATCTTTTGGGAAGATGCTCTTGCCACTGCACACCAGGTGAGGTATCCAACCTTGCACCTATTTCCAGCACTTTCTTGTTCAATTACTTTGCCAGTCTCTGAATTTTCCCAACTGTAGCAAAGTAAAGGAACACAAAGGCATTTTTCCTCTGAGAACAGCAATGTGGTCCTCATGAGATGGGAATCCAAGACAATTATCCAATTTCCTTCCCTAACTGAAATGGGGAGGCAAGATCCTGTTCAGATGGCAGACAGAGAAGGAAGAGTATGTGTGTATGTGTGTGAATGGTATGTAAAATACAAAGGAGAGAAGGTGATGTGGATGAACAGATGTGTGAGTGGGGCAAGGAGAGGGAAAGAATAGGGGCAGGAAAAATAAAAGTAGAAGAGAGACATAGATACAAGAAGGCAGTCTATTTTTGGTATTGGCTCTATTCACCTTCCCCAGAGACAATGGAGTATTTCATTTAAAATTCCCCACTGCTGGTTTAAGACCTTTGTCATATTTGATACAGTTTGGGAATCTAGGTCTATCAAAACTTCATTTTTAAAAGTCTGACCAACATTTTGGTATCATAACTGCAAATGTTTTTCCATTATTCAGTAACTTCATTTAGACAACACACTTACCATTTTGTAATCCCATCCAAAGTTGTTTATGATCCTTTTTTTGCATTTCATTGATTACTTGACTCTTATGCTTCAAAGCATCTGCTTCTTTTATACAAGCCATGAAATGGGCTTCAATTACATCCTTAGAGGGACAATGTAGAAGATCTTTTTCAGGAAAGTTCTAGAGGTAAAAAAAAAAAAAATCATCAAAAGGGAACAGTCCATCAATGTAATTTCTACCTTAGACTCAATGTTTTTGAGACTGATGAAATTAAGAGCAACAACCAATGTCAGCTTTATGATGTAATATCCACATGCATAATAAAACTTAATTTCTTGCAGCAAGAACTGTTTTATACTGAAGAAGATGATACATTCCCCTTTCCACCATAGGTGAAAGGCAAGCAACAAAAAATCACGTCTACTTCAATAACAAGATTGAAGGGTCTGGAAACCAAGTCCTATGAGGAATGACTTAGGGAGCTGGGAATGTTTAGCCTGGAGAAGAGAAGGTTAAGAGGTGATATGATAGCCTTATTTAAATATTTGAAGGGATGTTATATTGAGGAGGGAACAAGCTTGTTTTCTGCTGCTCCAGAGACTAGGACCCAGAACAATGGGTGCAAGCTCCAGGAAAAGAGATTCCACCTCAACATTAGGAGGCACTTCCTGACAGTAAGGGCTGTTCAACAGTGGAACACACTCCCTCGGAGAGTAGTGGAGTCTCCTTCCTTGGAGGTCTTTAAGCAGAGGCTGGATGGCCATCTGTCAGGGATGCTTTAATTGGGAGTTCCTGCATGGCAGGGGGTTGGACTGGATGGTCTCTTCCAACTCTATAATTCTATGATTCTAAGATTCAGCAGACAGAAATATAAGGGCTTGTCCACACAGTTCAAATGACCTGACTTTCCCTCAGTCTGGCATCATCTAGTTTAGATGATGCAGACCCAAACCCTTGTGGCAGTGTCAGCTCCAATCCCCCCATCTGATCCAGAGGATCCAGTTTGACTCTGGGGTAAAAAGTCTTTAACCAGAATAAAATAACCGTGTGCAGAGTGCAGAGTTTCTAAGAAACTCCACAGTTCCTTACCTTGCCAGCGTGTGAACCATTTAAGAAGCCCATCACCCTGTCTGTTGCAGAAATATGGTGCCTGCAGCCAGGCCCCCCGTTTCTGCATGAGATGGGACCGAGGGGCTTCTCAAATGGTTCGCATGCCAGCAAGGTACGGAATAGCCCCAGGTCCTGGGTTGATGTGGGGAGGGGTACGTGAACACCTGTCTGTCACTGTGCCAGGGACTAACCCAGGTGAGCACTGGGGGCAGGATAGCCCAGGCTCACCTCATTCTATAATGCCCTATCTGTTCAAGCACCCAGTTTCCCTTTACCCTTTCACCATAAGGCAGGGCAGAAGGTATGGTCACAAAATATAAGCTACAGGGAAGACTAGCTTTTGAGATACCAGAATTAAATCTCTTTAGCATGGGGTCTTTCAGAAACTGTCTCTACATTGCTGATTTTACCTGCTAACTTATAAGGAAGCTTTTTGAAATAAGCCAAGTTCTAATCTAGATTCTGCAATTGTTGGAAGGTACATATTGTAAACACAAATTGTTGCATACACACAACAGTGCTTAAGTTGCCCTCTTTAAAGGCAATTCATTACCAAAGCAATTTACAACAATTAAACAGTACTGAAAACATCCTTTCTTGCTATCTACCAACGTTTCACACATACACCTTTTATTCATTCATACATTCATTCTCAAAAGTGTAATTTTGAAATGTGCTTTTATTTGAACAGTTTTGAACTATAAACAAAGAGATATGTTGTAAACAAGAAGGGGACTGTCTGATCCATGAACTTCAGGCAGCCTGTGTGAGGGACCAAAACAGGTCTTAGCTCCCATGCCCCCCAAACTTTGGTTCAAACACTTTTTTTAATCAGGGGGCTTGTTTTGACTCATAAATGCTGTGTTGGGAGTCCCCTCAGCAAAGAAACTACCCACCTCCCAAAAATGTTTAAAACTGATTAGAAGTGATCCCTGGTCACTTGAAATCTCACTTACTGATCACTGCCAACACTCTTGATGTGGACAACTGAGGATCACACGGTGCTGAAAATGGCTGCCCAAACCTTGATCCATCCTTGCTGTAAACGTACCTTGAAGTGTACTGTGATGTTCCAGGGAAGGGCTGTATTTGATGCATGAAGGTCAAAAAGCAAGCCAATGGGATGATGCCTAGAAAAGAGGCAGGAATTACTTGCAATAGTAAACACTTCAGGTTCAAGTGTATGATTATGCTCTCAACAAAGACACTGTGCTGCATTTAAATTCAACACAAAATGAAAAACATGCACAATGGTCTATGAATGATCACTGTGCATGCATAGCCAGTTTCTAAAGCTGCACATAACTGCTGAATTGTGATCATGATCCTTGAGGTTTTTTTCTGTTTGTATAAATAATAACTGTATGAGACATGTCAATGCACACCAATCTTTCATACGTTTTGCAGGTAAACAGAAACCTCAAAGTCAAATGCACATCTATCCTACAAGCATAAATGTTGTTGTAAATAAAAAAGCCCCAAAATTCCAGGGAAAGGAATACTGCTGCACTATATTAGGTGGGTTCAGACACAATTCTAAACTATGCTTCAGCAGTACATGCCCTAGTCTTGGCTTATGCATTTCTCTCTCTTGTATAGTTGTAATAAGATGGAAAGCTTATGTTTCTGTTTTCACCATGGTTTGTTGTTATGTCTAAATATAGTACTGTGGTTAATCTTAGCTATGTTTTTAGGACAGAAACCTAGCTGATTTAAAGTCAGATTATTTCCTTAAACCAGCCTTTCCCAACCTGAATCACTCCAATTGATTTTGCTATAATTCCCATTTTCCCTGATCACTAGGCAAGTTACCTGGGACTCATGAAAAATTTAGAAGGACTCCAGTTAGGGAAACAGTCTTAAATTATACAGTTAGAACTAAACAACATTTGTCTACAGTTGAACTTAATGAAAATGCTTTATTCAAAAGTGAATTGAAAGGTTCCTGATGAAGGAGCAGGGTATGAATGGAAAGCACATGAGCACACAGCTTGTAAATGAAACACTACAACATAGTTTAGTGCTGTATCTGGATATAGACACTGTTTAAACAATCATATGGACACATTTTCAAAAGTCAGACCACAATTCTGAACTTATACAACTTTATGAATCTACCAGCACAACTTATAAGTAAATATATCCAGAATAAAACCTTACTGAAAATCCTCCTGAAAAAGAGTTTTAGAAGATGTTTGATATGGTGTACCCCAAACTTCTCTTAAAAAACTTTCCATTTTAGAAATGTGTCAAGTCCTTGTTGCATGGGCCAAACAAAGGCATAGGTATGTGGTTGGAAATTCATTTCCAGGCATAAAACTTGAACATCAATCTGTTTAACACCAATCTGTTTATATAGTATAAAAGTTTAAAGGCAGGAAGAAAAAAGGTAAAAGCTAAAAGTAATCATGAAAATAGTTCAAATTTAACTAGAAAACAATGCTAGACCAGGTTTACTGCTGCAGTCCCAATTTTATCCCATCTTAAAATAGCAATGATGGCTGCAAGTAAAGTCTGCCCTCTATCTGCGGCAGTGGCAGATACTGAGGGCTCACTGTACTTCTCGTCTCTCTGAAAACCAAAACAGACAAAGTCAGCTTACAGATCCTGGCTACTCTGGCACCTCAGAAGCTGGTATGGGTAAGAAAGCGAATGAGAAAGAACTAACTAACTTTACACCCTCTCTAATATTTCCAATTTGGCTTTTATAACAGGTAAAAACAGTTTTAAGTAGAAGAAAAGGGCAACTCACCTTGAATGTGCGTCAGGTGCTGCTGGCTACCTGGCAGGGTTAGGGACTGGGACACTATGTACAAACCAATCAGACAATGATGACACCATACGTACAGGAAATTAAAACTAGTTGTTGTGTGAAGCACTGAATAATCATGCCAGGCAGCAGACCTTCAAACTTTGTTAACAGTGTGCATTCAACAAAGGTGGAACTTGATATGGGGGAAGGAGATATCTGAGAAATGTCTGCCACAGAAGGGCACACATACACACACACATCCAAGGAAATAGTTGAATACCAAGTAAGATTTTTAACAAATACAAATACATCCTTTTCAGTGAGAGTCCAGGGCTGGACTATTTAGCATATACATTTCTATACCACATCAGTAAACTCAGCACTCTCTAAGCATTTTACAACCTGTAAGCCAGGGGTAGGCAACCTTTTTGAGCTGGGGCCCGGGTTGCTGTCCCTCAGACAACTGGGGGGCCGAAGCACCAAAAATAAATAAATAAATAAATAAATAAAAATTTTTACATTAAACAATTAAAATAAATATGCATGCACACTCTCTCAGCTCCAGAAAAGCCTTGGAGATTTTGCCAAGAAAAACCCAGAACAAGTAATAACAACAATAATCAATATCATCATGGGAGGCGGTGGCGGCGGCGGGACCAGCCTGGGGCCGGTCTAAAGGCCTCAGGGGGGCGCATCCGGCCCCCCAGCCTTAGGTTGCCTACCCCTGCTGTAAGTCAACTGCCCCCAACTGTGGTGAATAGGATGTCCAGCTGGCCAAGCAGGAGGCAGCTGAGGGCCAACCAATAGAATTCAAGTGGAGAGCAGTTGGGGATTTGAGAGAGTTGACAGAAGAAGGGGGGGTTCTAGTTAAGCCAGAGAGAGAGGGCTGCATTTCTCAGAGTTCCTGAGGGAACTGAAAATTTTGTTAGTTGGGAGTCCAGACGGGAGGGACTCGGGACACATACAGAACTCTAAGGAAGGAAGTGGCTGTTGTGTTATATCCTGAGGGATACTGCTAGCCTGTGTGGCTGAAATATTAAAAGGGAATTGGAAACAAACACTGTTTATATGTAACCAAGAGAAACTATAGTAACAAGCTTTGATACAAGTTATATTTATTCCATTCTGTTCTAAAATAAATTTTTATTCTCCTTTAAACATCACTTGGCCTACCTTTTCAAACCAAACCATGCTACTAACCTTTTAAAGCTTTTGAGGGTGGAAAAAAACCCGGGACTGCCATCTTAGAAACTCAGTGCTAAGGTGAAAGGAGGCAAAAGGATTCACCACAGAGATTACACATACATACACACTTCCAAGGCAATAGTTGAATACCAAGTAAGATTTTTAACAAACACAAATATATCCTTTCCAGTGAGAGTCCAGAGCTGGACTATTTAGCATATACATTTCTATACCGCATCAGTGAACTCAGCACTCTCTAAGCATTTTACAACCTGTAGCCAATTGCCCTCAACAAGCTGAGTACTCATTTTACCAGCCTATGAAATGATGGAAGGCTGAGTGGACCTTGGAGCTCCCTGGGATTGAATTCACAACCTTGTGGCTGCAGTACAGGCATTTAACCATTGCACCATCAGGCCTCCTTCCTATTTAGAAAAAACTGTGGAACCAGCAATAGCTACCAATTAATATTTGTCATGACAGTCCCTATAGGTCCCTTTAGTCTACGGCACAACAACTTCCTATAAGCAGAGATTTATATGCATGAGGGAAGGAGCTGCAAGCAGCAGCTTTGGTCACATCTTGGCTGAACCATGTTGTCCCTTAGTGTCATTTGGCTGACAGGAAAACATACTTTCTTCATGATCTATAGCTGTATCAACAATACTAGAGCGTACATTGAACTAAAAAGGTTTCATTGTAATCATCAGCTAAGCTAACATGTTTCCCATCTTAAGAACACCTCAAAGCTCTTGCATCAGGAGCTTCAAGTTCTTTTACAACTTTCATACCTAAATGACAGAGATTCAGTTTCACAATTAAACTACCATCTGACTCAAACAAATGTTGTTATGCTGTGTCAGATTTTAATGGAAGGAGGAAAACATAAGAATATGAATAATCAATCAGTGGTGGAAATAAACCCATTGTTATTTACCAATACTATTTTGTCACAGATAACTCTTGCTGATTTTCAGTTAAACACAAATGAATTTAGTTCTTTCTTTTTCTTTCTGTTTTTAACTGAAACTATAATACATACCAGTCACCCAAGTCTTAACACAGAATTCTACAACAATAAAGAATAAACATCATATTTTAAGATTTGTTATCCATCCGTACTTATTTATTCTTTAATTCATTCTTTCTTTTCTCTTCTTTACACTCTATCATCCATGCTTCTATCATTCTAAACTTCCTAGCATCAGTCACTATAAGTGGATTATGCTTCTGTTGGGTTGTCCTGTCTTGTTTTATCCCTATGTATTGGTGATATACTCATCCTTCACCATTTTTTATGATTGATGATCCAATAATTTGTATTGTTATATTAATTTTCAGCTTTTTTGTAGATTATAATAAATTCAGTTTCTACTTCCTGTTGATAGAAGTGTTCATGTTGGTTTTCTTCGCTTAATGTGGGAATCAAATTATTTTGTTTCCCACAACTTAGCTACATCTTTCCATTCTTCCTTATATTTATGCACAAAATTATTAAGATCAGTTGTGATCTTTTCGATAATTCCATTAATTTTTGATCCAATCTTTGGTGGTCGGGGTCTTCTCTTCTTTCCATTTTCAGGCGTATATTATATGAGCTGATGTCACCATTTAGAGGAGAACTTTTCCGTATTTCTTTTCTGTTCGTTTGTCTAATTCTGTTAGCATATTCAACAGGTAAAGTTTGGGTGACAAACTTAAATTAATATTCAGCATTGTAGTTATTTTTCCATGAATTTCTTTACAAAATGTCTTTGCTTTGGGGCATTGCCACCACATATGATAGAATGTGCCCATTGCTTTTTTACATTTCCAACAAGTGTTTCACAGGTCTTTTTTGAATTTGGCTATCTTGAAGGGTGTCAAAAACCACTTACAGAAAAGCTTATAGAAATTCTCCTTTAAATAGTTACATTTTGTGAACTTTAAGTTTTTCTTCCAAACCTTTTCCCATTGGTCAAATGCAATCACTTCACCTATATTCCAGGCCCACAGGACCACTGTTTCTTCCTCTGTTTCCATTTCCATTAATAGTTTGTAAAATTTCGATATTGTCTTTTTATTGTCTGAGTGGAGTAGGCTGTATGGTTTCATCTTGGTGTTCTCCATTCCTAAGTTGTTATCTCTTTTGAAAGTTTGTGTTATTTGGTAGTAAAGAAATTACTGGCAATTTATATCTTCTGAGGCCAGTTCTTCTCTTGATTTTAGATTATATACACCTTTTCTATTTTTCAAGAGTACCTTATAGGTTAACCAATTTCCTTTCTAGAGATTTTCTTTTTTTGAAAAAGGCCTCATGAGGTGAAGTCCAGGTCGGGATTTTTGGAATCAGATATCTATACCAAATCCTCAGCAAAGATTTCCTTATATAGTGATTGTTAAATTCCTTATTGGCATTTAATTTGTTATAACAAAGGAAGTATGCCACTTGAAGTATATCCCTCCAAATTCGCAGGGGATCTGTTCCAGTCCAACCCACCCCCACAAATTCGAAATTTCATGAATATTCAAGTTCCATTGTCCTCAATGGCAGCGCCATTGGGGACAATGGGACTTGAGTATTTCTTTCCCTCCCTCCCTCCTTTTTCCTCCCACCCAAGAAGGCTGGTGCAGCAGAGAAATGGCTGCACCGGCCCCCTCCAAGCCTCTGGGGCTGAGGCGAGGCCGCGCTAGCTGCCTCCATGCCTCCAAGGCAGAGGCAGAGGCAAGGCTGTGCGACCGCCTCCAAGCCTCTGGAGCAGAGGCAAGGCTGCACCAGCTGCCTCCGAGCCTGAGGCAAAGTTGTGCCGGATGAAGCAAAGCCATGCAGCCAAAGAAAGGCCAGCGCGGAAAAAGAGGCAAGGAAGGGAGGCTTGCCATTTGCGAGTAATTGAAACCGCAGATGGAAATGCTGCGAAGCCAGAGGAACAACTGTATATCTGCTCCTTCCAACTTCAATGGTCTTTTATTTTTCAGTGCTCTTTAATCTCTTATCCATGTTAGTGCACAAGCATGACAATACAAATTCAGGTCTGGAAGTCCTAGATTTCCTCTATCCTTTCTGTCCTGTAGGCCCTTCTTTTTAATCCTTTTTAAGCCCCCCGATATATTTAGAGATTTCTTTTTCCCATTGTTTGAAAGGTTTGTCGTTTGTAATGATTGGTAGGTTCTGGAACAGAAATATTAATTTTGGTAGTACAGTCATCTGGATAGATGATAGTCTTCCTAAAAGTGATAAATTCAATTTTGACCATTTTTTCAGATCTTTCCTAATTAAGTTCCAGACTTTTACATAGTTATTTACAAACAGTTCAGAGTTGTTCTTTGTTATAGTCACTCCAAGGTATTTGACTTTGTCTACTGTTTTTAAGCCAGATAGATCTTTTATTTCTTCTTCATTCTTATTTAGTTTTTGGCTAGGATCTGACTTTGTTTTATTGACAGTAATTCTTGATATTTCTCCAAATTCTCTCAGAGTTTTCATTAGGTTGAATATACTTTCTTTAAGGTTATCCAGAAATATCGCTAAGTCACTGGTGAAAGCCTTCTGCTTGAATGACTCACCCTGTATTTCCAGACCTTTAATTGTTGGGTCTACCCTATTTTCTTCATAAAGGTTTCTAAAACAATTATAAATAACAGAGGGGATAGGGGGCAACCTTGTCGGGTACCTTTGGATATTTCGCACTTCTTGGTTTTCACTCCATTTACCAATATCTGGGCATTTTGTATTTTATAGAGACTGCTGATCCATTTCAATAAATTGTTATCTATGTTCATTTCTATTAGGATTTGCTTTATGTATGCCCATCACAAATTATCAAAGGCTTTAGTTACATCTAAAAAAATTATAGCCAAATTCTTTTCGTTGTGTTCGGTGTAATATTCAATTAAATTCAGTACTGTCCTTGTGTTTTGTTTGTTTTTCATTGTCTGCTGGGTAAAAAACCCATGTGATCTTCCTGGATCCAGCTACTTAATGTTCTCTTAAGTCTCTTCACAAGTACTGATACAAATACTTTGTAATCAATATTCATCAAAGAAATTGGTCTATAATTTGTGGGAATCCTTGAATCTTACCCTTCTTTTGGTATCAGAGAGATTAGAGCATTTTGCCATGATTCCTGGATTTTGCCTTTGGAGATATTTTGTATTGTCTCATGAAGCGGGATAATTAACTCTTCTGTGAAGATTTTGCAATATTGAGCTGTTAGGATGTCTGGTCCATGGGCCTTCCCCGATTTCATTCTG
This sequence comes from Phrynosoma platyrhinos, assembly GCA_020142125.1. Classification (NCBI taxonomy): domain Eukaryota; kingdom Metazoa; phylum Chordata; class Lepidosauria; order Squamata; family Phrynosomatidae; genus Phrynosoma; species Phrynosoma platyrhinos. The sequence continues at coordinate 286,209,506 of CM034701.1, forward strand.
GTTATTGCTTCTCTTATTTCTCCCAATATTACTGGTCTGTTCATTTCTTCCCGTTGGTCATCCGTGATTTTTTGTATATCTCCGCCATGTAAATTATTTTTAATTGCCATTTTGTTTTCTCCTTGTTTTTTGAATAATTTTAAATCATAACTGTAGAAAAAAATTCTTGATTTTGTTCTGTTTTGTGTAGGAGATTCCTTTATCCTGGATTTCTAATATTATCTCCTTTTTTTTCCTTTTCCTTTCTCAGTTTATAAGAAAGCCATTTTCCCGGTTTGTTCCCCTGCTCAAAATATATTTGCTTTTGACGGGTATACTGCATTATACTACAAAATTTTCACAAGTCAGCTCACTGCTCCACTACAAATGATGATGAATGAAATACTTAAGGGAGAGGTAC
>CM034701.1:286228867-286241951 GCA_020142125.1 Phrynosoma platyrhinos
GCGAGGTCAAGGCCCTGAGTAGTCAAGGTCCCTACAGGTGGTAATTTTGGGGCCCAGCATGTCCCCTCAGGGAACCAGACTTTCCTCGGGTCCTGCCAAGCCGGAAGAGTCACCGCCGCTGCGAGTACCGAGGAGGGTATTCCTGGGCGGGTCCTTTTATCCCCGCCGGCATTCTCCCCGGACCCGCAGTGCACGGCTACTCTGAGGCTGCCCTGATGGTTGATATGGGCTAAGGCAGAGTCCACAGAGTCCTGGTCCCTGGACTAGAGTCCTCCTCTCGCGGCGCAGGACACCGCCGCTGCTGTGCCTTGCTGGAGGGGAGATGGTGAGGCAGTTTAAGTAACCGCAGCTCCTCCCACACACACAGCAGCTGGGTTGTCCTCAGTCCCGCTGCGCTCAGGTGCTCCCAGCCGCCCAGCTGATGGTAGGTAGGGCGGGCAGAGCCCTTCAGGGTCCTAAGTCCGTCCCCGAGGCCGCATATAAGGTTGTGTGCCTTCAAGTTTTTCTGATTTATGACAACTCTAAGGCCCTAAACAGGGTTTTCTTGACAGAATATACAGTATTAATCTCCATATTTAGATTTTAAAGGTTGCAATCCTGAAATTCTGTTGCTGTTGTAGAACTTTTGCCTGAGCAAAGATGTATAGGATTTTTCTTATTTGCTACCTCAACAGACCACACCAAACAATATGAGGCATCAACACCCTTGGGTTGGATTATCAGTTGAAACAATTTGATGAAATGTTTCTAAAACTACTTGCACTTTAAAATTTGAATTTACTGGCAGACCTCAATTAACAACATCTCTGAGAGCAAAGCTCCTTTTTACAAAGTACTCTTATATCTTCCTCATAGTAAACAAGGCAATAAAGTTTGAGCTGGGAAAGAGTGAGCATACTATATCTCTGTTTACCTGCACTAAAGACAAGAATAACAACAGGTGCATCCAGAATTCCTGAGTATGGACTTTATCACACTGGGAAAATTCCGTGCAGAAATGGGATTTAAAAGCTGGGGGAAACCCGCAAAAGCAGGTTGATTTTCACACACATCACTGTTAAATTGTTATGAACCCGAACGAAAAGTAGTTAAAAGCAGCTCCTTTTTACTTTCAGGATTTTCTGAAAGTAAAAAGAAGTGGCTTTTGACTACTTTCTGTCCGGGTTAACAACAGTTTAACAACGACGTCACTGGAAAATCTACCCGCTTTGCATTTTTTTTCCGATTTAAAACCCCATTTCTGCATGGGATTTTCCCTGTGTGATAAAGTCATATGTGTGAACAGTAAAGGAAGAGAGAAAAGGACAAAACAGATTAATCCACCTCACTAGCTCCCCCTGACATGTTAAAAAAAACAACCAGATATTTATAGGCCAAAATGTAAATCAGAAAAGTGGAGGCTGGTGAAAGAAAAATAATAATCCCTAGATACATTTCTGACGATGTTTTCCAGGGTCTCTAGAAGGTTAAAAAAATAAATGTTTCCTTCTACAAGGTTTTCCTGACTGGTTGTTTCATTTCACATATGCACACTGTTATTTTGAATAAAATGTTTGCTAAAACATGTTGAAGTACTCCTCATTTTTCATGGTGTGGGAACCTATCCATATTCTCTTGTTATTCTCTAGTGTCAGGAAACTGTTTTGTTTTTTGTTTGTTTGTTTGTTTGTTTGTTGCATTTGCTTCGCTTCATCGCGATTGAAACTGAACTCAATAGGATCAGAACTGGTTTCAAGTGGGAAAGACGGTCATATAACCCGATCAGCAATTCACTTTAAATCATAGTGGGAACGAGGCCTAAGACATAGAGGGGATCATGAAATCTACAATTATGCTACTATGCATTGTTAGCATACCCAGCAAGGAATGCTAGGAGTTGCAGTCCAAGAAAATTCAGAATTCCATGTGATTCTCATCCCAGTTCTAAAATGAAATGCCTTTCAATGCAACCCTGTTCATATCCACATAAAAGGAGAAGACCCTAAGATTGCATGGAAAACTTCCTTTTCCTCACTTGAACTAGGGATGTTCAAAATCCATTTTTCCTGTTTGTTAGAAAACCTGGGTTATGATCTACAAGCCAGCTGGGGAGAAATATTTAGTTGACAGCCAGATATTCTGCTTTTACTAGACTGTTGATTGATCTATAATTTGATGTGTGTGTTTTCTATAGACTTTAAAGTTGTGCCAATTGCACAGTCATATTGGGACTGTTTGAAAGCATTATTCATATCCACAGATAATGAAAAGCATGGAAGGCCAATCTAATAGACTTTCTGAAAAGATAAAAAGATTGAGAGAGTTTAACCTCCAGCAGTTTTGAATCAACAACCAGTTTTGTGCATGTGTGCCTTTAAAAGAAATTTATTTGCATTGCTTTCAACATGCCAGATATAATTATACACTCCAGGTGAGGTTCTGTGAGAATGATAGGCTTGGGTGGAACTAAACAAATTAAAAAACTGAACAAACTGGTTCCAAATATCATAAATAAGGCAGGACCTCACACTTTAGCAGGTAAGTCGAGGTAATAAAAAGAAGGCACCTGGAAGAAAAGAATGTACTAAAAAGAGCAATGCATCACAGCACAGACACTAGATCCTCAGATTACACACCAGGAACATGACACTACTGAAATCAAGTTCAGAATCAACCATGGGGGGAGACTATTTATTAAATATAAACATATACCTCCAATCATCCTGATTTCTCAGGGACAGTCCTAATTAATCCTCCCTTGTCCCACTTTTCAGCTTCTTTTTAAAAGTCTCCGCTCTTCTCTACTCCTCCCATTTCTCCCAATTTGTCCTCGGCTTATCTCATTTGCTGCAAACTGATTTCTTTCTTTTTTTATTAATTTTTAATTATTAAAATTATTAAAATATAACAATTACATCCATAACACATTTACACATCACAAACAGCTGCAAACTGATTTCAAAATGCAAAATTAGTTTGCATTCAACTAACTCGGAAGGGGGAAGAATTGAGGAGTGGTTAGACTCTTCCTTTTGCCAGAAGAGTCAGACAAAAGCAAACAGCTGCAGCATCTCCTAGTTTGTGGTGTTCTTCCTTATGAATATCTTGATGTACAAATTTTGTAATCATCATTCAATAAAGAAATAGGTCTATGATTCTTAGGTTATGTCAAGTCTTGATCTTGTTTGGAGATTTAAGGTCATATTGACATTATACCACATGTTTGGTATCTTTCCTGATTACAAAATTGTGTTAATTGTCTGTTGTGGCAAAAGCAATTGATCTTCAAGATATTTATAGTACATTGCTGATAAGCCATCCAACTTTACAAAAAATAAAAATTAAAAATAATTTCCACTATTTCAGTCACAGCAATAGGTGCATTGAAGTCTTGTTCTTTGAGAATCTCTAACAACTAACAAATACTGATTATTTAAATCATTGTTTATTGTAGCTGTTTTAAATTGTATTTGATTTAATATATTTTTAAGGGGGGAGGAGGGAATGATATTGTTTGTTTGTATTTTATTATTGCTGTACACCGCCTAGATTGGCTAGCCACAGGGGCGGTATATAAATAAAGAAAAAAAATAGTCATTTATAATCGTCATTTTCCACAGTGAGATCTGTGATTTTTTTTTATAGAGGGATGAATGGTATTTATTTTTTTAAAAAAAATCTGTAGTCATCACTTTCTCAGATCTTTAAATTTAATTCATTCTCTGTCTTTCCTTAGTTTACATCTTCCTGGTTTATCTGCATGTTCAAAATGTTTCTGTTTTACAAACCTCATTTTTAACTACAGGTAGTGATTGAATGAAACATTACTCCAAGATTTAAAAAAAATATATTGAACAAGACTTTAAAATATTTTTTAAAGAAAATTTAAATAAAGCTACTGACATTAAAATAGTGTGGGATGCTAGTAAAGCTTTTATGAGGCGTTTTTATACAACAAAATGCAGAGTTAAAAGAACAAGAACAACAGATTTTTAAATACAATTAAAAGCAAAGAAGAGTTTTTAAAGGAACCCATCTAAAGCAGATCTTAGGGAGGAAACTTTTTTTTTTTTTGGCAGAAAGTTATCCATGAATATAGTTTTGGAGATTGGGTGAAAGATCATTAATTAATTTTTTGATTAAATATTTGCTTCATGTCTTGGTATCCTGCTAAGGAAACAAATAATTAATTCCCTTCCAAGTCTTACTGTTTTCCTTCTGTTTTAATTTTTTGCCAAACTTAACTGTTCCTCTGCTCCACAAACCCAACTATTTGGTCTGGGCCCCAGAAAGTTCCCCCCTTTACTCCATCCCCTCCTCTTCTCAAAGATATTACACATTTTAATTTGCTTAATGACAGAGCCCTGTGACACATTTCCTCCAGATATAATATTTCTTCTCTTGAGGCAGCATGATCTCCTGTTTTACTAAATATGATAGCGGAGAGATGGCCACTTATAACAAATTATAGAATTAAGCAACCTAATTCATTAGAACACATTTTTAACACTTCTGTGTTGATAGGGGAATCTACTTAGGGGAAATCAGTAAAAAATAGCAAATTAATAACAAGTTAAACAACAATTAATTCTAAGCTTTGGGTAAATTATAGGAGCAAAAAATAATGTAATGCCTATCCATTTAAAAAGGCAAGGAATAAAACAGCACAGCACACTGTTTAAAGCTCATTCCTCATAAACAGTAGGTTGCCAAAATGTTACCAGCATATCCTGTCCCATCTTTCCAGAACTAACTTCTCTCTTTTTGAAAACAAAAGTTACAGATCTGGGCCACCGACTACCCATAAATATGAAGTTTTTGGCTTCCTAGAATCTTGGAAAAGCCCAGTTAATTATTGCAGTCCTCCTTTTGAGCTGGCACACTTATGTTTATAATATCTACCCAATTAGATTGTACTTCCAGAATTTCATAAACTTTTTCCAATACTGTTTCTGGTAGTCTAATCTGCACTGCAGAAATAATGCAGTTCGACACTATTTTAATTGTCATGGCTCCATGTTATGGAATCCTGGGATTTGTAGTTTGTTGTGGCACCAGAGCTCTCTGTTATGGCTAAATATCTCACAAAGCAAACTACAAATCCCAGAATTCCACAGCATTGAGCTATGGCAATTAAAGCAGTGGGAAACACTTTTATATTTATATTATATTGTGTGTGTGTGTGTGTGTATATATATACACACACACACACCAGTTTTCATGTAGATTGAAAGTACCTCTATTTCTTTTTAGATTTAATTATACAGGTATTTCAAGAATAATACCATGATTACAGAGTCATTACAGAAAGTCATAAAGCTTACATTTAAACTTGAAGTAATAATAAATTAGGTTACTTTGGCTATAAAATTCAGATCAGACTGAGTACTGTTGCTTTGGATGAAGGACATTATAAACTCTTGTTTATCTTCTAATATGATACAAGTAGCATTTTTCATCTACACAGCTTTATTCTTGAAGAATTGTTACAGAAATATTTGGCTTGGATACCTCTTAAAACAATTTCTCTTTTGCTATCATGGCTTGACACCACTAGGTGTCATCATGTTTCTGCCACTTCCACAGCTGGTAAAAAGCATGGCAAAAATAGTGTGGTAAAAATGTAATGTACATTTAATAATAACTGAAATAAAATTTACTGTGTCTAATTGATTATCTGGTTTTTTGGGGAATCTAAATATTTTCAATTACATTTTATATTTCTCATTGCCATTGCTAAATGGATACATTCAGGTTCATTGATTTAGAATAAGGTTTCCATTTAGCTGGGCATTTAATTCCACTATATACTGAGATATTACATATACTGAGATATTGAGATGTAGTGTCTCAGATACCATTTAGATACTATTATGATTAGCAACCTCTGCTAATTGCATTTGGCAGCAGGAATGGATAAACTGTCACAGAAGCCTCGTGTTTCATTTATCTACATTAAAAGTATATGTATATATCTGTCATAGTGCCAAGTCCATGAAACCTAAATATCTGAAAGCTGACATGAGTATTACATGGAACCTAAGTGTATGCACCTTGAGTTATTGTGTGTGCGTGTGTATGTGTTTTGTGCATTAATTAATTTGAATCAGTTTAAATTGGAATGTAATAATAGAGGGGTATAACTTATTTCAGAGAAACAGACCAAACAGGAAAGGAGGAGGAGGAGTAGCATTATATATCAAGAATGTTTACACCTGTGAAGAGATTCATGACTTAACTCTCGGTGGCCAGGTTGACAACATCAGGTAAAAATTAAGAGAGACAGAAACAACAGGGATGTTGTAATGGGGGTTTACTACAGACCTTCAAGCCAGGGTAAGGACTTGGATGATGCCATTCTGGAACAGATGGCCACACTTTCAGAAAAGAGAGATGTAGTAGTAATAGGACATTTCAGCTATCCTGATATTTGTTGGATGTCATACTCTGCCAAGATTGTAAAGTCTAACAAATTCCTCACTTGACTTGCAGACAATTTCATTGTCCAGAAAGTGGAAAAGGTATCACTTATATTAGTTAAATAGACTTTAACCTGGGGAAAATGGAACAGATGGTGCAGTAAGGGAAATGCATCACAAATTAGGTACCTGGCTACTCTAAAGCAGGGGTAGGCAACCTTTCCCCTTTAAGGGCCGAGGGACTTCAGCTCCCAGAAGCCTCAGCCATGTTGGCCAATAGTCCCATGTTGGCCAATAGCTCCTGGGATTCTGGGAGCTGAAGTCCCTTGGCCCTTAAAGGGGAAAGGTTGCCTACCCCTGCTCTAAAGGAATTCAGATCTTCAGGGCCAGATGAACTACATCCAAGAGAAGAACAGGCAGAAGTCATCTCAGAACCACTACCAATAATCTTAGAGAAATTCTGAAGAACAGGAGAAGTCCCAGCAGACTGGAGGAGGGCAACTGTTGTTTCCATCTTCAAAAAGGGAGGAGGAAAGAGGAACCAAACAATTACAATGTCAGCCTTACAGCAATACCAGGAAAGATTTTAGAGCACAACAAGAAACAGACAATCTGTAAAACTGTAGCTAATACCCCAGAGGACAGGATCAGAATTCAAAATGACCTTAACAGATTAGACAGCTGGGAAAAAAATAACAAAATTAATTTCAAACATAAAGTACTACACTTAGGGAGAAACAATGAAAGGTTCAGATATAGGATGGGTGACACCTGGCTTGAAAGCAATACACTTGTCCGCGGTTTTGATCATTCGCAGATGGCAAGCCAGAAGGGACAAAATGGTGCATGCACCTGCAGTGCAACCGCAGCAGTGCATACAGGACCCCCTGTAAATGGGGAGACATGGCTGTATATGTTAAATAGACCATAAGCTGAACCAATAAATTGTTTGACTCCACTCCATGACAGACAATGCTTGGGAATGATCATGTCCACCGCCCTGGCCATTTCCACATCCCAGTGTTCAATCAGAGCTTTGACAGATTTACCTGCCAAGGCAGCAGGAGAATCACAAAGAGCCATCAGAAGACATCCAGGTCCATAAGCTGCCTGGCCCACACACACACAACCTGCAAATGTTAGGAGGCTGCATCTACACTGCAGAATTAACGATGTTTGACACCAATTTAATTTTCTTGGCTCAATGCTATAGAAATCTGGGATTGGTAGTTTTTTGAGACATTTTGCCTTCTCTGTCAAAGAGCTCTGGTGCCAAACTAAACTAGTAAACCCAGGATTCCATAGGATGGAGCCATGATAATTAAAGCAGTGTTAAACTGCACTAACTCTGCAGAACTGCAGCAGCCAGGGCAGGGGTAGGCAACCTTTTTGAGCTGGGGGCCGGGTTGCTGTCCCTCAGACAATTGGGGGGCCGAAGCACCAAAAATAAATAAATAAATAATAAATAAAAATTTTTTTAAAAAAATTTAAAAATAAAAATATATGCATGCACACTCTCTGAGCCCCAGAAAAGCCATGGCAAAAGCCCTGTGGAGATTTTGCCAAGAAAACCCCAAGAACAAGTAATAACAACAATAATCAATATCATCATGGCAGGCGGCGGCGGCGGCAGGACCAGCCTGGGGCCGGTCCAAAGACCTCGTTGGGCCGCATCCGGCCCCCGGGCCTTAGGTTGCCTACCCCTGAGCCAGGGCCTTAGCAAGTCTAAATCCAGCTATGATTCAGGCTATTTGTAAAGTGTTAGCTTTCCAAAAACGTGAGTAGCAAAAAACTTTAATGGGAATAACTGCAAAACAACAAACATAATGGGAAAAGATGCATCTAGAACAACTGAAAGATTCCAGACCAACAGTTTAGAAGGCAAATAGAGTGGCAATGGCTGCATAGAAAATAGGTGAGATTCTACAATAGCTATGTGGAAAACAACAAGAAAAAGAATAGCAATGGCTGGAAAAGGAACTATCTGTAAAAGAAGAAAAGCAAATTCTCTATCTTCCTATAGTTCAGCCTTGGATCCTGGACACAGTCCATTAAGTGTCTTGGGCTTAATGACAGTGTCTGGCATCTGCAGCAAAATGGGGGGGAAAATAACCTTAAAGGAAGTGGTGCAATGGCAGCAAAGTTCTACTGCCCCAAATCAAATTCATCCTGTGCAGAAAATATAGTGACAAAGCAAGAAGAATGCCAGCATGCCCTGTAGTCCCTGGTTTCACTTACAATGGATGATGACAGTGGTAGATGGCTCCATGACTTTGCTTGAAACTTTTTGCATATCTCACAGTAAGGACTATTCTGAGGCATACAAAGCATTGTTATTACATAATATATTTGTTAGTACATTATATTTTAAAATTACATGAGAGTTTCATAGTAACAGGTTTGGCAGTAGAAGACTATCTCCAGGTTAATAGAATGGACAAAGGGATTTCCATGTAATGATGGTACTGGAGCAGCTCTTGGAAAAACTGAACTGGTTACAGTTTATAAAACTCAATGCTAAGTTCAAGTGCCTTGAGCAAACTATATGTTTGCTTAAATTCTCCCTAATTTTAGTGGGACTATTCTAGAAACATTCCCTGGGAAATGTATTCTGAATTTCACTTTCCTGCTAAACAGGTTCCTTGAATGAAATCCTGGGCCTTGAGGATGAAGAGATTTATGGACCAGTAGCTGCAAACAGCAAAAGTTGTTCTTTCATGGAGGACAGAACTTACAAATTTTTCATGTCCATGGACTGGATTTGGGACTCCAGGGGGCCAGATTAGGCCTACAGGCTGAGGTCAAGTTTCTCATTGATGTTGCAAAGTGAAAGCCCCTTACAAAAAATAATGAATTGAGAAGCAAAAATGTGAGTCTTAAAGGATAAACATGCTTCCTATTCCTGTTAAAAGGCATTTCAAATTGACTTACAGTTGCAGAAGCATTACAGTGTTGTCACTCAAGTGTTAATTTTTCCAAGTTAGGGAGGAATTTTAGCATAAAAGATCCCAAAATGGAACTCATTCTTCACATGTAATTGTAAAAATTACCAACAAAATATTGCTGCATTAGGGAAAAACCCCATCTTTTATTTTCATCTTTGATAAGTGGCTTTTTTTAAAATTGCATTTAGAACATTGATGAATTGCTCTCAAAACAAGAAATGAATAAATATGATAATGATGTGGAACAAAATAGGTTTGTGGTTTTTGGCTGAAAACCATCTCAAGCTTTCTATCAGCTGAATCATATACGTGGCTGCAAGACTATGTAGTGAATAGTGCAACCCTACATGATACATGAAAACAAATGCAGACATAAATCCTATGGAGAGCCAGTGTAATATAGTGGTTGAATGTTGGAGTAGGACTATGGGAGTCTGTTAAAACCCTCTGAGAGCCAGGGTAGTGGTTTGACCCTTGACTCTGGAAACCATGGTTTGAATCCCTGCTCAGCCATAGAGACCCACTAGATGACCTTGGGCAAGTCACACACTCTCCACCTCAGAGGGAGACAAAAGCAACCCCCCTCTGGACAAATCCTGCCTGTGGGGTTGCCATAAGTCAGAAGCAACTTGAATGCACACAACAACAACAGTTGGAAAAGGCAATTGAAAGGTTGCTGCCCTACCCCAGATTGCTGAAATCTTAAAATGTAGATTTCTGCCTTGGCTCTTTTGATTAGGATGGCCAGATCCTTATCCAGATGTCTTGAAGGTCAGTTTTAAGATCTTTGAAGCATTAAAAATCTTGGCAGCTCCTGTGCATCCCACCCCACGGTAGATACAGATGTGTATCTTAGCAACTCAGTCTTCCCCACCAGGTTCCCCTCCTTTTTTTTCTTTCCAGGCAGGGAGAGGAATGAGCAATGAAATGTTGAAAGTAAAGGTGGGGCAAGGAAATGGGAGTTGCAGCAGGTGCATACCCTACTGCCTTGAGGCATTTAAGATAGTCAGAATCTCTAGGAGAGGACTTGACAGATATCCTCTGATGAAGTCTATATATAACTACGTATATATGCAGAGTTTAGAAAAGTTACATTTTAAGAGTCTCCTTCTTTGGAGGTTTCTAAACTGAGGTTGGGTGGCCATCTGTCAGGGGTGCTTTGATTGTGAGTTCCTGCATGGCAGGGGAGTGGATTGGGTGGCCCTTAGGGTCTCTTGCAGCTCAATGATTCTATGATTCTAAGACTAAAACTCCCACAAAATACATGCTTGCTGAGGGATTCTGGGACCTGTAGTCCAAAAAACAACTTTCCCAAGTTCTGCATTCATATATTCTTATTAATGAGAAAACTTTGACCAAACATTTTAACCAACCAGTTGCAGTATAGGCACACCTCACTTCACAAAACCTCTGAGAAAGAAGCTCCTTTTTTTATGCCCATTCTGACCCCCTTTCACTCATTATCCTCTGTGTAACTGGAAGTTGTTGGGTTTTTTTGTTGTTGTTGTTGTTTTTTAGCAGTTTCAACATTGTGAGGAAGGTGATGAAGTGCTAGAGAAACACAAGATTTTCAGGAGTGGGTTGCAGCAGTGAGTCTGCCACAAAGAGTGTAATAAAGGTTGAACTTGGAAAGAATGGGATTTTGTTCTAGCTGATCCTACTGTGACTGTGTGTGCCTGTCTACAACAGACAAGGTAAACAGCAACTGCCCCCAGAATCCCCTAATGAACATGCACAAACAGCAACAGAGAGCAAAGGGGAGAGCACATGAGCCTGCCACACCATCTACACCCAGCATATGAAAAACAAGCAAACCACAGATCTGTAAGTTTACCCACTAAAAAGGAAATCATAAGAAAAGTGGAGGATGGTGAAAGAAAAAGTCATCCCTGGATGCATTTTGGAAGAAGGCTTCAAGTGGTCTCCAGAAGGTTTTAAATGCTTTTGCTGACTTGTGCAAGGCTTACCTGACCTGGATGTTCTGTTTCATATGGGCACATTGTTAATTTTGGATGAAGAGTTTGCTGAAACGTGTTGAACAGCTCTTCTTTTTTTGTGGTGCAGGAACTTATGCCTATTCAGCCCATGTTATCTCTATGGTACCAACATTTCTGTTTAAAAAGTAGTGCATAGGACCACATTTACTTTGTCAACGGAGGTATACCTGTATTGACGAACCACTCTTTACACATACTTAGAAGAAAATAAGTACCACTGAACCAGACAAGGGCTATCATTAGAATGCTACCTACATGGTAATGGCCAGACTCATTTTTCTTGCCACAACTGTGATCAGAAAGAACAGTAATGAGACTATGGTGTAATCTGCACTGCAGAAATAATGCAATTTGACACCACTTTAACTGTCATGTCTCAAATCTATGGAATTCTGGGATTTATTAGATATTTAGCCTTCTCTGTCAGAGAGCTCTGATACCCTGTCAAACGATAAATCCCAGAATTCCATAGCATTGCACTATGACAGTTAAAGCAGTGTCAAACAGGTGTGTATGAGAGAAAGTGAATGGAAGAGAGATTAATGGACATTCCAAAATCCAAACAATAACTTCTCTCTGCATTGCCACATTCTCTGGTATTTAATTCTGTGGTAATAATAGACCTTTTTTACACTTATGTCACATTGCTATGTTCATCATTTCCATTCTTCACAATTCTCCAGCTGTGTTGCTGCTGCTGAAGAACTTGTTTGGGGCATGTTTGCATGTTTCTTCTTCCCATATCCATTCCATCCTTTGTTTTAAGTATATCATATATCTATGATGGTGTGGGGTGGACATACAGTTGTGGATCACTCCATGCTAAGAGCCTCCATGTTGTCATCCATATCATATTAAAAAGTAGGAACAAGGTGGAGAGGCCAATAGTTGGGGGAGACACCCACAACAAGCTCATCATTGCACATGATTCAGCTATGTCCCTCTAAATGTGAAATTTTGCAGCTGGTTATCATGGTCTTATCAGAGGACTCTTCCACTGAATCCCAGGAGGTATTGGCCAACATGGGACTTTTGGCCTACATGGCTGAGGCTTCTGGGAGCTGAAGTCCCTCGGTCTTTAAAGGGGAAAGTTGCCTACCCCTGATGTGGAGTTTGAACCCCCAGAACCAAATACTAGTGAAGAGATGCCTGGTTCTGAAGACTGCTGTCGCATCCCTGGATAGAGGCAGTTCAGCACCAGTATCCCAAGAGAAGACTGAATCCCTCCCAGTCTATGGACCTTATCACACGGGGCTCAATGCAGTCAGAACCCAAATGAAATCCTGACCTAATACGTATTATTTTTCCGTGTGTCCACACGACGTCGCACAGAACCCCAACAGAACCCCGACAGAATGCAGAAAGAACCGAGATCTTTTGAATTTCAGTTTGTTGAGGAATTGCATTTGCGCTACGGGAATCATTTCACTTTTGCCAGAAGTTTGAACAGACAATACGTATTGGGGAGCATTTCTCTGCCCCCGCCTGCGCTCCAAGAAGGACCTCAGGTCCTCCTTGGAGCGCCGGCCCCGCGCAGGGTCCGGTTCTTATTTGGTTCTTCTGCACCATTCTTTCTTCTTTTAAAAAGAATTCCTGGGCAGCAGCAGCCTCCTCCTTCTCCTCCTCTTTGCCTACCTGGGTGGCTCATCTTCCAAAGCCCCGAAGCCCCTTCAGACCATCTTCTCCTGTCCCTCCGTCCACCTTTTGGGTCGAGGCATGAAGGGGGCTGAGGGAGGGAGGGCCC
>CM034701.1:286260248-286285474 GCA_020142125.1 Phrynosoma platyrhinos
TGTCCCTTTGCTATTCATATATACTAAGTCCATAAGTGCATTTCATTATAATAGTGGAGAACTACTGAGTTGGCTGAAATTATCGGTATAAGTGTGTCCAAGGAGTAACTACATGGTGATAAGCCTAAGGGGCACCATATTTACTTCCCACCCTATTTCTAAATAGATGAATGCAGCCACAAACAAAAAGGTGGAGACCCTAAACCTGCGGGCAAAGAATTCAGGAAAAATGCATGCATAAAACAGAAGGAGAGAAGGGGAAAATCCACAAAAGGATTATAGAGATTTTGAGCTGTCAGAAAGGGCACCACTATGAATGAACCTGGGTGGGGTGGATTAAATTGATTCTATGGAGTGAAACAAGGGATGTATGAGTGAAGAGCCATGTGCTTCTCTATCTAGCATCTGTTGCTTTACCATTTAATTCTCCTGATCCTACATAATAGCAATATAGAATTCTTCAGTACTAACCTAGAGTTCAGCTTAGAAAACAGGATGGGGCAGCTTATGTTTCTTTAAAAACCTGTTCCACATTCAGTAATATTCATGGCATGAGAAGAGACGTGAAGGTTCAACCTGTGCTGGAAACAGATGTGAATGTTCTTAAAAGGAGTGAAGGCATACATTTCATTTTCTTCCTGCTGCTTCCTTTGTTTTGCATTTTCTCTTTTTTGCCTCCCTTCTTCAGTGTCCCTCTCTTTCTGTCTGTCACTTCAACAACAACAACAACAATTGCATGAGTGGGTAACTGTCATGAGATGAGGACACATCCCAGTTGTATCCCCACCAACATTTTTTCTAGTTTTTAAAATGTTGTTTTGCTAAAATTTCCTCCTCCCCACCCTTCCCAATGAGTTTGGAAAGCAATTTTTCATCTTTAGTTTTTTTGTGGGTTTTTCGGGCTGTGTGGCCATGTTCTAGAAGAGTTTCTTTCTGACGTTTCGCCAGCATCTGTGGCTGACATCTTCAGAGAAAACTGGAATGGAGGGGAATGGGTCTATATATACTATATATAATTTTTCATCTTTTTCTCATCCTCAGATGTTTTAGGTTCAGGAGAGGCCTTTAAAAACACACAGACAAAACAAAACAAAACAGGAAGTTTAAAGTGTGTGTGTGTGTCTTCAAATCACCTGTCAACTTACGGTGACCCCATGAACTTCCCTTACTTCTTGGTTAAAAGAAGTCTTCTTTTGGGCTTGTAGCAGTTTGGGATATTGATATCCATGAAAGCTCATACCAAAATAAACCAGTTAATCTTAAAGTGGCTGTGATATTCCCCCTCCCCCATTTCTTTTTTATGTTGTATTTAAACTGAAACTGTGTTACTGGTGTGTTGTGTTTTGTGTCCTGAAATGTAGAAACAAGAACTTTAATGTGTTATTTCAAATTGTAAAATGAGCAAACTTAGACTCTTCATACCTCTGAACTTCTAATCTGCAATTTTCTTAGAGCTGCAAATACAACTTTTATTCTTCATGCTCACAAATGGCGCCAAACTCAGAGTTATACGAAAATTCTCCTGAACTGGATATATTACAATATAAAAATAAAAATGGCAGTCTTGTCTAAAACCTAAAGTTACAGGTTGACAAGACCAAGTTTTTCAGGAGTCAGTCAGTGGTCTGAGTGTGGTGAACTCTGGGAAACCAGGGTTCGAATCCATGCACAGCCATGAAAACCCACTGGGTGAGCTTGGCTACATCACATATTCTCATATATAGTAGTATTAATGGCATAAGAAGGGATTGAAGTAAATGGCAAGCCTCCTCCAAATAGATATTGCCAAGAAAACCCTAGGATAGGGTTGTCTTAAGTCAGAACTGACTTGAGGAACATGACAGCAACAAGATGGACAAGGAAAAACAGCACTAACAAGCAGAATATGCAATAGTCAGTAGGAATTCTTTGACCATAATGGATGTTTTGTTGACATCAAGCTTATTTTTTTGGTTGCCTTTGCTCCCCTAGTGCTTGAAAGACACTGTTTTTGCTACATGAGGACCAGTACTCACACAATTGGTTATATTATAGACCCTAACACTGCAGTCCATAGGCATAATTATCTGCTATTACTCATCAAACAAACAAAGAGTGCTAGGCTGACCAATTGTCTTTCTCAGCCAGATTTCACAATGATTACTTTAAAATTATTTACAGGACATGTAATACTATTTATAGTATGAAATCATACTAGGGAAGCAGTAGCACACAAGGAATGATTAATGCTCTCTTACATTTAAATTGCTTAGTTCCTGCAACAGTTCTGCAATATTTGTATGATGATGCCTTCTTAATACTCAGATAATTATTACTTCATATATTTGTGCAAGTCTCAAGTATGTCATCAAAACAGACAGTCCAGCTTTCCAGACATTCCAATTAATTAATTATTATTATTCCATTTTTAAAAAAAATTAAGTGGAAGCAATTTGGCAGGGACCTTTCTGAGTAATCCTCTAACATCCCACTTTTTCAGCTGCCTTTAATGTGTCCCAATTTCTCTCTTCTCCTCCCATTTCCCCAGATTAGAAGCAGAATATCCCTTCTTCCTGTTGAACTTGGTCTCTGGTCCATGGCTCTTTAAGCCAAAATTGGTCAAAGATAACAGATGATGACTTAGTATGTTGAACGATCTTGCAGCACCCTTGACACTAAGGGGGGTTGCAGACTGCCAGAAATAGTGCAAACTGAGTCCACTTTTAGGGTTAGGGTTAGTGCTAGAGAATCATGGGAATTTTTTTTTTCTGAGACATTGAGACTTCTCTGTCAGAGAGCTCTGGTGCCACACAATAAAATACAGTTCCCATGATTCCAAAGCACTGAGTCAGGGCAGTTAAAGTGGACTCAAATTGCACTATTTCTGGCAGTCTGCAACCCCCCTAACTGAAAGAAAGAAGTTGGCAGCATGAGCTTTGGCAGACTTAAGTCTACTTCCCCAAATGCATTTGGATGATGAATTGGGGCCTGTACTGGGCTTAATTTGCAAGAGTCTTTGTGGCTCAATCCTGGCATTTGTTTCCAATACCATGTTTAACTTGAAACATATGAACAGATTAAAGTGCCCCTGAACAGTGGCAAGCTTCTCAACTGCAATTACAAAATAAGAGACTGAAAGAGGGACTTGTGCATCAGAAGATGCTGTTTTCAGATGTGCAGAATCAACGGCTCTGGGATTTCTTTTTTGGATACATCTTTACACTTCAAAGTCTAATTCCTTCATAGCTGCCATTCCAAATCCTAGTCTTCTGATTAATGACTGAGCCAAGTTATGGAAAATCTTGGACTATCTTAATTTCTTCATTGTTCGCTTTAAGGTAATGTAAATAATCTGTGTTCATTATGTTTGTTTTCTTAATGTTCAACTGTAAATCTGCTTTTGCCCTTCCATCCTTGGCTTTCTTTAGTAATTGTTTCAAATCTGCTATTTTCTGCTACTAGTATGGTGCCATTGCCATATCTTACATCAGGGGTAGGCAACCTTTCCCCTTTAAGGGCCGAGGGACTTCAGCTCCCAGAATCCCAGGAGCTATTGGCCAATATGGGACTATTGACCAACATGGCTGAGGCTTCTGGGAGCTGAAGTTCCTCAGCCCTTAAAGGGGACAGGTTGCCTACCCGTCTTACATTGTTGATGTTACTTCCTCCATTTTTCACACTTCTGCTGAAAACATGTACAAATGAAACAGTTGGGGGGTAAAATGCAGTCTTTGCCTGACTCTTGACAATTGAAAACCATTCACTTTCTCCATATTCTTTTCTGATGGTAGCCTTTTGTGCTAAATACATGCTATGAATTAGGACAATCAAATGTTGTGGCACACCCATTTCTTTAAGAGGAATCCATAGTTTTTCATGATCTATACAAATAAAGGTTTTGCTGTCTAATCTATAAAGCAGAGGCTATTTTTTTCTCTGAAATTCTTTGGTGTGCTCCATTATTCAGCGTCTGTTTTCAAAATGATCCCTTACCTGAATCCAGCTTGGACATTTGGCATTTCCTGCTCCATATAAGATAAATGTCTTTGTTGTAGAATGTTGAACACACGTTGCTCGCATGGAAATTAATGCAATGGTCCTATAGTTACTGCAACCCCAGGTGTCCCCTTTCGTGGAGATTGGAATATACTATATTAAAGTAGACCCATTCAAATCAGTAGGACTTTTGTGAGTGGAGACTAACCAGCCTAATTCATTTAAGAAAATCTAAGCACCAGCATGGTGTAGTGCTTTGAGCATTGCACTTTGTCCTGTTTTGATGCCAACATGAGTCCAGGCCCCCAAGAGATTTTACAGGAGGCAAAAGAACATGGGAGAATCCTTAAGGGATGTATGGCTGATGTACCAGTGGAATCAGGCCAGTCCGAGTCAAATACAGTTGAGGAATCAATCCAAACTACAATCCAAAAGAAAGATCTAAATGTGTAGTCTTTAAAGGGAGCAAGGTCTGAAATTATCAGGCAACATGAACCGGGAACATGAGTTAGGAATGCTGTGTCTACCAGATAGGTCAGTTGTGAGCAACAAATTGCCCAAGGGAGGGGCCACAATTTATGGTCTGTTGTCAGTACATAGTTGTTCTCTGTTTGAGTGTTTAATTCTTAAATGCTTTGACCTTTGTCAGTGGCATCACTAGGGGGATGCAGGGGATGTGGACTGCACCAGGTGACACCTTTAAAGGGGGGTGACACCACTGCTCCTCAAACACCTATCTTTTGGCAGAAAGGCGCTGTGGCATTTGTTTGTATCTCTTTAAAACACTTTAAGAGGTGGTGGGAGTGGGGAGAAGCTCAGTGGGAAGAGAAAGGAGTCCCAGAATTTTTTTAAAAAATTAAATGTTATTTTTTAAAATTCCTTTTACATTTTCTTTAAAAACATCACATTTTAACCAAAACTTCACTATGTATATGTAAATACATTAGGTTGTGTGTATGATATTGTAATTTGAAGGTATAATTGTAATATTGCTGGTTGTTTATGTCAGAACTATTAGCATTACATTCAGCAGCATATGGGAATTATGATTTACGAGTAACATTAGTCAAAAAAAAGCATTACTAATGATTTTGTATGGTGTGAAATGGGAGGAGGTCAATGGAGGGGGGTGACACCATGAGTTACCACACTGGGTGACACCATCTCTAGGGACACCACTTACCTTTGTAGCCCCTTCTTTTCTCTCCTTCATTCTGGTACAGTTAGTGCTGTTAGCAATGTGTCTTGTTGTTAAGGAATGGCCATGCCATCTTGGCCCTCTGTTTCATTAGTGTGGCACTCTGTCTCACTCTCTTGCTCCTTTGGATCATTTTCCCCTTTTGTTTTACTATGTGAGTCTGAGTGTTGGGGGGTGGGGTGGGATGCAAATTTGGAGACCAGGATTTGACTCCTCTCTTGGCCATGCAAACCCACTGGTGATCTTGAGTGAGTCATAGACTCTCAGCCCCAGAAAACCATCTTACGTTCACCATTAGGCACACAAAAACAACAAACTTTGAGTTTCCTATTGGATTTAGTATCTTGTCTGCAGTGAGGATATATAATTTACACAGCAACTCTAGGCATGTACGCTTGATGTCCCAATCAAGTTTCCAATGATGCTTATTTCCAGAGTATAGGGTTATAACTTCTGACCTTACATCAGGGGTAGGCAACCTTTCCCCTTTAAGGGCCGAGGGACTTCAGCTCCCAGAAGCCTCAGCCATGTTGACCAATAGTCCCATGTTGGCCAATAGCTCCTGGGATTCTGGGAGCTGAAGTCCCTCGGCCCTTAAAGGGGAAAGGTTGCCTACCCCTGCCCTACATTATTACTCTTGGCACTAAATGCCAACGTATCACATCAGTCATGCAGAACCTTCTGTTGTTTGCCTTGTGGCTTTATTGTACAATTGTTTCACAAGCTGCCATTTGTTTGCTTTTACTTTATGTTTACACCTGATTCCCTTCTCATGAGTTATCAATCATGAGTGTTGAGTTCCTCCCTTTTGTAACACCTGCATGTATCTCAGGTTGACATTTCACTATTTCTGTTTATCCTGTTTTCCATTGTTCTTACAAAAATGTTGACTCAAAATGTTGGAAGGGAAAAGAGGAAATGCTTCTCTTGACAAGGTGGTTGCTTTGTCAAATTCTTTCTTTTCAGAGGAATACACTACAGATCCCTAAGCTGGGTGGGGTGAGGGATGAACACTGACATCCATGTTGTCATTTAAATGTTGTTATTATCGAAAAGCCTTCCCCTCCATCCCAACTGCCACTACCTTGGCCTTGTATGGAGAGGAGAATAAGCAGGCAGTTCCACCATGCCTAAATTCAGAAGCAGATATAAAGTCTTTCCTCCATTGCAACTACCACTGCCCTGGCCCCAGAGGGAGAGATGAAGAGGCAGATATAGCTCCATCTTACCTACACCTAGAAGCAGATGAAAAGTCCTCTCTTCATCCCAACTTCCACTGTCCTGGCCTTGGAGGGAGACAGGCATAGTTCTACCATGGTAGACCCAGAAGGTGATGAAAAGTCTTGTCTCCATCCCAACTGCCATTGCCTTGAACTTGGAGTGAAAGTACAGGCAAGTACAGTTCCACCATGCTTAGGCTCAGATGAAGATTAAGAGCCCTTTCTCCATCCCAATTGCCGCTGCCGTGACCCTGGAAACAGAAAAGACGATACAGATATAGCTCCATCATGCCTAGGCCCAGAAGCAGATGAAAGGCTCTCTCTCCATCCTAATTGCCACTGCCCTGGCCTTGGACAGAGAAAGAACTGACATTATTATTATTATTATTATTATTATTATTATTAATATCCCGCCCCTCTGCAGAGCAATCGGTGCGGTATCTGCTGAACCTAATCCCCTCTCCCACTGCCATTCCCTTTCTTTGTGTGTTGTGACTTTAGAATGTAAGCCTGAGACCAAGGAACTGGGTTTTTTCCCCCTTGATGTTTTTCTTGTGAAACATTATTTTCACTGATGGCACTATATAAATAAATGATAGTGAGGATGATAATTTTTGCCTACTTTCAGGTACTCACAGGGCATCCTTAAATATGAAGATACTTACGAGCACAGTGTATACTTAGAATTGCCCTGCATGTGTTCATAGTAGCTTACTCCCAAATAAATGTGCCTAGGACCGATTGCAAACAGTCTTGGTTTTTCCTGGGAGGGCTTAATGACAACCACTGTCATAATATTTCATGTAGTGCATGTCAGATTAAGAAGTTCAACTACATAGGAGTCTTGGGGGTCCAATTTCCCCAGTCATTTCAGAGGAAAGGTGCTTAGCCTAACCAGTCAAGTCTTAGAGCCCCTCCTTTCCTGTTTTGGGGTCCATGAACTGGGGGTGGGGTTGTAACACAAGGTTCATCCCATACTCTGAAACGTGAGATTGCTGCAAGCCTGTGCCAGTAAAGCCTTCTCTGAAGCTGCTGTGGTCCTTGGCCACCCTCTGTACTCATGGCACAAATTTTACCCACCATCTTTCCTTTTGCACAATGTGGCAACTGGCTCTAGATGCACACTGATATATGCAGTAGAGCTTTTCCATGCACGTGTGTGAGTGTGTGCATGTAAGAGGAAGAGAGAGCTGTCCCTTCCTTGCAAAGAGGGGATGGCAAAATCATGCTGGCCAAATATGCAGATGATGGAAACCTATTCAGTGCAAGTAACAATGAGTAGAAGGTTGTAGGCTGTAGGCTGCAGCACATATCAGTCATGGGTACAGTTAGTTCATATGACTCTATGCCCTTCTACTATGTTCTTTCAGTACTTGAGGAGACTATACGACCCTCTAATAAATTACAGAACTATACCTCTACTTGCTGGTTTACCACACTCATAAACACTGCTAGACATTTCTACAGTACCAGTGGTGAAGTCAAAATGGTTCCAATGGTTTTTACAGTTGTCAACAGTTAAATGTATACTGTTAATGAAGTTGTGAAATGGGTTTCCAAGGAAAAAAAATCCATTTATACAATTCAAATGTATTCACACATATTGTATAGATTTGTAAAATTGTAAAATTCAGAGGAAAAGGATAGTTATGACTTCTTTCTTAAACCAAATTCCTTTATTCTTCATATTTTTCAAGCTTGTTTGGATTGCTCGCTCTGATGTAAGAATCTCAGGGTGTTATATTTTCTTGTTTGGAATAAAATTACACATACAATAATATAAGCAAGATATAGGGATTAAATTAATTGACAGTTAACCAGACTATTTTGGCTTGCTAAATATCTGGTGGCACAACTGGATTTTTATCTTGAAATGAAGCTACAGTAGATAATGCTTGTAGCCACACCTTGAGGACTATGCAGACTCCCCCTCAATAAGATATTTTAAAGATACCAGTGCTGCAATCCAGCACACATTTATTCCAGATTAGCCCTTTTGCATTCAGTTATGGACATTGGGTATAAAGGACTGTATGAAAGTGGAGGAGTGGAATTACCAATACTGCATTTATTACCTTGCTGTACAGTAGTATCATATTGTCTACGTTTGAAATCTGTGTTTTGTCCTGCATTAACAACATTTGCACATGACATAAAAGAATGCCAAGTCAGACATTAACATTACTTTTATTATGTACAGTATACATTTTGTCTTCTAATTTGTCTTAACAGCAACTCTGCATGGTGCAAATATCAAGAGGGGGATTTCAAAAGCACCATTTTGTATCATGTAGGAAAGTGATCTTCACCTCTTTGGCCTCAATTTGACTAAATTTCAGTACACACAACTCTTTTGCTTACTACATGTTCTGTGGACACAACATTGGATGGCCAAGCTATCACTCATCTCATTTTATGATTGCGTACCTGATTCTGAAGAAATCTCACAGGACCATTTCACTTAAAATTAAGAAACATTACAGAAAACTGATATTTAAAATTTGATTTAAACCAGTTAGAGTGAGACCGAAGTTGGCATCTATAGTTTAGGAACTGTGTTGTTAGAATATATAAATGTATATAAATAAATAGTTCAGCTGCTCCAAAGCAAAATCTAAAACCTTTCTCAGTAAAAAGATGTCCCTTTGCTGAGACCTATTCTGCTCCGTTATTTGCAACAAGGGAAACTGAGGGAAAGTGGTAGAAACCACTTCACCTGAGTCATTTGAAACCAGTCTGAATAAAACATTCCTGTGTATGTTAAAGAGGACAGCCCTGCATTGATAGTTAAGTAGGCATAACTGATCCTTTTAATTACTAACTTCTGTGTAAAATTCTGTCCTGGTAAAATTCTGTCCTCAGATACATACATACATAAACTGAAAGCGTTCAGAGTATATATATATATATATATATTGAGAGTATATATATATATATACTCTGAACGCTTTCAGTTAATGATACTTGCTCATAAGAGATAATCTTCCAAGAGAAACTGACCAGATCAGATAGAGAAGCTGTTAAGAGCGATAGGAAACCTGCCTTATTAAAAAGGGAAAGATAATCTTTATTGATGCCTTGGGTGCTAACAATTCTAGCACGGTGCTAGATTAATTGTTAAAGTATTTGTTGTCAGCATCCAAAAATGTTTTGTTGCTCTCTAGATGCATCCAAGTTCAGAGGGCAATCTCACGTGTGTGCAGAGAGGGAATGAATTATATACTTCTGAAATGTCAATAGCATTTCATATCAAGGCATAAGATGCATGTTGAATCCTATGCTGGGGAAAAAAGCAGTATTTAAATAGAATAAATAAATATTTTTGATTTGTCCTATACCTCTAACATAACTGTTTCCCTAAAATGACATCTAGCTACTGAGGCAGAAGTGAAAGCAGATAGGTAGGGAAAAGCTGAGGAGTAGATGGGTGGCAGAAGTGCCTGAGAGAGAGCAGCTGAAGGGAAAGAAAATAGGACAGCCATTGATGTATATGAGAATCACAAACTTGCTCTTAGGCTTGGATGTTGGAGAGTGATGGCAACAAGTATGGCTCCATTTCTTGGTCTGCAAGTAACTGATGTGGAATCTTTTTTTTAAAAAATATATATTGGTGTATTGCTTCAGGCATTGTCCACAACAATCTAGTCCACAGGGAAAAAGGGAGGCACATTTCCAATTGCTCAGTAGATGGCTGCTTTTATTTTGTTTTCCCCCAAAATAAACAACAACAACAACTCTCTACTGATCACTTGGTGATGTGGCTCCCTTTTTCCCTGTAGATTCAATTGGGTACTCTCCAGTTTTTGTCTCTTCTTCATGACAATCTAAAACCACTAAGATGCAACTCATAAATTTCAAAAATGAAATGAATATTTCTTACATTGAAGCATGTCTAAAGCATCTATAAGGAAAAGGCCATAATCCTTGCAATTCTGCTATTTCAGTTACAACTAAAGGACAGCTTCAGCACCACAGTTGACTTATGGCAGGCACCTGTTGTCCACAAGCAAAAACAGAGCCAGATGCTCTAATACATGTTTAATTTGTGCAAAAAAATGAGCACAGTTTTAGAACACTGCATCTTTCTTCCTATTATTCATGTTGGGAATGGGTGGAGGCTATTTCTGTAACATCTATGGCTGTAAAGAGAAAGGTTAAACTTTAGACTTTATCACGCATACCATTCTGGCTGCAATTACATTAATGAAGAGAAATATATATACATTGGTTTGGGAGCACTCCCTACATCATGTCCCTTCACTAATATGTCATTGAAGAGGGAACAGGTTTGTTTTCCTTGGCTCCAGAGACTAGGACAAGGAGCAGAGGATTTAAACTGCAGGAAAAGAGATTCTACCTAAATCTCAGGAGGTCTGGTCAGGACAGTCAGAGCTGTTCAACATTGGAAAACGTTGCCTTGGTATGTGGTGGAGTCTCCTTCTTTGGAGGTCTTTAAACAGAAGCTGGATGGCTATCTGTTGGGGGTCCTTTGATTTTGAGTTCCTGCATGGCAGGGGGTTGGACTGGATGGCCCTTGAGGTCTTTTCCAAGTGTATGATTCTGATTAGCATTAACAGGCTGTTGCTGACCCCTCCTGCTCTCTTCCCTTAACCCTGCCGCCCTGTCCTATGACCTTGTGTGTGTGTTTTATTCAACATAATTCTAGAGTTATGCTAATGTGGCTTTATAAAATAAAATAAAAGTTGTTTTGTGTGTTGTTTTTTTTAAAAAAAACCCTGCTGTTCTGGAATAGTGAAAGGGAAGGAGAACGGAGGGAAGGAAAAAACGCCACCACCTAACTGCACAATCCTGGAAGTGTTACAGTTGTAACTCACTCCACATGTAGACTAGTGCTATACTAACCTGACTGAGAACTTATGGACTGTTTTTTCTTGTCAATAGCAAGTGTGGGGGGACTAACCACGATTAGAAGGAAAGACAGTGATGAGAGGGAGATGGTGTCATGTGATAGATATCACCAAAGATGCTATTATCAGTGTTAAACGTGTGATGAAGTCCTTGATCTCCTGCCCACTTTTACCTGCCTGCTGTTTAGAAGCAAGGTTGAATGGATTATGTGTAGCTTACTTGTACACTCAGGTATGTAAGTATAGATTTGTGGGGTCACTCCAGGACCCCACCTCCTCCCCATGGATATCAAAATCCGTGGATGCTTTTAAATACAATGGTGTAGTAAAATGGTGTCCCTTATATAAAACAGCAAAATCAAGATTGCATTTTGCAATTTATATCCTTAAGTATTTTTGAGCCTTGGATGGTTGAATCAGTGGATAAAGAATCCGTGGATATGGAGAGCCAATTGTACTTATAGAATCAGAGCCAACTCTCCTCACAGTGATTCCCAAACTCTGGCCTTCCAGGTGTTTTGGACTTCAGCTCCCAGAAGCCTCAGCCATTTTGGTCAATAGTCTGGGATTCTGGAAGTCCAAAACACCTGGAAGGCCAGAGTTTGGGAATCACTGAGAGCATCCCCAGCAAGTAGTTGTCCAACTTCTTTTGAAGACATCTAGAGAAAGAGAGCTCACATCTATCTTGGGCAGTGGCTCACAAGACTTTTTGGACTTTAGCTCCCAGAATTCCTGACCTTTGGCCCAGTCAGATGGGGATTCTGGGAGATGGAGTTCAAAACACCAAGGTTTGGGAACCACTGATCTAGGGAATGGGTTCCACTGCTGAAGCACTCTTGCCACCAAATTCCTTCTAATGTTCAATTGAACTCTAAACTCCTGTAGCTTTAAAACCATGCCTGGTCCTATCCTCTGGGGCAGCAGAAAACAAACCTGCACCCTTTTTTTCTGCAATTGCCTTAATTTCTGAAGTCTTTTTGCAAAAAAGACCTCCAGCCCATAAGACAAGACCACCTTAAAGAATCCCTAAGCTAAGAGGCATCTCAGGCATGAAGTAGTGGTTTGACCCTTGGCCTATGACTCTGTATTTGTTGTTGTTGTTAACAGCCCTCTACTCAATCTTGACTCAAGCCAGCCCTATGGATGAAACATCTCCAAGATCCTCTGTCCTCCCCTGCTCTGCTTAATTCCTGCAACCCCTTAGTACCCATGACCTCCTTAATACAGTCCATCCATCTGGCATGTGGCCTTCCTCTCTTCCTGCTTCTCTCCACTTTCCCCAGCATTATTGTTTTTTCCAATGAGTCCTCCCTTCTCATGATGTGTCCGAAGTATGATAGTCTAAGTTTGGTCATCTTGGCTTCCAGGGAGGTTTCTGGTTTGATCTGCTCTAGGACCCATTTGCTTGTCCTTTTTGCTGTCCGTGGGATCCTCAGCACTCTTCTCCAGCACCACATTATCTCAAATGAATTGATTTTCTTCCTATCATTTTTCTTAACTGTCCAGCTCTCACATCAATACATGGTAATAGGGAATACGATGGCTTGTATGATTCTGTACACCAGGGTCTGAATCCTGCTTCGGCCATGGAAACCCACTGGGTGACCTTGGGCAAGTTACACTCTCTCAGCCTCAGAGGATGGCAATGGCAATGGCAATCCCTCTCAGAAGAAACATGCCAAGAAAACCCCATGGTAGGTTTGCCTTAGGGTCAACATAAGTCGGAAAAGACTTGAAGACATACAAGAACAACAGAGAAGCATCTGTGGGCTCGGAGGATGAGGATGGTCCCATCAGGCTGACCTGATGTCCTCCTTTTCATGGACACGTCCTACTGTCCTGCAGCATGCAGGTGGAATTCCAAAATGTCCTCCATTTGGAGCAGGACTAAGAAGCATGGATTTCCATTTCTAGGAGTCTTTTTAGCTTTCATTTAGTCATGCCTTCCATTTCTCCCTCCCTCAATGTCCTCCATTTGGAGCAGAACTAAGCTGCATAGATCTACATTTCTAGGAGTCTTTTTAGCTTTTTTTGGGTCATGCCCTTTTTTTTTTCTTCAGCGTCCTCCATATTGAGCAGGACTAAGGTCCAAAACACATTGCAGAAATAATCCAGTTTGAGACTGCTTTAGCTGCCCTGGCTCAATGCTTTGGGATTCTGGGAACTGTAGTTTTGTGAGACATTTAGCCTTCTTTGTCAGAGAGCTCTGGTGCCACAATAAATGAC
Organism: Phrynosoma platyrhinos; assembly: GCA_020142125.1. Classification (NCBI taxonomy): domain Eukaryota; kingdom Metazoa; phylum Chordata; class Lepidosauria; order Squamata; family Phrynosomatidae; genus Phrynosoma; species Phrynosoma platyrhinos. The sequence continues at coordinate 286,273,736 of CM034701.1, forward strand.
AATTCCCAGGATTCCCTAGCACTGAGCCAGGGCAGTTAAAGAGGTCTCAAACTGGATTATTTCTGCAGTGTGTTTTGGACCTAAGAATCATGGCTTTCCATTTCTAGGAGTCTTTTTAGCTTTTATATTTGATTAATTTCCCCCCTCAATGCCCTCCATTTTGAGCAGGACTGAAAAACATGGATTTACATTACTAGGACCCTTTTAAGTTTTCATTCAATCATGCCCTCCATTTTGAGCAGGACTCAGCAGCATGGATTCCCATTTCTAGGAGCCTTTTTAGCAGGAGTAGGCAACCTTTCCCCTTTAAGGGCCGAGGGACTTCAGCTCCCAGAATCCCAGGAGCTACTGGCCAACATGGGACTATTGGCCAACATGGCTGAGGCTTCTGGGAGCTGAAGTCCCTCGGCCCTTAAAGGGGAAAGGTTGCCTACCCCTGCTTTTTAGCTTTCATATTTGGCCATTATCCTTTTCTCCTTCAGTGTCTTCAGAGGGGAGGCGGGTTCACGGCCTGGGAGGCTGAATGAAATGGAGGAGGAGGAGGAGGAGGAGGAGGCGGCAATGAAGGTGTGGTTTGTGGACACCTGGGAGCTCCTTGGGGAGCCCCACAGAAGGCGGTTGCCGTCGGAGGAGGGCGAGGAGCCTCGGAGCCTTCCTTCTTCGCCTGCCGAGGATGGAGAAGGGGGCCTTTCGGCGGCTGGGGCGCCTCTTCCACCCGCATCGCCGGAGCGAGTCCGAGGAGTCTGAGGCGGACTCGCTGCCCTCGCCTTGCCCCTCGCCTTCCCCTCAGAGAGAGCGCCGCCGCCATAGCAGCCCCCTTGACGCAGCAGCGCCCCCTTCAGGCCAGGGGAAGAAGCGGCACGCCTTCGGACCCTGGCGCCTCAGGAGGAGGAGGAGGAAGAAGGAGGAGGAAGAGGAGGAGGAAGAGGAGGACCAAAGTGGGGGGACAGGGCCCCCTTCGCCCACCTTCTCCTCCTCCTCATCCTCCTCCTCCCACCCCTCCAGCCCCGCCAACAGGTAACAGACCCCCTGTTTCTTCAGAGAAAGGTGTGTGTGTGTGTGTGTGTGTGAGAGTGTGTGGTCATTGCCTTTCGCCTGAGGCTGAGAGAGTGTGACTTCTGCCCAGGGTGGCCCGAGGTCCTCATAACTGCAAAGGAGGACCTGTCATAGGGTTTTCCGGGCAAGATTTCTTCAGAGAAGGGCTTTGCCATGGCTCTTTTGAGGCTGAGAGGGTGTGACCTCTGCCCAGGGTGACCAAAGGTCCTCATAACCGCAAAGGTATGGTCTTTCCTCTAAGGCTGAGACGGTGTGACTTCTGCCCAGGGTGACTAAAAGTCCTCATAACTGCAAAGGAGGATCTGTCATGGGGTTTTCTAGGAAAGTTTCCTCTGAGGCTGAGAGAGTGTGACTTGCTCAAGGTGACCAGCAGTCTGTTTCTTCAGAGAAGGGTTTTGTCTTTGCCTTTCATCTGAGGCTGAGAGGGTGTGACTTCTACCCAGGGTGACCTGAGGGCCGCATAACGGCAAAGGAGGACCTGTCATGGACAGGTTTCTTCAGCGGGGGTTTGCCTTTGCCACACTGAGGCTGAGAGAGTGTGACTTGCCCAAAGTCACCCAGTGGGTTTCCATGGCCAAGCAGGGTTTCGAACCCAGGTCTCCAGAGTCATAGTCCAATACTCAAGCCACTACACCATGCTGGCTCTCAGGGGAAGGTAGAAAGAGAGGCAGCAGAGAGAGAGAGAGAGAGAGGAAGACCCAATGCCAGATGGATGGACTTGATCAAAGAGGTCATCAGCCTGAGCCTGCAGTGGAGGACAAGGGAGGACTCTCATCCATGGGGCCACAAGGTAAGGTAAGGTCACAACAACAACAACAGTGACACTAGAGATCTCTGACAGAGAGGGCTAGATATCTCACAAAAGCACATATCCCAGGATTTCATAGCATTGAGCCATGGCAGTTAGTTAAAGCGGTGTCAAACTGGATTGTTTCTGCAGTGCAGATGCAGGCATTGTGAATCTCTTTGCCTTCTCTCCCTCGCAAGCCAGCCGCTATTCTGACAGGTGCTGCTGCCCTCAGGCCAGTAACACATTCTCATTGGCCAAAACGTACCTTCCTGCTTTCCCTCCCTTCCTCCCTTCCTTTATTCAATTCCTTCCTTCCTTCCCTTCCCTTCCCCTCCCTTCCTCCCTTCCTTCCTTCCCTCCCTTCCTTGCCTTCCTTCCTTCCTTCCTTCCTTGTTTGTTTCCTTGCTTCCTTCCTTCCTTTGCTTCCTTCCTTCCCTCCCTCTTTTCCTTCCTTCCTTCCTGGTGGCGCAGTGGTTAAATGCCTGTCCTGCAGCCACTCACTCACAGACCACAAGGTTGCAAGTTCAATACCAGCCAGGGCTCAGGCTAGACTCAGGCCTGCATCCTTCCGAGACTGATAAAATGAGTACCCAACTGTTGGGGGGCAATGAGCTTACAGTTGTAAACCGCTTAGACACCCCATAGCGCGATATGAAGCGGTATATAAATGAAGCTGCTTTCCTTCCTTCCTTCCTTCCTTCCTTCCTTCCTTCCTTCCTTCCTTGCCTGCCTGCCTGCCTGCCTGCCTGCCTGCCTGCCTTCCTTCCTTCCTTCCTTCCTTCCTTCCAATAAATGCAGTCCCCTTGCAGAAGAAAAGCAAAAGCAGCCACTTCCACCAGCCTTAAAGGTGCAGCACTTTGTGTTTTGTGTCATGCCAAACACAAAACAGTTGGATGTTGGGATGGAGCATTGTGCCTTAGTGTTTCTACATATCCTATTTGCTTACGTAGTTTGGCCAGGGCAGCCACATCTACACAATCCCACCCGCCCCGACTGAGAGCCACAGCTCCCCACAGTCACCCCCTTGGCCCTTTATTTGCTGACTCCTTCACTGCCACACAGACTTCTTGTAACCCGGGCTGTTGTCATCACATCCCTCTTCCGATTAAAGATTGATGTCTCTCCACGCTCTCTCTTTAGAAAGCAATAAGCAGCCAAAACTTTGGAACCGCCCATCATTTAAAACATTAGATATTCCACAGCACCTTCCACCAGAGGAGTTGAGCTGGATGCTTAAATACAATATTTCTTCAGGAAAAGGGCAGTGACTATATTTTTCTCAGGTGGCACAGGAGGAGCAGCATTGGTAGAGCTGGATTTGCTGAAAGGCAATGGGCAAACCTTCTCTGAACAAATCTTGCCAAGAAAACCCCACAGTAGGTTCACCTTGGTGTAGTGGTTTGAGTCTTGGACTAGGGGTGCATCTGTGTTGTTTTTGTGTGCTGTTTTTGTCGTTTCGGACTCATGGTGATCCTAAGGTGAACCTATTGTGGGGTTTTCTTGGCAAGATTTGTTCAGAGGAGGTTTGCCATTGTCTTTCCCCAGGGTTGCATCTGCACTGTAGAAATAATGCATTTCAACATCACTTTAAGTGCCATGGCTCCATCCTACAGAATCCTGGGATTTGTAGTTTTGTGAGGCACCAGCACTCTTTGGCAGAGAAGGCGAAAGACCTTATAAAACTATATATCCCAGGATTTCATTGGATAGAGTTATAGCACTTAAAGTGGTGTTGAACTGCATTATTTCTACAGTGTAGATGCACCCTAGGACTCTAGGAAATCTGAGTTCAGTTATATGCTCAGCCATAGAAACCTACTTGAGCCAGTCTCACTCTCTCAGCCTAAGAGGACGGCAATGGCACACCTCTGAATAAATGTTTGTGAGCAATGTTCCCTGTGATAGTCGGCCTGTTCACACTGCAGAATTATAGTGCTACATTCCACTTTAACTGCCATGGCACTATCCTATGGAATTTAGGGATTAGTATTTATAATTTTCAGCCAGAGCTCTGGTGCCTCATCAAATTACAAACCATAGGGTTCCATAAAATGGAACCATGAAGTTAAAGTGGAATAATAGTGCTATAATTATATGACAGTAGACTTGAAGGGCACATAACGAAGCAGCAACAAAATGCTTAGTATTCCAATTGTTTAATTGTTCACAAACTTTGATCCTCCAGGTGTTTTGGACTCCATTTCCCAGAACCCCTAGCCGGTTTGGCCAACAGTCAGGAATTCTGGGAGGTGAAGTCCAAAACTTCTGCAGGAGCAAAGTTTGGGAACCACTGATGAAACCATCTTTCCACCAGCCTGGCCTTCTTCTGATGTGTTGACTACAACCCCTATCATTCCCATTATGGTTGGGGATGATGGGATATGTAGGAAAACAGTCAAAGACCTGCGATTTGGGGGAGATATGGAAACGCAAAGATCTGTCTCCATCTCCATCTCCATCCAGAAATGCTCAGGCATGACATGACAGAGATGGCTACTTCTTGCTGCATCAGATGTCTTGGAGGTATATGCCTTCTACCTATGAATATTTCGTTTAGTTATTGTGGCAAGTAGAAATCAATTAACCTGTCCTCCTATATCTTCATTTAATCCTTGGCTAGAAGTATGTAACTTAGTGGCCATCGCTATACTGGCAATAAATCCCAAATAGGTTAATTATGCATTGTGGGAATGACTTCCTTTTATCTCTACTGAACCAATTGCTGATTAGTGCCACTGCCTGCCAGTTCTGACTATAACATCCTTCTTACTATAATTTATAGAGAGACTAGCATGTGTTTTCTTTGATTGCTTGATATGCTAATACCCCAAACTGTATTCATGTTTGTTTAGAAGCAGATACTTCTGCATCTTATTTGTTTATAGTTAATGCCAATTTTTTAAAATTTTACTACAGTACCCCAAATAACTTACAAAATGCAATTTAAAGCAGGAAAATAGGAAGAATAAAATATTTGCATGTAAGTCAGCTGTCCCATGCACAACTACTTGGCAATTAAGTTTTGTTTAATGCATTGGGACATACCTCGAGTAGAAAGACATGGGACTGAGTGTGATAATGATTATGGCACTACCAGATTTAACAGCAAGATGATCAGTGATAATTACTATTACAACTATTATTATTAGGAATGATTGAAAATGAAAGACTTTGAGACATGACCAGCCACTGTCTGTAGTACGTACAGTCAGTGATTTGGCAGTACATCAGATTTGTTGTTTTTAGTTGTTGTTGTTGCTGTTGTCATTGTGCTTTGTAATTAACTCATAGCAACCCTATCAAAGGTTGTTCTTGTTTTTTGACATGATTTATTTAGAGGAGGTTTGTCCTTGGTTTCCATTGAAGCTGAGAGAGTATGACTTGCCCAAAGTCACCCAGTAGATATCCTTGGCAGAGTAGGGATTAAAAATCTGAGCAGATGTTCATAATTCCTTGGCTGAGTAGGGATTCAAAATCTCCCAGACGGAGTTCAACTCTCAAGCCACTACACAATGCTGGCTTCTTGAAATATGTCAGACACACTCATCAAAACATTATTCTACACATACTATCTGCCTTGCTTTATTTTGCTTTATTTTTATTTTTTCTTTATCTTATATTGAGCAGGTGCTAATATAAAATGTTCAGGCCTCAAGTTAACACTTCGTTATATGCTTTGGAAATCAAATTCATTCTCATGTCTTAGTGTTTGACCAGTCCTCATATTAGACATACCGTAAATTGCTAACTCTGAATATTTGCCAGCTTGATGCAGCAGCTAAAGCAGCCTCTCCCAACCTAGTGCCCCCCAGATCTCTTTGAACCACAATTCCCATCATTGATTCCTATGGCCATACTATATTGATGGAGGTGATGAAAATCATAGTTTATCATACCTGGAGGACGTCAGTTTGAGAACGAATGGCTGGACTAGAATATTGGACTTGAGCACTAGAATATCTGGCTCAGCTCCTTGCCTCAACTGTAATGTTCCCAAGATTATAATATGGAAGAGTACTGCTCCGGAGAGACCTTTGGGGAGAGGTAGTCTAAAGATTAAAATAAAGTGACAAGAGAGAGAGAAAATTGGTTTAGGACACTTTGATGTTAATCTTAGAGGACCAATCACAATCTTGGAGGCTTCCCGTCCTTCAGAGTCTGGTAGAATCAGTCAAAACATGCAAAGGATACTATTATAAACTTTATTCCCAAAAAGACACATTCCCAACAATGAGTAAGTAGAGGAGATGTTAAAAATGCATGGCAACACTGCTTAGAATTGGCTTCTGTTAAATCAAAAGCATTTTTTTCCCAAAATGAAAGCATGCATTACAAAGATTTTAGCTCAAAATGTACACATAGCGTATCTAGACATGATGAGAAGTAAACTGAGAATCTAGGAATTTCCTACTCAAAACAAAGAGAATTATCAGTCCAAAAGTGCAATATATATCTATAAAAATAATGGATTAGTAGTCAAATACAACCATCTTCCTTATACTTGTCCTGGCAGACCAAATACATACAATTCAAATGCATGCTCTTAGCAATGAATGTTATTACTTGCTGATAATCTTGATCCTAGGGATGATTTTAAATCAACATGTTTTATATGTCTGTAAATTATTTTCTTCTTGGGTATAACTGTCACATATGCCTAAGGAGGAGAGAAACTTTCTAGGTGAAAAAGGAGCTTGCAAAATGTAGTTAACATGTTTTCAGTGGTTTTTCTTTGCCTACTCTTTTAGGTTAGGAGTAAGCAAAGTGCGGCTCCCAGGCTCATTTTTGTGGTGCCCAAAGGGCCTGCTAAATATTGTTATACTTAAATACAATTGATTCTAGCAGGATTTCACGATAATCATATGCACATACACAGGACTGCACTGTAATGTGAATTTGTGAATACAGTCGGTCCTCTGTATCCACAGATTATTTATCCACGGATTCAAGCATCCATGGCTTGAAAACATTTTTTTTTTAAAAAAATAAATAAATTCCCAAAAGCAAACCTTGATTTTGCCCTTTTATATAAGTGACACCATTTTCCTATGCCACTGTATTTAATGGGACGAGCATCCATGTGTTTTGGTATCCATGGAAGACCCCAGGACCAAACTCCAGCAGATACCAAAGGTCCCCTGTAACAGTCTTTTTGCCCCTATTCTGTGAACCAAAGGCTCCTATTCATTAGTAGAGGTTGAAGAAAGATAGTATCTCAGAGAGGTTCCTTAAAAAACTATTTTGACTCTAATGAATATTTTGACCCTCTGAATATTTAGTTCAATGAGTCTTACTCTCAGGAAAGAGTGACTCAAACTGGACAGGCCTGTGGAGGTCAGTCCAGCCATGGGAATCTAAATAGATTTTATTGACTCTTAAGATCTAGTTGCCAACTGCATTTTTCATATGCCTCTTCATTTATTGTCTTTTAATGACAAAACTAGATAAATAGTAACTTATTAGGTACTTATATAACAAGACCATAAAAATAGTTGATCAACTGTTTTATAAATTTCATGTTCTTTTTTCTCAAACTCAGTGTACCCTTTATCGTAGAGATATTATGATGTTTATCTTGGTCATACCATTTCATCACTGTCTGACTTGTGCAACTGTTTATTGCTTTTAAGACAATAGTAGCTCAAATGTAAATGTTTCTGTTTACTAAGATACATTTTTGAGAACAATTAGATGGGGAACACAATGGTTTGTGGACCACTTTTTCATGTAATTCTGATATTTATACTGTTTTCTTCACTACCACCTAAAGTCCTAATGTTTAAAGATAACTTTCTGCTTGAAAATGACATATCTGAACCATGCTTAAAGAGGACCCCGTGCATAGCTGCTGCTGCTGTTGTGTACCTTCAAGTTGTTTCCGACTTATGGCAACCCTATCATGGTTTTTTCTTGGCAAGTTTCTTCAGAGGTGGTTTGCGATTTCCATCATTTGAGACTGAGAGAGTGTGACTTGCCAAAGGTCACCCAGTGGGTTTCATGGCCAAGCTGAGATTTTAACCCTGATTGTCAGAGCCATGGTCCAACTCTCAAACCACTATACCATGCTGGCTCTATTAGCTATGGTATATTGTGTGTCATGAATGAAACACATGGTTTTGTTAAGAGCTCTGGTGGTGCAGTGGTTGAATGCCTGTACTGCAGCCACTCACTCATAAACCATAAGGTTACTAGTTCAATACCAGCCAAGGGCTCAGGCTCGACTCAGGCTTGCATCCTTCCAAGGTCGCTAAAATGAGTACCCAGATTGTTGGGGGCAATTTGCTTACACATTGTAAACCATTTAGGGAGTGTTTAAGTGCACTGATAAGCGGTATAGAAATGTACTTGCTATTGCTATTCAGTTCATTGTCTCTTTCTTTTCCTTTTCTATGGCTTTTGTGAGTGTTAGTCAGCCCATGTTGTGTTCTAATCTCACACAGAGTCATCCATGCACTTCATGTAGAGATTCTCCTTTTTGAGAAGCAGTGGGAAGTCTGAAAAACCCAGTCCATTCTACTTTCTGCTGTATGTGGCACTGACATTCACAAAACTGGCTCTATACCTGGCTAAATCTAACATGACTGTCTAGGCCTGTAGTCCTGTAAATACCTGGGAATAAGTTTGATTTAACTTCATGAGTAGTTGCACTGTATGGCTGCTGCATATAGAAAGGATGGAAAGAAAAGACTTTTAAGTAGCTATCTCAAACTGATCCAAAAGTTCGCAGGAGAGAAAACATTGGCTTTCCATTATTTAAAACATGGTGATTGTACAGTGTTGATATTTGTCTTCCAAGTTCTTTTCTTCTTTTGTTATCTTTGGCCTGTCAAATATTAGTACTATTATTTTAAATTCCATTGTGAATCCCATTGTGGGAGAAAGGTGGGATATAAATCCTGGAAATAAACTAAATAAATAAATAAATAACAATTCATTGGTCACAAATGGTCACAAATAATCTTGCAAGAAATAAAGTATACAAGATAAAAATAAGGGATAGATATTGAAGTCATTCAAAATCTGATCAAAAGTGTTTTGCTTTGAACTGATGCATGTGTTTTACCAGGGTGCTTTGAACTGATGCATGTGTTTTACCAGGGTGAAATGAGCATCTTTCTGAAGCCAAGAGAAGTGAAGCTGGATCTTTCTCAAGGCCTTGTTTATGTTTCACAATTCAAAAGAATAGAAAGTCTGTCACCAAACAGCATCTAGGATGGTGCTTGGGAGGATGAAAGAAGTGTACTTGAGTGCCTGTGAGACACATTTTCCAAGAGACTCTTCAGTTGGCATGCTATGGAGGAGAAGCTGTGATTTTAAAGTTTCTTCCTAATGGGGCAGTAGAGGAGGGAATCATGTGGACATCTAGATGTTGGTAGACCGCAACTCCCAGTAGCTCTGCCCAGTGTAGTCAGAGAGGAGGAATGCTGAGAGCTTCAGCTCAACAGCATATAATAGGCCACATGATTTCCACCCATGTGTTACAGAGGTCATTATTATTATTAAATTAAATGTTAAACTGTTAGTATTAAAATTATTATTAAACCTACCTTGAATCCCATTGTGGGAGGAAGGCGGGATATGAATACTTGAAATAAAATAAATAGATTTTCAAACATAATTCCCCAGAACCTGAACCTGCCCTTAACTGCTGCTAAACAGAGAAGGCAGGTAGGGAAAGCTAGGAAATACCTTCCTCTTTGATCTAATTGGGTTTTTCTGATAAAATTGGAATTGGAAGATTGGAAAAATCATCCAAGATCAAGCCTCAGATGGCTGTCGTTTTCCCATTTGCAGATCTGGCATTCAGCAGCAGTATTTTCAACAAAGATAAGGGTCTGTTGATCCCACTGTCAAGGATTCATGTATCCTCAACAGAAAGTAAAACATGCTAAAGCAAGATACTGTTTTCCAGATGTTGAACAAATAAATTGTATTTAGACAATGAATTTGAAAACTCTAGGTCTGTTTAACAAAACGGCCAATTTTAAACAAGCTGTAGACTGGGTGAGGGGCACTTATGGTTGGTTCAGGGACCAGTTTTCTGATGTTAAGCATCACTAGGAGGTTTGCAGACTATTTAACAGGTGACTGCCACTCCTGGAGGCAGTTCACTTTTTTGTTTTTATCCATAAATAGAGTGGTCTGGGGAGTCAGGAGGGTTGCGGGGAGAGCTACAAAACATTTTTGGAAGGCTGCCATTTGCCAGCTGTGCTCTCTGTCTGGTTTCAGAACCAGCAGCGGAAAGGAAATTCTTTTAGGAGTTCTCTTTCACCTTTTGTCAAAAGGCAGCAAGGAAATGTAACCTGTCAGATTTTTTTAGTCCTCTCAGCAATCTTTCTGTGCTGATAGAAGAAGGATGGAGTTGCAGGAGTCTGTCACCTGCATGGCTAATTTCAGAGGTTGCTGTTACTGTTCTGTACTATCAGAGCTATTGTGTGGGGCCGGCTACCACAGGACTCAATCATCCTGCCAAGACTTTAAAAATACATAGATGAGTTTGGTATGGATGGCATCTGAGCTGTCTGGCAGTATTTTGACGACACAGTGCTCTGTATTCATCAGATCGAGGAACAGCAATTACCGGTAGTTCATATCTCTAGTGTCTGGTGAATTCTGTTGTTGGCTAAACGAGGGAGAACAGATTGAAGCTGGATTCATATAAATTGAAATGTTGGTGGTTGGGGGACTGTGTTACCTGGGGACAGTGGGATATCCTGTACTCAACAGGGTCATTGTCACCATTAATGGACAAGTTCATTGCTGGTGTACTCCTGGAAAATGCTTTATTATTTAATACTCAGGTTCCAGCTCTGGCAAGAAATGAGTCTGGAGACCAGAGTTCGATTCCGCACTCACCCACTTGTTGACCTTGGCTGAGTCATATACTCTTAGCTACAGAAAGCCCTGAGGTAAGTTCACCTTAGAGCATGGGTCCTCAAACTATGACCCGTGGGCCACATGCGGCCCGCCAAGGACATTTATTTGGCCCGCCAAAGACATTATTTGTTGTTGCCACTGTTGCCTGTCCTCCTTAGCAGCCGACTTGTCTCGGGCCCACAGTGCACATGTCCGGTCCTCCAATGGTCTGAGGGACAGTGAACTGGCTCCCTGTTTAAAAAGTTTGAGGATCCCTGCCTTAGAGTCACTATAAGTTGGAAACGATTTAAAGGGACACAACAACAATATTAATTTTATCAGATGCACCAAATAAATGGACTGAAAGCCTTTTGTTTGGATACAGCTGTAGATCTGACAATCCATTCTTTGGTAACTTTCCATTTCGATTACTTTAGTGCTGTATCTGTGAGGATATCTTGAAGATACTTCTGAAGCTGCAACTGGTAGAGAGTTTGCAGCCTGTCTTCCACTGGGGATGGATCTCAGAGATTATATAGTTTAAATTCTAGTGTGTTTGTAGTGGCTGCCAATTAGATTCCAGATCTGGTTGAGGATACAATGAGGGCTTGGAGCAGGGAGTTGCAGCAAGGTTTTCAATCTATGCTGAGCTGAGATAGAAGTTTAATGTAAATGAAAATTTGCTGCATTTTTATGTTTGGGCTTTTTTAATTTAATTTGGTTTTTAAAATTTTTTATTGTTGTATGATGCTTAGTATATTATGTCCAAAGGTTAGTTAGATGCCTGTCTGTCTACGTTTTGTTATATATTATCATAGATGTTAGTGTGATTAAGTGATCAACAGAACAGTTCATCAAAATTAAAAACTGATAATATTAGGCATGAAAATTAAGCTTCTATAGGGGCCAAAGTATCCCCTCAAAAACATTGCTTACATGTTCTATTGCTGTTCCCACACACCTTGCTTATTGGGAATGAAAATTTATCTTTCTGACTAAGGGCCTTTGCAGACTGCCAGAAATAGTGCAAATTGAGT
>CM034701.1:286299821-286312741 GCA_020142125.1 Phrynosoma platyrhinos
TGAATTTTTCGTTAGTAGAAGCATTCGTAAATAGAGGTACCACTGTATTATGAGTTCTCCAGCATTTACATACATGGTCTGTTGAATATAGCCACAGGCAAGCACTTTGAAATGTAATTTGACTAAGAGTTGAGCATAGGTCCTAAATTTAAACAATTTTTCTAAAATTCTGCAATATGCTGCATGGAGAGGATAACAAAGGTTTATTTTAACAGGACCAATTAAGTTAAGTCTTTTATTCTTTGATAAATGGTCGTATCCCTAGGATTTCATGCTGAGCCATGGTTGCCAAATATTCCATTGACCCTCGTAGACAATTTTCATATTAATAATATGACTGATGAGAAATGAGAATGAAGTCGATGTAGGCTGTGTCCACACAGAGGAAAAGAAACAGTCATCTTGTGTACTGACCTGTTTAGATGACGCACTGGGCCAAAATAAGTGAAACACAGATCCAGTCCATGCTGCAGGGTGATTCTTCGGAGTAAATAGAGTCACTGCTCTGGAAAAGGCCAGAAACCCAGGAGAATCCCTTGAGTGTGCAGACTGCATGCATTGGCAGGTGGGCTGTAGAGATTTGGAGGTACTTTGTGCTGGACAAGCAGCTGACTTCCTCCCACCTGGCAATTCCAACTCTTGCTACAGCACTGTTATTTCAAGTTCACATGGCTTCTCCAACACATACTGCATTTTAACAGGGCCAGGGCCAGGATGGGAGGAGGAGGTTTGCAGACAATGCTGCTGGTAGTGGCCTGTTGTGGATGCCATTTGTGTGGACAGCTTGTCCTCCTGGCAGATCTGGAAGCGCCGGTGGTAAACCAGGGTTTCTTGTCAGTCCAGAAACAGTTTTAGAAATCATGATTTTGGATTGTTTTCTCTTATATACTGATGAACATCTCACAATAGAAGTTTGCTTTAGAAGCTGTTATGCTGCTAACTTTTCAGTCATAAATATAGCTTTGACGTGTAATTTTCTGTCCTCCACCCCAGTGTGTTGTACTAGCATCTTCCCTTCCTAGCAGCTGCTCAAGAAGTCATGCATTGGCAAATTCTATATGTTCATAGAAGTACACCCAGTGAACTACTAGTACTTCTTTGTTACAGACTGGAAGGCTCTGTGGCCATTTGGGCTCATTACAAAACCTTGTAATCAGAGAATATGGTGCTGTTGGCTTGCAGCTCCTTCAAGGAGATGACCTGAAGCCAGATTTTCCAGGCAAAACATTGTGGACAAATCAATGTCATGTTGCCTTTGAATGCCAAATATCTCTTGAGTGTGTGGTACACCACATGAAGCTATCAGGGCAATGAACCCTGGCCCTGTGCAACACAATTGAGTAGGCACTGACACACCACCTGTGTAATAGCTGAGTCAACAAATTATGATAATCCCAGAGACTATTACTAATGGAGAAGCAACCAGAGTCACAACAAGACGTGTCACTGGTACTGCTTGGGTAATCATGGACAGGTTTGTGTGTGTATGGAGGTGTTAGCCAGGAAACTCTACTACTGGAAATTGCAGAGATGGAGCACAGCAGGTCTTTCCAGTACATTGTGTGTGGCCTTCTGACAGCTTTTCCCCATGTATGCAGATCATGTAGTAGAACTGGAGAGCTCTTGGGACTGTTTGTTGCGTTTCACCATCATTAGCTGCTTTGAAATAGTACACAGATAATTAACTCTGTGTCATAGATACAATGACTACATTGGCTTCACTGATATTTCCTGCAGTGGATGTGTAAGGTATGAAGAGGTATATATAGTCTTTCCATCAGTTCAGTGAATATGACCTACATAGCTGCACCAATAGAGGTTCTGGTGCGTGCCTGTGTTTTTTAAAGAGCAAACACCTGCCCTTTACAGCTCAAGGACCACTATGCTGTCCATACTCACACTGAGAAACGGAGCAAGTCCAAGTATCCATGGTCTTGTTTACAAATATGTTCCTTTTTGAGACATAACCAAGGAAGTATGGAGGGTTCTTGTAGCAGTACCTTTGAGACTAACTGTGGAAGAAGTTGCAGCATAAGTTTTCATAGATGTGGTCACTCCATGTATCTGAAGAAGTAGATCAAGTCTATGAAAGCTTATGTTACAGCTTCTGCACATTTATTCTCAAAGGTGCTACAAGATCCCTTTGCATACTGATATTCCTTTCTGTTTATCTCTGTGGTGCCAGGAATATGTTTATTCCTCTGTTCACACAGCACAACTTGCCAAGTTAGTGAGGTTAAACCATTGCAAGGTACAGCACTATGACATGACATTTTAAAACAATTTATCATTGTATCTTCAAATTTTACTATTTAATGACATCTGTGTTCTGTTTTGAAATTTTGAAAATATTCATTCTGATATCAAAACAGGAAGCTCTGTTGAATTAAACAGGAATAACTCTAAAGGAGTAATTTGCAGATCAAGACTACAATACTGAAAAAAGGAAAAGGGAAATCTGTGGCTCTGTTCACACATAATAATAACATATAAAGTTAAGGAAAGTTTATGGCTCTGTTTATGCATATTGATAAGGCAGATTGATTCGCTAAAACTTAGTTTATTATGAACAAATAGCATGTTGGTGCATGCAGCCCCTTTACTCATCATTTTGAGCAGGTAAACACTTAACAAGACAGCATTCACTTACTGTGGCATCTAAATCCAGATTGTTGTTGCCTTAAAAGCATGGTTTGGTGGGAAGAAATCAGGAGCCTGGAGTTTGGATGTCATAATAAATGAATGCTTCCTTGTCTTACCTGATCATGTAAAATGGTTGGGAGATAACAGGGTGCATGTACCAGCATGATCCCCATTCCCAGCAAACCAGAATAAGTCAGACAGTCTGGTTTATCAGTATGTGTGAATATGGTATGTGCTTGGCATTCAGCTAAACAAGATGTATTCCTCACAGTGCAAGTAATAAGTTGTGGAAGGGGAAAATTCTGCAAGAAATGGCCATCTTCACATGTAACAGCTAGTTAAAATTGGCTGCTTAGTTACACATTATAGCATTTGTTGTAAACAAATCAAAATTAGAAAAGTACAATTCTGGACCTTCCAAATGTAGCATTGCTCAGTTTTTTCTACACAATATCTACGGTATTCTTTCTGTTTCTCAGCAAACTAGCATTGTTACAAGTCTCCAGCTTGATATGCATGGCAACCTGATAAAAATGCACTTATGTAGGATTTCTTAATACTGAATATGATATACCACAGTGCTACATCCCATACTGCTCTCCTTACATGTAATATGCTGCTCTTTAACTAGAGTTCTGTCATTTAAATTGTAAGTGTAACTGTTGATTTTCTTAAATTTAGTTAAGTTTATAGCAAAGTTGTGTGCCTTCAAGTTATTTCCAGCTTATGGCAATCCTAAGGCAAATCTATTATGGTGTTTTCTTGGTAAGATTTGTTCAGAAGGGCAATATTTGCTCAGATGCTTTGGCTGCATCTACACTGCAGAATTAATGCAGTTTAACACTGCTTTAACTGCTATGGTTCAATCCTTTGGAAGTCTGAGAGTTGTAGTTTTGTGAGATATTTAGCCCTCTCTTGTCAGAGAGCTCTAGTGCCAGAACAAACTACAGATCCCAGGATTCTATAGGATAGAGCTATGACAGATAAAGCCATGTCAAACTTTTAATTCTGCAATGCAACATCAGCCTTTTGTCTTCTTCTGAGGCTGAGAGAGTGTGATCTGACTGAGATCACACAGTGGGTTTCCAAGGCTGATCAGGGATTTGAACTCTGATCTCCAGAGCTGTAGTCCAAAACTCAAACCACTGCACCACACTGGTTTATAGCCATAAGTCATCACAATTTAAAACTGCAGTATTAACAGTGGAAATTGAAGCATTTAATTAAAGGATAAATAGCATGCACAGTTAAAACTGCAGGGTTATTTGGATGTATAAAATGGAAAGATGAGAAACTACTAGCAAGCTTATGGAAAAGCATTTCTAGCAGATGAGTCCCTGTAAACAAACGCATTAACAATTTGACAAACATATGCTACATTTTGTAAGCTGGAACAGCAAATAAAGAGGTTCTATAGATGGAACTTCCTACACCATGGAAGTGACATATTATGGTCTGAAGCAAATCTTTATAACATCTGACAACACCAAGACTGCAACAACATTAATAGAAATGTGATCCTGAATGGGCAGTATGACTGATATTTTAAAATGCTGTGTATTCTATGCTAATCACATATGGGAACATATTTGTAGAAGATAAGATTTTACTGTCAAGAAAAACTGAAGTTTAAAATTAAAGGTGTTTTCAGGGAAGATATATATTATTCCCCCATCCTGCCTCATTCATTGATATTTCTGGGAGTTTCAGAGACGTTTTCCACACATAATCCTCTTTTGTTTTTCCTTGGCTTCTCACATCTTTTTACAAAGATAGAACAGTTGCATTGTTCATTCTGGGCAAACATGCTTCATCTGGAAACACCCAAAGCAAGCCATACGCCAGAATCCATAGTCAGGCAATAATATCAATATGAAAGCAAAAACAGGTTGTATATTATAGCTAAGCTTTTAAGACTTTCATCGGGCAAGATACTACCAAAAAGGAGCAGAAGGGGGAAAAAAATCAATGTTGTTGAAGTCTTGATGTTTGGGTGGTCATAGTACAGGAGGAAGTATGCAGTAAGTGTTAGACTTGAACTTGATTAGACCCTACTGAATGCCATGCAGGTTTCAGGTTACATCTAGGAAGAAATCAGAATTCTGATCCTGTTATATGGGAAGTGTCAAAAGTAATTATCAGAGGGATTTTTAAAAATAAAATGCAATCTTTCTTTAAGAAGAAGACAGGAAAAGATCTATTGGAATTAAATATCCTATTAGGCACCTGGAGAAAAATATGGTCATGGACTACAATATGCAGAAGTTAAAAAAAAAAGGCTAGTAAAAATGTATGTGTTAAATTGCTCCCAACCACAGACATTTCTGAGGTTTAAAAAGGGCATACCTTTGAGACCAGCAATGAACTGAATATATTATTAGTTGGCATATTTTAAAAAAATGGCAAAGGTAAACTTTAATAACACATGTAAGGTAAAGAGAAGACAAATAACTTTGCCTGGTGGTATTACTAATAAACTTTAAAAGTACTAGAAGAAATTTTACTTCTCAGAAAATCTTCCACAGCATCATCATAATCATCCCCAAAGATATACCACAACTGGTTAACTACAGTGGGCCTTCCATATTGGTGGGAATTTGGTTTCTCCAAAAGATACAGATGGCTGCGCCCCATCTTTTTTTAATGGTGGTGACATGAATGGTTGCAAGCATGCATGTTCACATTGCCACCACTGAATAATATGGAGCATGATCATCCACAGGCTGTTGAATATGTGGATGGGAAGCATGCTTGTGAGGGTCCACTGCATATTGACTTTGAATGATGTAGGAAAACTAAGGAATGCAGTCACCATAGAATAACTTTCTCATGCAGTGCAAAGTTGTTTTAAAGGCAGCTAAAGAAAAATCCTCTAGCTAGTACTGCTTTATATAAAATGAAATTGTGAGGAGTAACAGTTCACCTAAAACATAGAAGAAGGCCAAAATAAGTGCTGTCCCTAAGTAAGAGGGATGCAGTGGCTCAAGTGGTTAAGACACTGACTCCGTTGATTGCAAGATCAGCAGGTTGGCCATTCGAGGACCAAATGTGGGAAGGTAAACAGCGTTCTGTGCAATCATGCTGGCCACATGAGCACAGAGTAGTCTTTGACAACACTGACTCTTCGGCTTTGTAACGGAGATGAGTAAAGTAAGGCCTATTGTAAATCAGAATAATTTCTGCCCTGTATTTCTACTCAGCCAAAATTTCAAAATGTGGAGTATTTTGCAAACGGATTGAATAATATCAGCAAATATATTATGGAAGATCAACTAGGTTTTATTAAAATCTAATATTCAACTATTAATCTGAAAGTTGTGAACAAAATATTTCCTATTAGGAATTTGAAAAAATCTTACGTTTTTTTATTTATTGATGTAAACTCTTTGACAGGATAGGACTGAGTTTTCTCTGACAGTTTTGTTGAATTTTGGACTGACAGAGGGATTTATTAGATGGGTTAATCTACATTGCATCAAATATTTTTCAAATTAGAAACATGCATGCTAAAACTAAAAAGAGGCACTTGCCAAGAATGCTCTTTATCACCTCTTTTATTTACTTAGGGCCTTTACAGACTGCCAGAAATAATGCAGCTTGAGGCCACTTTAACTGCCCTGGCTCAGTGCTAGGGAATCATGGGAACTGTAGTTTATTGTGAAACCAGAGCTCTCTAACAGAGAAGGCTCAATGTCCCAGAAAAAAATACAATTCCCATAATTCCCTAGCACTGAGCCAGGGCAGTTATAGTGGCCTCAAGCTGCATTATTTCTAGCAGTCTGTAAAGGCCCTTAGTTAGTTGAACCCATATTTGAAATAACTGGATTGAAATGAGGAAAAGACCCATTTAAAATAAACTTGTTATATTATTTTTAAGTCTCTGAGAAAACAAAACAAACTTTTGGAAAAGTTTTGATACCTCGGAATTCTCCCAGATATCAGGATATACAAGTGACAATAAAATCAAAACAGTTAGGATTAAACACAAGCCAGCGAGACTTGATTTGCAAGGAAGTATTGAATCTTCTGTAGGGGAATCCATATTTGATAGCTTATAACAGGGGTGGGGCTGGTCCCCCTGTCCCCTGATGCCCCCCGGGCTGCAGCAGTGCACGCATGCGTGTGCACCCCGGGCTGTGGTGGTACACGTGCACTACCAGGAGGGCTCCCTCGAGGCCCAGCGCGGCCGCGGGGGTCCATTTTGGAGGACCCCCACAGCTGCGAAAGGTGGTGGCGGCGGTGGTGGCGGCAGGACCGGGCAGGGGCTGGTCTGAAGGCCTCCGCGGGCCGCACCCAGCCCGCGGTCCTTAGGTTGCCGACCCCTGGCTTATAAAGTAGATTGTTCAGGAGTTGCAAAATGTAACACAAGTTACAGGTAATCATAATGAATTATATCAGGTAATCAACTTTTAGACTGCATCCGAACAGCAGAAATAATCCAGTTTGACACCATTTTAACTACCATGGCTCAGTGCTATGGATTTCTGGGAATTGTAGTTTTGTGAGACATTTAGCCTTCTCTGTCAAAGAGCTCTGGTGCCACAATAAACAACAATTCCCAGAGTACCATAGCATTGAGCCATGGCAGTTAATGTAGTGTCAAACTGGATTACTTCTGCAGTGCGGATGCAGCCTTGATTTAACCAAATGGAATCATTAAAATTATCATAAATGGGAAGGATGTTAGTCACGAAGATTAATGGGTTACTATTGTTACTATTTTTAAATATTTAGTTGTAAGTAGTTGAATTGTGGTATGGTAAAAACCAACCCATTGGAGTCTCTAACTGATTGGAGGTCAGATAGCACTGATTAAAGCTAAAACCTTTTATCAGTTATATACACATGAGAGAGGGACTAAAATTGACCTATATAAATTATATTTTTACCCTGTATACATTAGTATTATTAGGCAGCTATATAACATCAGAGCCTGCATAGTGTAGTGGTTTGTGCACTGGACTGTGGCAAATCCACTGGTTGACCAGGGACAAGTCATACTCTCTCAGCCTCAGAGGAACAAATCTTGCCAAGAACCACCACCACCCCATGATAGGGGTAAAATTCAAAGATAGAGCGTGTGTTAGTCTGTAGAATCAGTATGTAGAGAGGTCTTGTAGCACCTTTGGGACTCAAAGGTACTACAAGATCTCCCCCTATGATAGTGTCACCTTAGGGTTGCCAGAAGTCAGAAATGTGTTGAAGGCACACATCAACAAACAGCACAACAATGCAACATCAGTTGGAGGTTGGGTTAAAAAGGGCAGTACTTGAACAGAGAAGTTTTTTGCAAATGAATTTGGGGGGAAACAAACAACCTCTGGCAATGCAGGAAGAAAGGTCTAGTTATTAAAATAAATTTATATGGCTCGATCATGAAATCCACTGGGTGACCTTGGGCAAGCCACATTCTCTCAGCTTCAGAGGATGGCAATGGTAAACCCTCTCTGAACAAATCTTGCCAAGAAAACCCTATCTTAGGTCCACCTTAGAATTTTTATGTTGGAAATGACTTAAAGGCACACAACAACAAACATTATTTTAATATGGGGAAAATTTAAATGTAGTTTAAATATTACAAGATTACAAAGGATTTGGGAAATTAGAGGCTCTAGAAGTAGGCAGTGTTAACAGAATTTAGGAAATTATTACAAAATGAGTTAATCAAGATTTATAATAAATTCAAACAAGAATTGAAATGTAGCAATACGTCTTCCTTGTCTCATTTCAACCAAGACATATATGAATTTCTCTTCCCCATATTTGTAGAAGAGAAGTATCAGCAGGGGGTTAATGAAGTGGTTTGCCTGATAAAACTACTTTAATTAGTGGATACAAAACTGGGTCTTGTGAAACTTGTCTAAAAGCTGTTTCTTTAATTAACTAAGGAACCTGGTGATTTAGTAATTTACCTAAAAATTAAGAAAGTCAGCCTGGTTATCCTATTACTTTGTTGTCTGTTTACACAAGCTTTCTCTTTCTAAACCTTAAGGGCAAGAAAGAATCCATTGTTTCTTAATTGTTTTCAGTCCTTTGGTGTAGCATAAATGGTCTTGCAAACCTGGCTTGGAAGCCTCAGGCAGTGAAACAATTCTAGTAGTTTGTCTTACATTACTCTTTATTTATGATCACTTTGTCTGCTGTTTTTTAATTACTGTTAGCCAATTTTCATACTAATGCTATAATTAGTCTTAATGGAACAGAAAAATAAAGAAATTAGATATCAAAATCTTTGCTCCATATATATGACTTTTTCATCAGCTCTGTAAGATGACATTCACAATTTAAGATTTCTTCACAACTAAAACAGCAAACTCTTTCCATTACATTGTTGTTGTTGTTGTTGTTAATTTATAAGATGCCTGTGGCATAAATTCTCCCCAAGGCAGCATGCAAAATTAATTAGAAACCGCAAAACATAACAAACAATGGTAAAAGCTGAAGATCAGTAATTAACACCAATTATCACTGTACAATCCTAGGGGAGTTCTTTGCCAATTATGGTCAAGGGGAAGGAGGGGTTTTGGTTAGGGCTGCAAAATAGGCCATGGTTGACAATGGTAGGAAGAGAGTTCTACAAATGGGGATGTTTGCTATTTCTAAAAAGGTGCTATCCTGGTTCTCATCAGCCTAGCTGTACTTAAAGATGAGCACAAAGATAGGCTGTTCACTGGTGATCTCTGAGTGTGCACACTTTGGTTTGTGCAAAGGTCATTTGGGTAGATTGGGTCCAAAGCACATTAATAGGAACTGGTCAAGTCACTGTGGTAAACATGGCTGTCCTGGAATGTTTGCCATAATTAATACACGTTGTAAACTGCTTGGGGTTTACGTGATACTCATTGTAAACTGCTTAGGGAGTGCTTAAAAGTAAGCAATATAGAAATGTACTTGCTATTGCTATAGCTATACTTTTTAGTGACTTTTCCAAGTCAGCTATTGACAGTTCATGTACTATAACTATAAAATGAATGACAGATCAACTGGAACTATTATAGTGACAAGCAAATAATTCTATACATCAAGTATTTATCACCTAAACTAAATAAATTCTCATTAATTAATGAAATCTCATGAAAGGAAAATTCAAACTGGTGCAACACTATGGGTAACTTGCTGATGATATGGGGCTTAAAATATTTGCTTCACAGTTCTGGGAACCCAAGTCCCTAAATCAAGTTGCTTTTCAAAAATACAGTTGCATTTTTCAGTGTTGTCATGTATTAAAATGTATGAAATTGTATAGCAGGGGCATGTTGATCATGTCAAGCATCTTAATGAGCTTCAGATTTGCTTTGCAGTTTAGAGTTGCTTCACGCAATATAAGAAAAGTTATTGTGGCACCAGAGCTCTCTGACAGAGAAGGCTCAATGTCTCAGAAAAAAACCAATTCCCATGATTCCCTAGCACTAACCCTAACCTTAAAAGTGGACTCAATTTGCACTATTTCTGGCAGTCTGCATCCCCCCTTAGTCAATCCACCTGTAGTATGGTCTTTGTCTTTTCCTACTGCCTCCCTCTTTGTCAGCACTTGCATAATATTTCCCATTGAGACATCTCATGTGATATGTCCAAAGTACATCAGTCTCAGTTTAACCATCTTTGCTTCTAGTAAAAGTTCAGTCTTGGTTTGCTCTAAGGCCCATTCATTTGTATTTTTAGCAGCCCAAGGTATCCATACAACTCTTCTCCAACACCATATTTCAAATGCATTGATTTTCTTCCTATCAGGTTTCTTCACTGTCCAGCTTTTGTAACCATACATAGAAATTGGAAATACAATGGCATGAATGATTCTAACAGTTAGTATTCAATGATATATCTTTACACTTGAGGATCTTATTTAGTTCCTTCATGGATGCCTTTTTGAATCTTAGTCTTCTTCTGATTTCTTGACTGAGCTTAATGACTGAACCTTTGTGTAAAAATTCATTAACTTTTAGTGTTTTCATTTCTCACTTTACAGCTAGCATCATCTGTGAATATTATTTTTGTCTTCTTAATATTCAACTATAACCCTGCTTTTGTACTTTCTTCCTTTCATTAATCGTCATTCCAAGCCTTTGCTATTTTCTGTAAGTAATATGGTGTAGTTGGCATAGTGCTCTGAGTTTTGGACTACAACTCTGGAGACCAGGGTTTGATTCCAAACTGGGTGACCTTGGGCAAGTCACATGCTCTCAGCCTCAAGGAAAGCAAACCTCCTCTGAACAAATCTTGCCAAGAAAATCCCATGATAGGGTTGTCTTAGGGTTTCCGTAAGCCAGAAATGACTTGGAGGCACACAATACACATGGCATTGTGTAATCTGCATATCTTAAATGATTGATGGTTTTCCCCCTTCATTTTTCTCGTTTGCTTCCTCTGAATCTAATCATACTTTCCCGCTGATACATTCTGCATATAAATTAAATAGATAGGGTGATAAAATGCAGCCTTGTCTGACTCCCTTGCCAATCAGAAATAGTTCAGTTTCTCTATGTTGTTTCCTCACAGTGGCTTTAAAAATGATCAGTTTTGTAACTTTGTTATAATAAATTCTGAAACTTAATAATACTTTATGTGAAGTACTCTTATTGTATGTCCTTAAACTATATCTGGCGAT
Source organism: Phrynosoma platyrhinos (assembly GCA_020142125.1). Taxonomy (NCBI): domain Eukaryota; kingdom Metazoa; phylum Chordata; class Lepidosauria; order Squamata; family Phrynosomatidae; genus Phrynosoma; species Phrynosoma platyrhinos. The sequence goes on from CM034701.1 coordinate 286,311,070, forward strand.
TTTATTACATCACCACAGGTTCTAATATTATGAGAGAGGGAGGAAATTGCTTTTCACGCTAAACCACTCATATTGTTTTGACAGCTATTTGATGCCACTTGATAGCTTTCCATCTTTCTCTCATAATGTATCACTGATCACAAGTATGACACAAAACATTTTTCTGAGCATTTCTCCACTCAGGATCACACCACTGGCTTTTGAAAATGTAGATAGGACAATATATAGTGTGATGTCTTTATGCTATGGGTTATGTTGTGCTGTTTTGCCATTTTAAAAGGGGGGAAATAATAGGAGGGAAACAGTAATTACCTCAATGGGAACATGAAATAATTATGTGGATGTTAAAGAACAGGAAGCAATTAGATACAGAAATCCTAAGGAGAAAGCTTCAAATTAAGGTTAAAAGAAACAAAGTCTTTTTGTTGAAGGGACTTAATTGCAAGTAAAAACAGAAGAATTTTGGTTGTAGATGAATTAGCATTATAATAAGTGCTTTTATGGGGCCATAATTTTAGTTTTGCATCCAACAGCACAAGAGTTAGCACTAGTGTAGAAAGAATCTGTTCTTCTGACATTTGACATTGTTATATAGGGTCAAGAAACCTTTTAATAAAGGCTGTATTATCATAAGAGATGCATATTAGGAAGTGCAGCTTCTTAAGTTAATGTTCTTATGTGAACTACTTCATTTCTCATAGAAGCAGAAGAAAGAGAATATATTTTTACTCTATCAATTCTTATTTTGATGTTTCCGTTTTTTACTATTATATTTTAAAGTCACTTAAGGAACATATACAGCATATTTATACTATTGTTTCCCCAAGTTTCACTGCCATTCACAGGTACACTGTATTTACAGATCATTCAATCACTATTTATTATTGTAACCCATCAATACAAACAATCATAAAATATACAATATTAAGTAGGATACAGTTTAACATTCAATAATCACAATAAAAATTACATACTCAATAAAAACATTTTAGATACTCTGGCCAATTATATGAGTTTCCTTCTCTCTAATCTTAATTACTAAAGACAAAACAACAACAACAACAAAAACCCCCTGACAACTGACACTTCTGTTTGTGACTCTGTTTGTTACAACTGTTTGTGACTCTGATTATAAAAATTCTAGTAAAATATGTGACATAGTTTCAACCTTCTGCAAACCAAAAGGGCAGCCCAGCATACCTACATAAAGCAATCCTGAAAGAAAGCATTACATCTGGCCTTAGTAAATAATATACAGTAATTAGAAACAATCATTAGAAATTCATTTCAGTCCCATCTGAATTAATTAATGCATCTGACTCTTGTAGTTCAATGAATCCTGTTAGATCAAAACCTTTTGTAAATGGTTGCATCAAATAAAATGATGATGGTATTAGTCAATTGAATAGCCATGGAGTTTGACAGATGGGCTCTCCAAAGGACTTTTCTTGTATTTATAGATCTGTCATATCCAATAGTTAAATGTTGGACTCTTGTTTTTGTTTTACTAAACTGGTGAATCAACAGAACATTTAAAGTAATCACAAACTAATTTACCACCTTTATGTTTAATACTTTGTTTTTAATAGCTGCGCATAGCAAACTCCGATTGTATTGAAATAATTATTGTTTCTTGAAATAATTATTATAAATGTGAGAGCAGATTAACAAG
>CM034701.1:286330425-286353702 GCA_020142125.1 Phrynosoma platyrhinos
CCCCCGACTCAAAAAGGTTGCCTACCCCTGGTCTAGAAAGTATGCATGAAGTTGTGTGTTTGTATGTCAGAGGTCATCTCATTGAGCTATAAATGTACATGAATCCATGGAAAGGGGGTATTGTCAATTTTAGAAATAAAGAAACATTTTTTGATGCATAGGTTTTTGTTGTGAATAAATCTTTTGACAACTGAGATAGGGGAATGTTATGCACAATATGACTCAAATTGACTCAAAATTGACTCAAATTAATGTTTGTAGAAGGTGTTTATACTGCATAAATGTATTCAGTTCTCCAGTCAAGTTATTCCATCTTATTTGTGTAAGTATTATATCATGGTGGAAAGTCAGCATGGCAGGAGGGTGCTTATTATGTCTATTCTTCTGTGAGAACTATGCTTAAGTGATTACCTTGCAGACAAGGTTATGCAACCCCTTTCCTGTTACAACATATTTTAAAAGCATCAGGCTTGGTGCATAAACCAATTTTCTCATAAACTACGGTAGATCATAGACTATTAACTGAGGGAATCAGACCATTTTGCTGAAAGACTAAAATTTAAATGAAAGAATAAATGCATGAACATGTGATGCTTTTTTTAAAAAAAATAAATAAAGTAGTGGTGGAAGAGAAGGAGATGGAAGCATAAGAAAGGAGCAAGACTGATGGCTGAGTCCAAGTTCCCCTTGCCAGTGCATACAGCTATCATATGTTTCTCTACTGCTGAGGGACCTGCACAGCTCAGAAAAGATTGTTTTTGTAACACATGTGTCTTGACATATAAATAAAATCTAAGATAAGCACTTGAGAGTGTATGAGCAGTATACATCTGGTCTGTGTACACCAAAGTTTTTGGGCTTGGTTCCAGAGACTAAATTAGTTCTCATGGAAATCAATGGTCTTAAGTAAGGCAGTATAATAAAAGAGATCTTTATCACTTCCCCAATGAAATTCTATGTGTAGCAGGTAAGTATTTTTGGGTCCTTTTTGTGGTAGTAGTAGTTGTGTTGTTGTGGAATGCTGGGCAACTGTATTATAGTAAATGAAAGATTTGGGATAAAATGGGAAAGCCTGTATGAATTAATTTCACTACTTCTGAAGGTTTGACTGCTTGCCTATCAGTTTAAACATGACAGATGTTTCATCTGGATATTTAGTTAGGGGCTTTTCTGATTTCTTTTGTTTTTGCTCCCCCCCTGCAATGTACAGATTTCATGACTTATTTGTAGTTATTTGCTTTATAGTTATATATCAGTAGGGTTGTAGCACATTGTGTAGATAGATCAAAGAGCTAGATCTCATTGATGGTTTATTCTGCCTTCTTTGTTAGAGATAGATTTGGACTTAATGCACTTTTTGTACTTTGAAGTCATACAGACCTTTCCTGTGAGAAACTTACATGTTTTAGTTATGCAACATAGTGCTGTAAGTGCTGAAATATGGTGCATGTTTGATATTCTGACCCTTTTGGAAAAATTACCTAACTGGGTATGAAGCAATACATAGTCCATATATTTTTTGTTAACTTTTGAAAGAAAAAAAGTCTACTGTATGTACTCAACTATAAATTGAGAAATTCATGCCCCAAAATTGACCCTAAAATCCTGGGCCAACTTATATACGAGTCAATACACTAGTACTGCTTAGAAAGGTCCTAAAACAAGCAAGCCTGATGTCCCACTCTCCATTTAACACCAATTCTGTTTTGCAGGCCTTCTTTTCCCATGGAAGAAACGTCCCATTTAACACCACTTACTTCTCTTCCCAGTCTGTTTTGCAAGCCTTCTCTGCCCATGGAAGAAACTCCCCATTTAACACCACTTCTTTCCCTTCCTAATCCGATTTTAAGGCTTCTCTTCCCATAGCAGAAACTCCCCATTTAATACCACTTGCTTCCCTTCTCAATCCAATGTTAAAACCTCTCCAGCACCTGGGAATTAGTGGTTGGGAGAGGCCCAGAGAAGGAGAAAGAGGGACGGAAGTGGCATTTCTCCCTTTCCATCTTTTATTATATCCCCCTAAGTTTTACCCTCACCTTATCCACAGGTCATATCAAAATCCATGATTTTGACACTGAAACCTTCCCTACTTATACATGAGGCCGACTTGTACACGAGTATATATGGTAGTTAAATATGTGAATCTGAAATAGTGAGACACTGTTTCCAGGCAGTTAATTATCTATTTGGTAATGCATTGCATTCCTCGTTTGAAACTATAGTGTTTTATGTCATTTTTCTTCCTTCCTTCCATAATTCTTGGCACAAAGTGCCAGGTACTGAAAATTATTCAGGTGTAACTTCTGCAGTTAATGACCTATTTATTTCTGATCTTCTATTTCTTCATTTACACAACCAGAGCATTAGTTCTGCTGTTTTGCAAATTATACAGTTATATATAGAACCATCACATTTCACATTACACCGTTGCTCTTTTAAAGCAATATTATATTTTGCTTATATATTGTAAATATTTACTGCTCTTAATTTTTTCCTACATATACTCATTTTTCAGTTTTAGCTTCTGTGCACAGGTTGCTACTGCAGGTAGTACAGTGCTGCCTTTCACTAATAGTTAAATTCTGAAGATTATTTATTATATTCCCAATGTGTTTTGTTTTTTTACAGAATTGGGACCCAAAGCAGCCCAGGTTTGAGCCTTTCAATATACTGCTGTGACCCCATGCTTTACAAAATAGCCCTTCTCATGAGCTTGGCTGGCCTAATGACTTTTACAAGCTCCACTTCTGGTTGGTAACATAGGGTGCATCTACACTGTTGCAATAATGCAGTATGACACCACCTTAAGTGCTGTACCACCATCGTATGGGATTTGTAGTTTTACAGGGTCTTTAGCCTTCTCTGCCAAACAGTACAAATCCTAGGATGGAGCTATGTCAGTTAAATGGTGTAAAATTACATTATTTCTACAGTATAAATGCACCCATAGCTGCTTCATGCAGGTCTCTTCTGATCAGTACTGGCTACATTTCTAGTTCATTATATTATGAGCATTCCTTTGTAGGTACATCTCCATCAAGGGTTGTCGTATCACTTGACGAGGAAGCCTGCTCAGAGGTAACAGATTCCCAAGATTGGATAGTTTGTCCATTGCAAAAAAGAAGACAAGCCAATGGATTTCCAAGTGAGACACCTGTCTCTGCTTTGAAATCAGCAATATTCCTCCCACAAATGCATTTTGTGATGATAGAGAGCTTTAATTGCAACTGATGTCTTATCAGGCAAGGGTAGTGAAAGCCAGTGTGCTTTATAAATGGAATGCTTTTGCAAAATCAACCAAGATTGCCACAGTAGGCCACTGTTTATCTTAAATGGCATCAGGCTTTCTTATTACTCAGCAAATTAATTAATTACACTTTATCTTCTTGTGAAAGTCTCCCTAATTCAGTAAGAGCTAAGGCTGTAGCTATGATTCAGAATGATCCAACAGTAACATTTCCCAGCCTTTGATATCAGGCTGATTTCTCTACAAATGTATTATCTGTTTTGTTGCATGAATTGGAATTAACACACTTGTAGGGTTCATTACTGCTTAAATATTGTTCTACAGAGTATGCTCATTTTTCTGATTTTTCATAATTTCTGATTTATGGTGGTAGCTTTGAATTATTTTACTGCACTGTGCTGCTTCTATAGTAAACTGCTTTCTTTCATGTCAAAAATACATCCTAGGACTTTTTAGAAGCTCTTGGAATTAACTCATTAACTTCTGTGTTCACTACACACTGTACAGAAACTTATCTGGAACACTAATTGGATCAATTTTCATAACTTTCCCACTATCTTAGCAGCTTTGTGGTAAATAAAAATTAAAATAAGATGACTGCACCATTTATTTAGGATTGTGCTGTTTAATCAATTAATTAGTTGGATTACTTTGATTTTTAAAAATGTATCCACTAAAATGTGTTTGCAATTGAATTAGGCAGTAGGGGTTTTCTTTATAGAGGGAGGGGGATTTTTCTTAATAACAGTAATTATAACAAAAGACATTCTCTGTTCTCTTATGCACAGAAGAAGTCTCTCTTATGTGGGATATTCTTGAGATGTTTTGGGCTACAACTCTCATAACTCCTAATAATTCTCCATCCTGGGTGAGGCTGATAAAGCTTGTAGTTCAAAACATTTGGAGGGTACAAAATTACTATCTCATATGCATGATACACGTGTGCAACATCTAAACATAAAGAAACACATTTATATATTTACTGTATATAAGGCTGCCCAAAAACATTGTTCTCTGAGTGGAACTCATAAAACAATAATATAAAAGAGCTTGGAAGTAAAATTATTCATAACTTGTTCCTTCTGGTAGTAAAAAAAAACCCCACAGGAAACTGATCTTTTTTTCAAGTGGGATAACTTGAAAAGACAACATTCCTTTTCCCTGAAACAGGAATGGGGGTTTTGATTTTTACTTGTTGCAGGGTTCCCACAAATCCCCAACCAACCTTTTATTCTTTTGTTTTGTTTTGCTTTGCTTTGTTTTAAACCAAAATCGAAACCATTGAACATGTGCATGGCTTCTTTATATGGCCAATAAGCAAACTGGGAAGCCTCTTGGAAGCAATACTGGTATAAATGACGGAGCACTGCATCCTAGGCTATAGAATATCTACCACTATAATGCCATAATACAAGAACACTCCAGTGCCACAGCTCTAAAGCTAGGATGGGCAAAATGTGACCCATGGGATACACAGAGCCCCAAGCCCTACTTTGTCCCTTGTACTCCCCAGAATTTTAATTTAAAAAAAAAATGACATCACAGATTGCTGCTGAAGTTCAATAGTCAATCTAAAATGGACACACAAGGCTTATTCTTTCTACTAAGCAGTCATTGGACACATCCCATTGATGCTTGTGCTTAAATCCTTTCAAAATCAATTGGATTTAAGCAGTTAATGGTACTATGTCATTGGCTGTTTTTTTAAAGGTTCCTGCATGGTTAATGTTCTGCCTTTGAAGTTGTTCAAGGGAACACTAAAAATATTTGCCTTGACACAGGACTTAAAGGAGAGAGAGGGAAAGGAAGAAAGATTAGAAGAAGGATATAATTTAAGGTTGGCCCAGATACTTATCTGCCTGAGAAAACCAGATGCCATCTTCCTCACATTCCAAGTACAGAAACTAACCAAATTGGCAGGTGAATCTTCCTTCAACACCAGTAACAGCATCCAGCACAACCTGTGAGTAGTAGTATAGCTCAAGTGGTCCTGGGCAGACTCTATGACATTTAGTTCTGTCTTCCTTTATATCATTACCACTCCCTGATCTCTGAGATTGCTGTCTTGCTCTAACTAATGGCAGGAGCCATCCCTGATTAAGCTTAACAAGGAAAAGTACAAATTCTGAGTCAAAGAAAGAACTAATTTCAGTAATGAAGGGTTGTCCTTTGGGGCTATTCTCAGTTATTTCTTATATGGTTTTACTTAGAACACATATCTTTTGCATTCATGGTGTGGTCTGAGTTTCATGGAACTGTTTGAACATTTCTGCAAACAATGTTCCATGAATACTGAAATACTTAATTTTAACATTAAAAATATCCAACAAAAGTTCCAAAAATGTTTATAGCTACAGGCTATACAAGCTACAAGTATATATCATAGCTCTGGTATAGAGATATGGTAACTATAATTTGTTAATTTATCAAAAAGCATTGATAGCTCAAACTTATCCCAAACAATTGATTTCAATAGCAATGAAGAGTCTAGCAGTAGTGCCTCCCAAGTTGTAAAAATTGTTTTTGCAATTGGAGTTATGTGACTTTTCTACATGTTTTCTTTGCAAATTACAGATAGGAAGTCTGATTTTAAAAAGACACTTGCCAAATAGAATATGGGCAATTACTGCAAAAAACTATAAATCAGGATGTTCCACTTAATGGTGTCACTGTGGTTGGTGTCACCTGGCCCAGGGTGGTGGTGGATTGCCCTCCCCTCCCTCCCTCCCCTCAGGCCAGCTACCCACCACCCCAGACTGCTGGGGGGGGGGCAGCACTGTGGCCTTCGCAGTGCCTGTTCAGGGTCCAGCATGGCTGCTCATGCACAAGCCATACAAGACTCTGAAGGCACTGCCCCCCCCCCCCCCAGCAGAGGCCTTCAGAGTCTGGTATGGCTGCTGTGTGAGTGGCCATGACAAACTCTGAAGGCATTACCTCCCACCTTCAGCCTTCAGAGACTGGTGCAACTACTGCACGAGCGGCCATGATGGACTGAAGGCACTGGCCCCCTCAGCAATTCCCATTGCTGAGGGAAAGCAGTGCTGCAGCTTCCAGAGGGCCCATTCAGGATCCAGTATGGCTGCTCACCTGGCAGCTGTTCCAGACTCTGAATGGAGGGGACACCCCCCAGCAGCAGCATGTTGCTCATGGGGGCAGTGCTGTGGCCTCCAGAGGGCCCGTTATGGGCCTGCACAGTTGCTGTGGGAGTGAGACAGGGATGACTCCATTTCTTGCTTGCTCAGTAGGCGTGCCAGTCCCTCAGGTGTACCACCTCAACAGGTGTACACCCCCTCTGGGGTGTCACCCAGGTGAGCCGCACCCCTCCCCACACCCCCTTAATAACATCTCTGGCTCCACTGCAAAATCTAATGTGGTATGGGGACCTGTGCTGACTAGATAACCACATATCTAACACTTCTTACTAGTTTCAAGAAGGTTCTTTAAGGAAGGATTTGCAGGGAAACTAAAGGGTTATTTGTTTGAAAGAATAAGGCCAATGCCCAAAGCATTTGTTTATTTATTTATTTATTTATCCCCTGCCTTTTCACCAGTTAGGGATTCAAGGTGGCTTACAAGGTTTAAAACAAACATAATTTCAAATGAACAGCATATAAAAGTTTAAAAGTAATTAAGCCTTTTAAATTAAAGCCAGTCAAACTAAAATCAACAACAGTAACAACCAATAAAAGTCCAGGGCATTATACAAGGCTTGTTTCCTCTGAAAAATCAATCGTCAGAGGTGTGATGGAATAAAAAGATTTGTACCTGCTTTTGGAAAGATAGTAAGGAGGGTGCCAAGGGAAGCGAGTTTCAGAATCTGAGAACAGCCACCAAGAAGGCCTTTCCCCATGTTCCCATTAAATGTACCTGTAAGGGTAGTGAGGCAGAGAGCAGGGCCCCTCTAGAAGATTTCAAAGCACAGAAGGGTTCATACAGGAGAGTATGGCCCTTCAAATAACTTGGATCTGAACTGTATAGGGCTTTATAGGTCATCACCAGTATTTTGAATTGTGCCTGGAAACAGCCAGCAAACAAGTGGAGCTGTGTGTTCCTGACAATCCCAGTTAGCAATCTGGCTGCAGCTCTTTGAAAGTTTCTGAGTACTCTTCAAAGGAAGCACCATATGAAGCATGTTAGCGTAATCCACAGGTGATGTAACTAAAGTATGTGTCACTGATGGCAAATCTGATGTCTCAAGTAACAGGTGCATAAGCCTTAAGTGTGCAAATGCACTCCCAAAACTGCCAAGTTTGGGGGAGTGATACATTACAGAAAGACATGATAAAAGGGATATGAAATACATTTAGCTACAGAAGCAGTAGGATGCTTTATGTACACCCAATACAAATGCAAACATAGCAGAAGTTTGTCAGGAAAAGAAATTGCTTATACTAAGGAAAACAAGGAATCCATAATGAGTGGAAATACATGCTGTAGTTTCCCCCTCGTTCTTCATCTTGAAAAATTTTGTTGTCTGTATGTGCTTGACCACACTGTTGTTAAAAACATACAGAGATAGCAGAGGTTAGACAGATGGTCATTAAATATGGCCTTCTCAATCATGAGTGTGACAACTTTAATATGGAATACCCTCCTCAGAGAAGTTTGCCTGATATCCAGAGTGTGCCTTGACATGCTTGGAAAAAACTTGCTTATTTGCTAAGGAAATTGATTTTAAGTAATGTTTTACAGTTCAGAGAGTTGCTGCTTTTCAATTTAATATAATTTTGTTGATATTTAATTGCATAGCTGCATTTTTTTAACTGCATGTCACATTTAATACTGATGGATTGCTGAGAGCGTATGCTACAAGTTGCCTCATACATTCCATAAACAAATAAACTGACCACACATCTGTGTTGAATGTTTAGCCTCACTTGATAATTTCTCCTATATCAGCCTGAATTGGCACTTTCTGCAGTAAACACTTGCACCTCCTGGTCTTGCCTAAGCATAGCCTCCCAGCCAACCTTAATGCCCCTTAGTAAAGATAATTTTACATTCCTCCAAAGGAGGATACACCAGGAGTGAAAGCTATTGAAAGAAATGTGCAATTTACAGCAATCTCTTCATCTTCTAAATGTCCTGTTCATCAGAAATTTAACCAGTTTGTCAACATTGTGACAATGTTATTGTACATTAATTCCTCCCAGCACCAGAAAGGTCTATTTAGAGTGGAAATGCTGAGTACAATAAATGAAGAATTGCTATGGCCACAAAACTGGCTGCTATGTTATTTTATTTATCTGGTAACAAAGTTACTATTTTGTAAAATAAGAATGCCTCTATAATTAGATCTCAAAATAAGTGTGCTATGTGTCACAATTCCTAGGCTTCTGTCCATTCCCTTGCCCATCAGTGAGCCAGTAAAGCATTCTTTTCAGCATGAAAGATATTCCTTAGCAAGGTTAAAAAACATATAAAAATAAATTTTTAAATCACATGTTCGTTATAGCTGCTAGGCATTTTGATATTTATTAAAAAGCTGGTGCTGGGGAATGCTCAGAATTTGCCTTCTTACACAGAATGTAGGTGCTGAACATAAAGAAAACAAAAACAATGATTGTGGAGGATCTACACAAATTCAACCTAGAAATGAGGAAATAGAAATAGTAAAAGAGTTCCCATATCTTGGATCAATCATTGATCAGAACTAAGACTGTAGTCAATAAATCAGAAAAAGACTAGGAATTGGAAGGGCCGCTATGAAAGAACGAGAAAAGATTTGAAAGTAAAAAGATATACAACTGAGCATGGATGTTAGAATGGTACAAGCCATTGTATTCTCCATCACCATCTATGGATGAGTGAGCTGGATAGTGAAGAAAGCAGATAAGAGGAAGATCAATTCATGTGTGGTGTGGTGCTGGAGAAGAATGCTGAGGATACCGCAGACAGCCAAATAGACAAACAGATGGGTCCTAAAAGAGATGAAGCCTGAAATCTTCCTGGAAGCCAAGATGACTAAACTGAGGCTGTCATACTTTGTACACATCATGAGAGAGCATAACTCATTAGAAGAGACAATAATTCTAGGAAAGGTGGAGGGATGTAGAAAGAGATGAAGGCCACATGCTAGATGGATGGATTGAGGAGGTCATGGGTATGAATTTACATGACCGAAGCAAAATAGTGGAGGACAGGGAGTCTTGGAGATGTCTCATCCACAGTGTTGCCATGAGTTGGAATTGACTTGAAGGCAGTTAACAACAAAACAACAACATTCCTGTACATACTAATTTAGGAGTAATTCCACTTAACTAAAAAAGGCTTCCTTCTGAGCAGATATGTATCGGATTTGAACTGCAACAGCCATGTGACTTGGTCATTAGCATTAATTAAGTGCAATTTCCTTATGTTCCTCATTGTAAGGGAAAGCTCACATCCTAAATATGCACACCACCCAATATTCAGGGAGCAAAAAGTGTTTTGGAAAACATAAGATGCTTCATACTGAGGAAGATAATGGCTTTGTATCAAGACCTGCAAGTCTGGATTCCTTGTTTCATTCCTTTGCTCGGTTGCTGTGGGAGGATATAAACAAAGTCAGTTAGTATGATTCTGTTGTGTTATGACAAAATAAAATGAAAGGATGTAAACTCATTTCAAGACGAAAACTTCTAAGATTTATTTTTTCTTTATTTAAGCAAAAGCTCATGCTGTGGGTCCTGGGTTACTTTTCTAAACTTGGAGAGGAGGCTTCCCCTCCAGATATTTCCTCTCTCATGTCGGGATTCCCATGTTTCTCCAAAGGGTTACAGTGATTCCCATTTTTCTCTTAAGGGTTACAGAAGATGTAAGTGTGGGGCATGGGAAGAAAAGAGGCTGCAGCTAAGCAAACAGCAAAACGCAGCCCCTCACCTTCTGTGAGCTCAGTTATCGAGGTCTAACCTCATTTTAGAAGTTTGTTAACTGCCTTCAAGTTGGCTTGGACCTGCAGCAATTGCAGATTCATGGCCATGGCTTCTCTGATTGAACCCATCCATTTTGTATGCAGTCGTCATTTTTTCCCATTGCCTACCACTTTACCAAGCATCTTAGTCTTTTCTAATGAGTCCTGTGTTATTATATGACATGGTCAAAATATGACAACCTCAGTTTAGTCATCTTTGCTTCTAGAGAGAGTTCAGTCTGATTTGCTCTTGGACTTATTTATTGGTCTTTTTGGCAGTCCATGGTATTCTCAGGACTCTTCTCCAACACCCCATTTCAAATGAGTTGATTTTCTTCCTATAGCTTTCTTTACTTTCCAGCTTGCACAAATGGTGGGGTGTGTGTGTGTGTGTGTGTAATACAATAGCTTGGGCAATCCTAACTTTAGTATTCACTGATATATTTTCCTAGATCTTTTCTAGTTCCTTCATAGTAGCCCTTCCAAGTCCAAATGTTCTTATGATTTATTGACTGCAGTAGCTGTTCTGATTGATGATTGAGCCCAAGTTTGGAAAATCTTGAACTATTTCATGTCTTCATTGTCTGCTTTAAAATTATGTAGAACTTCTGTGATCATTATTTTTGTTTTCTTAATGTCTTGCTGTAAGCATGTCTTTGTGCTTTCTGCCTTGACTTTTTTCAATAATCCTAACAAATCTATGATATTTTCTGCTAATAGTATAGTATTACTGTATAAATTTGGATTGTTGATGTTCCTTCCTCCAATTTTTTATACCTCCTTCTTCCGAGTCTAATTCTGCTTTCCATATTGTTTTCAGCATACAAGTTAAACAGATAGAATATGGTCTTGCTTACCTGTTTGTCAATTGGAAATCATTCCATCTCTCTGTATTCTGTCCTAACGTAGCCCTTTGTCCTGAGTACAGGTCATGCATCAGAACTATCAAATGTCATGGCAAACCCATTTATTTAAGAGTTTCTTGTGATATATGCAATCAAATGCTTTGATATAGCCTATAAAGCATTGGCTGACCCTCTTTTGAAATGTTTTGGTAAGTTCCATTATAGCATGTATGCTGTATGATCACTAGTGCCTCTACCTTTCCTTTCCTTTTAAATTTCTTTGTATGGTCTATTATAGCATGTATGCTATATGATCCCTAGTGCCTCTGCCTTTCCAGAACCCAGCTTGGACATCTGGCACTTCTTACTCCATATATGGTAAAAGTTTTTGTTGCAGAACCTTGCTTGCATGAGAAATTAATGTAATGGTCCTGTGATTACTGCAGTTCTTGATGTTTCCTTTCTTGGGATTTGGAATATATACTAAGTCTATGGGCCATCATTTTGTTTTCATATTTGTTGACAGATTTTAGTTGGAATTAGAAGAGATTCTAGCTTGAGGCAACTTTGTTGATAGGACATCCTGGTGCTTTATTTCTCTCAAGTGCTCTGAGCACAGCTCTAACTTCACTTTTTAAAACTGAAGATTCATTGTCACATGGTTCTTCTTTAAATGAACCTAACATCCTCTCATCTCTTTTCTATAATTCTTCCCTGTCTTGTTTCCATCATCTTTTTATTTCTTCTTGGTCATATAATACATTCCCCTGCTTGGTTCTAAAGCAGGGGTAGGCAACCTTTCCCCTCTAAGGGCCGAGGGACTTCAGCTCCCAGAAGCCTCAGCCATGTTGGCCAATATCCCATGTTGGCCAATAGCTCCTGGGATTCTGGGAGCTGAAGTCCCTCGGCCCTTAGAGGGGAAAGGTTGCCTACCTCTGTTCTAAAGCATCTCCACGCTTCGTTTAAATTTTCCCTTGATTTCCCAGGTCTTACTGAACAGATGGTAATGATGATGGTGATGATGATGATTTTATTTATCTATATTCTACCATTCTCCCAGTAATGGTACTCAGTGTGGCTGACAATATTTTAAAACAATACAGATTAAAAATACTACAAAGATTAATGAAAATTAATTAAAAATGAAACAATCATATATTAAAGCAATCAAAATATTAAAACACATTAAAAAAAAAAGAAAGAAAAAACTACGGTATTTACAGATCCTTAAAAAAAATCTTCAAACCTAGCACCATACATCATTAAGAGCCCGACCTCAATAGTTTGTATAAAGGCCTGGCAGTGCAAAAATGTTTTAACCTGCTACCAGGTTCTATTTGGAGTGAAACCTTCTATTTCACTTCATTGATTATTATAGTAGTTCTTGTTACCCCTGTCTACAAGTTGTTCTACATTCATATTACAGGTTTTTATTCTATTTCTGTCACCTTTCATTTTTGTTTCCTTTTCTATCCTTGACTGCTTGTAGGGTTTCATCTGTCACTCATTGAGGCTTATCTTTATCTTTCTTTTCATCTCAAAACTACACTGTGCTTTTAAGAAAGTGATTTTGAGAGGCTAAGATTTGGCCATGTTCAATTATACTGAAAAATCAATATCCATCAGTGGAGAAAGTTCAAGAACGTTTTCCATTTTCAGTACAGGGAACAGAAGGTAACATCACAAGTATTAGTTGCAAAAACTGTTAAAGATTAATTGGATTTTACCAATTCTTTTCTCAGCTACATTAAATAGCAACACAGTATCAAGACCATATCGTTCTGATACTGAAAGACCTGGTTGCCAGTAATTTTCTGTGCCCTATTCAAGGTGTTGCTTGTACCTTTTAAAATCCATAAGAACATAGGGCCCGAATATATAAGGGACCACCTATCTCAATATGAGAGCCAGTATGGTGTGGTGGTTTGAGTGCTGGACTACGACTTGAGACCAGGGTTTAAATCCCATCTCAGCTATGAAGCCATTGGGTGACCTTGGGCAAATCACATGCTCTCAGCCTCCTCAGGGGAAAGCAGTGCCAACCCCCCTCTGAACAAATCCCCCATTTAGAGTCACCTTATGGCCACCAGTATACACCTACATTTCAACATGAACTTTCCAGATTGTTAGGATATTCAGGAAAGCCCTCTTGAAGATACCGCTATTTGCAGAAGCTGATTTGATTGGCACATAGGAGTGGGGCTTTCTCTATATTTGGTCCAAGATTGTGAAATTCACTCTCATAGTTGCAGTTGGTTTCCACTCTTGGTTTAAATAGTTTTTAAAGATGCTGTTAGGTTGCTTTGAGTTGTTTGAAGTGAATAAACATGCAACAACAACAATGTCATGAGCTTGCAACCATTTATTTTCATGGATAATAGAAATAAAATGTTTGGGTCAGCCCTGGTTAGTACCTGGATGGGAGACCACCAATGAAGACCAAGTAATGTAGGCTGTATTTCAGGGGAATACCTCTGAGTATTCCTTGACAACAAAAACCTTACGAAGTTCATGGGATTGCCATAAGTCAACAGGTAACTTGAAGGCACATGTCCAAACACACATATAGTTGTCTAAACAGTTGCTAATCAACACAATATTATGTTAACATAACTATTATAACATGAAAGTTGTACATTTAGTTGATACATTAAAACATTTTAGACCCTTTGACAGGGAATTGCAAATTAGATGGGATGCTCAGGTCAAAACTCTGCTTTACTAGATTTCGCTGTGTTTTGTAAAGCAGCTGAATAAATGTGTCACATGCAAACATCCTACTGGAATGAAAGACCAAGTTGTGGCTACCTGCACCTCTTCATTGACCTACCCTCTTTTTAATTGTGCACTTGGAACGTTCATGAGAATTAATATATGAGAAATTTGTTTTTATTTACATATTTGTGGGATTGCTGATAATGGATGTCTTAGGGCATCTACTGAATGCTTCCTCTTTAATTCTTCAGAACAAGTTTTTATTTTTTGGGGAGTTGGTTTAGAAGAAATACCGCTTCCTTAACCTTTCCCATTCTCAGATGTCACCATCTACTGTGACTCATCTTAAGAGGATGTCACTATCTGTGTGCTGAAGGGATATTTCTGTCATTTTGGGCACTGTTTGCTTTTCTTTATGAAATTCCATTGGAAGGAAAACAAGAAAGCTATGAAGCATGGGAGGGTCATACATAGTGGATGTATTGCGTTAATGCACACATGACTGCATCTCACAAATCCTTCTGTTTGCTTTTCTGCAAAAAGCAAAACTGAACTCTATCATCATAATGGTAAGACAGATAATCACTTTTTTCTATCTAAGGTTATTGTATTTTGAATTTATTAGATTCAGAATATTTCTATTTTCTTAAAACAAAACAAAGCTGCAGTTAGCACTGCAGATTGAGTTGAAGAATTTGGTTTGTGGAAAATGTTTTGCTCATGGGTGTGGAGGAGATGAGAACAGGCATGTCTTTTCAAACTTGCATGCTGTTTTCAATATTGCTCATGTCCCATACCTTTTTTTTAAGCACTTGCATGAACACGAGGAATTTCACTTTATTCATTTCTTCCGCTTTGCATTTTCTGGAATGCTCCGCAAATAAACTTGGGCTACAGTCATACTGAGTAAGTTGCACTAAGCAAACGGACACTAATTTCTAGGAAAGGAGAAAAGGTTTGGTCTGTTACTCATTTAAAATATGTTTGGAGCTGAAATAATATGCCACTTCTTTGGCTTTATGTGACCAATTATCCCTGTGTGTTAGCATTCTTTATACATTTTGCAATGGACAGTATCTACCTGAAAATCAGGGAGGAATGCAAGAATGTCTAGTTTTCAGGGGGGAAGGTCCTTAAGCTTTGTGAATGAGATATTTTAATGGAACAACAAGAAGCAAGGAGCATCTCATTTAGTTCAGTTGTCAGGGCGACTATCGTTGCCTTGTGGGCTGGGAAGTGATACAGAAATATTTTAAATAAATAATAAAATATATTGTAATTTTTTCTGTTTTCTTGTTAAATCGTTTTAATCGAAGTTACATTTTTAAGCAAAAGCAAGAAAAATGTCACTCAACTATTATTTTAAAAGAAACTCAACTAAGTGACATACATTCAAGATTCCACTTTGAAATGATATGACCGAAGTGTTATACAGAAACAATTGACTGAGATACTTAGGCAAGCGACTTCTTTACAAGCAAAAATTACATTAGGGTTAAATGTTAGTGCATAGAGGTGGGATCATACTTACTGTGGTTCAATATACAACTAGATAAAGATATTTCTGTAGTCTAGTATGCTATCTTTTCTGCTATGCTGGATTTTGTTAATTTAGCTTTTATTTTTCATTTCTCTTAATAACATGCCACTGCCATCTAGCTTGCTATGGTCAGTAGCAAAATGGTCTATTTTATTTTCTTCAGCTCATTCCCAGTCACTCTTTCAGATGCAGTAAACTGGGAAATTTGTGAATCCATGCTCCCCCACAGTCAGAAAACGTGAACTCATGCTTATCTTCCTTTCTTGAGCATAAAGATGGGGACACGGGTGATATAGATAGAACCACTTTCCCCCTATAACAGCTTCATATCCTGTTTGTCTACAGATATGGTGCTATGTCCTTGGGCGGATCCCCAATGGCTGATGCACCTGGCAAATAAATTAGAATTTTTTGCTGAGTATTCACATGCTTTATGTGTTCTAGTTGTCTCTTTTATGGTTTGTTTTTATGCAATGCAGCTATAAGCAACCTTGCAAACAGAGTTCCAAATTTTACAAGGTCACAGAACAGCTTGTCTACCATTTGTATCATAAAATAAACCAATTGAGTTTTGCCAAGCTTTCTTGCCTAGCTACTGGGACGCAATTATTATTCCTAAGAATTAATCAGGTTAATGACTGTTTACAAACCCAAGTGTAAAGGTGATGAGAGCATGTGATGAAGTGCTTGATGAAGGGTACTTCCATACCTTTTTTTCAAAATAAGTAGTGAGGACTGGTATGCTTATGATTTTTTTCTTATTCTGTAAAGTGATTTCTAAAGCAGATCTGAGTGTGCATTGTTAGCTATAGATCTTGTATTAGGCTACTTACGCTGACAGCCTAACCTGTTGAAGTATCCGAGAGAGCTCCCTAAGTACATCACAAGTTTGTAATGTATTACTGGAAGAAAGGTGTACATTTGTTTTGTTGTTGTTGTGTGCCTTCAAATCATTTGGTGACCCTAAGGTGGATCTATCACGGAGTATTCTGGGACTGAGAGTGTGTGACTCACCCAAGGTCACTTGGTGGGTTTCCGTGGCCAGGCATGGAATTAAACCTTATCTCCCAAACTGTACTCCAGCCACGGTGACTCCAACCACGCTGGCTCTAAGGTGTATATAGATGTACATAATTTCAATACTGACATGCACTTGCTCCACTACAGAGCTTAGATTGGGCTCATGGGAACCAGTTCTTCTGCTTTAAAGCATATGTAAAATTTTCATAGTGCTTATTGGCTGGCCTTTGTGTCATTCATGAAGCATCTTCATTCCTTCTCAGAGCAGGACTGTGCATAGCATGGATTGACCCTTGTATCACTCACAAAATCCTTTTGCTTAAGAAGATATCATATATTTCCACTATAAAAGTGAAGGGGTGGCAATCAGCAATGAGCTAGGGGCTAGATAAATATGCCAGGGAGGGCACAACATGCCATATAGTAGAAGCCCTTATCAGTGCATTTGCCATTTGCTTGCATTGTACTGCATCTGTGTAATGTCAGAAGGCTCAGATTGGGTAAAGTGCAAGAGAATCCAATGTGAGAAGGCCATACTAAATCAATAGGACCTCTTTTGAGTAGCCATATTTGGATTTTAAATTATTGGCTTAATATTTAGATTATTTTTAATATCTGAGGTATGTTAATATGTTAGAAAATTTGGGGCAGAGGCTTATCAGAAAGCAGGGGGGCCTGTCTCCCTGTGTTCTGCATGGGTTAGAGTCCTGAATATGCTCCCAACTAGGAAGAAGCCAAGGACCAAAGGAGTGATACATGCAGAATTATAATGGGCTCCTGTAAGAGTAATTTTATTGTCTCTGTACCTCAAGATAAAGCAACCTGATCACAACTATTGCAAACATAGCAAAACAAAAAACAAAAACCAACAACCACAAACATCCCCTATCAAAGGTTGACTAGAGACCAGAGGAGATAATCTTACAGAGATGCAATAAGTACCTAGAGATGTAAAAAATTTTAGTTCTCAAAACACATTCACGGTTCATCACAAATGAGCCAGAGTACTGTTAGTTCCAACTAGAACAGACCACCTAAGCCAGGGGTTCTCAAACTTTGCTTCTCCAGATGTTTGGACTTCAAGGCCCAGAATCCCTCACCATGGGTCATGTTTATTGATGTTTCTGGAAACTGAAGCCCAGAGGTTGAGAACCACTGAACTAAAACAACTGTTGATAAGTCAACATGTAGCTAAATCCTGTCTGTTCAGTCGGTCTGCTCTAAAATATTTAGACCACTGATCCCTTCTCCTTCTCCCACCCCACCACACAGAGGTGTATATAGAGGTAAATATATCTTGTATTGCACTGATGGATGTGGATGATTTCCCTTATGATTTGAATAAAACAGACATTTGAGTGCTTGTGCCTAATCACACCGAATTCCATGCAGAATGGAGAAAAAACCAGCAGTTCCTTTCCTACTGCCTGCAAGCTGAATTTTAATGGTTGGTCTAAAAATCTTCAGAAATGTTCAATAAATATACATTCTAGAGTAAAAAGAAAAAGAACCAAAAAATGTATGTTCAAAAGGTACCCCAAAAGTTGACAGATCAGGCCAAAAATGTTTCTGCGCTCTCCATTTTGGTCCTATTAAACAACACAGAAAATGTGGTGACTTTGTAGATTAAGCATGTGGTTTTGGATAACATGACAGACACTTTAAATTATAGCATTAAAAAAAGGGGTGTGTCTGTGAGTTTAAATGAGTACACAGAGAACAGCACTGATTGTAATAACCAGGCGTTTCTCTTCTTCCTTTGCCACAAATGAGGGCTACCTGCATGGTCTGTCTCTTACTCATTTTTAAGGAAAAAAATAGTAGATGCATTTGCTGTGCCTACCTCCAAAATTTTGATTAATTTGATGCAGTATGCTAGCACGTTATTTAACTGGATTTCTTATTATTTTATTAAAAATAGTATTAAATACTAACATTTATTGTAGCTTAAAGTTTCCTGGACCAGAGTCCATCAGTATGTGAAGTATATTCAAGTCCACAAAAGTTTATGCAAAAATACCACAAGGCTCTTATGTTGCTTTTGTTGTGATGCACTATTCTATAACCCACACTGGTCATCATTATTTCATGTTTTAAGAGCTGCCAGTTATCTATTATTAAACAGTATAGTGTCATCTAATTATACTTAAGACTTTGTAAAGTGGCATAGCACAATCTATCCAAAGTTAAGCACCTTTACGTTCAACTAATTTTAATGAAAGTTAAGAATGTGTTTTAAGATCCTATTAAAACAGTATTATATACTATTTAACCTTGAACTACTTATACAGTAGTCCCTCCGGATTCGCTGACTTCCCATTTGTGGTTTTGAATTTCCGTTGATGGGGAAGCCAGGAGGGACAAAATGGCGTACCCCTCCCCCCCCCCCGTGGCACACACCACCATTACTTTCAGTGGGGCTCAAATATTTGCGGTTTTCCATTTTTGTGGAGGGGTCATTTGTGATGAACGCCCATTTAATTCACAAGCACAGACATAGACATGACAGGCACTCATTTACAATTATGTGTCATAATATATCAGCAATAAAGTCAGAATTCAGAGACATAGACATCTTAGGTGTGGAATATCAGTATGCAGAGATCTAGCAGCACCTTTGAGGCTAACCGTGTGAAAGAAGTTGTAGCACAACCTTTTGTAGACTTGGTAAGCCTACGAAAGCTTATACTACAACTTCATTTGCACAAAATGTTAGTTTCAAAGATGTTACAAGACCCCTTTGCATAGTAATAAAGTTAGTATATCAATAATAAGGCCAACAGTCAGTGAAATATTTTGCTGAAATCCCAAGGCTGCCAACAGGTCTTGGCTGATAGGCTGTTCATTGCATTCACATGTTATTATCACTCCAGTAGATACAAGTTGAGAGCAGAATCCATTGATAGTATAGATTGGTAGTTGGCTGAGTTTCTTCCAAATTGGGAATTAAATGGAAAATTCATATTCCAAAAGTCTTATTCAAGTTTTCAAACACATCTAGTCTTTAAAACTGCATTGTCTATAGGCATTGCCTGGTTTAATGATATCAGTGTAATCTATGTTTAGTAAATATGTGTATGCACTATTTTTATTTAAGAACAAGAGATTTTAAACCAGTAATTGCACTTATATCTTATGATACACGCTGTTCTGTGTTGGTAAATACCACAGATGTGTTGAACTATATTTTAAAATTATTGAATTATCACAAAACAATTATATTTAATGAATTATATTTTACTTAAGGCACACTGAAATAAAAAAAATAGTTAAATTGAATTATAATTATTAACACTTTACAGCAGGTACCCATCTAGCCACTAATTATCTTCACAGATTAATGGCTGAATTCAATTTGTAATTCCAGCTGCTGTAAACCCAGTTAGTTAAAACATTACATAAGTATTGATTTACAGTTCAACTGTTGATTCAGTAAGTGTTCTGTAGTTGAGATTATCAAGATTCAAGCTTTGGAAATATATCCTATGCATCTACCATCTGAGATAATCTTCCACTTCAATGTTTCATTTTACAGCAGTTTTTACTGATTTGCATTCCCAGTCTTCCCAATCATGAGAAGTGCCAGGAAGAGTATTACATGGTATACAGTTCATGTGTACTCAAACATAATTACCTTAGTGGGGTTTATTCCGAGGAAAGTGTGCATGAGATTACAGCTGCTTTTCTGTTAACATACAAAATACAAGCAGAGCATAAATGGAGGTACATAACCATAGATCCCCACAGAAAAGAGTGGAACAAATCTCATTGGCTTCAGCCTCACCTCTCACGTGCCTATGGCAGAATGTATGAACATTGGCATATGATTATAGTTGTTTTTCTTGTTAAGTGCCTTCACATCAACTCTGACCTATGGCAACCCTGTTATAGGGTTTTCTTGGATTTATTCAGCCCAATTTGCCACTGCCTTCCTTTGAAGCCAAGAGAGTGTGACTTGCCCAATGTGGATTCAAACCCCCGTCTTCTGGAATCCACACCATTCTGATTCCCTGCATATTGTCATAGATGCTTCAAGGGTAGATTTATGTGTTCAGTTTTGTACACACTCAGGCTCTTGCTGGCACTTTGCAATAGAATCTATATACACATCAAATGTAATGTGTAAAGAAAGGAGAAATACCGAAGGGATGGTCAACCAGCATCTATAGAAATACACTTCAGTCAACAACTAGGACAAAGGGAGGGTTAGCTTTTAGTGTTATATTTTTCCACTCTTGATTTTGTGAGTCGGAAAGTTTAATATTCTCTCCAACCAGGCATTCTTAACATGTAGACTCCCTGGTTGGCTTCCAGGTTGTGGGGTGGTGGTGGTTAAGCAGTAGATCTGTATGTCTAAATTTGCACCTCATTCATCTGAGCAGCAGTGGCCGTTGCCTGCCATTTGGATGATTTTGGCTACTTCTTGTTGTGTTCCTTCAAGTCACTTCTGCCTTATGGCAACTCTAAGGCAACCCTATCACAGGGTTTTCTTGGCAAGATTTGTCCAGAATGGGTTTGCCTTAACCATCTCTGAGGCTGAGAGTGTGACTTTTCTAAGATAACACAGTGGATCTCTATGACTGATTCAAGTCCTGGTCTCCTAAATCATAGTTCAAAGCTCAAACCACTACACCATGCTGGCTCTTTGGCCTCTACACTCATTATTTTGTGATAATAAATAATTCATGTGAACATCCCAGTGCAAATTTGCATCAGATTTTTGTGTTTGTTTTACAATGCCTGTTTTACATTTCAAACTAAATAAAAACAAACATTTGCCAGTGAGCATTTTTTTGCTGTTCCATCTGTTAAGGCATTACTGGTTCACTGACCAAAACAGTAAAGTAATTTTCAGAAATGGTGGAGATGAAAGATTTGTTCCCTAATTCAAGATCTTCCCTGATCTTCTTGCCGAATTTTAGCACTTAGTATTTTATTGTTTTTGTTGTTGTTATTTTATTGTATTTTAATTCTTTCTAAGTTTAATTTTAGTTTTAAGGGGGGGAGGGTTGTGGGCGGAGGTAATGTTCTTAACTTGGTTGTTTTTACATGCTGTAACCTGCCCCGATTGCCACGCAGAGGGGCGGGCTATAAACAAAAATTTATTATTATTATTATTAAGATCTTGATTTATGGATATGTCATTCTTCTATTTCCTTGGTAACTGATTCTTCCCCTTGGTGTATAATTCTCTCCTGTGTTGTGGTGTGTAGTAGCATATATTTCTTCAGACATTATTTCTTCTTATTGATACACTGTAAAGTCCCTTGAAAGATATTCTCCAGAGACCGATCACTGCGTTTAAAAATAAACAAGCAATCACTGTATCAAATTCATACCAAGCCTCTTTTGAAATATATGTCTTAAGTCTTGTTTTATAATTGCGGTAACTTCAGACATAGTTTCTTGGCATTGGCTTGGTTTTTTTCCCAAAATACCCAATAAGAATAGTTGGCTTTCTACCATAACATCAAAGGCGGTTGGTTTTGCTTGAGGCAGCTTTTTGTCCTGAATAGACTGTGCTGCAGCAGCACTTCAAATTGCTCAGGCTTGCGTAGGGCAAGCAACCAACCTTGTGAAAATACTTTATTTCCTGGGCATTGTTCCACTTGTTGGCACCTTTCTTTTGACAGTCTAGAAAGTTATGCCTGGTTCCTTGGCACCTTCAAGCAACCACCTCTGCCCTTCATTCATCTGTAGGTTGCATGGCTTTCCCCACCCATTAAACACAGAATTGAGAGGGAATGGGTGACCTCCCCTCCCCATGTCTTTTAGACTGTTTCATTGCTCAGACTTTGTCAGCATTAACAAGGGTAAGACAGGATGGAAGCTGCGATCCAGCAACATCCTAGATTGCCCACAGGTGTGCCACCTATGAAACTACACCTTCCTTCAGCCTTTTGGTAAGTAAGAGAAACACTCTCTTACTGCTTCATTATGCAAAGGGATCTTGCAGCACCTTTGAGACTAAAGGCCTTTACAGACTGCCAGAAACAGTGCAAATTGAGTCCACTTTAACTGCCCTGACTCAGTGCTAGGGAATCATGGGAACTGTAGTTTATTGTGGCACCAGAGCTCTCTGGCAGAGAAGGCTCAATGTCCCAGAAAAAGATACAATTCCCATGATTCCCTAGCACTGAGCCAGGGTAGTTAAAGTGGCTTCAATTTGCACTATTTCTGGCAGTCTGTAAAGGCCCTAACTGGAGGATAGAAGTTGGTAGCACAAGCTTTCGTAGACTTCAGTCTACTTCCTCAGGTGCATGTGCTGAAAGAGAACCGGTAGCATGAGATTTCATAGACTTGAGCCTACTTTCACAGATGCATGTGGTAAAAAATAGTTGGTAGCACAAGCTTTAGTACACTTGAGCCTAAGGTGGTGGACATGCATCTGAGGAAGTAAGCTCAAGTCTATGAAAGCTCATGCTACCAAATCTATCTTTCAGTTAGTCTTCAAAGGTGCTGCAAGATCACTTTGCATGCTGATTTTCCAGACTAACCTAGTTAGGTCTTTGAATTTAGTGCTTCATGTACAGGACAAATTATTCTCTGGGCTGATCAGGAACCCAAATATCTTCTATTTGTATTTTATGGTCTGTCTTGTCCCATCTTTGAATGAGCCATGGCTTTTGACCAGGACATTTTGCTTTCTGATCCTAGAGGTAAAGTGGTAGTGCTGTAGCTATTTGGCACTGAGGGAAAATGCACTCCAAGCATGGTCTGGAATACTCTCCACTCCTCTTCCATTGATTGAGGGCCAGGCTGGTGTAGAGTGGTTGGAGTATTGGACCGCCATTCTGGGTTCGAATACCAGCTCAGCCATGTTTACCCACTGGGTGGCCTTGGGCAAGTCACACTCTCTCAGCCTCAGAGTGTGGCAAGGTAAAAAAAAAAAAAAACCCTCTGAACAAGTCTTGCCAAGAAAATCCCATGATAGGCCTTAGTCACCATAAGTCAAAAGTGACTCGGAGACACACAACAACAACAGCAACAACATCAACAACTCCATGCAAACAGGGCT
>CM034701.1:286381142-286437688 GCA_020142125.1 Phrynosoma platyrhinos
CACAGAATAGATTCAATAATACAGTAGTTCCAAAGATAAGACAGCTCATGAGCATACAATTCGGAAAAACATCAATTAAAAATGAGAAGGTTAAAAACAACTCATTAACCAGGTGAAGCCATACCACAATGTTAATAACTGCTCCGCCCTCCCATCTCAACAATCCCATTGTCCTGCCACATACCTTTCAGTTAGCTAGTGTTGAGTAAGTACAGTCAGGGCAGACAGAGAAAGATGAGATTAAGTTCAGCAAATCATAAGACTCACTTCAAAATGTAATGAATTCAAAGTCTACAAAATGCAGAGTTCAATAAAGTGCAAAGTACAATAACCATAGGATTACACAAATAAATATAGAATAATACCTTGCTTATCTTGATCAGAATAAGAAAGTTGTAAAGAATTTCAAGCCTATATGGAATGCTTAAAATATTGTGCACCCTTTGCTCAGAACTTAGAATCACATTTCTTTTGTATTTTCAGTTTGAGAGAAAATGTTGCAAAAAATACTAGCATTGGGGGCCATAAGAGCTGCTGTTGAGAGCCAGTGTGATGTAGTGGTTTGAGCATTGGGCTAGGACTCTGGTATCCAGGGTCTGAATCACTACCCAGCCATAGAAACCCACTGGATGACATTGAGCAAGTCACACAGCCTTAAAGGAAGGCAGTGGCAACCCCCCTCTGAACGAATCCTACCAAGAAAAACTCATGATAGTCTCGATTCATTTTAGGGTCTCCATACGTCAAAAATAACTTGAAGACACAGAACAACAAAGAGCTGCTATTAGTAAGGACTAACACATAGTCAGTGACAGTATTAAGATTTAGAGTCAAATGGTCTCACTCAGAGTAATGTTACTATACCAGGGTGGCCAACCTCAGTTGGCCTGGGGCCAATTTTCTGGCCCTGAGATCGTCCAGGAGCCACTTAGACTATCAAAATCCTCAAATATGAACAAAATGAAAAATTGTTGGGTGTTTTATGTTAAACAGTGCATGAAGACCTGTGACCTATTGAACAAGTAAATCTTTGCTCCTGCAGGCTTTCAAGACATGGCAGTTTACCCCTTTTTGCAAAAAAAAATTGAAGAGGGTCAGGGCCTTGAAAAACATCTTGTGTTTTCTCCATCTCTGCTTAACACATTTTAAATTACCGGTAAATGTTATTATTTTGACAGGATTATAGGTTATGCCAAATTGACATGTTTACAGAACCAGATGGTTTAGGGGCTGTGAGTTCATATTTTGATGACACAGAAGAAACACGATTTGGTTCTGCTCAGAAGACTTGTTCGATTCAAGTGCATTGGGGCATGTAAGTATAATAATAATAATAATAATAATAAATTTTATTTTTATACTGCCCATTGGTAGTCCAATCCGAGCGGTTTACAACATAAACATTAGCATGTAACATAAAACAACATTTTCCCTCCCACTTAGGCTAGGCCCGATGGAGATGGGCCTGCATCTTCCCCCCCAGATGACGTTGGATGGAGTGGAGGGAGGGCTCCTCTTCTTAGGCTGGACCCAATGGAGATGGGCCTGCATCTCTCCCTCAGATGACGTCGGATGGAGTGGAGGGAGGGCTTTTCTTCTTAGGCTAGGCCCGATGGAGATGGGCCTGCATCTTCCCCCCCAGATGATGTAGTACATGGATATGCAAGGATATTGTTTTTCAAAAAAATGTATTTGCAGTTTTTAAAAGATGTAAGATTTATGCATGACATTGCACTGCCTTTTTGTTCAGACTTTTAATTAATGATGATCATTTAAGATATGATCAATTGATAAACTCTATGTATAAAATATGTTATAAACAGTAATGTATTTTGTATATCCTAGTTCAGTGATGGCGAACCTATGACACGAGTATCAGCACTGACACATGTAGCCATTTCTGATGACACGTGGCTGCTGAGGTGGCCGCATGCTGAGAAGGATGTTTCATCTTTGGCTTTTGCACAGCCAAGTGCAGTAGCCGAGAATAAAACATTTGTTGCTCCTGAGGATGAAACATTTGCGACCAGAGTCTTAGAGTTAGACTCTAACTCTAAGACTCTAGTCACAAATGTTTCATCGTCCCCTATTAGACACTCTGTGCTGGAGGTCTGTAGGCCAAAACAACAGAAATCCAGCATAGAGCGTCTAGTTCTGGGACTTCAGGCACAGCGGCACCACCAGCGTGGGGCCGGGAAGAGGCCCAGGCGCAGGCCAAGATATTTAGGCCAGTCCCTCCTTCTACTGGCAGCGAAATAATGTTTTTTCCTCAAAGTGACACACCACCCGAGTTATGCTCAGTTTTTTTGGCAAAGTTTGACACACCATGCTCAAAAGGTTGCCTATCACTGTCCTAGTTAGTAGAGATGTTCTTATTAAAGACAGAAACGCATCTAACTAAACAAAGATTGTTGTTGACAATAATTACCTTTTTTTTAATCGAGAACGGAAGGGGGGCTTAAGCCTCCCCCAAAGATTCGGCTGGATGGGATTCAGCCTCTTCCTCTCAGGGAAAATTGGACCACCAAAACTCCTATATTGAGCTCCCTCAGAGATTATCAATCAGAAGTGCAGGAAATGATTGTTACTTTGCTATTGTTTTCTTGATATTGAAATTATTATCATCTTTAGTGGATGATTATTGTTTTAATGCAATGTATTCTATGTTTTCATTATTTTACATGAAAGTAGTCAAAATTAAAAACAGCTTACTGCCATTGTTGATCCCTTATCTCCCCAATACACCACAAGAAACAAATGCAGTTCACCATGTTTTAGCAAACAGTTCTGGGGTTCCTGGCTATGTGCTTTCAAATTATTTTGTAGTTTTCGTTATAGAAACATAATATTTGCCCTTGTCCTGACAATGTTGTAATCACAATGGTAACTTTTAGAATTGGAGAGAGTAAGTTTCATAGCAGTGATAAACTAGACTTCTGAGCTATACTACGCTAGCTGAATATTTTTCTTAACATTACATATTTTTCATTGGGATAAATATATCTAAATGTTAGGAGCCTGACCAGTGCAGGATGCAGAGTTAGTTCTTTTCATAACTATGGTAAGGAGACAGTGAAAAGGGCCTGCCTTTTAACCTCACAACAATCCTGTGATGTAGATTAGTCTGAGACAGTGCCTGGTCCAACATCACACACTTAACTTGACATGTTTGAACAAGGATTTGAACCAGCTTTCTGAACCTGGAAGCTTCCAGGGGTGTTAGACTACAGTTGTCATTATCCCAACAACTATGGTCATTACACCAAAGTAGTGTTCTGTGTTTTCCATAAAAGCAGCGTACTGAAGGCGGCATTTTTGGGGGGTGGGTGGGGGGTGGGAAGGGACTAATTTTGAATTTTATTGTATTCCATGCACTTTTATTTCTGTAACCCACCCAGATTCCTTTTGATTGGGTGGGCTATAAATAAATAATTTATTATTATTATTTTATTAGAAAAATGGGAAATATTACACTTTGATGAGTAAGGAGATAATTCAAATAAATTATGAGTAAATGCCTCATCATTGTATTAGACTCATACAACTGGCCCTCCATATTCATAGATTCTGCATCCACGGATCCAGCCATCTCCAGCTTGAAAATATTCCCCAGAATTCAAAAAAAAACCCCAAACCTTGCTTTTGCTAAATTCCAAAAAGCAAGCCTTGGTTTTATATAAGGACACCATTTTACTATGTCATTGTACATAATGGACTTGAGCGTCCATAGATTTCAGTATCCATGGAGGGGTGTCCTGCATACAAACTCCAGAGGATACCAAGGGCCCACTATGTAGAGATAGTGAAACTGATGATACTCATATAGATAAATATTGATTAAATGTGATAAATGCATTTCAAAGTGAGAATTCCATAAAATTGATTGATTGGAGGCAGATGAATTACAAAAGGACAAAAGAGGAATGTTATGCTTAGAGGTGTTTAAGTTGTTTAATCTAGGGATCTGCACTGACTATATCAGTTTAGACACTGGGTTTATAGTTGGAAGACAGCTCAGCTGTGTTCTGAGTAATTCAGAAACCATTCACATTCACATTGTGATCCTAATCCAAATTGCAAAGAAACAACTTATTTGTGAAATTATGATATAATGGTTTCAAAAAAGATATACCTAACAAGTGGATGTGTTTCTGCATGTTACTTCTTTAAGAGAAACTTTGGTACTAGAAGCAGAAATAACATGGAAAGAATAGGGATAGATTCCTACACTGCAAAAAAGAAGGGCAGTTGAACATGGTGCAGCACACTTTATTCAAAACTAACATTATGTCCATGTGAAATGATACAACTAGGACAGCTGAGTCTTGCATAAGTAAGCATACAGTGCACCTGTGCCAAGTGCGGGCTGCCATCCACAGTTTGAGCTTCTGCGGACAGCAAGCCCCAGCTTTTTGAATGGGTGTGCACACAGCAGCGCAACCAGGAGCACACACACATTGAAAAGAACAGGACTTAAGGTCCTGCATTTTTTGCTATCTATGGGGGGTCCGGAATGGATCCCCCATGGATAGCAAGGGTGCACTGTAAATATTCTGAACCTTCTACAGACCTTTTTAAAAAGTACCCAAGATGACTTTCAGCCTCCTCTTTTCTTAGGATTTCCATTTTGATGGAAAAACGAACATATCAAAGTTATTTTAGTCCGCTAGTGAGGCAGGCTTATCTGCTCTCCCCCTTTCTCTGTTTTGCAATTCACAGCTTCTATTACCTTTCCTGTTGTAGGCAGGAACAAACAGCTTGTAGTAGCGTGGGCTAGAGTAGAATCCTGTTCTTTCCCAACTCAAGCTTTACTGCATTGTTCAGTGCAGACATGTTGCTGCAACCTGGCACCAAAAGTCTGTGCTTCTCCAGCCCACCTTTACTATCCTCCCAGTGCTGAAACTGCTAAAAAATATCCAGCTTGACAATTGATGAAATGGATTTTGTCCCTCGTAGCTTGCCATCCATGAAAGACCGTAGATAGCAAGTCCGCGAACAGCGAGGGACAAGTGTATATATAAAGATATTAAATTAATTTGACTGGAGGTTTGCACCAGAGGATGCAATCTCTTCCAGATTTTAGAAATAGCTGTCATGTATCACTGGTAGTTTCCAAAATGGTTTTGCAAAGAGACAGTGAATAAGGCTTTTGCTTTTGCTGCCCAATTCTTTCACTGGACAAAATATGCTGTCCCCATTCAATACATCAGTGTATTTGCAATCTTAGCTTTTTTTAGTTTCATCTTTCTCCAGAATACTCTCATAAAAATGGGTCATGGTGTGATTGAGTATTCTGGGAATGACAAGCGTATTTCTAGTAGGTGTGGATGTGGGTGCTGTGGGCATGCCTTGACAAGTGCTTACCTCCTTGTCATAACAGCAGCTAGGCAGATTAATCTGGCACTTTAAAATATGTGTTGTTGTTTTTTAAATGGTAAGAGAAATATGATCACTATTTGTATTACAATATTCATGGGTTCTCAGAGAGACTCACATTAACCTTTACAGTAACCCTTCACATTAAAGCAGTATTATATCCTCTGCATAATCTTCACATTGGAGAGGCTAAACCTGAGAGTGGATTGCAGGTGTGAAAGTTGAATGTATTTACTGCCACAGTCATTTATTGTGATTAATGTTAATTTAAATAGCCTTAACAAGAAAGATGTTTAGATCACGATTGAGATTGCTGTTTTTATGATTATCTCACAATGTGTTTGACCCATTTTTATTATCTGTGGCTATAGATCTAACCTGAGAGCCAGAGTGGTGTAGTGGTTTGAGCTTTGGACTGTGAGTCTCAAGACCAGGGTTCAAATCTCCACTCAGCCATGAAAACACACTGAGTGACATTTGGCAGTCACACACTCAGCCTCAGAGAGAGGCAATGGCAACCTCCTTTCTTAAACAAATTATGTTGTGAACATCCCATGAAAGGCCCTACCTTCTAGTCACAAGAGTCAGAAGTGACCTGAAGGCACACAACAACAATAGAGCTGACTTGTTCTTATAAAAGAAAGAGAAAATTAAATGAAAACATTTCAGTTGCTGGAAATCAGTATATGATACATATTTTTCTTGCATGGTAGAGTGACAGACTAGAATGATGAACTTTGGGAGTTCAGTTTGTCATGTTAATACAACCATTTTTAGTTGTTTTATCTTAAAGGAGTCGCTTTACTGGTTCCATTAGCCTTTGTAACTCAGTCTGATTTTGAAATGGGATATTGAATCAGAGTGTTTTGTGGCACACAGTGTTACTCATCCATCAACATGTCTGAAACAGAAATATGGGCAGTGATGGTGATGATCATCATCACCTCCCACCTTTCTTCCAGTTTAGGACTCAAAGCAACTTAAAACAAATTAAAAAACAAACACATAGTTAAAAAATAAGCAGTCAGCAGCCATTTTATGAAATACTACTTATGAACTTTGCTGGAAATGATGGTGAACAGAAGAGAAAACTTATCTTTTTATTTGGGCAAGGTCCGACTTAGCACTAACAAAAAGAAAAGCCTCCTGGCATAGTACAGTTGGCCTCCCTTGGCCACAGAGTCTTTATATATGGATTTAATCATCCATAACTTGAAAATATTTTTTTAAAATATTTCAAAAAACAAACCTTGATTTTGCCATTTTATATAAAGGACACCATTTTACTATGCCTTTTAATATGATGGGACTTGATCATCCATGAATTTTGGTATCCACGGGGTGGGCGGGTCCTGGAATCAAACCCCAGCAGATACCAAGGGCCCACTGTAATGGTGAATTGCTGCTGTGTGCTCTTGCATACACAATGATCACCACAGGAACAAATGAACTTCTGCCTGTGCCACAAGGCCCTGAATACTTCACTACACAGACCACACATTCTAGTGCCACAGTCAATTTTGCAAGTGATCTGATACAGTGGCATTTGTGTGTATACACACACATGTACTTGCAGGTAGGTCCAATTGAATTCCATGGAAATTGTTCATGAATAGTTACATAGCATGATACTGCTGGATGGTGAAATCCTAGTTTTAAAAATGTTTGTGTATTACTCCTATATTCTTCTTTTCTTTGGCAACATCAAATGGCTTCAGTGGGACTTCCTTGGGTTCCTTTCAGCATCATTTTGAGCAGACTTTCACATGATGCATTAAGGCATTCTTCTTCTTCACTCCCTTGAACTAGGATCTCCTCCCAAGTCTGTTCCAGAGGGTTTTCCAACCTTCCAGAGTAGATTTCAGGGGTGCATGGCAGGGAGGGAAAATCTGTTCTGTAAATGGTATCCATTCTGTCAGCAAAAGGACATCACTGGGTTTCACCTCTTATTGTTTCTCATCTGGGCACTGAACAAAATGAGTCCTTTTGGGGATTTTCTTGGGTTTGTAGGAACTCCACTTCAAATTTCTGTTTTCTCTTTATAGATGGTTACTTTATGAAGAACCTGGTTTCTTGGGAATTCCTTTAATGTTGGAACCTGGAGAATATCCTAATCTATCATTTTGGGAAAAGAAAGAAGCATATATTAGGTCCTTGAGGCCCTTAAAAATGGTGAGATATACATGTACTGAAAACTCTGATTATGTAGCACAGTTTCACAGTATACTGTAAAATCTTTGAGGATTCAAATAGCTAAAGACAGTTTCAAAAATATTAATTTTTTTTCTAATTTCTTTTATTGGATGAAAAGAACTTTTGGCTGCAACATGTTTCAGTTTCCATTTGACTCTTATTAATTGCAACTGTTACTATTTTGTGAAATTCTAGTCTTACCGAATTTATAGGATTATTTCTGTCTTTATTCAATAGTTTCTTATTTTAACTGAGAATTTAGGAGTACTCTTCACTTATGTTGTCAACTTCTTTAGCAAAATTAAAATGAAATAATTTACCACTGATTTTTTTTAATTCTTCTATTTCTGTAGGGTGGACGTAAAGTTGAATGTCCTGAAAGCCCAAAGGTAAAATATTTCAATATTTACATTTCCTATTTAGTTAATAAGAGACAGGATAAATATGTATCCCTAGATCAGTTAATAATTATGTGAACCCTGCTGCCTATTATGTGAACATTAATGTGCAGACAACATATATTAAGTTATTTACCCTAAATATTTATTTCCTACCAAATATGTCTCCATAGAGTCACCAAAATGGCAGTTTTGTTTTTTGAAGCATTTGTTGTCTATACATGTTCTGTATAGGGACTTGGTGGCTCAAGTGGTTAAGACACTAACTCTGTTGATTGCAAGATTGGCAGATTGGCAGTACAAGGCCCAGGTGTTGCGTGATGGGATGAGCTCCCATCACTAGTCCGAGCTTCTGCCAGCCTAGCAGTTCGAAAGCAGGCAAATACAATTAAATCGGTACTACTTTGGTGGGAAGATAAACAGGGTTCTGTCCAATCATGCTGGCCACATGATCACAGACTAGTCTCTGACAACGCTGGCTCTTCTGTTTAGTAATAGAGATGAGCACTACCCCCTAAAGTCGGACACGACTTGACAACCTTGTCAACGGGGAATACCTTACATGTTCTGTAAATACAAAACAGATGTTTCAATTTAATCTATAAAATATATACTATAATAAGTAGACCCTGATACATCTTAATAGGGTGTGGCTGGAACTGGGAGCTGACATTTTCTTGATGACAAAAATTCCAAAGAATACCAAAGGGTTGCTTAATAAAACTGACACTTTTGTTTTCAGTTCTGTGAGGGGAAAAGCTGAGGAAACTTGACTATTCAGATTTGCTACAGAGAGAGAACATGTGTTGTATTGTAAATTATGATGAATTCTTTTATGGATTATGTTAC
Organism: Phrynosoma platyrhinos; assembly: GCA_020142125.1. Classification (NCBI taxonomy): domain Eukaryota; kingdom Metazoa; phylum Chordata; class Lepidosauria; order Squamata; family Phrynosomatidae; genus Phrynosoma; species Phrynosoma platyrhinos. Next base: position 286,389,959 of record CM034701.1, read on the forward strand.
AAATTATGCAATCATCTTGCATTTCTGCAAGAAGGTTTTGCAATTCTCAAATGTGAAAAGAGAAGCCCTGTAGTATAATCTATTTAAATATATTTCTGTCCAGTAGCACTTTTTATGTTCAGTCTGAGAAAAACATTAGTTGTTGCCTTGCTTCAAGTAATGCCTTTTATAGTTCTTGAAGGTAGACTAGTTAAGATTCTTTCTCATGTGTAACTTTTCATCCATACGATATACAGATGGATCATAGAATGTTGAGCTCCTTTCTCATTATTTGTTTAATGGTTAAGTCAAGATCTTTGAAAAGAATATGTTATTTTATAAATTAGCTGCTAAGTTTGCCAGAAGATAGGCTTTTTAACAGTGATCTCAAAATTTAAGAACACTTACTACTTTTTAATGGCAGTAGCAGTTATGTGCCAGATTCCGTATTCTGTCGGGCAAAAGTAAAGATTGAATTAGAAAGATTTTGACTATTTATCATTTCAATTTTATTTTTTTAGATTTTATCCTTGGTTTGTCTAACAATCATGTTCTTATAAACTGTAAGCCATTATGGGATTTAGGCTAAATTTGACAATCTTGGATTAATTTTTAACTTGTGTTTAATTTGTTCACTTTCATTTATGTAATACAATTGTTAGTTGTTTCCATTATATTTTGACAATGCAGTCTCAGGATCCAATATAGCACAATCTTACTTCTGCCAAAGTACTGGAACTTTCTCTTCTGCCTCTGACAGTCTTCTGCACTCTCCAAAAATCTGCTCAGCTGCTTTTACAGCCTTTTTTTGAGGGCTTATCTTACAGGTCTTCCATAGGGACATTTTGAGGGAAAGCATAGTACTAAAAATTTACTATTACATCCCTGTTGTTCTAAAGGTAATCATTTATGAGAAGCCATTCTTTGAAGGAAATCATATAGAACTTGATTCAAAATTAGTAGCTCTGGCTGAAGAAGGAAATCAGGTGGATGAATCAGAGTTGGGGAAAGTACTGTTAACATCAATAGGATCAATAAAAGTGAAAGGCGGAGTGTAAGTATAAGGCATTAAAAAAACAACCAGTGATACTTCATCCAATAGCTATGCATGTCGTTTGTGAATCAGAAAGCTAGCCAGCTTGTCCATGTTCACAACATGATGGATCATAATTTGTCCAGATATGCAGCATATCCAGACAGTGCCAACAAAAAGGAGAAAAAAATAATGGTTCCATCATATTCCAGGGATAACAGTGGATAAAGCATAAAAGGTTGCATCCAGACTTAGAAAGACCCATTGAAATATTCGGGACTTAAATTTGTCATGGCTAAAGTCCCATTGATTTCACTTGCTCTGTGAGTAGACTTATTTTACTTTAAGTATGATTTGGCACCGAAATAGACACACAAAGACGGATTGGGGCCATGGTAGCTGCATGCTGCAGCCCCAATCCACTGTGACACCAGCTGAAAAAGGAGCAATTTTCAACCCCTCCTTTTTCAGCTGCAGAAAAGCTGCCTTTAGTGGCTCTTCCACAGTGGCTTCGCGGCATGTTGGGGGCTTGCAGTGTGCAGCTGCCATGCCCCCAAAACGCCCTGAAGCCAGCTGATGTGCAGCTGCTCTGGGTGCCTTCAGGGCATCATGGGGGGGGGGTGCAGCATGCTCCCAAGCTGCCCACAGCCGCCCCAAAGGTGGCGTTTAGAGCCAGTCTGTTCTGGCTCTTAAGTGTGGATCCAATCCTCGATTATATGTTATTATCCATGTTTTCCCTAGTGAGTGAACCATTGTTAGTTAATACATGTACAAAATAAATGTTTCTTGAAAGTTACTCATGTCTTCCTAAATTTATTTGTGAATATTGTGGAAGTAGATAGCATACTGCTATGTTTATGTTGCGGTGAAGTGCATTGCTGTCATGTGCATGATAACTCTGAAGTAAATACTGCTACAACCTTAAGTTAGTATGTATGGAAAGTAAAAATAAATACCACATAGGGGGTTATGCTTATTGTTAAACATAATGTACAACTTTCTGAAAATGTAGATGTCTTAGGAATTGTGTAGTTGTTGCTGATGCAGGATACAACTCACTTACCTGCATTGGATGGGAGTTCACTTCTGAGAAGGCATACGTAGTGTGCCCACTATATTGGATATGCCTACATTAGACACTTTCAATAAATTAATTGAGTACAGTCCCCCCTCTGTCCTTGTGGACTTGAGGTCTGCGTTTTTGCATATTTACAGAGGGGTGATCTCCATTATAATCAATGGGGCGCACTGCTGCGGGCGTGTCTTGCGCACGCCCACAGGGGCATGCCCCATTCAAACCTATGAGGCTTGAATATTTGCCAGTCTCTGTTTTCTCAGGGTGTGTGTGTCCAGAATGGATCCCCTGCAAAAACGGAGGGCCGACTTAAGTTTTATACTTAACTTATACTTCCATTGCATTTGTAGGCCATATTCCTTATTCCTAATCTTAAATTTTATTTTATTTTGTTTGGAATAAGATTATTGTTTACATATTTTATCATTCAGTTCCTTTTTGTTTTGAATTTTGAAAAAGTTTTTCTTACCATTCTTAGATGGGTTGCATATGAGAAGTCTGAGTTTTCTGGACACCAATATTTACTGGAAGAAGGAGAATACCAGGAATGGATGGACTGGGGTGGTTATGATGAGGAGGTGCAGTCACTGCGGCCTGTTCTAGGGGTAAGTTTAAGAATTATGCAGCACAAGTGCAGACCTAGAAAAGCATCTAATATTATGTATGTATGTGTGTGTGTGTGTGTGTGTGTGTGTGTGTGTGTATATATATATATTGTGTGTTTGTTGAACTGTTATCTTCCTGTAGAAATTCTGTTGTCCCCTTTAGCAGGCCATTCCCTTTACTCATGTTGGGATATGATACTTACTCTCTCACACACAAACACTCTGTGTGTTTGTATCTGTCTACTCTAATAAAAATTCAGAGTGGGAAGAATAATGACAGGGGAAAGAAGAATGTTTTTGTTGATTACTTTTACCATCCTTGTCATAGTTGTACTCCCCTACATAGTGCTAATGACTTGGCATGTATGTTAGAGTGTATGTATATAGAAACAGAGGAAGCTGCTTTATAATTGAGTCAGACCATTTAGTTCACTAACTCTGATCAGCAATAGTTCTCCTGGGTTTCAGGCAGGAATTCTGTGAAGCCCTACTTGAAGAACTCTCATATTCCTTCCCTGCTTGTTTTTCATCCCAGTACTGACCATGCCTGACCCAGCTTAGTTTCTAAAACCAAACAATTAAGTATATTCAGGGTGGTGTGGTGGTGCTTAGTGGCTCTGAATTATAGAGCTAAATTGATATACAGGGTCTTTAGAAGGAACTTCAGCTAGGAAACAAATTGGGATGTGATGGAAGCATGTCCCAAACCCTTATGAATACCCAGCTTCTATAATCGTTTGAATTATAAAGGCAGTTTCCCATGGGAGAAGTTAGAAGACTGACAGAAGAGGGATCCCTGCATCCATGCTGATTTTGCCAGTAGGAATTTGGGGGAGTAAGGCTTTTTTAAAAACAACATCTCCCCAGGGTGTTCTAACATATCACAGTAATGCCTCTTATTTAGCCCCCTGTCCCATTTTGATGTCCATCACACCTGTGCACAAGATGCCTCATTTATAAGTAGAATGTTCTTAGATTGTATTTTGGTCCCCTGACAATTTTATTTTGTTTGTTTTTTCTTTCTACAGAGTTTTGCACAGCCTCACATGATCATGTACACTGAAAAAGACTTTGGGACTAAAGGTTCCAATATCAACGTGTTAGGAATTATTTCCAATTTGAAGGATACTGGTTATGGGTTAAGAACACAATCAATCAATGTGCTAAGTGGAGTGTAAGTCAGAAATCAAGTATCATCATTTTTATGCTTAATTTTGGCATGCAGTATATACAGGGATCTGAAGCACTAATCAATTGCTTGGTCTGATTAATTGTTGGCTTACAATTTGTGTTTCTTATCTGATCAGAGTAATAACTGTCCTTTATGGATATAAGCATACTGTTTTTTAAAAACTGTGCTTGTTCCTTGAGCAAATGTTTTAATTTTTAATATGGCTGTGAATAACAAAACAAATTAAATTATCTCATTTCTTGTTCCATGGCCCTAAACTTTACTCCTATTTTTGTTTGTTGTTAACTGTCCTCAAGTCAAATTCGAGTGTGACCCTGTGGATGAGACATTTCCAAGACACCCTGTCCTTTGCATCTCTGCTCAGTTTCTGCAGGCTCAGACCTGTGGTCTCTTTGATTGAGTCTAACCATCTAGAACAGGGGTAGGCAACCTTTTTGAGCCGGGGGCCGGGTTGCTGTCCCTCAGACAATTGGGGGGCCGAAGCACCAAAAATAAATAAATAAATAAATAAATAAATAAATAATTTTTTTAAATTTTTTTTAAAAAATTTAAAAAAATATGCATGTGCACTCTCTCAGCCCCAGAAAAGCCATGGCAAAACCTCTGTGGAGATTTTGCCAAGAAAACCCCAAGAACAAGTAATAACAACAATAATCAATATCATCATGGCGGGCGGCGGGGGGTGGTGGTGGCAGCGGCAGCAGGACCGGCCTGGGCCGGTCCAAAGGCCTCGCAGGGCCGCATCCGGCCCCCGGGCCTTAGGTTGCCTACCCCTGATCTAGAATGTTGTCTTCCTCTACTTCTACTGCCTTCCATCTTTCCTAGCATCGTTGTCTTTCCTAATCATTCATTTTTCCTTATGATGTGGCCAAAGTACTACAGCCTCAATTTAGTCATCTTGGCTTCCATCACCCATTTGTTGGTCGTCTTGGCTGTCTATGGTATTCTCAGTACATTTTTCCATCACCATATCTCAAATGAGTTTATTTTCTTCCTATTGGCTTTTTCACTATCCAGCTCTCACATCCATACATGGTGATTGGGAATACAATGGATTGGATGATCCTCACTTTAGTGTTCAGAGTTATGCCCTTGCATTTTATGATCTTGTCCAGTTCTATCATAGCTGCTCTTCCCAATCCTAATCTTCTTCTGATTTCTTGACTGCAGTCTCTGTTCTGATTGATATTTGAACCAAGGTATGGGAACTCTTTGACTGATTCAATTTTCTCATTGTCTAGGATGGATGCTTGTAGATCTTCTGTACTCATTTTTTTTTTAATGTTGACATTAAGCCAACCTTGGCACTTTCCTCTGTGATCTTCTTTCTTAAGTAATTGCTCCAGGTCTTTATTTGTTTCTGCTATGAGTATTGTGCCATCTGCTCCAGCAATGACATCATAGCTAATGCAAGGTAGTACTGCATGAAGGGGAGGAAAAGCTAAATCTCTTTGTGATAATCCTCACCAAGAAATCCCCAGGATGAGACAGTTCAAAACAGAACAAGAGACAGAGACAGAACACAAACAGAGAACTAGAGGAACATAACAAAGGACAAGCATAAATAGAGATGTGGTCAAGGGTACAACAGAACTCAGTAAGACAGGAGGCTAAACAGCATACACACTTAAAAATGAAAAGAAGATCTGAAGCTGTGCTACACATGTTATAGGTACATGGAATGTGAGAAGCATAAGTCTAGGAAAACTAGACATAGTAAAAAATGAAATGGGACATATAAACATAGCAATCCTAGGAGTGAGTGAGCTGAAATGGATGGAATGGGACATTTTGAGTCAGATAACTCAGGAAGTGAAAAAAGGAGAAAGAATGGAGTAACATTAATATTGAGGAAAAACATGGCAACATTAGTCAAAGGATATAATGTAAAGTCAGACCAAATCATGTCAATAAGGCTTCAGGGAAAGCCAATAAACATCACCATAATCCAAGTATATTCACCAACCACAGAGGAAAAGGAAGAAGAAATTGAGAATTTCTTTGATGGAGTCCAGGGGGATATTGCCAACATGCCAAAACAGGACTGCTTGATAACATAGGCCACTGGAATGCAAAAGTAGGAAGCAGAACAGAAGCAAAGAAAGTAGGGATATCTGGGCTCGGCTCAAGGAACAAAGCAGAAAAGTAGTTGATATTTTGCGAGGCCAACAATCTATTCATTACAAATAACTTTTTTATACAATTGAAGAGGAGACTGTACACATAGACATCACCAGATGGCCAATAGATTACATAATAGGTAATAGAAAATCACCTTTCTTGCAGCAAAAATGAGACCAGGTACAGACCACGAACTACTAATATCCAAAATCAGAATAAAGCTGAAGAAGAATACCAAAACAATCGCCATGCCAAAATATGGTCAAAAGAAGATTCCAACAGAATTTAAAGATAATGTGAGGAATGGATTTGCACTATTAAATCAAATTGACTGGGAACCAGAAAAACGGAAGTCAGGGACATAGTCAAAGAGAAACGCAGAAAGATGATACCATTGTCCGAAAAGGAGAAGAAGCAGTGGATAACAGACTAAACACTTCAAGCAGTTAAAGAAAGAAGAGTAACAAAAGTAAAGGGAAATGGAAACATAATCAGAACCTTGAATGCTACTGTTCAACTATTAGTGCACAAAGTTAAAGAGAACTACTACAACAATCAACGTAGCGAAATAGAAGCTGACAACAAAAAGGGAATAACAAGAGACCTCTTCCACAGATCTGAAAATTTAAACCAAGGGTGGAGATGCTCTAAGATCAGAAGAGGAATATAATACATGACTACAATGAAATCAAAACAAAACAAAACATGGAAACAATACATTGAAGAGCTAAATAAAAATGTAAAGGAATGTATGACAATGGGAAGAAGAAACCTAGGAAGATGAACCCCAAATTCTGGATAGTGAAGTGAAAGCTGTACTTAAAGTAGTTGGAACAAATAGATCACTAGGAACAGATGACATACAAATAGAACTACAATCCACAAAGACAAATTCAAGCTTAGTTTTAATTAAAAACTGCCAACAAATATGAAAAACAAAGCAATGGCCTACAGACTGGAAGCAAGCAATAAATATTCTCCCCCGCCACATAGGATACTTTAAATCTTTGTTTCTGTAACTATATATGTGATAAGGATTGGAATATAGCTTTCTTAATACTGAATTCATTTCTGTAATACAAGATGTGCTCCAATGCTCTGATGGTTTACATATGATAAGCTAAGCAGGATCAGTCCTGGTTAGTACTTGGATGGAAGACTGCCAACATATATAGGTGCTGTTGACTATATTTCAGAGGAAGGAACTAGCAAAAACCCCTCTGAGTAGTCCTTGTCTAAGAAAACCCTATGAAAATTCATGTGATCATCATAAGTCAACATGTGACTTGAAGGCCCATGCACACAGAGAGAGTGATTAATTTCATTGGAGAATATGGCTGTTGTTTTGTTGGTTAGTCCCAATTATAGTAGGCCCATTTGATCATTTCTTGAATAGTGAGTAAACACATAGATAAATTTAATGGATTGATTAGGTCTATTCCAGTTAGGACTAAAAGAGGATTTAAGATTATGTGTGTTATTGTTTTTCATCGGTGACAAAATGTTTCCAGGTTCCCTTGCCATTTGTTATAATCCAGACACTTGCCTTAATACAGCAAGTATAGTCTACTCAAAAGGCCTGAGTGTATTAAAGCAAAAAAAAAAAAAAAGTCTGTCATCTTCAATACTAATATTAATACTAATACTAATAAAATTTATTTATATCCCGCCCCCTGCCAAGCAATCGGGGCAGCTTACAACATTAAAATTGTCATACAAATATAACACACATAAAAAAACAAAACCCCAAAATCCACCTTTAGTCATAGAAAGGATGGTTAGCTTTAGTTGCTTGGTGGAAATACAGAAAGTTATTTTACAATCTGGCTTTATTTGTCAAATGGTAGGTAGGAAATGACAGATCAAAAGCATTTAAAGACTATTCATGTCTAAACTGCGGTGATTAATATTTTCCATAGCTATGTGCTTCAGATATAACCAGGTGTTGATTGGCATATTGCAACAGATAATATTTTAGCTGCATATATGCCAGGTTTGTTTGCAAGCAAATGGAAAGTCAACGTGACTTGTTCTAGTAAAGGACAAAGATATGTAGCCAAGTCAGTTCACAGAGGAAGATGTTGATTTTTAAAAAATAATACAGACTTTAATTTTATATGCTATACAGAGCTATCTCTCTGAATGTATTCTGCCTGTGATCCACAAGTAGTCTAAAGAGAAAATTATATTTGTTTATATTTTTTATTTTTTATTGCAGTCCTAGACATAACCTGAGAATTTACTCCTGTAATCCTAGGTTCTAAGTGCAACTCAATTTATTTCTCCCCCCAAAGATGCTTGGGATATATCACAGTCTTACTTATATATTTAGTTAGGACAATGCCTTCATTAGAGGCAATCAAAAATTCACAAAATAGTTTTCCAGAACATTTCATCACCCTAGATCAGGGATAGGCAACCTAAGGCCCAGGGGTTAGTCAGTTGTAAGCGCTGGAAGTTAAATAGATTATCAAGTAGTACAGCAGGATATTGTTACAAAGAAACAAAATTGACTTGCCAAATATTTTTATTTTTTGGTAAATGTGACATCTACCAGTCACTTGCCTTGGTTAAGCCACATCTGAAGTACTGTGATCAGTTCTAGATATCTCATTTTAAGTAGGATATAGACAAGTTGGAGCAGGTTCAGAGAAGGGCAACAAGGATGGTAAGAGGTACAGGGAACAAAACAGATAGATAAAGGTTGAAGGAGCTGGGTTGAATGAGTTCAGCATGCTGAAGAGAAGATTGAGGAGTGACATGATTGCACTCTTTAAATACCTCAAGGGCTGCCACATAGAAGAGTGGGAAGGCCTGTTTTCTGCTGTTCCGTAGGGTAGGACCAGGTCTAATGATTTGAAGTTACAGAAGAGTAGATTTTGATTGAACATTAATAGGAACTTCTTGGCAGTGAGAGCAGTTCAGCAATGGAAAACAATTGCTCAGACAGGTGGTGGGGTCTCCTTCTTTGGACGCCTTGTTTTTTTGTATTTTTAAAGGTCTGGACAGCTCCCTGCAGGAGATCCTGCATTGATCAGCAGGTTGGACTGGATGGCCCGTGAGGCGCCTTCCAACTCTATGATTCTATGACTCTAAGACTTAGATTTATGTACTGCCTGAGCTGCAACAAATAGATTCATTGAGAGACAAAGAACAAGTAAAGATCAATGTGGAAGGAGAACTTGGATCATTACTGCAAAAAGTTCCATTACTAGTTAATCAGCCTTCTGGATCATTCTTTTCTGATGCCATTAATAGGCTCACAGTATAACTCATTAAGTAATGCATCAGTAATTTTACGTGGGTCCGCAGGTCCATGGGGGGATCCATTCTGGATCCTCCTCCTCCCCCCTCCTCCTCTTACCCCGCCTCCACTCTTCTCCTTTTCCTCCCCCTTCTCCTTCCTCCTCTTCATCTTCACCTCATCTCTGCTCTTTCTCCCCTTTTTACTTCCTCCTTTTCCTTTCTCCTCCTTCTCTTACCTGCCTCTGTCACTGCTGCCACCACTCGTCCTCCTTTTCCTTCCTCCTCTTCTGCCTCTGCCCCCATCTGTGGCAATGAAACTTCATCTGCCTCCCTCCCTCTCACCTCCCTAGTCCTTCCCTTCCTCTCCCCTCCCAGAGGCGGAAGGGGGGTACCGTGCCTGCCTGAGATGAGAGTGCGCATGAGAGCTGCTGCCCCACCCCTGGCTTCCCCATGATATCACTGTCTCAGACCGCTCTATTACCTCCCCTTCCCCTCATTCTGTGGGCGAGAAGGGGAATGGCTGTCGTGGCGGAGGAGGAGGAGGCGCCGGGGGTCTCCTGACCAGCCATATCCAAGGAGTCAAGAGTCCTCCTCCTCCTGAGCCATTGGAGGAAGCAAGGCTCCGGATCAGGGCATTCTGAGTGGCAGGCATCCTCCACAGCATCCCTATACATGGTATATTTTGCAGCTGGCTCTCACTGGCGGCGGGCACTGCCTCCTCTTCCATTGCCACCATTTCCTCCTCTTCCTCTGCCACTTCCTCCTCCTCCTTACTGCAGGCTTGCCGTCCTCAGATGCTTGAATCTGCAGATGGCAAGTTCGCAGATACCGAGGGCAGACCTTTTCTATCCACCCCCACCCATGCATGTATTAGTTGCATGCAGTCCAAACAGGGCTAACTCATTGGGGATACTAGGAGAGCGACAACATTTCTGAGGCCAAGAAATAAGTTTTAATTAAAGTGTATACAAATAATAAGTATTGCAACACACCTGTGTCCCTATCACTGGCATATCTATACTGTGTCTTTAAACTCTGTCTCCTGCTCTCAACTATGTAAGGATCATATCTCAAATGATAGCTGATATTTGAACAATTTAGAATCAACATTTTTTTTCTGCTTCCAAAGTAGTTTCTGTGATACCTGAATAGTTGTACAGGATTCTTCTGGATATGTGGGTAACCCAAACCCAAAGCTGTTACATGCTAGCATTGACAGGAAAGAAAACCTGTACTGGCACCAAGCACTCAACGTGTTTTATTAGAGATCTTACTATAGAATGAGGAAACAAAACAGTTGTTCTATAGTTAGACACTCTATATGGAACACTATGACTATATTTTTATTATAAGTGAGTAATATTAGCAGGATAGCTTCTTGTTTACAGAAATGAAAGCCTGTGCACCTGAGATACAGTCCAAGCCTGATCTGTTTTCAAAACTTTGCATGTAATGTTCAAGTGCAGACATGACCATTTCAAATCAAACTTTGTGGTTAATGTACTGTTCATACCTCTGTCACTTCGACTACTAAGCAATTTGGGTATGTTTCAAAGAATATGCCTTTGATTATTAGTTAACACTCTGTTAAATAAGGCAGAGAAAAATTAATCAGAAGAAATGATAAACAAAATGTGAAGCAAAATATGGACAAAAGAAACAATGTTCTCATGCTAAATATTTTGGGGGTTTTAATCCCCAACGTTGATAATTGTTTTAAGGGATTTTTTTAAATAAAAGCTTAAGACCTAGTTACATCTTGCCCTATATGGGACTGAAGTTGCACCCACATGGGAGAAATAATCCATTTTGACACCACTTTAACTGCCATGGTTCATTGCTATGGAATTCTGGGAACTGTAGTTTGTTGTGGCACCAGAGTGGTGCTGTGGCACCATAGCAAACTCCAGTTCCCAGAATACCATAGCATTGAACCATAGCAGTTAGTGATGTCAAAACGGATTATTTCTCCCATGTGGATGCAGCCTGAGAAAGATGAATTATAGCAATAGCATGTACATTTCTGTACTGCTTATCAGTGAACTTAAGCACTTCCTAAGTGGTTTACAATGTGTAAGCTAATTGCCCCCAACAAACTGGTTACTCATTTTAGCAACCTCAGAAGGATGTCAGGCTGAGTCAACCCTGGAGCCCCTGGCTGTTATTGAACTCACAACCTTGTAACTGTGAGTGGCTGCAGTACTAGCATTGAACCACTGTGCCACCAGGGCTCCCTGGCACCACCATTATCGCTGTTCAAAATAAGAACATTGTTCTAAGACAAATCATTCATGGTTTTTAAAAGCATTATTTTGACATGGTTGCAAGAAAAACAGGTTTTACCTGCATGACATAAAGTGACAGAACCTGGGAGGTGATATAGGGTGTAAGCGTGGCAGTATGACAGATCGTATATAGCCAGATAACACTGCATAAATGTCTTTGATCTCTTAGTTGTTTGCTAACAAATTGGAATGAAAAATATTTATATATGTAGTCTTAAAGTCAAGATAACAGTAGCTTAGCAACTGAAAAAGTATATTAGGTGTCCAACAGTGTCATGCTTTGCTATTATTAACTTTTATCTATTATGATGATGCTAGTGTATTGTGGGTTTTCAGACCCATGCAAAATCCAAGGGTTACAATATAAAGTTTCTGCATGAGAGGCTTGCAAAAAATTCTGGCATGCAAGAGCTTGTAAAATTCTAGTAAAATATGGTTGATTTATTTTTCAGGTGGGTGGCTTATGAAAATCCTGACTTTACAGGAGAGCAGTACATCCTTGAAAAAGGAATGTACTCCAACTATGAGGCTTGGGGAGCCAAGGGTTCTAAAATATCTTCAGTTCAACCCATAACTTTGGTAAGAAGAATTTTTTAAAATGATTACAGTTTTTTTTTATTCCATCACATTTGTATTTTTATTCTGATACTCACTTATCAGCATATTTTGTATTGTTGTTTCATTTTCTTTTTTGTCTTTGTTTCCACACATTTTAGGATATCACCAATGAACCTACAGGGAAATTTAAGGTAAAAATTGCAGTGTCTTGCAAAGTAAATTGAGAGAGCAAACTAGAGCACTAGGGAACCTGTAGTTCTCAAGGTGCTATTGGATTGCAACTCTTGTCATCATACCTAGTTAGCATAGCCAGTGGTGATGGGAGTTGTAGGACACCATCGTCTGGAGGGTGATGCATTCCTTGTTAGCCTGAATGAAAAATAGATTGTAATAGGCATAACCATTATTTAAAAATAAACAGAGTCCTGGTATGTGTGGCAGGGTAGGAGCAGGGTAAAAGAGCAATCTGAACTCCTGTCAAGAATTCTGTGATATGACCGAGAAGCAGCTTTCTGACATTCCCATTCACTCCCATGAGCAATCTCTGGTGTGCCAGGGAGAAGCAGAGTCCCTGTCACAATTCCCTTTCACAACAGAGATTGCTCACACAAGGGGTGGTGGTGGTGGTTTTGGACCATCAACCAGCTGCTTCCTGATCAACACAGGAACAGACTCCTGTTGCTTGTAGCAGCTGCTGCCTATTAAATAAGGATTGGGGGACTTTCATGGTTCCTATGTGTCCCCTAAACCAGAGGCTACATAAGGAATGTGAATATGAAAATATGAAAACAGGTACAAGCATGTAACTCTGCCCAACAGGATTCTGGCCAGCAATCTTATTGTGATGAGTCGAAAAGTATCTTGCTTGCCACTGCACTGAGTTCTAGAATTGCTTGGAAGCAGGGAAGGTTCTCTACTTGCAAATCAAACATGACTGAAGGCCAGCTCTTTCTCCTGAGCTGTAGATACGGGAAATGGGCAAGAACTCACCTCCGCAGAACCACTAAGTTTTAGAGTTCCCACAATGTCAAATCAGGTGCTAATGATACTTTTATTCTGCTCAGGCCTTTACCAGATGAGGAGATGTTAATTGTGACTAGCAGGTCCATTTGTAGAGTCCTGGCAATAAGTATGGTAGTTAAGAGAATAGAAATGGTTGGATGTAATGGTTCCTTTAGCATAAGACAGGTTTTAAATATAAAGGCTGGGATTGTTTAGTGAGTTACGATGACATAAGTCCAATGGTTATTGTAAGTCTTCTTTTTTTTCTTTGATCTTTGTGGATGTCAGAATTCTCTATTGACCTTACACAACAAGCAGCCCCTCCTCAAGACTCCCTTTTTAGCTGCTACAGCCCCCACTTCACAGTCATTTAGTAACTGGTGGAGAGCTAGGAGCATCAGAGAAGCATTTGGCTCTGCCCTTACAGCCAGTAGAATGGAGGACGCAACAACTAAAAGTTGAGTTGCTAAGGGGGTGAGAGGGGAGATGAAGTGTAGGTCTGTCCATGGAAAGTTTATGATACATCTCTCTGATGAGATCTCATCCAGTCTGTTTATAGGTTTTGTATACATTTGGAAAAAAATTGTTAGCTTTGTACATAACTAATAACAATGAGACTAGAATTATCTGTTTAATGGCTGAATGTATTGTTTAATGAATACAATCTTCTTTATCTTTAAAGGTCCAGTTATTTTCAGAGCCAGAGTTCCAGGGTGACAGTCAAATATTCCAGAAAGACATTTCTCAACTTGAGAAGGCATTTCCTGTTAAGTCTTCAAAAGTATTATCTGGCAGGTGAGTACATAGTTGAATCAGTGAACACCAGTCAAGCAAGATGCTACTTACAGAAAGAAATTTATGAGTATGGAATAGATGTAGATCGTCCTGGTCCTATTCACTAGATTGTACATCTTTTGCTATCAGTATATTTATCCATATGGGGCCAGTGTTGGTTGTGCATGTTAGTGGAGCTTGTCTGAGACGTATGTCTTTTTTTTTTTAAGAGTACTGTCTGTTGTTTTTTTAAAAGTATAATTACATAGGGAGTGACTGTGAATAAAAATAAAGGATAAATTTCAAAGGGTGCTAGAAGTGGTTTGAAACCATATTTTCTGTCATGAAAATAAATGGCTCAGGACACAGGAAATGTATTTTCATTTTGCATTAGCCAGTGACAGAATCCATGTTTTGCATATCTTACTGTACTACATTGTGTATGTCATCAACAATCTTTACAGAAATTAGAGCTTCGTCATTAGGTCCGAAGCATGCTGTATCTGATCAGCAAATTGAAGCTACACAATGATCTTATTCCAGTAACTATTATTTTGTCTTTCTTACAATTACACTCTCTCAGGCTCAGAGGAAGGCAATGGTAAATCTCTGAAGAATCCTTGCCATGATAGGTCGTTGTAAGTCAGAAATGACTTGAAGACATGCAACAACAATTTTCCTGTTTTCTTCTTTTCTTGTAGTTGGATTGCTTATGATAAAGAAGACTTCTCTGGTAATCAGTATGTGTTAGAAGAAGGAGCCTATCCTGATCTCTTTGCAATGGGTTGCCTACCCCAAACAAGCTTGAAGTCTTTACAAGTTGTAAATATTGTAAGTTTATGTGAAAGAGTTTAGAATAGCTCATTCTAAAGGAGATTGACACAAAGAAACATACTGTTGAATGTGGCATCTCTTTAATACAGAAAAACTGCATGGTTATGTTTATTTTTTTTACTCACATGGCACAATGAGACCATTTATTAGGATACCTGTAGCCCACCCTTCTGCACATATATTAGGGCAATTGCTAATGAATTCTAGACATTTTTGAAGACATTTTAACTATTTTGCATCATGTTATTAAATTGGCATTCAAAATTAATGGGGACCTGTTGGTGGTCCTGCCCTCTTTAGGGAGCAGCATCAAGACAACGTACACTAGGCCCCAGTTTCCTGGCTCAGAGGACCAGGCATTTGGTGTTTCTCTCACTCCAAGCAGCAAGGACCTTTAAGCATCAAGAACAGAGCAGCATAGTTCACCACCTTTGGTACACCACTGCTGCCACTTCACTCTGCAAGCACCCAACCAAGAAAATTAGGAAGTAACCAGCTTAACACTAATTTTGAAAAGGAAGTCAACTAGCATATGTATTTGGAGTCCCTAGGATTTCTGTATCTACCAAATCCCTCTCTGATAACTGTATCGGTAGTCATGAATCTAACTCTTCAAAGAAAACTCTTGAATTCTTTTCAATACCTGTAATACCAATGCCCAGGAAAATACTCTGGCATCATTGATCTCATGCGTCAAATTGATTTCATATCTGTTGTGAGCTACTTAGGTAATTTAAAGTGCTATGAAGTGGCTCTCATACAGAGAACAAGAGCTAAAGCCAATTGTTAGTCTCAACTAGAGTAGCTCCATTAAATCTGTTTGTAAATTCAATTGATTTAGGGGGTCTATTGTAGTTGGGAAAAATGATTACATTTAGCCCTAAATGTGTAAAATGTTATACATATCTCACAAGTGTCAGGATTTTCCAGTTGGGATTGTTGAAAGCACACCTGTTTGTCCATATAGCTTTAGGGGAACTTTGGCAATTATACCTGTTGCTGACTCATGAAAATGCTGCCAAGGATAGAAGGTGTGGTTGTAAGTCATCGTCTACATCCCACACTTGGAATAACTCTTTTATGAGTAATCGCTTTTATTGCAGGTTGCAATCTAACCATTTCTGCACTATAGGACTTGCTTTTCATTTCTCTGAAAATGTTATTTAGCTTGTGCTACGGCAGGGGTGGGAAAACATGTGGCTAGGAACTTGAATCCTTTCAGAATACTGTAGTAACTGAATTATACTCACCAGATTCTCTCACCGTGGCGGAATTGTTGAAACTGATAACTCAAGTCACTGGTAAATGAAGATTTAGGGAAAGGTAATAGCAATGTTTGCTTATGAAAATCATTTCTCACAGCAGGATGGGGAAACTTGAATTAAAATTCATGATTGTATAACTGCCCACAACATTTTAAAAGTTTTCCGATTTAAAATTATGATTTTTTTTAATAGGAACTTTCTGAGCCAGTGATAGCTCTCTTTGAAAAGGAAAACTTCAAGGGAAGGAAAATGGAATTTACTACAGAAGTTGTAAATCTTCGCTTCCTTGGCTACAATCCTCATATAGCTTCAGTAGAAGTTCGTGGTGGCATGTAAGTTACCTTTTGAATGTAGAACTTTATCATTCACAGAATTCAGCAGTACTTGATAGAATGCATGTCTCCGTAAAATAAAACAAAAAACATTTATTTCTCTTGATTCTATGACAATGTATAGGGCTTCCTTGTAAGTTCTTTGAACAAAGTCGCTGCTGCTTTGTTCCCATTTACATATGAGAAAGCTGAGAAATAGCAGCTTGTCTGAGTCCACCCAGAAGATTTCAACCTGTGTATTGTAGAGTCTGAAAAACTGAAAGTGGTGAATTGGAAGGTTTTACTGACCTTGGTTGTCAGTAGCAACTTGTGTAGGAAGGCGTGATCTAATTGTGCTATATTTTTAAATCAACAGTAAGGAAACAAGTTCCCCAAACCCGATCTGGTACATTACGTGGATTTGTAGACATAGTAGCATTGTACACTATGTTTGCTGAAAGTAGAGTTCCACCTCACCATTACACACACACATGCATACACAAACAAACACATACCCTTCCAGTGTTGCTGCTTTCTTCTAATACATTAGCATAATCTGCTTGCACGCCTGTATTTGTCACTGGTCAAAAGTCAATTTGTCAACTTGTTTGATATTTAAAATCTTTGATATTCCCCATGCCTTTTATGTTTTGGTTTGTTTGTTTTTTGCAATTTGTTGCTTTTCTTAGGCTTAGGATTTTTTCACAGCACCTCCTTTCTCACTGCAATTGCATTAATGAAGGGAAGTGCATACATACCAGTTTGGGAGCACTCCTTACTGCATGTCCCTTCATTAGCATGACGGGCTGCTGCATAACAAGATACTCTGGAAATGAATGCCTGTCAGTCAGTATTAATAGTATTGTACATGATGTAGTGGCTGGAGCAAAGAAGAAGCTTGCCTGCATCTCATCTTTTTTAATGGCACTACCTTGCTTTGTATGAGTCCTTTTTAAATACGAGTTTTTATCAAAGCCTTTATCACACCCAATATACATTGTGTTATATACACACACTGCCTCAGACGTATTTATATAAAGCAAGTCTTACTGGTTTTCATGGGATATAAAGACAACCCTGTGTTGCTTCTATTGCAGTAAAATGTATGTACATATATGCTATGGCTATGAGAATTTTAAAGAGATTTTACTTCTTTTAAATTATTTACACTTTATCTAGTACATAATATAGGTAGTAAAACTTATTTGTTTCAGATGGATTATCTATGAACACAATAATTATAAAGGTCGTCAGATGTTATTGGCACCTAAAAAAATACCAAACTGGTGTGAATCCAGTGGCTGCAAGAAAGTAGGATCTCTACGACCTCTATTGCAGGTAAGAAACAGCCCTTTGTGGGCAATCTATGTACATGTCTTGAATCTTTCTGCTTTTACTGTAGTTCTGCTTCAATTCAGTTTTCTTGTCTTTAAAAGTGCCATTTTAATCAGAGCATATGATACAAACCCAATAACCTTGTAAAAATGACTAAATGATTGACATGATGACTTGGATTGTTTCCAAAAATAGTCTGAAAAACTTAAACTTGACTAAATTCCTTTCTGAAGAAGATTTGCTCAACTAAATTACACATAGTTTCAGAATTATTGTTATTCTGACATACTCAGTGAACTCTCAGATGATCATAAATCCAAACACAGCTGAATGGAAGGAAGTCAAGCAATAGTATCAGAACTTGAAGCACAGTTATTATTTTTCACATTTAAGTATAGTACACCTACGTCATATATGGACTTGCCATCTGTGGACTTGAGCTCACGTGGACAGCAACCCAGGGGGACAAAATGGTGCCCATGCCCGCAGTGCTCACCGCCATTAAAATCAACGGGGCTTGAGGTCCCGCGGTATTTCCCACAGGCAGGAGTGTCCGGAACGGATCCCTCGCATATAACAAGGGCCCACTGTATTACTTAAGATTAATGGTAGAATTCTCAGTGCTTTCATTATCTTGAGTATTACTGCTCTGGTCATTGCATTACAGGGATCTTTTAATACAGGGATGGGCAGCCTACAATTACAAGAAACACAGTTGTCCTTTAAAACAAGGCATCCACTCTCCACATGACATGTTGCAATGTAGTAACTGGAAATATTCTAGGCTCACCCCCCACACACCATATTTCTGTTTGTTGTCATGGTGCCAAATTATGGTAGGGTGAGCACTGCTGTGGGATCAGGTGGGAAATGAAATTGGCTCTTAGACCCACAAAAATTTCCCATCTCTGTTTTTTCTCAGTTATTCCTACTAGCCTAGACTATTCAGAAGTAAACAATCCAAATATGCATTCCCTTAAAACTTGTGCTGTTCCACAAGTTGAAAGTTCAACTTTTTCTCAGATATTTGAATTTTCATGTTACATTTCTTCTCATTTACAACGCCTTTTTTCCAAGAAAATAAGTGAAAAGTCAGGCCTAATTTAAGTACACTTAAATACCTGGCAAGGGGAAAAGCCACTTACATGCACCACTCTTTGTATACAGCTGTGTGCTAGAATGCTGCAGGCAATGTAGGTCTGTGTAATTGGACTTGCATCTGCAGGTATTAGAATTGGGCAGTTCTGTGACATCTGTCATTCTAACAGTAATCCAGTAAAGGGATGCTGTTACATTGCTATGTAGGGGACCCAGCAAAGTGACTGATGTGCATTAGGATTGAGGCACATCAGTACTATTGTGCACCCATCCACTGCCCATGGATTGCAGATGCACATCCAGACACTCTTGTCATTGTCTCATTATGGGTTTTTGCAATTCACTAACAGGTTTCATAGCCCCTCTACTATGTAGCTAATTATACATAAATTTGTGTAATGTGCACTGTGATAGAGGATTTTGGCCATTATTTCTACACAGGAAAAAGTATATTTACTGGGATACTATTACTATGATCATAGAATCATAGAGTTGGAAGAGACCCCAATGGCCATCCCGTCCACCTCCCTTGCCATACAGGAACACAGAATCAAAGCACTTCTGACAGATTGCCATCCAGACTCTGTTTTAAAAAAACCCAAAGAAGGAGACTCCACCACACTCTGAGGAAGTGTTCCACTGTATATTGTCACATATAAATGTAGTTATTCTTCGTACTTTCTTTATAGTTATCTTTCTGAGTACTGTATGTCTTTTGCTTATTACCTTTCCTCTTCTCAATTCAATCCACCTCAGATATCCATACTTTTTACCTCCACATTAGCTATTTAAGGAGTCAAATCTATTTTCGCTATTGTACCCCATCTCTCTTCCAAATAATTCATTACCGGATCCCATTCCTCCTTAATTTTCTCCAAATTTTTAAGTTTTAATCTTTGTGTCAACTTGTCCATTTCTATAGCATCATATAGCTTCATTAACCTTCCTTTTCATTAGGGATAGTGTCGGATTTCCAATTTTGAGCATATAGTATTCTTGCTGTCGTGGTCATGTAGAAGCAAATTTTTTCATGTTTATTTTCAATTTCCTAGTTAAACATGCTTAAAAGATAGAATTCAGGTTCTACTTGTATCTGTATATTCAAGATTTTACATGTTATTTCATTTATCTGTTTCCAATATTTCTTTGCTTTTCTACATGTCCAACAGCAATGATAGAATGTTCCCGTGTTTTCCTTACCTTTCCACACAAATTGTTAGTATTCTTGTACATTTTGGAGATTTTAACAGGCTCAATCTACCAATGAAGATACATTTTATAGAAGTTTTATCTCAGATCTTGAGAGCATGTATATTTTGTCACTTTAGTCCAAATGTTTTCCCAAATACAAAGTTTAATTGTATGACCCACATTTCTCATCTGCTTAATCATTTCATCCTTCACTGTCTCGACTTCAGAAAGTATACTATATTTCAGTATAGAAACTGAAGTACGAAAACGAGAATAGAGCAATCTAGAATGGAAAGTATGAGAAGTTCAAAAGCGAAGGGAAAAAAGGATAAGTTTCATGAATGAAAAAAGGTAATAGAAAGTCAATAAAAGAAAAGGATAAACTGTTAATCGATGGAAAGGAAGTTGGAGTGAAAGAGGGTGTGAGAAGTATGTGTAGAAGGTGAGAGTAAGTGATGGAAAGTAAGTGAATGTGAGATGGCAAGTGTAAGTAGATAAGGCAGATGTAGGAAAGAGAAGAGGTGGTGAAGATGGATAGAAGAAAGGAGGAAGGAGATGATAGAAGTAAATACAGACGGATAAAGGGAAGAGAGGAGGAATGGGAAGATTAAAGAAATGGAATGTGAAGAAAGAGGTGGTAAACGAAAGAGTGCATAAAGGGTAGAGCGAATGGTAACAGGACGATATCCTACAATAGGAATAGCTATTATGGGGATTTAATGTGAAGTAATGGACAGAAATAATATGAATAAGAAACAAAATTTAAGTAATTAATATATATCCTATGTTTGTTTTTTGTTTCCGTACTTTTTATTTTATTTTTCTTCTCATTAATGTTATATTTGTATAATGGATATCTGTATTATATGTGAGGATGTTTTTTAATCAATAACTTTATTTAAAAAAATAATGTAGTTATTTATTTATTAAAACATTTTAATGCTGTTTTCATTTTTGGAAAAAAAAATCCCAATTGGTTTACAGTGTTACAAAAATGAAAATACACAATTAGCAACAGCAAGTACATTTCTGTACCGCTTACCGATGTATTAAGCAGTTTACAAAGTGTAAGCTAATTGCCCCCAACAAGCTGGGTACTCATTACAATTATAATTGTATTTGTAATTGTAATTGTAAAAGGCAATTATATGCATGCCTTTTTCCTATGTACAGATTATATCCATATAGTAAAATTACTGTGTGACATCCAAATTTGCATGTGTATCATATATATGTGTATAGGGTGTGTGTGTATGCTTCTCTAAACCAGGTTGTAATACTATTGGTGGCAGCAGGGTGAAAGCAATTTTAAGTGCTTATGTTAGAGAATAGAGAACATAATACTGTTGATAGTACAGTTCAAGGCTTGTGATCTTTTTACAGAAAAGAGTCTACTTCAGACTTAGAAACAGAGGAAATGGAAAATGTATGTCAACTGATGGCAATCTGGATGACTTGAATCTTCTGAGGATACAGGCTGCAGAAGATACTAAAACTGAAGAGCAAATCTGGATTTATCAAGATGGATTCATCAAATGCAGGGTAAGGCTGTGTATTAAACATGTCTTGTTAAGGTATGCACTTGGATTCTTTAATTTTGTTTGGAAAAAGGCAGGATATAAATCAAATCTATTCAGAATCTTTCATATGCTTTTCATAGAATAATGGTTAACAGACTTCTCTAATTTTAGAAAGACCTAACTGAAATTGATGCATTCCTCTTATGTTTTAAATTTTAGAAATTAAGTTTTGTACTCATTTCTGCTTTGTTGTAGAAGATTCTGCTATTGTCTTCCATAGCATTTGTCTTCTGTATATTAACATGGTTGGCTCCAGCAGGTCCTCAGAATAATGTCACCAGGAGGTTCCTCCTCTAGTACTCAACAGGGACTAGGCCCTGCGTTGTCAGAGCTCCTACTCACTCCCTGCTTGACTTGCTTTATCTAGGAGCATTGCATGGGAAGGATCTAAGATGGCATCAGTCATTTACATAATAGGTTTGGCTCCCATCTCTTCTGGAATCACTAGGGGAACATTTTGGTGGTAGCTCTGCCCATCCATATATAAACCACGTTATAGCTCTCTCCTAAACATAATAAGCAACAGGAATGGGTGTCTTGCCCCAGAATTTTGGTCCCACAATGGACACACTTTTTAAAAGACACAGGCCTGGAGGCCATGGCGGGACATGCAAGGGACTTAAGAAAGCGAAGTCAGACCGGTCCAAGTCAAACCAAAACAATACCAAAACCGAAACAAAGAGCAATAGGATAGAGAACAAGCCGAAGTCAAATCTCAAGCTCAAACCAGAGCTGCAATTCCAAGAGCGAGGTTCCTTCTATGCAGCTAGCGGATGAAAAGAACAGAGGAAAAGAGTGGGAACATTTATATATGGATGGGCAGAGCTACCACCAAAAAGTTTTCCCTAGCAATTTCAGAAGGTTCTGAGCCTTACTGCACAGGCTCAGATTAAATCTAATTATGTGCATTCACAGAGACCATGAAGAAGAACACTGTTTCTTTAAAGAGAGAAGGCAAGTCTATATAGGTCTCATAACATCCAGAGCCAATAATGAGCAATGGCACTGAAGAGCCCTGAATGATGTTTGGCCAAATTGCCTACAAAAGCTCCATCATCTTTCCTCTCACCTACCCAGCACCGGCTCTTACAGGGAGTGGAGCAACTCCAAGGGGATGTAAAAGCACCATCAAGGGATACCAATAGTATAGTAATAAGTGATGCTGTCTGCTTCAAGAGCTATCCCCTCTTTGCACCAGTTTTGGAGTCCTGTATTTATGTTTCCATTGTTGTTCTGCTGCTCCCTTTGCTGAATTCACTTTAGGGTGCTGAGTCTTTCAGAGACAAGAATTCTGTCTAAAGGTTGTTAACCAACCCTGGGCTATTGGTAGAAATGTTGAATTACAAATAGCCAACTTTTAAAGCAATAATAATAATATTGCCACCATATTCCTGGCTTGCAGGAACAATTTTTTGCTGTTTCTGCATCAATTACAAACAGTGCCTACATCAAGGATTGCCACTAAAGTACCTGCCAGCACTAGCCTGACACTTGAGTCTAATCAATAACTCAAAAGAAAATCCCTCTGACTTACATACTTCTATGATCAAAGTACTTAATTGTTTTCAAGCTTTAACATCAAATGAAACGAAAAGAGCATGAGTGACAAGCCATGTGTCTGTATGTGCGTCTTTTTAAAAGTTGTGTAAGTTCTCACAGCATTGTGCCACAGGGAGAGATTTTTCAAGGGTGCAGGCACTGCATCATAGTGGGATGGTTTCTTTCCTTTTAATAATCCATGAGCATGTTTGGACAGGAAGAAATCAGACACTGTAGGCTTAAAGCAGTGTATAAAAGCAGAGGTGTTAAGTTTAACACCCCACCTAAAACAATGCAAAAGGGTGGGTTTTTTTCAAGAGTGTTGACATTTGGTAACATTCAAGTAGTGCTCTGTAGCATGGCTTTTATGCCCCTTCATTTGAGCACATTGAGATATGTGCATTGAATTCTTGCAGCTGGATCTCAGTAGAATTAGGGAAGGCCATAGTTCAGTAACAAAACACATTTTACATAAAGAAAGTCCATGTTTAAGTCCTCCCCTGGAACTGGGGTGGCAACTGTATGAGAAAGTGTGCATGTATGTTTCCCCCAAATAAGTCTCATTACTGCAGATTCACTCAAAAATTAGTTGAAATGTGGGATCTGGAACTAAAAATCACTTTCTGCTTCCATTTCCTGTATTTTGGCCACTTTTTAGCCATAGTGGTAGGTTGGGAGTAGAGTATATAGGACTTGCAAATCAACTGCATATTGGGGCATTTGGGTGTATTTGGAGGTGAAATAAAACAAAAAAGGTTTTAAGTTGTGTGTGTCCAAGGATCTTTGAAGCAGCGAGGGATATTTGGGAGGTGTGAAAAGAGGTTGGCAGCCCCACAAGCCACAATTTCTCCTCTCCTGCATTTAAAAGGATGATTCATAGCAAATCCTTGGAAGGGTAGAATAGACTATGTGGATCATTTGAGTGTCTCACTCAGTGTTCATATATGTTTACTTAAGATAGTGAGCTCCATCACTTACACTTAATTGGAAGTAAATGTGCTCAGTAAGCTGTTTTGATGAAGAGAGAATGTGTATCAAGATACTCCATATTTGTAATTCAAGATATTTGAATGTCAATTAAAATATTTTGGTCTTTCAGCTCTCAAAATTTTATAATTCACTAGTAATATCTCCTCTTCTACATGAAAAAAGTGAACCCTGAGAAAAAAGTGAGCCCCGAAAAAGTATTAATAGAATACTATCAAAAGTTACTATAAATCTAAGTTTTGCATCTTTCTGGATCCTATTACAGTGGGCCTGTTGGTATCCTCTGGGGTTTGGTTCTAGGACCCCACCATGGATACCAAAATTCATGAATACTCAAGTCCCATTAAATACAATGGCATAGTAAAATGATGTCCCTTATATAAAATGGCAAAATCAAGGTATGTTCTTTGGAATTTATGTATGCTAAAAATATTTTCAAGCCATGGATACCTGAATCCTTGGATATAAAATCTGTGCATAGGTAGGGCTGACTGAACAGGTATGCTTTATACCTGAGGCCTTAATACCTACCACCTGGCACTGCATCTGAAGAAGTGGGTGTATAACCAGTTCTTGCTAAAATAAAACCCAGTCAGTGTTAAACAGTGCTGCCACAATCCATTCCCCTCCTTCATTTTTATAAATCTAATGGGCGTGTGTGTGTGTGATTTCAGTTACCAGAATCACCCAGCCCAATATCACCACTGCCTATGCTAATTTTTTTATTTTATTTTATTTTATTTATTTCCCACCTTTCTCCTTATGTAGAACCCAAGGTGGAATAAATTATTCTGAAAGTTTTCATGCAAAAAGATTACTTTTCCAAGCTCATCTCTTAAGGTATAGGAATAAAACTAGAAATTCTTAATTTTCTGAGATAAACATAGACACACTTTTATCAATAAAGCAGTTACTAGTTTGATCCCAATGCAGTTACTAGTTTGATCCCAAATATACAACTGAGCATAAAAGCTAGAATCAGAGAAGCCATTGTTTTTTCTATTACCATACATGGATGTGAGAGACTGACAGTTAAGAAAGATGACAAGAAGAAAATCAATTCATTTGAGATGTGGTGCTGGAAAAGAGTGCTGAGGATCCCATGGACAGCCAAAAAGGCAAACAAATGGGTCCTAGAGCAGATCAAGCCAGAGGTCTCCCTAGAAGCCATGATGACAAAAGTTAGCCTGTCGTACTTCAAACACATCATAAGAAGAGAAGATTCTTTGGAAAAAAACAATGATGCTGAGGAAGATGGAAGGAAGTAGAAAGAGAAGAAGGCTGTATACTAGATTAATGTACTCTATTAGGGAGGTCACAGGAATGGGTTTGCAGGAACTAAACAGAGCAATGGAGGTCAGAGAGTCTTGGAGATGTCTCATCTACAGGGTCGCCATGGGTCGAGATGGACTCATGGGCAGTTAACAACAACAAAGTAAAAGCAAAGCTATGATTTATACTGTCTATTCCACAGGTGGCAGAAGACTTCTGCTTGACAATTGTAGGAAATCTGATCACTCCTGGTGCAAAACTGGGCTTGGCACTTCAACAGAATGAGGAAAAGCAAAACTGGAGTATTGATCCAGACGGCAGGATCTACAGCAAGATGAAACCACACTTAGTAATAGATATTAAAGGTAAGAACTTTCTGGTGGTAAGTTATTAATATCTCTGGGGTGATGTTTCCTCAGACAGAACTTCCAACATTGCTGTATTTGCAATCTGCATGGGCATTAGCAAACATGGAGTAGTATACCTGTGTTCATGATGAGGAGTTACAAACTTCTTCTAAACACTTGAGCAGTTTTAATTTTGTACACATTGAAGGTATGTCAAGGCATCCTTGAGCACTTAGTTTATCAGATTTTCCCCCTGAGTAACTGCATATAAATAGATATTGAAAATACAAATCATTGCGAAAAAGCATTGTTTTTCAAAGAAATTTATTAAGTTTAGCTATTGCTTGTATCAAGCCAGCTCAATATATTATTCCCTAGTTAACAAATATTTATTGAATAATATGTGGACTTACTAGGAGATTAGACTCTTTAATAATATCAGCTTGGTCCTTGGAATTCAAAGCAATATTAAAAGCCTGAGTTTGAATGAACTGAGAAATCATACAGAATATGCTGCCCTCTTGAGGTTACAATGAACTACTACAGTAACTATATGAACCATGTGTCTACACTGAACCAAGCACCACATACTCCCAGATAAGTGTGTACAGGATTACAGCCTTATGTTGGTGTTCGTGAAACTGATACCTACAACCACAGAAATAATTTTTTCGCAGCAAGTCCCCCCCTCTGCCAAAATTGAAGCATCTCATAATATTGTTACTAGATGCTGTGAAAGCTTATCAAAGGAAACTTACTTATTAC
Source organism: Phrynosoma platyrhinos (assembly GCA_020142125.1). Lineage (NCBI taxonomy): Eukaryota > Metazoa > Chordata > Lepidosauria > Squamata > Phrynosomatidae > Phrynosoma > Phrynosoma platyrhinos. Next base: position 286,416,353 of record CM034701.1, read on the forward strand.
AAACTGCATCTATTCCCAGCCCTGGTTACAAACAAACTGAGGTATGTCAAAGGGGAAGAACTAAAATAGTTCTTGTATAATTCGGGTTCCCAACCTGGAGTGTGAGATGGCATTTCAGGAGATGCGACAAAAAGTGGTTTCTGTCCTTGAATCATGCATCATTTAATCAGAAGGGTTTACAATTTACAGTAGTTTACATTTTTTCTGACTAAATTAGAAACTAATTGCTCAATTTGGATTGGCAGTTTGGGCACTGAGTTAAAAGCTTATTTTTTAAAGTTCAGTTTGTCCACCTGCAGTATAGTATGTAGTTCAATTTGTGGTTTAAAAATTAGAGATTAGACTTCTTCATCTTCAAATGACATATTAGTTTTGTAGGGGGATGCAATCATTAACCAACTATTTCCTAGATGTTTGTGGCATAGAAAAGATTGGGAACCACTGTTGTAATTAAATTACCACAGCAATAGTCTTCATTAACTGGAAGCATGATTTCTGTTGATAACCAAGAATGCCCATTCCTACTTGAAGAGTACAAAATCTATTTTCATGTCAGCCTAAAAGTGCTGTTGAGATAGGTGTGTATGTGTGTGTGTGTGTGTGCATGAAGAATGACAAGAGTCAAGAGTGGACCATTCCTGAAGCATTTCCTGTGAAGCGTTGGTTCTGCAGTGCTTGGGAGTGCTTTCATTCCTGCACATTGTCATTGGCCTCTTGTGTAATTTGAAGCATCACAAATCCATAGGCATCAAATGCAAGTTTCAAAGCAGAGGCTAAAATGGATAGCACCATCTTATGTGAAGGAATCAAATATAGAAATGGAAAAGAGGCAGCACTTGAAATGTTATATATAGCCCAATGATGGATTGTAACAGTCTGTCTTTGGGTTCCAAGTTCTATGCTGACATTAATTTATTTTTTTTTAAAAAATTATTTTAGGAGGAAAACACTATGATCAAAACCATCTCATTGTCAGTTCAGCCAGTGAAGAGAAACCAACGCAGTACTGGGAGCCACTGATCATCTAAAAATAGAGTGAGTTATAATTCAGCAGTATACATCTGAGAACAACATCCATCCAGAACAGTTTAAGAAGAGTGGCAAAGAATATGGTGTTAATGCAGTGTTTTAGTGTGACTTTTGAGAGACAGCAACAGAATTCAACACACCTGCACAGGAGTGATGCCTTCTGAAGGCCTTCAATCTCACATGACTCCCAAGACAGAGAAGCAAAGCTAGGTTTGCTGATCCTGCTGTTTGTCATACATCTTTCACCCACTCCCATCACACATGTAGCTACTATACATGTTTGTCGTTTCAAACTTCCCGTACAATTTGCAGCTCTAAAATTTTGTCGAGCCAGGATGCTTCTAACAGGATCCTACTTCTGTTCTTCATACTCAGAGCATATGGAGGGAGTGACGGGTCGTGCACAAAGCCTGGCTCTCCTTCCTCATGGAAGTTGAACTGTTAGAAGGTGAATGGTTCTGTAAGCCTTTTTTTTATGTGTGTATATTATGGTGACTAGGCCTTCCTCTAAAGTTCTCTTCATTCCTCATTACAAAGTTTAAAATGCATCACCATTAATTAATTTACATCTATGATAAATTACTAATTCAGAATACATGTTCATGTGCAGTTTTAAATTATTTCCAAAGAACAGTTTCAATGTCCTGCTCTAGGCTCCACATTGAAACTTACTTTTTTTTTTGCACTGGTACATTTTTTACTGAAAACTAACCTCAGGTATTCATTCCATTTGTATGCAAACTAACAAACTGTTTACTCATAAAATTATCCAGAATATACCATGTGATTATAAAAAGGGAAAGTACTGCATTAGGACTAAATGTAATAATAAGATAGGTAAATATATTAAAGCCTATGATGTTTTGTCATCAATATAAAACAACAAACATATAAGCAAACGAAAGTTGCTATCAACTGAAATTTCAGATGTTAAGCAGAACCTATTACGTATCTGCTCAGCTGCCTTCCCTTACACAGCTTACAAGCATTGTCTTTTAAAGTGCCAAATGTCTATCTTTGATATTTTAATTGTTCATATTTTTAAATTTAAATATAAATGTTGCATTTTAAAACTGGCTTAAACAAGGAACTATAGTGCTCTACTTAAGAGGCTGGACCCACTGGTTGCTTCTCAACTTTCTTTGCTCTGAACTGAAGTCTCAGATGAAACTTGCTATCTGCATTTGCACATAAATTGTACACTTCTGATTTTGTCCTCATGTAACTCAGTATTAGGTTCTTCTGTAGCATCTGCATATAGCAGTTTCATTAAGGCTCCAGTTTTCCTTTGCTTTTATATCTTTCTATACTAACATTCATATTGAAGAAAACTAGTGTTGCTCTATTTCATGAACATACAGCATCGCTGCATTTGGAAAGGCTATAATCCTCCCAAGGGAGGAACCTGTTCAGAGGAACCTGTAATTATTCTGAATGATACAATAATAAAACTGTTGTTGCTGGTATGTAAAGCCAAATTTAACACCCAGTTACTTCTGGTGAACTGCAAATCCTAAATGAAATGGGAAAAGTCTCAGATATCACAAGCTATAAACTGGATATGTGAGTCTAGTAAAAACAAATACAAAAAAATCATTCACACTACAATCAGAAGTGCAGAAGATAACAGAGTAGAACACTGGCAATAAATGTATGCTATTTGACAATCTCAGGTGAGAAAAGGCAGAAATATAAGGTATTAGGATAGCTCCTGAAATATTTGTTGCATTTTTTCCAGTATGAAGATTACTCTGTTAACTACTCTTACCATGTTTTACTGCTCCTGTTAAGCACTTATTGATAGTTACTATTTGCAGTCTCAGAGCACTGAGTCTGGTGTCATGGAAATGTTAAGTTCTTCTGTTTTCTTATTTTGCCATTGTTTATTAGGAAATTAGTACCCTCCATCTAAATGTTTGTTTTCCCTTTACCACTCCAGTCTGCTGTACAAATTATTGCAACAGTCAATGTTTCAATACAGTGTCTTGTTCTGGTTCTTTTAAAGAAAATGCTGCTTATTCCTTTGAAACATTTTTGGTTTTAAGGTGTGGTTCTTAATAGCAACCATTTCTGTGTCCAAATGGTTGTGTAAACATGTATTTTACAAATAAATATTACTTGGATGAAATTTGTTTTGTGTTTTACATTTAAGGCTCAGGGTTCTTGCGTAGAGTCCAGGAAGTAGAGAGAAATCAGGGACAGCAAGCTAGTGATCCTATGACACATACCAACCATTGTCACTAGAGGAAATATGAGTCTCATTTGAAGCATGCATGTGGCACAAAATGAAGCACCGATCAATCATGAGTGCAGGACTGCCTCCATTGTGAGGCCTTTCAGCCGTCATGGAGCAAGTAATGTCAACACATTTTGCATGTCTGACATACAGATGTGTGTGATCTTGGAATAAAATTGCCACAAATAAATGAAATGGAATAAATCTACCACACTTTCCCCAAAATGTTTCCATGGATACATTAGCTCCTAGTGATGGTGCCACTGATAATTTTAGAAATAAGGTATTACTTTTTTAAAAAAAAAATGTGCCAAAATGTTCAACCACACACAACTATAGTCCAACACAGCTATTCCCAAGTTCTTGTAAAGAATGCAAAGGGAATATTTAAAGCTCCCTTATGCCAAATTTGTATAAAAACCCAACAATATATGGTAAGGGAATATGGGCTGTACATTTTTAATTATTCTTTGCCCCTCAAACAGTAGCCCAATTCAGACATAAAGAATGGCCAATGGGGAAAGAGTCATGCCATATTCTCTCTCCCCAATGTAACCCACCCCAGCATGGCTGTCTGCAAAGGAGAGGCCTGCACACATATAGCCATGGGACTTCTGTAAACTGATGTGCTCTCTGTGTAGATACCAGGGCATGGAGTCATATCCTGATCCCAAAAGGAATGGGACTGAGCTCAATGCTACTCCTCAATTACATGTTCATCTAAGCAGATGAACATGAAATTTAACAGTAGGGCTGGAGTTGAAAAAAGATTTTGGCAAAGCCATCCTTTCGCCTTCAGATGACTCAAAATCAATATTAAAAACCTTTCCATATAACATTTGCATGGTGCTGAAGTAATAGACATTTACATTCTAAAAACCTTTAGTATATCAATGGTCCAAGGAGCCAAGAAGTTACTTCAACTGTCAAATAAGACTAAAGAATCTTCACAGAAATCAGAATATAAACAGGTAATTATTTTTTATTAGTTACACTGATCACTGTTTTTCCACGTGCATGCCCTTCCTCCATCTTCCAGAAGGCCTTGGGAACATCAGAAAATGAGAAAACCTGATCAATAACTGGATGTATCTACAGAAAAGAAAAATACATGCTGTTATTGTAATGGATTTTATCTACAACAGTAGAGACTTTTATGTAGCTGATAAGTTTTCCAAATGCTTTCAGAAAATCTACAATTAGACAGTAGCACATGAAGATCAACGTTCCCTTCCTGCTTCATATATACTGTGACATAACTGAAAAACAAACATTGTGCAACTCTCAATGGTACCTGAAACATTCTAACCAGTATTTCCATCAAAAGCAGTATTTATAGATCAGTATTTTTTCTAACATTACTGGGGCCAAGGGTCACCCAATAAGCACTGAGGCTCAAGTAGGGATCTGAACCTGGGTTTAATGCCAGCACCTTGTCTCCTGCCACACTGGATCACCAATGTTACCCTTAAGTAAATTTTAATACTTGAAAATTACAACTCTTTTAATAAGTTTCCATCAATCATTACAATGAGAAGCATCCTACCCAAGACTGCTGTTTAAAAGGCTTCACAATCAGTGCAGCAAGAACCCCTTCCTATTTGACCCCTCCTTCTCCAGAATTAATAGGTTTAAGTACGCCAACATTTTCAAAGGTGGAACTAAGAAGCAAAACTGGCATATCAGGCAAAATAAAACAGAACAGGTAATTTCATATTGTTGCTAATGTCTATGTTTGCTGCTTCTGGCTCATGGCAAGCACATGCCATGGCTACAAAACTCAAGCCTGAGAGGTTCACAAGTGCAATTTTTAAGTTTTCGTACAACACAGGAGGCAGGCAATTGTCCCCAATTTTGCATTTAATCAAGCAGAAACTCCAGCTACAGGGGTTGTGTGGATCTGAGATTTGGGACTTTCAAGTTGCTGCAGAGTTGGATGGCATTCAGAACAGAATTTTAAGAAGTGTCCTGGGAACTCCAAGATACACCCCAGTAAAGTACTTGCAGTTGGAAACAGGATTACAATCCTGGCTCATGAAGATCTGTTTATCTTAAACTTCTAGTTAAAGACAAAGGAATGCCAGAAAAAGTTACTAGTAAAACTAAATCTTTGGGAACAACTGTCTCTCTGTGTCTCAAAATAAAAATAAAAATAATCTTGGTGTGAAAATATGTCTTCTTCATAAATTTGGTTTTCAGAAACTGATTTTATCCAGAAAAATGATTTATCAACAAGGAAAGAATTTAAATTACATGCTAATGATATGTTCTTACAAGAAAAAAAAATCTGCCCATAGTATAAATTATTTAAACATTTTCCAGGCCCATAGGATGAGCTGTTTAAAATTGAAAAACATTATTTAAGAAGGGAGCTAAGATTGGCAAAGTTTCAGCTAATGCCTTTCACAATTTTGAATGGCTGATTAGCTAAACTCTCATATCATCTATGCTACTGTCACTATGGCATGGATGAAGTCAAAGACCTCCCCAGTATTTGTTTAGTTGTCATTTGTCAAAGCAGATTAGAGGAAAATACCTTGTGAGGTTATCTATTAAAAACAATTGGCCTGTCTGCCAAAAAAACAGAATTTTTGTTTAAGAAAGATTCAGGTATCACTAGAACTGCAACTTTTTAACAGCATTAGCTAAAGCCCATGCAGGTTTTTATGACGCATTCCCCAAAGTTTGAAGTTTTAGTGCTCTTATGGCTTCATTTTGTATATTGTTAATTCTTATCAGTAAGGCTACTGATATTAGAAATGGTGTTTGAAAATTTATGTTATATTTTACGTTTTGATTTTTTTAAACTTTATTATTTGCCATTTCTATGATCTCTTTGTTTTATATTGTGATGACCTGGTTATAAGCAATGAAAATATGAACACTTCTCTCCAGAATTAATAGGATTAGAGGATTACAGCCATTCCATAGAGCTGCACCAGAGGCAGAGACAGGACAGTGCAAACTACGTCCCATCAGCTTGGCTTGGCCCAAACTCCTGCTCAATACCCCCCTCCCCAAATTGCTCACACAGAGTAACTAGACTTTGGAAAAGCCTTTTTAAAAAATGACCACGAAGGGGGATTTTTCAGGGGGAACTACAGCAGGCGAGAGGAGATGAGTTAAACCAGGGGCCAGCAACCTTTTCTGCCAGGGGGCCAGGAGTGGGGGGAATGATGCGGGGGGCCAGGCACGACGACGCTGTCATGTGCATGCGTGTGCAACCCAGGCACCATTTTGGAAAGACCCCCCCCGCGCCCGCGGCGGGTGAATTCGCCCGACTCAAGTGCAGGGGGGCTTCCCTGGGCCTTGGAATGCCCCCCACACACACCTGCTCCAGGCGAATCCACCTGGCGCAGCCGCAGGGCGGCGCTGATGGGACCGACCACAGGCCGGTCCCAAGGCCTCCACGGGCCACCCCCGGCCCACGGGCCGTAGGTTGCCGACCCCTGAGTTAAACCTATCTCTCTCCATCAGTAATGCAACACCACCACTGTGCATTCTGTGAGCCTATTAAGCTACTTAAAAAAAATCTCCCTTGCCACTAATGGGAGCTTTAAAAAACAACAACACTAAGTGCCACACAAGGGAGAGGGGTCAAGAAATCACCCAGTTCATGGACCAGTGGGGACTCATGTGGTTTATAATACATCTAGGATAGCTTACAAAAACAGGCACTGAACATGAAGAGCAAGGGACTGCAGCAGCTCCCTCTAGCTGACAATAGCAAAAGAACTATGCTATGGCTCCCCTCTTACCACCCCCAGGGCTCACTGTTTTGCTGCAGTACCCCTGGCATTTGTTTTCATTGTGTGATTTAGTCCTCATCATTTAAACACAAAAGTCTCACTCAAGCTTCAAAGCTTTCAGGATTAACAATACCTCTGACACCCAAACTGCCCCTAAGTTTTCAGTCGCCAATCAAAAGTACTCTTATAAATTAACTTAATATTTCATGTGCTCTGTCAGAAGAGACGGGACATTCACTCTTTAGAAATAATGAAGTTAAAATTTAAATACTGGCCAGGAAGAAGAAAAATCTACATCTTTCCTTGATGAAGACCACACTGCCATGCCACATATATAGTACAGTATGTGTGTGTAAAAATACATTTAAAAATAAGTTGTGGTTCCTAGGATAAATCCATAGGGGGCACACTTTCGCTATTCTGTGAAACCTACATACAGCACCAATTTAACTTGAGAGTATTTTAAGAACCAAACTGTAAGAGACTGCTGTAAAATGCTCAGACCCAGCTATACTGTCAGACTGCTGGTTCGATGGCATCATTGGCCCTCAGCAATGAAGGGAAGCGACATGAATGGTAAAACTGATGATCTCAGCAATCTGGCACATTAAACACTTTATCTGGCCAGCTGATCCAGAGTCATTGTCTCAATAAACCTGAAAAGGGCTGACCGTGTACCCAGTACAATATGTCATTCAGTGTTTACTGCAAACAACCTGACAAAGACAAATATTTCTTCCTGTGCTCACAGCCGGCCAAGTCAGCAAATGGTGACATGACAGTGAGCGGAGATTAAACCAGACAATGAAAACACTTATCTGTTTACAACTACGCATCAGCCCCCTGGCCAAAGAACAGTTGTTTGTTCAGGGAAGAGAGATTAAAGTGATGACTTTTGTTCAGGGAAAGGATTACATACACCAATACAGAACTGCTAGTATGAAAGAAAAAAAACCATATTGAGCCCGGGTTCCAGCCAGACGTATCTTTCAGCTGTCTACTCTTGGTAACAGTGACCTGTGAACCAAAATCCAATATACCAATAGCAAACTCAGTTCTCTAGTGTGGGTTCTTTTGTAGCCAAAACATCCTCATCTATACACAAGAAGCAGACAACACTTTGGGTTGTCAGAAGTAATCCCCCCAAAACCCCTCCCCTTTTGAAAAAGAAACCTATGAAGAGAAACAAAAAAGAGCTCCTTGAAGATTGAGCATATTCTCAGTGACAGCATACTTATAGACGGATGTGTGGGGAGATGTGGAGAGAAACAGAAACCTGATAAAATAGAAAGGATTGGAGTAATACTGAAAAAGGGCAAAGCTAGCAGGAATCATTAACAAAAAGCATGGCATATTATAACATTTTCTTGTGAGTCCCACTTGTACAGTAACCCTTGGTATCTGCTGGATTTTGTTTCCAGGACTTCCCATGCATACCAAAATCCGTGGATGCTCAAGTCCCATTAAATACAATGGCATAGAAAAATGGTATCCCTTATACTAAGTGGCAAAATCAGGGTTTGCTTTTTTGGAATTTATATTTTATTTGAATATTTTCAAGCTCTGGATGGTTGAATTTGTGGATATGGAGGGCAGGTTGTATATTCTAATAGCAAACTTAACTGCTATGATGACTAGGTAAACAAAACAGAAGTAAAAATGGGAGAACCACAAGCTTTGTAGAGGGGGAAATCTTTCAGGAGGGGAGGAAATCCAAGGGAGGAAGAAAAGGAAACAAGATAGCCCAAGGACTGTGCCTGCTCAGTGGCCACAAAATGTGGAGTCTCCTTTGAGGAGACAATAAGAATGGAAGGCAATATCCTGAAATATCTAGTTGGCTGGAACTTTAAACACGTCACACTGCAACACTGTTTAAAATCCCATTGGTGTTGCTTAATTTCTACCATGGCCTCAAAGGGCTGGGGAGAAAACTGAGAAGTAGGTGAGAGAACAAAAGCATAAAATAACCTGTAGATTTAAGGATATTCTACAGAGAACATCAATGTCCTCTGATGAAGCTAACATGGCTGCCTATGAATGAAATGCACCCAATAGGTTGGATACATGTGTGAACGGGGCTTGGATTCAACAAACACTTCACTACAGAGAAATAAGGAGAGGGAGGCTGGTTTTGCCATTTCCTCTTCTACATGCAGCACCCTGCTGCACCTCCTGTGTTGTCATGAAGGACCCTCAAATTCTCCAGAGCGTGCAGTTGGGTGGGTTGATGGAAGGAAGGAAGGAGAAACCCTAGGGTGTTCCTTGCATGAAGAGAATGCCATTCACAGAACTATGTCTCCAAGCCAGAGTGATCTGAATCATATACTTCAAAGAGTTGCAACACAGGTTTCAGAATCGTGTCATCTTTTGAAGAATCATATTACAGCAAATGAGTAAGGGGGAATTGCATTTTAATTTTAAAAGAATACTTGGCACACAAGCTAGACTTTAGACTTAGAGAAACTGTCTCCTATTTATTATCCCCATGAAGTTCAAAATGCAATGGCTGCCCCTTTTTCCCAGATCCCTAAAGTCAACACCCAGAGACCCAATGCCTGAGGCAAGCTTTGAACCAAGGACTCCCAGGCTACACATAAGATACCAGGCTACACTACCTCAGAGAGGACTGCTGAAGTACTAATCTGTCTGTACATTTCATAAGCTGACAAGGTACATAAAGAAACTTAAGAGCAATATCTCTTTATTTGGCAACAGAAAGTCCCAGTGTGCTCAGAAGGAAGCTGAGCAAAGTTACATGTTCAATATATTTTTAACCAGGAAAAGGAAATATCCTGATCACTGCTTTCAAATTTCTTCACAGTTGAGAAAACAACTCAAAAGTGCAATATGAAAAGCTGTGTGTATCCACAAAGGCACATAAATTACAGTAAGCAAGGAAACATTTCTCATGTTCTCTTGACTATACAAAGTGCAGAAATAAAGGCTGGATGTAAAGAAGGCTAACAGCTGGAAGAACAGTGTAGCTGAACCATCTTTCACTATTGCCCAATTGGTTGGGAGAAGTGAACAGGGTGTTAATATAGATAATGCAACAGCCCCCAAGGTAGACAGGGCAGCAGAAGCAATCTACCCCTTCCCTTATGAAGGTAGATTTAGCTGGATTTTATTTATCATAGTGCAAAAAAATCCCATGTCCTACACTGCCCCCCCCCCCAATAAAAACACTGATTTCTGAAGTCAACAGTTCCAAGTTTCTCTCAATAGCAAAATTCTAGCCTCTGACACCTATTTTCAGTATTTGGCCCATGGCATGGAAATGTATTTACAGTTACAACAAGCCCCTCACATTGAGAAGGTTCTGTTCTCTATAAAACAGGTTACAGGAGGACTGCAAATACTACTGTTGGCTGAGACTTTCCTGGCTGTTCACCATTTGTCTCATTATTTTCATTTGTTGTGTGAATGACCACTGCTTGGATGAATAAGAAGTGGTGACTGATATCACAGCTGCATTTTTATGCTACTCCTAGTTGAGAGAAATCTTGTTTTTTATGTAGCAAGTCACCTTATTTCTTTCAGTGTGCCTTAATAGGCATCACTTCCTGCATCACTTTGGCTCCTCCACATTTATTATTCCTCTGAGGTTCAAATTGCAATGACTGCCCCTTTCCCAGAACCCTAAAGTCAGCACCAAATTCACACTGAACTCAATGCTGGGACAAGCTGACTGCTGCAGAATACATACTAAGCATGCATCTGTTCACCACACAAAGTAAAAATGTAGCTTATGAAAGTGTCCGTTTGTTATACTATACAACACAAAATGCTCCAATTCCAGAAAAAGCCATGGCTCTCAATTAACATCAATTGTACCAGAATGGAGGAAGGTCACAACAAAGAGCAGCTGCCTCACCTCTTACAATACAGCCACAATTTACCATCCGAAATACTTTGCAAACAGCTTACATTGCAATAAGTGAAGAGATTGTTTGTGTTGTTTGGGAATATCAGAAAATTGGAACTGGATTTTTGGCATCCACAGTTTGTATGGACAAGATGGGTAGATGTCAGATTTGTTGTTCTTTAAGGCAAGGCTGTGGAGTCTGAGTTGGCGAAAATGAACCAACTCCAACTTCAAAATAAAAACACTGAGTCTCCCTTAACTGAAAAGCTTGGGACCAGAAGTGCTTGGGGTTTGGGGGATTTTGGATTATTTGCATATGCATAGTGAGATATCTTGGAGATGATTTCATCTAAACATGATATTCATTTATGTTTTGTATACTGACATTAATTTTATATAAATATTTCTAATAATTTTCGGCATGAAACAAAGTCTGTGTACATTGAACCGTCAGAAAGCAAAGGTGTCACAATCTCAGCTACCCATGTGGACAATTTTGGAATTCCATATAACAGAGACTCATATAAGGGAGACTTGTATAACAATATACGGTAAATATATCATTTTATATTTATATTTTGCCTTTTTGAAAGTTTAATAAATACTTAGGTTATTGCATATTTACTTACATAGGAATTTAGGAAAGTTTTCTTGTTCAGGAATATTAATCAAATAAATATATTTTATGTTCTATCAATCCAAGTAACCTGATGATTCATGTGGTGGTGATTTTACTACAGTATTTTTTATTACTAATTAATATACATTTGTCATTTATGAGGGAGTCAGAGTTGGAGAGTAGAAAAATAAAGGCACTGGAGTCAAAGTTGGAGTTTTAAATCTCTTCGTTGTTAAGACTCTGAAGGATGTCCTGTCCTATTTAGTTTGCACTTCCTTCAAGTATGACTTTAACAAAGTACAAAGACAAAACGGAACAGTGTGCGTGTACATAAAATGAAAAGGAATCATTCAGAATTGTGTACAGACATCTTTCTATGAGATCTAAGCTCATGAGAGAAACATAAGAACCTCTGACTTTAAGACTTGCCCTCTGTAAACACAGAGAGCTAAAGGGTAAGCAAACAATTCTACCCTCTTTGCTAATCTTATGACAAAAGAAATCCCAGACCATCCACAAACACATGAAGGATGTTTTCAATAGTATTAGCATTCACCTGTTCACAGTCTTGCGCAGATGTCTCAAAGCTGCACCCTTCATCTATTGCCTATACAAAGGCAGCTCAAAATCTTCCACAGCACAAAGCAAATTTCCCAGCACTGTCAAATGGCTGTGAAACAATGTTTCTGGGTTCACTATGGCTTATGGAGACTTTCCTAGGTTGCCTAAAATTAATGTCAAATGAAAGGGTATCTTGCTACTACTAACAGTACTCTTGGGTTATTCTCCACCATCACCATTTGCTGCAGGGAGGAAATAAGTTTTGATTGTCAAAGAGTAAGGTGTGTTAGAAGAACAGGAAGAGAGCAATATATGTAATATGCTATGCTGGCGTCACATAGAGGGGGAAATGCTTCCCAGAAGATCCCTGCTTTGAATTGTGCTTCTGGCATGATCCTACTACATGGGCTTTTCAAATCCATGGGGGATTGTAACATTGGCTTACTTTAAAGGAATGTAGTAATTATTGCCATTAAATAATGTATATGAAACACTTTGAGTACTTTAAAAAAACTATAATAATCTTAAGAATTTATGAGTCTTAAGTCTTAGTTATTGTAATTATTATTCTTAATTATTCATCACCACCATCACTGATCTAGAGAGGCTGAATCAAGGCACTGGCTTGGTTGGCTACAATATTCTCTTTTTCTAAACCAAACTGAATAGCAGCTTCCATAATGTGCTTCATTTCTCTCTGTATCTATCATCTGTGTTCACAGATTTTAAAGAATTTAAGGCCAATAGGCAGAGGAGAACTGTAAACATCATGTCTTCTTGTAAGCTGATGGAACGCACTGAGAATAAACACATACACACACACCCATTAGGAAATATAAAACAGCAGCTGAACAACCCATCTCTCGTGCCTCCTAAAGAAGTAATGTTTTATTATCTATAAAAAATGTTCAGATAAAAGCAGCTTATGTTTCAACAGATAGTGATATGTAAAAATTATCAGCAATTCAGACATACCTTTCCTGAATCAACAAGATCAGCAATTTCATCCAGATAAGGACCACTTGGTGTGAAAAATGCCCACCGGTAATGGATACCTTTACAAAGATGCTATATCAAAAAGCAAATACATATACAGCATGGTTAAAACTGGCACATAGGTAAAAAGCACAAGGTTCCAAAATTAGCAGAAAGTGATACACAAACAAAGCTTTAAAAACTGGGTTTCCTAACATACCTTTACAGCTTTTGCACCAATGGTCACTCCAGTCTGCAGCATACCATCAGCTACCCCAAGCCGGTCCACATTCACTAGGAAAGGTGTTACCAATGAGACATACGTGGCCCCTGACCATTTCTTAAGGAGATCAGGAGCCCATTTTTCAGTGGACCCACCAATATTATCTAGGATGAAATCAAATCTAGAGAAAAAGAAATGCATAAAAACACATTTAAAAGAAATACAGGCAAGCAAACAAAATAAGCTGGGCATATCCTACAGCACAGAGAAATGCAAGCATGAAACCTCTAAAATTCACAGCAATATGTCACATAAAATGTTCATGCAGTAGAACATTGCCTCTACAACAACGCAGCCTAGATCACAGAATGGAAACAGTTTACAGCCACAATAGCAACTATAGGTGGCGTGTTAAAACAAGCCAAAGTTAACATGATATATGGAGTGGGTGTGTTGTGTGCCTTCAACTCATTTCTGACTTACGGTGACCCTAAAGCGTACCTATCATAATGTTTCCGTGGCAAGATTTGTTCAGAAGAGGTTTGCCATTGCCTTCCCCAAGGCTGAGAGCATCTGACTCGTCCAAGATCACCCAGTAGATTTCATGGCCAAGCAGGAATCAAATACTCATTGTCCAGCACTGAAACTACGATGCCATGCTGGCTCTATGATATATGCCATGGTATATGATATACCTTATTTTCCTGCGTATAAGACTACTTTTTAACCTGCAAAATCTGTGGTTAAAGTGGGGGGGTCGTCTTATACGCTGGGTATAAGGATAAGGAGGATAGAGGTGCTAAAACTCTATATTTTGACTGGGGAAATGGGGGGGTCGTCTTATACGCCGGAAAGTACGGTATGAAACCAGGCAAGAAAATGGCTAACATCACTCTTATGGACATCCAACTGCTGCCTGGTCATGGGGACATTATTCATGCTACTAAACGTGTGGAGCATTGTGGAGAGCAGCTCCTATGGGACAGCACTGACAGCATGACTTTCTGGCCAAGGATCACTAATGCACTCCTCTCAGGACCCCCTGCAGCTCATGAAAAGGGTTCTTCTACAAAGGGCAATTTCCCCAGTTTCTCCAGTAACTAGAAAAGGGTCCTGGAATTGCAGCTTGTACTCTCACTGGTGTGTTGCTTTGTCCCTGCAGGTTGTGGAAGGTATCAGAACAGGAGCTGCAAGAGGGGCATATGTAGGTCAGTGATTCCCAAAGGGAACATACACCAATCCCAGGGGGCAGTGGAAAGATCCAGGGGGGTGGTGAGGGGGAAAGGATGCGCAGGGGGCTGGTGAGGGAAAAGGGTGTGGCAGGGGGGCATTCAGTCCAAGTGTTGGTGCACAAGAAAGACAAAAGGGACAATGAGGGTTGCATGAAACTTCTTTTCAGGGCCCCTTAAAACCACCGTACAGCCTAACTGACCACTTCATGTTGTGGTGTCTCTTGCTCTTCACCTGCCTATGTGAGCTCATTCCCTTAACAACATCTTTCACTAGTAGTGGTGGTGGCAGTTGGGAAACATGTGAGGCTGGGTACAGGACATTGCTTCTGTGGCCCAGAGTGGCACATTTTGGGGACAGACTGATTCACTGGAGCAAGAAGTTAGAGCATGTGGCAGCAGGGAAGAAGTGGTGACAAAAAATATGGGAGCTTTGTGAAATTTGCAGGCAGGTTGGAGCTGCATTGCTGCTCTGCTTTTTTTCTTTAGATAGGCTGAGAGAAGAAATAGCAGAAGAAACAATGCTGATATATGTAAGAAAGACTTCAAGCAGTGTGGAGAAGATATGTCTTTGGGGAAGGAGAAGTATGTGGGATCAATTCTTAGACAGAGTCCTTCACCTTGGAGTGGCTCCCTTTACCTGCCCATGTCAGCCTCCAGTCCAGAGCATGTGGCCCCTACACACACACCAGCTGCACTCCTCTCTGCCCCAACAAAGAAGGATTGAGAGTCCTTCCTCATCAGGGAGAAACTTCTCCCTTTGCACCCAGTCACCTTGGGAACAGCAACCAAGCAGTTGGCTGAGCAGTGACTGAGACCTCTTGCCTACACTGGGCTTTGCTGAAACAGCAGCATGGGCGAGAGGCTTCTCAGTTGCTAGTCAGCTAGCTGTTTGGTTGCTGGTCCCAAGCTGAACGGATGCAAAGGGACCAGCAACCGAGAAGCCTCTTGCCTGGGTCAGCCTTTGCCATAAGACCAGCACAGGCAACAGGCTTCTCAGTCACTGTTCAGGCAGTTGCTCAGTTGGTGCTCCCAAGATCACTTGCTGCAAAGGAAGCAGCTACCTAGTTTGTTTTGAATTTGCAGTAGAACAGTAGACCTAATATGAAGAAATGCAAATGGCAGGGGTGGGGACACTAGGGTTGTTACCCAAGAGGAAAGGGAGCAGCAGCCAGAAAGGTTTTGGAGACACTGCCCTAGGCTCTTGCTATATGACAGCAACATCTGGGTCACTGGAGAGAGGGGACACAGAAAGCCAACTTGTGTTCTACTTTATACCTCCCTTTCAAAAGACAGAAGACTCTAGAACTAGACCTTAACCATGTCACCCACAATATCCCAAGTCAGCTGCTGATCCCACAAGCAGCCCAGATAGAGCCAGTTGTAAGAGGGAGCTTGACCTGTTTCCCATCATAGAGGAACTGAGGGGAAACAATTTTGCGGTCTACCATGGTAATTCCATGAGTCTGCTGGGTTCTAAAACAAGGCCTTAGCACACAGCAGTTGCTGATCTGGCAAACCCTGGGAATCACTGCATAACAGTGAGGGTAGAGTCATGGGTCTGGCAACGATCCCTGCAAAGGCTTCCCAGTGCACTGAAGCTGTTTGGCAGGACACCACCAGTTCTTCTTGCTCCTCCCTCCTCTTGTGCCAAAAGAATGTATGTGGTGTTCCCACTAGAGCAAGGGTGTAGATGGGACTCACTTCAGTGCCATGGGAATTGTCACAACCTCAAGCATGTGAGTGAGAAATCATGATGAATGTCAAGGGAGCAGTAATCTCAGGGTGCATACTGGTTGGTAGTTTCAAGTTATCCTTTCTTTCTGTGAGGCAACAGGTGAGGAAACTGAGGTCACACAAGTATAATGGGCCAGGACAATGAATTTTAAACAAACGGATTGGGAGCTAGGTTCCCCTCTCCAATCCTCTGTGTACCTAAGCCAGGGGTAGGCAACCTTTCCCCTTTAAGGGCCAAGGGACTTCAGCTCCCAGAATCCCAGGAGCTATTGGCCCACATGGCTGTGGGACTATTGGCCCACATGGGACTATTGGCCCACATGGCTGAGGCTTCTGGGACCTGAAGTCCCTCGGCCCTTAAAGAGGAAAGGTTGCCTACCCCTGACCTAAGCAATTGTCTAATACTATTACTGGGTACTATATAAAGTAGAACTTGTTTGTTCTTTCTAAAGTTTACGAAATGGAAAAGGTTAATGAGTTACATGACTCACCATTAAATATGTAACAAACATCATCCAGTTTGTGCTGGTACTGCTCATTAATCAAATTTCACATGTCAATCACAACAGCGATGAATAAGTTATTTAGGAGAATTTTGGTATTTCCTCCTCAGTAAATAAATATTACATTCAGAATGGCTGAGCATGCACAATACTCTCCTTCTCCATACAAATAGTAAAAGAACCAGAGGGAAGGTTTGGAGCAACAGGTCTGTGCAACAAGAAATAATTAATTATGTACTCTGTGCTCAATGAACTTATTTTCAAGATACACTTTTAAAACAATAAAGGTTCAGTTTGTAACTTCAGAGCAGTGATGGTATTAATTATTTCCAAAATGCTTTGCAGAGTGCAATACAAGCATATTCTTGGAAATCCTAGTGACTTCAGAAGTATTTCCTTCTTGATTAGCAAGTGACCACAAAGGATACATGCAAGCACTTTATATTACATGCACATCCATCCTAACAATCATTGTATGGAATATCATGGTATCAGTGCAACAAAGTAAGTTAGAGGCAATCTGTTCAGACCCCCACAGAAAGTCAGTGGTCAGTTGGGTTTAAAAACTTTGCTATGTGCAGCTGTGATGTAACTAGGTCAATACGTACAATGGTAGTGTTTTCAACTGCTTTTCCATATTTCCAGATTTATAATCAACCATCTCATCAGCTCCAAGGCGTTTCACCAATTCACTGGCATCCTCAGAACAAACTGCTGTCACATGAGCACCCCAGGCTTTCCCTAACTGAAAGGCAAGACAAAAAAGATTCAATAAGCAACTGCTCAGATGTGGTGCTTATACACTCCATGCAATTATTCTGTATGTTTTTATTCATTTCACATTTGAACTGCATTTGTACTATTTAATTGTAAGCCATCTGGAGTCCCATTCATGGGAGAAATGTGGGGAATATAGATAATAAATATTTCATGTTTGGATTGTGCATCAAAGGGAGTCTTTCAAGGTGTAATAATCACACTGTAGTTTGTAACATTTCAGTATTGTGACTAGAAAGAGCACCTTCATGTATCAGGAAGCATCCAGTCCAGTCCAGTCCAATTCAAATTGCAGCTTGTCAGATGCTTTCAAAAAGCCAAAAAGATGAAAGCAAATAATACCCCTAACCCCATTTGATTTCCAGCAACACAGTAAACTGTCTTTGAACATGGAAGTTCCATTTAGCTATCATGGTCATATGGATTCTAATAGACCTATTCTTCATGAATTTCTAATCCTTTTTAAAGCCATATTAGTCAGCTATTGACCACACTGGCTCCCAGGGCATTTCCAAGCTCAAAAAGACCTATCTGGCCTGGCAAGAGGATACCTGACAGTGTGTGTATCTCTACAGGTAGCTGTCCTTACCATGACATTTTCATCTCAGCCTTTTATCCCCCATTCAAGCTATGGCAGGCAGCCAATGGGAAAAGAGCCTTCTCAGTGATGACACTCTGCCTGTGGCATGCTTTCCCCAGAGATTTGCCTTAACCATTATCCTGGTGTTATTTTGGTAGCAGCCTCTCATAATGCTTTACATTAAATTTGGTCTGTTTAATCTTGGCTGGACTTCATCTGTGAGGTTTTCATGCTGTGCCTTGCTGCTGCTAGAATTTTAGCATTTTTTAATGGTAAGTTTATTTTAATGTGTATGTTTTAATTTTTTTTATTAGTTTTAAAATGTGTAAGCTGCCCTAGAATTGTTATGGATGGACACGGTAAAAAGCCCACAAATTAACTATAGTAACTCACTATCACATGGTCATTGCACACATTTAAAAGTAGAAATGAAAGGCTAGCCCCGCAAAGAACAAATTAGTGAACAACAAACATAGCGCGCCTGCTATCGATTTCTTATCAACTTGTTTATTTTATGTATCTGATACTGAGGTAGCCTCTCCCTATATATACCTAGGCAAAGATTGAGATTGAGATCTTATGTATGCCTCCTCTGTGTCTGTGGAGACAATATGGAGTGAATGGACATGGAGAAGGCCTTCTCAGCTGTGCACCTCAATCGTCGAGTGTCCTACCTTCGGAGGCCTATTTGGTACCCACACTGTCTTCAACACCAAGTAAAACACGACTGTTTATTAAAGTCTTTGGGCACTAGACTTTTTACTTCAAAATGTATATGTATATAGATTTAAATTTTAAACCTTTTAAACCTGTTTTAAACTCGTTAAATTGCTTAATAGGTTTTAATGTATTTGAATTATTTTTATTGTTTTACTGTATAAATTAATTTTGCTCATACATTGCCCTATATCACATGATGTTATAAATGTTTTAATACATAAATAACAATAAATAATTTTCCAAAGCCAGACAGACTCCTCTGTTCTTTTGACATATGCCAGCAATTAACATCTTAAGTATAGTAAATTTACACGGCAGTTTTCTAAATAAGCATACATTCCTTTAGCAAGTCTTACTTCAGCCCATCAAGATAGGGTAGCCTATGAGCCAAGCAGGGAGGGGCCACTTTCACCTCCACCCTCACTTGGATCATGGGCCAGATCTGGTGGTGATTTCTCTAAGGGTGGCCTGGAAGGTGAGACCTGACTGAAAGCTTCATGCCTCACAGCTCATTGCAAAATCACAGATATGACAATCATAACCATCTCTGATTCATGTACAATAGGCTTTCATTTCCCTACCTGCCTCTACATAGTCTTCATACATATGTCTCAATATCTCAGCCAATATTTACCTGTATAGCAAAGGTTCCTACTCCACCAGATGCACCAAAGATCAATACTCTTAAGAAGCAAAAAGAATTCTAGATCATTAATAGTTCAACACTCATATTTCTATATTCCAAAGAAATTAAATTAAGTCCATGTTGTCCACATTTATTTCTAAACAGTCCTATATCATACAAGACAAGGCTAAAGCAACCAAAAGGCAAACTAGAAATGGACCAAACCAAAATGCTAGAGCAAGGTGGGAGCATCTGAACACTATAGTACAATAGTAAGACATCATATTCTTATGTAACAAAATTTTTGAAGGATGTTAACAACAGATGTGGTGGGCAACTTCCCTCTCCAAAATCAATTATTTTGATTTTTGGATCTCTCTCACAACCCAACTAAAAGATCAATCTGGTGACATAGAATGAAGCTTCCTTCAAGAAAGCATCCCATCTACCTCAAATATACAGAGACATGTGCTAAGACCAGAACAAAGTATTAGGGAAGCTGAAAAAGGACCAAAGTTTATCACTCAAATTTGAATTCCAACACTGTTTCAATACAAATTTCACCTTATATCACCCATATAATTGTGGTGCGACAAGATTATGTTGCACTAAAAAGTCTATCTTTCAAAATATCTCTGTGCTAAAAGTCAAAGAGGCTATAGAAACTAGTATCTAAGCTCAAGCTAAATAAGCATTTTTGACTGACATGCCTTTCTTGCTCAGGAAAGGAACAAGTCAGCCTTCCTCTACCTTAAGGGACAAGGTTAAAAATAAGGAACTGGCCTATTATTAATATATAACCTGTAACTTGGTCCTAGAAGCCTTTGTGACAATGAAGACATAATCCTAGAGTGGTTTAATAGGGCAAGCTGATCTCAGATGTCTGATGCTGCCATAAATGAGTGAGCAAGTGTTCTAGCTTCACAATGCATAAACATCACCCAGACATTTATAAAACAGGAGAGTTCTCTGTCTTGAAAAGGAGGAAGGAAGGGGGGAAATGTGGCAGCATATTTAAGACAAACTTGTTTTTATTTCAGCATGAGCTTTCTCTATCTTGAGTACATTCAGCAGAAAGTTAGTGTCCCACTCCTTAAGAGGTTCCAATACTACAAGTGGCTACTTACCTTTTACTGCTACAATTATCCTTATTTAGCCCCCCAATCTGGTTCATTGCAGACCATGCTGTCAAACCAACATAAGGTAAGGAAGCAGCTTGAATATGACTGAGACATCTTGGTTTTCTAGAAACCTAAACAAAAAGCAAGATAGGTACATACTAAGAGGAAAGAGTGGTGTGCTATTCCAGGATTTAAATGTTTTTGAAGCTTCAAAAGTTTAGGTTCATTGGCTTCTATCAATCAATCATCAAATACAAATGTCATAATTGTTGTTGTGTATCTTCAAGTTGTTTCTAACTTATGGTAATCCTAAGGCGAACCTATCAAGGGGTTTTCTTGGCAAATTTCTTCAGAAGGGGTTTGCCATTGCTATCTTCTGAGGGTGGGAGAGTGTAACTTGCCCAAGGCCATCCAGTGGGTTCTTAAGGCAGAGCTAGGATTCAAACCCTGTTCTCCAACATCATATTCCAATGCTCAAACCATGAATAGGTACTTCCAATCTGTCAGCTAGAAGAATGATGCGCCATAGAAATACCTACTTATCTACTGGTACTTTTCTTCCTCTGCTCCCTCTTCTCCTCTCGTCCAAAGTTAAATGGGGAGGGAGATAGGAGGACATGAGAGAAAGAGACCTATCACCCTGCTACAGCATAGTATAAATCAGAGATATAATACAGTGGTACCTCTACTTACGAAATTAAGCCGTTCCACAGCCCATTTCTTAAGTAGAAAATTTCATGTAGAAGCAAATTTAACACTGAAAATGCCTAATCCGTTCCAGGCCCCC
>CM034701.1:286437788-286471692 GCA_020142125.1 Phrynosoma platyrhinos
AATTTTTCGTAAGATGAAGCATTCGTAAGTAGAGGTACCACTGTAACTTCATAAATTATATGGTATTTCACATGACTTAACTTACAAAATTTGTATTGTACACATTAAAGACTTCTAAAATATTTCCTTACTTTTGTGTGTATGTTTATCTTACTTCACAGCAACTGTTTTGTTCCATTACCTCATTTCCACTTGCTACAACAAATTCTGATAAAGTGCCTTGCTTCCAGGGTGGAATTGCTGCCCAGACCTAAAATCACAAAGAATTGTGTTAAAGCAGTAAGCAGTTTTTCACCAAATAACACAATTTCTGAGGCTTCAGATGATGTCTTGTCTATGGCAAGGAGATATTAATAGCATGAGTTTTGCTTTATGCTACAATATACAGCAGAAGTGGGCATGTTTGGAAGGTCTTAGAGTCATTTTTCACACACACACACACCATGTTGTACCAGCCACTTCCAGCAAAACCAGGAAACCAATTTCAAAAAATTAGTGTATATGTACTGTATGTTTTTGTTAAAGGAAGGTTGGGAGTACCTTGGAGGTTTCTGGAAGTGAAAGTCTCCTTTTTGGCAAGACCAAATTGAGTCAATGAGGAGACTGAGGGGCTATACAGACAGCCCCTAAGGGGTGGTGTCCAGCCGCCCCTTTCCTTGCTAGATCAGGGCCACGGCAATCGCATGCCATGGCTCCGATCCGGCACTTTGCCGCCTTTGCCACTGTGGTGGCAGCTTTTCCACACTCCATTGGCGCAGCATGTCTGAATGCTGCCTTGCCGTCTGGTGGGGTGCATGGCATGACAGTAGCATCGGGGCTGAGTCAGGGTGGCCAGCATGTGGTCACCACGTCCCGACTCCACCTCCAGGCTGGCCCTTTTGGCTGGTCTGTATTCCTCGTGTTCCATAAAAGCAGTGCTGGAGTCGCATGCAATCTTTAGGTCACATGATTCACATTCCAGTGTACAGGATGTTCAGCTTTTCCAATACAGGATGAATTTATTAGTGCCTCCTTTGAGGGATGACTCTCTTACACCCACTGAATCAAATGAGTTTTAAGATTTCTAGATACTATTTGCCACTTCTAGCCTGACATTTAGTAAAAACAGCAAATGCAGGCTGAAGTTAAATGTTTTTACTGAGACTAAAGATTTCTATACTTATTCAAAATAGCTCATCTCTTCAATTCTTGTCCTGACATTACCTCATCTCCAGGTTTGAAATAGGACACATCTAATCCACATTCCATCACAACCCCAGAAACATCCCGGCCGAGCGTCAAAGGAAATTCACTGCCTGAAGTTTTGATCCGCAGTGGATCTCGCTTCAGTCTTAGAGCAGCAGCTCCATAACCATCTACCCAAAAACAAATGAAAAACACAAGAGAGAGGATAGGCCTATTAGAGTTACATTTAGATTTATAGACCATCTTGCTCTCATGGTTTATATGTTTCTTATTCATCCTCACAATCCTCCAGAGAACTGAAATTTCTGTTATTCCTACTGTATGAATGGAAAATTGAGATCTAGAAAGCCGGTGACTTAAGAGGCTCAGCCAGAGAGCAAAATGAAATATCCAATTTGCTTTTTTTTTTTTAACATGCCAAGTTTATTTATGTACTGGAACTGTGATTGCAATGATGCAGCCCAATTGAGCTATAGGGCAGCTCACAGCAACACAACCACAATATCATCCAGGTCAGCTTAGTTATATTGTTCATTTACATATGTTTGACACATATCTGTGTTGATTTAAACCACAGTGTTACAAAGATCCACATAATTCCATTTTGGAAAATAAAATACTTTATAAAAAATAAAACACTGGAGTTGCATGTCTCCTACCGCTGCTTGTTTTAAAAATAAACAAATTATGAGTTTTGATCGAAGAGACAGGGGATCTCCATGAGCACCTTATCAGAGTATGAATATAACTGTAAACTGTATGTGGTCTTATTTGTAACTTGTGGCAAGCTGTCAAGGCTGAGATTTTTACAAAATGAGAGCACATGTCCTTGAATGCAGCTCATGCCACATATATATGTACCGTATATATATTCACAGCACTAGATTGTTCCATATTAATCACCTGTTTCTGTCCATTGTCCCCTCCCCCCCAACAGAACAAAATTATACATGTTAACATTAAGGCAAAAGCAATCAAAATACACCCCATGTAAAATATACCACTAGGGCCATTATGTAATTGCAGCATTTTAATGGCCAATGAAGACTTTGTAAAGACCATGCAAAATTATATTTAGCATCATATCCCTTGAACACTGTAAGATTATCACCCATAACATTTATATACCACATCTGATGAACAACTGGCATATTAGTATGCTTAGGGATCGATCTTGCAGCATCTTTGAGACTTTGAGACTAGGGGCCTTACAGACTGCAGAAATAATGCAGATTGAAGCCACTTTAACTGCCCTGACTCAGTGCTAGGGAATCATGGGAACTGTAGTTTATTGTGGCACCAGAGCTGACAGAGAAGGCTCAATGTCCCAGAAAAAAATACAATTCTCATGATTCCCTAGCACTGAGCCAGGACAGTTAAAGTGGTCTCAATCTGCATTATTTCTGGCAGTCTGTAAAGGCCCTAGCTGAAAGAAGTTGGTACCATGAGCTTTCGTAGACTTGAGTGTTTCTTTTTTATGGATGTTCTCAGAACAACATGGGGTCAGATCTTCACCACATGCATCTGAGGAAGCAGGCTTAAGTCTACAAAAGCTCATGCACCCATCTTCTTTCTTTCAGTTAGGGAACACCCTGCCACATTTTGACACCGCTTTAACTGCATTGGCTCAATGCTAAGGAATTCTAGGAATTGTATTTTTGTAAGACATTTAGCCTTCTCTGTCAAAGAGCTCTGGTTTCACAATAAACTACAATTCCCAGCATTCCGCAGGATGGAGCCATGGCAGTTAAAGCAGTGTCAAACTGGATTATTTTTGTAGTGTGGATGCAGCCTTAATCTCAAAGGTGCTGCAAGATCCCTTTGTATACTGATTTTCCACACTAACATGGCGATGTCTTTGAACTGGCATATTAATGCTCAAAACCAGCCTATAAGGAAGCCTCCCATCAAATGATACTTACTGTACATACTCATCTACAAGTCTTGATTTTTTAGTTTAAAAATTGGCTCAAAAACACTGGGTGAACTAATAAACAGGTCAATGTAAGTACTGTAAAGGTTTCCCCTTGACATATCTGGTCGTAACTAACTGTAGGGGTTGGTGCTCATCTCCATTACTTAGCTGAGGAAGTCAACAATGTCAAAGATGACTCCGTGGTCATGTGCCAGCTGTTACCTTCTCACCAAAGTGGTACTTATTTATCTACTTGCACTTTCACATACGGTACTTTCGAACTGCTGGGTTGGCAGACACTGGGACTAGTGACAGCTCACCCCATGATGACCCGACTTGGGTCTCAAACTGCCAACCTTCCAATCATCAGATTAATTAAGATTAGCATAATCTTAGCCACTAAGCTATCACGTCCCACTGTAAGTACTGTACCTTAATGCATATCAAAATAGGAACCACCTCCTTCTCTGAGTGGCAAAAGACAAGAACTTACTCAGCCCCAAGAGAGCCTAAAAGAATCACCAGCCTCCTTTACTCTCTCCACTTCCGGCCTTTTTGAATGCCTGGGAGAGAAAATAGGGGCATCCTATTTTCTTCATCCTTTACTAGATGTCCCTAAATTTTACCCTTGATTTATACACAGGTTATATCAAAATCCATAATTTTGGCTCCAAAACCTACCCTTGATTTATACACAAGGTTGCCTTACAGTCAAATATATACAGTACTTACTTCTCATGCTAAGATCTATAGGATTTAAACTTGCAGCATGGACTTTAATAATAACTTCATTCGGGAAGTGTATTATAGGAAACATCATGTTGTTTGTGAACCGTAGGACATCATTTTTCCCGTAACGGTCGATCACCCAGGATGGCATCGTTGTACATCTTTGGCAGGAGAGGTGGAGGTTTCTGCACAGAGGCAACGACCGTGGCTGATCTAAGTTTTTTCCTCTTTCAGGGTGAAGGACATGAAAACTAGGCCTTCCACAGAAGAGACTGAACACTTTCCTGCACATTGTGAGTCCTTTTGGCAACATGATTACCAGCAAATTGAAGAGATATTAAACTGCTTTCACCAACTGTTCTTCAAATGTCACTGAATTCAAAGACAGTCTTTACCACAAATCAGAACAAAGTGAATTTCATGATCTCTGAAGAGGGAACACTTTTAGCTTTGCTTCTTTTTCCCCCTCAACTAAACATCTCTCATAACATTTATCTCCACCAATTAAAATTATGAGAAGTATTTATCAGTTAAATATTCACCAATTTAAAAAATATGAGAAGACAGAGAAGCAAGACAAGGGTTGGACTTTAAATATTGTGTAGTGTTTTCAATATATTTTAAATGTTAATGTGCAATCAAAATTGCTCTTCAAATATCAGTGAATTCAAACACACCTTTTCACACAAATCAGAACAAAGTCAATTTCATGATCCCTGAAGAGGGAACACTTTTAGCTTTGCTTCCCCCTCCTCCTTTAACTAAACATCTCTCAAAACATTTATCTTTACCAGTTTAAAAATATGGGATGTATTTATCAATTTATCAATTAAATATTTATCAATTTAAAAATACGAGAAGACAGAAAAGCAAGACAACGGCTGGACTTGAAAGGCTGTGTAAGTTTTGTATAGAGTTTTGTACAGAGTTATTAATATATTTTAAATTATAGCATGTAATCAAAGTGGTTACAAACCTACATTATTATTATTATTATTATTACTATTATATTCCACCCTTTTCCCAAAACTGAGGCTCAAGGCAAGTTACAATTTGTAAATAAACTACTATATAAAAGTATACAAAAAAGGTACATTAAAACAAAATCAAATTCCTACAATATTAAAACAAATTACATGTTAAAAGAATAAAACACCGTTAAAAAGGTAAAAATGTTTAAAACAATGTAACATCCCCATATTAACTTTTGCGATTGAAAAATTAATTACAATTTTTGGGTAAAATTGGGTTTTTTAAACTTTCTATTTAGACTTTAACACTCTGTATTGTTTTTAACTTGAATTGTTTTAAAATTTTGCTAGCCGCCCTGAGGGTAATACCTGGCGAAAGGCGGTAAATTAATAATAATAATAATAATAATAATAGAGGTCTTCCTGTTACATCTACGTTTCCTAATGGAGTCTGACAAGAAATAAAAGAGTTCTGAGTTTTACAGAAAGTAAAACTCGATGGGTTTTTGTTTTCGGGGGGGGAGGGGAGAAGATTTAGGCTCCTTTCCTGATAGGAATCCTCTAAACCCCTAAATACTGTGCCAAGATAGAAATAGACCCCAACCCCAAAATGTCCCCCACCCCAAACCGCCTCCTTCTCCCTCTGAGGTAAAACTTGCAAAGACAACCTCGCCCTGGTCTCCTTGAGACAAACGTTCTCCCTTTCCTCCCAAAGGGAGACCTAGAGCCAATGACAACGCGGCATCATTCCTCCTGAAATATTTGAGCCAATCAGCGACGCCGATCTTAGGACGCGCTCTTCAAGATGGCGGCGCCCAGGAGTTCCTCCGTACACTCCCGGTAACTGGGGGGCGAGGGGGGGTTCCGTACGCGGCCTGCGGGGTCTTCCGCCCCAAGTTTTGCAGGGAAGATGCTGCGCGCTTCCATCCGAGAGGTGAGGAAGGACGTGGAGGGACGGGATTGGCTCTTTTCCCTGCGGTGGGCGGGGCAAACTGTTCTCCCCTCATGTCATGTCGCTTTGCCACCTTCCCGCCTTTTTCTCTCTAAGCAGATTCGCTACTCGACTAGGGCTGCGGAAATAAAGCTAATTTGACACCAGTGTTTGAGTTTTCATCCGCACTACAGACATAATGCAGTTTTACACCGCTTTAACTGCCATGGCGCAAAGCAGTGGAACTCTGGGATTTGTAGTTTTCGTCATGCTAGCCTTCTCTGTCACAGAACTCTGGTGCCACAGGGGACTACAGATCCCAGGATTCCACAGCATGGAACCATGGCAGTTACAGGGTGATTACAGGTCCTCCATTTCTAAGACCTGCCCTACATTTTAACCTGTCCAGGAGGAATTCCAAAATGTCCTCCATTTTGAGCATGACTAAGAAGCATGGATTTATATTTATATACTAGTAGAGTTTTTTTTAATGTCTTATTTTGTAATGTCCTCCTTTCCCTCCCCCCTTGAACACCCTACATCAGGGGTAGGCAACCTTTCCCCTTTAAGGGCCGAGGGACTTCAGCTCCCAGAAGCCTCAGCCATGTTGGCCAATAGTCCCATGTTGGCCAATAGCTCCTGGCATTCTGGGAGCTGAAGTCCCTCGGCTCTTAAAGGGGAAAGGTTGCCTACCCCTGCCCTACATTTTGCGGTGCCTTGCCCTCCTTTGTGGTTGTTAGGACATTTGGACTGTAGCAGAAAAATGGGACAAAAAGACACCATGGACTGAAGGAAAGAGAGTTTTTATTTTGAAAAAACACAAAATTACACTAGCGGGCTCAACAGAAAATAACTTTCCAAAGGTGCTGAGCCCTGAATTAAGCAAAATGAGAATCTTTTATAGTGATTTTACAAGCATATAGGACAGGGGTAGTCAACCTTTCCCCTTTAAGGGCCGAGGGACTTCAGCTCCCAGAATCCCAGGAGCTATTGGCCAACATGGCTGAGGCTTCTGGGAGCTGAAGTCCCTCAGCCCTTAAAGGGGAAAGGTTGCCTACCCCTGCTCATGAGTATGACTTTGCAGGACCTAAGCAGAGCTTTGGAGGACAGGGCCTCTTGGAAATATCTCATCCACAGGTTCACCATGAGTTGGGGATGACCCAAGGGCAGTTAGCAACAAGAAACTGCCCTTTTTTCTGCATTATGGAAGCAGGATAGGGATAAGCATCATTGTTGTTGTATTTTCTGGCAGTGCAGCCCATTCCGTAACAGCTGCATGAAAGAAAAATGAAATCTGTGAAATATTTCCAACTGCTGCATTGGGAGAGCCATGGAATCACAGAGTTGGAAGAAACCTCAAGAGCCATCCAGTCCAACCCCATTCTGCCATGCAGGAACTCACAATCAAAGCACCCCCAACAGATGGCCATCCAGCCTCTGTTTAAAAACCTCCAGAGAAGGAGAGTCCAGTTGTATTTCTATTTGTGAGGCAGCTGCGGTTGAACAAACTGAAACTGAATCCAGAGCTAGGGTTACACTCTCCCTGAAATCTCAAGTTCACAGCTTGGGTGTACTCCTGGACTTGGATCTGAACCTGGATGCCCAGATTTCAAGGGGTGAAGGGTGCATTTGCACAGCTAAAACTAGTGCATCAGCCTCACCTGTTTCTTGAGAGGTCAGATCTGACTATGGTTATACATGTATTGATTATATCCTGTTTAAACCACTGTAACGTGCTGTTTGTGAGGCGGCCTCTGGAAACTGCTCAGAAACTTGTGCCATCTTGACCACACTCTCATGTTGCTTGACCTTGTATGTTCCAGTTTTCATTTGTGAAATGTTGGAGGATATGTTTACGCTTAAGAGAATACAAGTCTATGAATGCTTTCACAGCCATACTACATACTAAGAAAGCATAGTTCATCTATGTTTTGTACAAATACACAAAGGACGGCACTCTCTGACTATACATTTTGTTGTTGTGTGCACCTTCAAGTCGTTTCTGACTTATGGCGACCCTATCATGGGTTTTTCTTGGCAAGATTTGTTCAGAGGAGGTTTGCCATTGAGGCTGAGAGAGTGTGAATTGTCCAAGGTCGCCCAGTGGGTTTCATGGCTGAGCTGGGAATGAAACACTGGACTCTAGAGTCATAATCCAACGCTGCTACACCACACTGGCATATATATTACATTATACATTATCACCTTGATTTTGTACTATAATCCTCAGTGTACTAGTGTCTGTAAATGTAGGGTTGGGTTTGAGCCCTCTGGGGTTGCAAAATATGCCGAATTTAAAGGACAGCATTTTGAACACTATCTGTTTCAGTGTTCGCCAATCTGGTTACCTACAGATAAGTTAGATTACAATTCCCAAGAAACTCCAGCAAGCATAGCCAGTGGTCATGCTGGTTAGGGAGCATGGGAGTTATGGTCCAATAAACATTCATTTATGTTTCACATACACCTTATACACATAGCTGGAAGGTAATTTTTATATGCAATATTTTAAATAATTTTGTGCATGAAACACAAAATTGAACCATCAGAAAACAAAGGTGTCACTATCCCAGCCACCCATGTGGACAGCTTTGGATTTTGGAGTATTTCAGATTTTGAAATTCTAGATAAGGGAGGCTGAACCTGTAGTTAAACTTTCTAGAGATTTCATAGATGCACTTTGAAATTCCAGAGCAACAGACAAAAGAATCTAAAAAGATCAGACTTTGGGCCTTTGCAGACTGCCAGAAATAGTGCAAATTGAGTCCACTTTAAGGGTTAGGTTTAGGGTTAGGGAATCATGGGTATATGTGTGTGTGTGTGTGTGTGTGTGTATAAGTTGTCCTTAAAATATTAATCCTTGTCATTTCAGATTTCTACAGCACTAAAGGAAGGCCAAGTTAGTCCAACAGAGCTTTGTCAGAAGTGTCTCTCCCTCATAAAAGCCACCAGATTCCTTAATGCATACATCACTGTTGCAGAAGAGACAGCATTAAAGCAAGCTGAAGCATCCGAAAAGAGGCACAAGCAAGGTAAATTTATTTTACTGAATGGATCTTTTCCCCGTACATTTCTGATACTGACATTGATCCAAAACACACTGCAGAAATAATCCAGTTTGAGACCACTTTAACTGCTCTGGCTCAAAGCTAGGGAAGTCTGGGAAGTGTAGTTTTGTGAGACATTTAGCCTTCTCTCTCAGCTCTAGTGCCATAATAAAGCACAGTTCCCAGGATTCCTTATCACTGAGCCAGGGTAGTTAAAGTGGTCTCAAACTGGATTATTTCTGTAGTGTGATTTGGACCATTGTCTACTGAAGACATTTTTCCATATGTTGTAAAAGTACATATATTATAATGTATACATTTGGATCCTGGATTTTGGTTCCATTTCTATTTGTTTGTATTTACATTGTTTTCCTGCATTTTCCTTTGTGATGATCACACGTGTAGTGATTTGTTAGATGTAATGCCTTCTCTTTAGCACTCACTTGCTAGAACAGACAGTCTTGAGATCGTCACCCTATTCACACAAAAAATTATAGCATTGTGATTTCTCTTTAACTATCATGGGTCTGTCCTATGGAATCACAGGACTGGCAGTTTAGTGAGGGGCATTTAGACTTCTCAGCCAGAGTGCTGTAGTACCTCACTAAACTACAAATCCCAGTATTTTATAGGCTGGGACCATGGCAGTTTAAGTTGAATAATAGCAGTATAACTGTGTAGTTTTACACAGGTGTTACAGTGTACATATACAGATGTACAAGTGTAGATATTGGAGATCTAGCTGTGTTAGTCTGGAATATCAGTATGCAGAGGGATCTTGCAGCATCTTTGAGACTGTGTAAAAGAAGTTGTAGATGTCATAGACTTGAGGTGCATCTACACTGTTGAAATAATGCAATTTGACACCACTTTACCTGCTATGGATCCATCCTATAGAATCCTTATGTATGTAGTTTTGTGAGGCAGTAGCATTGACAGAAAAGGCTAAAGACCTTGTGAACCTACAAATCCCAGGATTCCATAGGATGGAGCTACAGCACTTGCAAGATTGTGTTCCTTCATAAGATTGGGCTCTAATTTGCATTATTTTCCACAGAACAGTCCTCTGTGTGAAGTGCTGGTAGAGAAGTTCAGTGTTAGAAAGCATCTTCTGTTTATCCCGTGTAAATGATAAAGCTGCACACTTGGTCTAGTTCTGTGCATCTGGAGAAGTAAACCAAGTGTATGAAAATTTATGCTACGATTTCTTTCAGACAGTGCCTTTGCAGACTGCCAGAAATAGTGCAAATTGAGTCCACTTTAAGGGTTAGGGTTAGTGCTAGGGAATCATGGGAATTGTGTTGTTGTTTTTTCTGAGACATTGAGCCTTCTCTGTCAGAGAGCTCTGGTGCCACAATAAAATACAGTTTCCATGATTCCTTAACCCTAACCCTTAAAGTGGACTCAATTTGCACTATTTCTGGCAGTCTGCAAAGGCCCTTAGTCTCAAAGCTGCTATAAGTTCCCTTTGCATAAGGATTCGAAAAGTAAACTTAAAATTCCAAATTCCTGTTTCACATCACTGAAGGTAATTCAAGCATTCAAGTTTAAATTGTTTGAGGAAGAAGGTGCTAGTCAATAAGAATGTTTAGTCCCAATCTTTACCCAGACTTGTTTGATAACTCGCTGCATTGTTTCCAGGGCTTCCTCTAAAACAGTGTTCCCCAATCTCAGACCTACCAGGTGCTTTGGATACAACCCCGGTCAACCCCAGAAGGTTGCATTATAGACTAAAATGTTTGGGACCCAGGTTGTGGAAGACTGCCCTCAAAAATCAGTCAGAATCAATTTACTAAAGGGCAATTGAGTGTGTTGCCTTCATACTTCTTCCTAATCTGTTTCAACAGTTGCTGTTCAATAGCAGTGTGTGCTGAAATTGTGTGTCAAAAAATAAACAAAAACAAAATCCCAGTAACTCAGTGTTGCATAAGGATCAGATACAACACTTTTAGACACTGATTTGAATATCCTTATACCATGTGCATTACAGGTCAGACTCTGGGACTTTTAGATGGTATTCCTGTTGCCGTGAAAGATAATTTCAGTACAGCTGGAATTGAAACAACATGTGCATCTCTTATGCTAAAAGGTAAAGTAATGTGAGGTCTTCAGGGAGGATGATGGTAAATTAATGGCTTTACGATAAGCCACCACTCTAGGAGCTCTGATCCTTAGTCTATGAAGGAAAGAGACCAGAGTACTGTTGTTCAGACTTGAAATGACTCGTTCCTTAGTAGAAGAACATAACTGATGAGTAAATAAGTTGGATGATTTATATGAAGCTGTCTTAAATGTACCCAGGAATGTGATGATGTAGCTGCATTTAGCCCTGGTAGCTCTATTCTTCACTAGCCTAATTATTGGCTATGTTAGCACTTTATATGCCCTTAAAATAACCTTAAGAACTATGTACTAGAATCCCAGTGTACTGCTAGTCTTGCAACTGAGACCACCAGACATTGGGCCTGTATTGCATCTGTCCTTAAAGAGCTGAATGCTTTCCCACCTGCTTCTGAACACATTTGAGAATGCTGGTGCTTACTGTGGGCCTAAGCAGACTGTCAGAAATAGTGCACATTAAATTGAGGCACTGCCCTGGCTCAGTGCTAGAGAATCATGGGAATTGTATTTTTTTCTGAGACACTGAACCTTCTCTGTCAGAGAGCTCTGGTGCCACAATAAAGTACAGTTCCCATGATTCCCTAGCACTGAGCCAGAGCAGTGCCTCAATTTAATGTGCACTATTTCTGACAGTCTGCTTAGGCCCTGTTATAGTCCTGCATGGTTTGGGACTTGAAAGGTACCTGTTTCCATGTCAGCTTTCCTGTGCATTACAGTCAGTAATGAAGGTTTTCCTCCATCTGAGGTATGATGATCAGAAAGAGGCGCTTCTTGATGGTGTGGCCTGCTTATGGACTGTCCTCCTTTAAGGTCCTCACCTGGTTAACTCTTTGGTGCCAGACAAGCACCTTTATGTTCCCTTCTGGCTTTTAAAATTCCTGGGGTGTTTCAACTGCTGCTTCTATTATAACTTATTTGTTTATTAGCATTGTGCTGATTTGGGGTGGGTGGGTTGTTTTTGGTATATCCTAGTTAGTTCAGCTATTGCCGTAACAAACAATAATTCAGGCTTATTGTTATGTTCAGACATGCCTAGTGTCTTCAACCAATTCAGTCTTTGCATTTTTCAGGATATGTCCCTCCTTTCAATGCAACAGTTGTTCAGAAAATGCTGGATCAAGGAGCTGTACTTCTTGGAAAAACAAACCTAGATGAATTTGCTATGGGGTAAGTTGATTTAAAAATTAAGATCTGATCTTGTGACACCTGCAGTGTGGTTCACCTCTTTTTAACTACAAAGGTATGAGGAGGGGCCAGGAGTTTAGTAATGCATCAAAGCTCACACCCTCCAGGTCACATCTTGCATCTGAAATTTTAGCAGGAATTGGTCACACCATTTCAATTGGTCTTTGCAACCATTGCAAGTATTGATTTCCTTTTTAGATCACTAGCTGGAACAGATTTTTTAAAAAATCAGTACCAGTTTCTGTACTTCCATGAAACTGAAGAGATTTCCATCATTGGCTGTGCTGACTAAGGGTGATACCACTTTCAGTTCAACAACATCTGGAGGGCCATACGTTTCTAAGCTCAGAAATCCCATTGTGTAATAGAGCCAGCAAGTGCACAGCTATATGTCCAATAGAACAGAGCTGTAGCAGCCTATGAATTGTGGTAGCTATAGACACAGATAGTTCCACAGTTTAAATCCAAAATACTAAAATCCCCAGCTGTTTTTCAAACCTTTCAATGGCCACAGAACAAAACATATTGAATGACTCCAGTTTGTTTATCCCTCATTGAATTTCTTAATATGTAACATCAAGAATGATGATTAATGAATTCTTTTTGGGGTAAGGGTTTTCAAATGCATTTAAAGCAATAAAGAATGGTACAGTCTATTGCTAACTTAATACGGTACTGTCTTCTTCTTCCCTGACTTTTTCTCATCTTAGCTCAGGGAGTACAGATGGAGCCTTCGGGCCAGTTAGAAACCCCTGGAGTTATTCTCGACAGTCCAGAGGGAAGTGCACGCAAAACCCCAAGGCTCAAAATGAAGACACCAGCTGGTTTGTAACTGGAGGAAGCTCTGGAGGAAGTGCTGCTGCAGTATCATCTTTCACATGCTTTGCGTAAGAGGCTTTTCAGAACAGTTTAATTACAATCATTGTAATGCCACGAATAACATTTCATTAATATCAACAACACACTAATATCCTTATCACACTACACAGTTATAGCACTATATTACACTTGACTGCCATGGCATCTTCCTGTAGAATCCTGGGTTTTGTATTTTGATGATGCAATAAAGGAGCTTTCTGGCTTAAATTTCTAAATGTCCCTCCCAGGATTCCATAGCCTGTTGCCATGGCAGTGAAAGTAGAATATATCCTTATAACTGTATAGCATGATACACACCTTAGTGGTACTCAAAACCCAGAAACAGGAGTGCCCATGAGTACAGTCTGCTCTAAATAGCAGCATGGTGTAGTGGTTTGAGCATTGGAGTATGATTCTGCTGACCAGGATTCAAATCCCTGCTCGAGCATAAAAGCACACTGGATGATCTTGGGCAAGTCACACTCGCCCAGCCTCAGAGGAAGGCAATGGCAAACCCCCTCTAAAGAAACTTGTCACCATAAGTAAAAAATGACTTGGGAGCACACAACAACAACAAAAACTAAACACATAGGGTAATATTTTAAAAAGGAAGAATGAGGATGGGATAAAGTACCCTGGCTTTATATATACAGCCTTAAAAGCTATGTCATTTTAAACATTTTCTGTTCTTTGACCATTTTGTGCTGCCAGGAAAGAATTTGTTGTGGTAATGAGGAGTAAGGGATGTTACTGATAACCTCTTAGCCTCCCCTCTCAGAAGAAGTGCAATGGGATTAACAATATATCCAACTCAAGCCCAGCCAGAACAAAGGGATTGGATTCTATGAGATTTTACAAAATCTCATCCCTTACAATGAAATCCCTTTTCATCCCAGGCTTTGAATTGGAAACCATATGAGTTATCTGTTCAGGTTGCATGGGTTTTCAGGCTGACACTCTCCAAATACAGGATTATTTCTAAATTTCTTAGCTATGCTGACAATGATAATTTATCTCTTTTTTTTAAAAAAAAGTAGTAAAGAAATCAAATTTAGAAAAACAGCTTTGAAGTCCTACTGGTTTTCATAACAGAGATCTAATCAGATAATTAACTCTTCCATTTACCAGTAGAGCTTCAAATTGCTTAAATTCTGTCTGTTTCTCTCCTTGTGTGTTTTGTTCAAGGTAAAGAGTGAATTGGAATCATGTTATTTGAATAATCACTAAATAAAATGTACACAGCAATATGCTTTTAGAATAGGAAGGATTATTTCTAGAGCTCATTTCACTTCTAAGTTGCTGAGAACATCTTATATATAATTCCTGAGTTGTGGTTTCCTGTCCAGGCATATTTGAGGACCATATTCCCTTAGCTTTGACCTCAGAAACACATTGTATTCCATCAAACCAGTATCTGTAGTGACCATTTCCTGATCTGAAGATAAGTTCCACACTTAAGCTGTGTGACAGAAAGAAATCTAGTGCAGCTCCAGAAACTAAAAAGATGTGTGATGTGAAAACTGCACCTGTCCAATTTCTTTCTGGCAAGCATGTATTATAGATCTAATAGGCACCTTTGGCATGATTGAATGTTATAAAAGCAAAGCAAATAAGGGATTTCCTCCTAACTGCCACTGTTTCTTCTTTACCCACAGGGCACTGGGTTCTGATACAGGCGGATCCACCAGAAATCCAGCTTCTCTCTGTGGAGTTGTTGGCCTGAAGCCAACCTATGGCCTGGTTTCTCGTCATGGTCTTATTCCACTTGTTAACTCTATGGATGTACCAGGCATTTTAACCAGATGCGTTGATGATGCAGCCACCATATTGGGTATAAGATGTCTCCTTTACATCAGGCATTTCTCTCAGAGGCACTTGTCTCAACCTTGATTTAATTTCTTTATGTATTTTCCCTGTCTCTTCTCTGTACCTTGTAAGGTTTATTTTTAATATATATATATATATATTAGGTGTACTCGGGGGGCATGATCCAAAAGACTCAACCACCGTGCAGGACCCTTTTCAGCCATTTCAGCTACCCAGTTTGACAAAGTTAAAGAATCTCCGCATAGGTATACCAAAGGTAAGCGCATGTAATTGGTCAGCATGGGGATGGGGTGGGGGGTTAAAATAAAGCTGCACTGAATTATATTTAATAAAATATTTTTATCCCACCATTTCATCATGAGTTCTCAAGATGTCAAGGAAATAAAGTAATACAGTAAAAAACTTAAACAATTCCAAATTAAAATTGGTAAATAAATTAAGCACAGTAAACAGCTCAAACAAAACAAGTTAGAAAAGCTAAGGGAAATTAAAAAAAAACACATACATGCTTAAAATTAAATTAGGCCCCAAAGGCTTTAATAAAAATTCTTACTTGAAGGAATACTTGAAGGAGTCTTGATCTAGTGCAGAAAAGAAACCAACATTGGAGCCAGTTGGGCCTCTAAAGGGAAGGCATTCCACAAGTGGGGCACCACAGCTGCGGAGCACACAACTGAGATCTGCCCTATCCAGAATTCCAGATAAGTCTCCCTTATCCAGAAGTCCAAAATTTTCCAAAAACTGAAACTTTTTCATGGGTGGCTAAGATAGTGACACCTTTGCTTTCTGGTAGTTCAATGTACCAAACTGTTTCACGCAGAAAATTATTTAAAATATTGTATAAAATTACTTTCGGACTATGTGTATAAGGTGTACAGTATATGAAACATAAATGAGTTTTGTATTTAGACTTGGGTCCCATCCTCAAGATATCTCATTATGTACATATATACAAATACAGATATTCCAAAATCTTTTAAAAAACAAAAAACAAAACACCTCTGATCCCAAGCATTTTGAATAAGGGAGACTCAATCTGTAAGGGAAAGTACTCCTTCAAGTAAGAATTGTGTAGTCCAGATCATCTAGAGGACCACCCCTGTTGTACCAATGTTGTAGGGCTTTTAGTACTATTTCCAGTGTGGTGGTTGTAGTGATGGAGAGGAAAAGGAGGAAGAAAAAGGCACTCAACTGAATGTGTGTCATCCAAATATTTTGAAGACAACCTTTAAGTCTTTGAATCATTGGTTATATAATGCTGCAATCTGAGCTAACACAGGCAATTGCAAGCCAATAAACACCATAGCCCTAATCTAGTGAATATATTTACACACATGACTTATGAATCTACTTGTGTGTTCCTAAATTTATAATAATCTAGGCCTACACTTTGTGGAGATCCTTCCACTCTTCCAGTGGGATAGGACAAGAAAATATGAAACTCCTAAGAAGTGTGTGTGTCTTAGGGTACTATATTTCTTTAGTGTCTTAGGGAACTATATTCATGTTCTAAATATCTGGGCAAAAAGTTGATTATTTTGTTGAACAATTCCTAGAAAAACAGAGAAGATAGCTGGGATGGTAAAGTTTATCTGCTATGTGCCATGTTCAGTGATGATGTTTACAGATTAAACAATAATAATACTCTAACAGAATTTTTGTCCTGTTTTGAAGGAACAGTAATGCAGTAGTTATTTTGGGGATCAGAAGTATCATGTGTTAGAGGTCTCTCATTGATATAGAATTGGGCTATATGTGTGATAATTGACTACCATAGCAGGTGATCTACCATGGAGCATAAAGGTGTAACAATTAATGTTGCTCTTTGAAGTAACTCAAAACTCTTGTCTGCCCAAGGCTTATGGAAAATCCAAGCAGAAGATCTTGGTACTTCTTTTGCCAGTGAGTTCCCAGTCAGTCATTTTATGTTGTTGTGTGATTTGAAGTCATTTCTAACTTACAGCAACCTTATCATATGGTTTTCTGAGCAAGATTTATTCAGAGGGGGGTTGCCATTACCTTTTCTCTGAGACTGAAGGAGTATGCCCTGCCCACAGTCACCCAGTAGGTTTTCATGGTCCAGTGGGAATTTGAAGCCTGGTCTCCCAGAATCCTAGCCAAACACTCAAACCACTATACTACACTGGCTCTCTATTCTACCTCATAATTCAGGTTCCCTGGGCTGGAGCTATTACAGTCCATCTTGTCCCACCCATGTCCAACCAGCTGGCTTGTGAGGTTTGGCACTGAGTTTGTAATTGGCGTCAAACACAAACTATACCAAAGAAAAATGTGCCAAGAGAGAAAGAGAGAGAATGTCATATGCATTCAAGGGTTTGCTTTAAACCTTTACAACTTGCTTGAATATTTTTTTACAGTTACAGCCAAGATGAAAGCTATAAAATGAACATAGAGCCATAGAGCATGTTTGCATAGAACTATGTTTTTTCTCTTTTGTCATTCAAAGGAATACAACATACCAGGACTATCTCGTGAAACACTGACAGTATGGTCCAAGGCAGCTGACCTTTTTGAGAAAGCTGGTGCCAGTGTAGTAGATGTGAGCCTGCCCCACACCGGTTATTCCATCGTCTGTTATCATGTGCTGTGTGCAGCAGAAGTAGCATCAAACATGGCTCGATTTGATGGCCTAGAGTATGGTAAGTCCTTTTCTGTAAAGAATTTCTTGCAGAGGAGATGCAGATTCATGTCCCAGAGATCCAATGTAATAAGAATCATATTAAGAAGGATAGCGGGGGTGTTATATTATAAACCACTCTTCATCTTTGGCAGCCGCTGAGCTATGTAAGATCTGTTAAGCTTCTAAAATTGGTTCTAGCCTTTGCTTTGAAAGCCCCTTTTTCCAATACCATTGCTCCTGCAGTTCTCATTAATGTTTTTAGTGGTTGCCAGCCTCCATGGTGCTTGCCTCCATGTTTCTGTGATTCTGTGCAGGCACAGATATATGTTCTTGCGAAGAATCTTAAAGAAACACGGCATAATGAACTGACAGCCAATCAATGAAGGCTTCAGAAGTGGTATGTGGGTGTCTGCATGTGGAGGCACATACATTGTTGATTCCAGATAATATGTTGTGTCTAAAATGTTAGGCTAAGGGCTGTGGAAGTGAATAAAGTGAAGATAAACGGAAAACTGGTGAAGGATACAAATGATTGTGTGGTTTAAGGTGTTCTACTTAAAAAAGAAATGCATTTTCCTATAAAAATCAAATACAGAACTTTTATTTTGTCTTCCCCATCCCCAATTTTGTCCATTCTGCCATAGATTAAAAAATGCATATGAAAATTTCATTGGGTAGACTTGGTTAATTCATGGCTGGAGCAGCAGCTGTCTATGATCCAAAAATATTAAAGGTTCTGCAGATTAGCTGTGGTGTGCTTCCTAATTCTTAGTCATATTCACAATACCAGCAGAAAAGGTGGGGTAAGGGCTGTGGAAGTGAATGAATAGTATACCATCTCTGAGATAATACCCAGTAAGGCCCAGTGCAGGTCTGGTCTTGCCTAGTGGGGGTCCAGTGAGAACCTGAGCTTGACTATAGGAATGCTGGTTGCTTGGCATAGTGACAGCAGCATATTATACAGGAATGATTGGTTTCTGAAATTGGCAAACAGAACAGTGTCTCCACCCAACAAAGTTAAGAAAGAGCCGTGCCCAGGAGCTACCATTTTTGGACTAAATCCCCCAGTCAGCTGTAAACACGGATTATGTATTGATAACTG
The DNA here is from genome assembly GCA_020142125.1 of Phrynosoma platyrhinos. Lineage (NCBI taxonomy): Eukaryota > Metazoa > Chordata > Lepidosauria > Squamata > Phrynosomatidae > Phrynosoma > Phrynosoma platyrhinos. The sequence goes on from CM034701.1 coordinate 286,456,301, forward strand.
GGTAGGATTTCAAAGAATGATGATCCGAAACAAAGTTGCTTAAACCCTGCTAACCTGTAGCACCAAGCAAGCCTTGGTTGACTCCAGAGCAGACCGCCCTAGCATTTGAAACCAAAACCAAGTGTGTTCAAAACAGACAGATTGGGGTGGGTGGAGATTGATGAATCTTGGTCGTCTTAGGTACACCTGTCTGTGAGTCACAACACATAGCATGGGGCCAACTGAGTCTGTATAGATCCAGGAATGATGTCAGAAGAAAGACAATGCTATCTCTGAGCCAAACTGTCTGCTGTGCATTTTAATTACAGAAAGATTAGGTCTTTGACAAAGCCATTTAAAAACTCTGAAAAGTCTCATACTGACTTCAGTGAGGTCTGTTGATGTATGAATTTTCTTTTTTAATTGTTATTCCTGGGAATCTGTTTTTGTTATGAGAGAAATGTTGTCTCAGCTGTGCCCTCTGAAGAGTGTGCTCTGACTGTAGCACAAAATACATATATTGTTCAGCTCAATTGTTGGTCTACGCCATTGAAATACCTCTGCACTTCCTGATCAAACACAATGGGTTCTGCTTCATCTTGCTCGCCCCCTGTACTTTTCAGAATACTTTTTAAAGTGCCAAATTAACTCAAATAGTGTACTTCCACACCTTGACTCATAAATTCCTGATTTTCTTTTCTCATCATTTAACCATAGAAATAGCTGGGGCAGCAGAGAGAAAAAGAACAAAGGAACTCTTGCTTTGTATTTGAAACATTTGTCATAATTATAAAATATTTTGCCTCTGTAACTGATGTTGAGATGCTTGCATTGGGTGATGTTTTTTTATATGATATGTAACATTTGACATGCGTTATTCTAAATGACAGTGTAATGGCACAGCAAGTTTTGGGACATTTGTGAGCAAATTTTGAGATAAAATATGTTGAGAGAGTCCTATTATACAGGTGTTTATATTTTACTAATTTAAATAGTTGTACTGTATATTGAATTAATAAGAACATTTCTAATGATAACTGTCTTGTCAAAAGATGTATTGGATATTGCATAATTGTAACTCAATGGCCATATTCAGATTTAGTTGAGATGTCTCTTTGCTTATTCCTTCAGAAGAGCAGAGAAATATGCCAGGAATTGCATTTAGCTTTACCGGCTGATTACTTCCAAGCCAGGAAACTCTGGGTCTTGGCTTCTAAACAGGCCAGGATCTGAAGTCATGGTTTAATGTTGACTTTTGAAGCCTGGCTTGTTTAAAGCTATTGGTTGCAGTTCCTGATTTAAAATGATTATGGGTTCTTGTCTCATTTCCCCATTCATGCAAAGGGAAGAAGAAAGCATCTTATGCAGGTGCACAAAGCTAAGTAGTATCTCAACCTGTAAAGTAAATTCTGTCATCATAACACAGCAGTACCACCAGTACTAATGACAGAGGAAACAGCAGTTTCTACAACAGTGGAAGGGTTTAAAATTACCTTCAGAAGTCACAAAGTCTATTAAAAGTTCAGATCATAAATGTTGTCACCTATCTTGGCTGAATCCCATCAGCTGAAAACAATGAACAAACATACATTAAAAAGGCAACTTCTGGAGACTATATGGAGGGGGTGTCGAAAGTACAGCTGTGGACCCCCAGGGATCAAAAATACTGGTTTGGGGACAAATAATTTTTTATTGTTTTGGGGGGAGGGGTGGACAGAAGCAGGTGTTGCCCTCCAAGGTCTCTAGAAGGCTACTGGGAACCCCTAGCCTTTCAGAGGCTGAAATGTTTAGGCCAGAAATGTTCAGCCAAGAACATACAAGGCCTAAGCAGACTGCCAGAAATAGTGCACATTAAATTGAGGCGCTGCCCTGGCTCAGTGCTAGGGAATCATGGGAACTGTATTTTTTTCTGGGACATTGAGCCTCTCTGTCAGAGAGCTCTTGTGCCACAATAAATTACAGTTCCCATGATTCCCTAGCACTGGGCCAGGGCAGTGCCTCAATTTAATGTGCACTATTTCTGGCAGTCTGCTTAGGCCCACAGTTTAGTCCAAATCTGAATAGCTGCCTTAGAGACCTGCTGTTGGGATCTATGGGAAAGTCTTAATTCTTTATCCATGAATAAAACAGATTGTCTGATGTTGAGCCATATGCAATGAGAACATGTGAGCTCTAGTATACTTCCATGATTTATGCTGTAGTTATTTCTGTTGTTTATTCATGAGGCAATTTTGAATGGTTTTAGGATGTGTTTCCAAAAAGCTGGTGACTTCTAATTTTAGGACATCGGAGCAGTGCTGACAAATCAACTGAAGCCTTGTATGCAGCGACACGCCGAGAAGGCTTTAATGATGTTGTAAGAGGAAGAATTCTATCAGGAAACTACTTCTTGCTAAAACAGTAAGTTCAGCACATTTTGTAGCTTAAACTTATGAAGCCAGCATTTTATTTGTTGTTCAGTTAAGGGTGACATTACTCATGTTGGACAGATTTTTCCATCTAGTTAAGGCATTATTATTATTGCTGATACTGCTACAGCTGTAATATAGAACAAAATATTTTTCCTAAAATCATGCATAATTTAATATTTGACATTCCCCCTTTCTCTTCACTTTCTCTCTTGTGTTCCCTCTTATCTGAGATATCATTTTACTTTTTTATAAGTGGTGTATAATCTGTGTATATGCTGATTATATTTGCTTTCTATCCAATAGAATAGTTTAGTGGGTGAGGTACTTGCTTTGGGCCTGAGAAAGCTAGGTTTAAATTGGAGCTCAGAGAGAAACTGGAGCTAGCAAGGAAGGTGTGGACAGAAGGAGCAACAAGATAGTACCTAATGCCTCTCTCCTCCAGAATACAACCTGTATCAGGTTATCATTCCATATAGCATATGGAAAGTTACTTTTTATGAGTATTTGTCACATTATAAGCTCCACCCTGTTCTCTACAAAGTATACCTTATTGCCTTTGTTATTACATTTTTGTTTGGGCAGGGCATTGATTGGGTTGGTGTTTTCCTGTCAATTTTTAATAATAATTAATAATTCACCTGCTAATATTTATTTCTCCTTGGCCAGGGGAGAAATTAGCTGAAATACAAGAAAATGGCCTACAATTGAGAGGCACAGAGCATACTTGGAAAATGTCCTCAAAAATGAAAAGGAAAAGTAACAAACAAATGTTGCTTATTACACAGAGAAAAAGCCATTACCATCAGTGTGTACCTGCACCCCCCAAAAAAGTACCTACCACACATACTCTGCGACACTAAACCTTGCCTTGAAAGCCTACAAGAAAAGAGACTACAGCTTTGCTAGATAGCCTCTTATCAAACTGAAATGCTTTTTAAAAATATTTTAATGACATATACACTTTTCTTCAGCTTTCTGAAATGTGTACCATCCACTCACGTAGCACAGTGGCAGAGTACTTCCAAAGTCAATTCTGCTTTGTTGTTCTTGTTGTGCACTGACACAAATCTTTAGGATGGAATCATTTATGAATCTCAGTGAATGATGCTGTATTCCTGTGGATGCTTAGCTAGAAGTAAATTCTGTTGAACTCAGTAGAACTCAACATTTGAGTTAAGCATGCATAGCCCTTATTCCAGTTGAACAATTATAATAAATGCCTGTGAAAGCTGAAATTAAATTTGCTACATTCTCTTGAGAATTATCATCATCTGCATCCCAGTTTAGCTTCGGAAAGATCCTCTACCAGGATCAGAAGCAAAGAAAGGTAGCACTAACTGATTATTACTAGGCTGACAGAAGTAGATGACTTTTATTATGTCCTGATGGTCCAAAAGTTGGGAGAGAAAAAAACTGCTATCCTGCTACCAGTCAAGGAAAAGTATATGTGGTAGCACAGCCAAAAGGAACACCTAGAGCTAGATTTTAAGCATCTCTGCCTATGTTTAGTAAAGCATGGTTCAGTGTTGCTATACATCTGCAGCTGATGTTGGGTTTAATCCTTACCAGTTCAGATGGCTGAGCTAACCCAGGAAAAAGAGTCAGCTTAGATAGATTGGCCTCTTGAATGTTTCATGTTTATTAATTTAGCAAGAAACTTTGCTTCTGAGAGGGCCATACTGAGGAAATACTATGAAGTTGATGCCAGTGTCATTATGCTTTGACATAATTTATTAGTAGACTCAGGAAAATGTCCATTTATGCCTCCTCCCCATGCCCTAGTTGGCATCAAGATGAGAAGAATGGCTCATTTTACTATTTCCAGTTCTCACAGATCTATCCTTCTATCTCGCTCCTAGGAACTATGAGAAGTATTTCCTCAAAGCCCAGAAAGTAAGAAGACTCATTGCCACTGATTTTGCAAAACTCTTCAGTTCTGGTGTTGATATTTTGCTCACTCCAACTACTCTCAGCCATGCTGTGCCATACATAGAATTCATAAAAGAAGACAACAGAACCCGCAGCACACAGGATGATATTTTCACACAGGCTGCCAATATGGCTGGTATGTAAATTTTTCCATTGCTAATGACACTGCTAATGCCTTTATTTCCTGAATTGGTCCTTTTCAGCCATTTCTTGGTCTTTCTTCAGCACAGGAGGGATCTAAACAGCAAGATCTGATGCCCCTTTTATTTAACTGATAATATTTTATTTAGAACATTGATCAAATTTGATTCATAACCACTTTGTTTGCCTGTTCACCCCAGTCACAATATATCTGTCAAGTATTGTTGCTGTATGATTTCAAGTCATTTGTGACTTAGGGTAATCCCACGGCAAAGCTATGATAGTTTGTTTTGTTTTGTTTTGGCAAGATTTGTTCAAAATGGGTTTGCCTTTGTCTTCCTCTGAGTCTGAGAGAGTATGATTTGTCCAAGGCTACCCAGTGGATTTCCATGGCCAAGCAGGAATTTGAACCCTAGTCTTCAGAGTCATGGTTCAACACTCAAACCACTGTACCATGCTGGCTGTCCTGCTAATTATACAGAACATGTAATTGGGCTTCATGTTGGGATGATTTAGGCCACTTTATTGCATCCTTCCACAGAATTTGGTTCTGCTAGCTTAACAGCATTTTGAATCTAATCATGTGGCTTTTCTGAAAACATGATGCATTAACTATAGCTACAAATGACAAACTCTGGCCATTTTGATATTAAAACTGAAAGCCAAAATGGCCCAGACTTTATTTTAGGAAACAGACAGCAAGTATGCCATCCTATGCTGAAGGTATATCCCTTGTCTGTTATCAAGGCAACAGATGGAAGAACTGGACAGGTAGAAATTCTATCCTCATGATTGAGATGGTGACAAGAGGCAAACAATGTTACAAAGTGCTTGAATCAAATACCAATAAATTTGTTATCAGGCAGGAATCATAGGTTTATAATGGATATTCTTGCTCCAATTGGCTTTGCAACATGGTCTGCCTCTTGTCACTCCCTGCCATGTAAGTGGCAGATGGGTATTTGTCACCATCTCAATCGTGATGAGTTAAGAGTCTTGCTTTTACTCAGCTTATTCTTCTTGCTCCTAGACAAAGGCTATATGTGAGTCAGAATTGCTCCACAGTCCATAAAACATATGGTTTAATCCATATTGGATACTTTTGGCAGTAGTGTAAAAATAAAGGAAAGAGCAAAGAAATACTATAACTAAACTTTTGTGTACTTTATCCCATCATACCAGCATGAGATAAAGAAAATGTCCTTTCATCAAGATGTATGAATACATTCTTTCCTATTATGTTCTTTCTCACTGCACACCATTGACAGACAATGCTATTGGGTTTCCATATGAAAAGAGGCACAGTCAAAAAGGTAGAAGTTCAAGGTAACGGTTTTGTATCATGCTAGTGGTGTGGAACAGCACTAGCTGCATATATGGAGATCAGTTATAAGTGTCATTCCATCATAATGAGGGATATATGGTATCTTTATGTAAATGGATTGCCTAAGATTGGCCTATATGGTCTGGTAGATAAAGTAATTGATTTCAGGTAAGTTTACAGAGAACATCAGTCTGAGTCTTTGGTAGTATAGTTTGAAACCCATGTGGCAATGAAAGTAGGAAGTGATTCAGAGGCTGAGATCCTAATGGTTGAGCATAGCATAAGGAGTTTTTCATGTGGAATTCCACTACAGTTTCTTTCCAGGACATTTCACTGTTGTCAGCCCTCCTCCCTATGGCCATTTTGTTGCTGATGGAGGTTGGAGGATGGTTTCAAAGGAGTGTCTGGGCATCTTCTTCTGAGGTATCTGGAAGACCTCAGCAGTTGTCAGCTGAAGTTGTCCTTGCTCTGCATATGATGATGAGATATTGCCAGATGCTTCCCAGCAATAGAATAGCTGGGGGGAGCCACTATCTCAGCACAGTGGTGAGTCCTGTAGAGCTTTGAACATTGTGGAGGAAAGGAAATATCAGCCTCCATACATACTCTCAATATACATATACAAGCTTTAAATGGATTTCTCTTTGTGTATGTCAGTAATGAGAGCCAGTGTGACATAGTGGGTTTGAGTTAGACTACAACTCGACACCAGGGTTCAATTCCCCACTCGGCCATGAAACCCATTGAGTGACCTCAGCCTCAGGAAAAGGCAATGGCAAACCTCCTCTGAACAAATCATGCCAAGAATACCACATTGTAGGTTCACTTTAGGGTTGCCATAAGTCAGAAACAACTTGAAGGCACAGCAATGTCAGTGATAGGATGCTGGCCATTGTATTTGAAGGTCTTCTCGTGTGTGTGATCTTCAACCATCTTATGTATTGGTTGACTGGTGAAAAATGAATGTATCCTTTTCTCAGACAACTGGAATAAATTTCTTGTTTTTACCATTGGGAAGGAATGAAAGATGGATTGGTCCCGAGGGACATCTTAACAGTAGCTATGCAAACAGTAGTAAATTGACAGTTATTGATGAATTACAGTACAATGCTATATATTTAAAAGACTTGCCAAAATTGGAAAGCTGTGGAGCAGTTATGGTTAACACTTAAACTAGAATGTGAACACTTAATGAAAGACCCAATGAAGGGTAATCACACTGATCAGATAAACTGATGTACTGGAGATATGCAGTCAGGTCATGGTACTCAGGTCTCACTGGATAATTTGGAAATTGTTATCTCAGTGTTCATTAAAGAAAATAGTAGGAAAGTGATTTGTTTTAGGTATAATTAAGCAAAGCAGTGGTTCTTAACCTTTTCTTTACCTTTTTAAATACCTTTTGTTATCATGGACCCCCAAGACTTAAGTCAAGATTTTAAAACTCCTCCTCCTCCTCCTCATCATCATCATCATCATCATACCTGAACAATGAACCATTAACAATTAGACCGTCCATTAAACCTTCCCTCAGAGGCACCAGAGGGGGAGGGAACACTTTCTTCCTGCCAGTTTGTGGCTGGAGTGGAATTGAATGGCAACACACAGGCCCAACCAGGCAGCCTTTGCATTGGCTCCTATTATGTGGCTGTTCCACTGCAAGAAGAAATGGGCTGAGCAGCCTTCAAGCCTTCACAGACCCTCTGTGAGGACCCCTGGGGTTTTGCAAACCACACGTTCAGAACCACTGAAGTAAAGAAATGTGACAGTTGACTAGTGTAGAGAAGCTACATAAATATATATGTGCCATGTGTGTATATTTTCGTTCTGGTGTTAACATGAAACAGTGTATTCCTTTCAGATGATGCAGAATGGCTTGTTATGTCTTTCAGGGTTGCCAGCTGTAAGTGTTCCTTCTGCCCTGTCAGAGGAAGGCTTACCAATTGGGCTGCAATTCATTGGTCCTGCTTTTCATGAGTTGCAACTTCTCACAGTAGCCAAATGGTTTGAAAATCAAGTGCAGTTTCCTGCCATACAGCTAGAAAGGATCATGGATCATCTTGACACTGTCTCTCACCAGGAGCAGTCTACATTTTCTTCATGAAGCATGATTGGAGGATTTATTATGTATACAGTGAAAAAAAGATTGAGGAATCCAAAACTTTGTGTTTTGAACATAATTTCTATATAAATGATATCTTTCTGATTGAAGAACCTTGGAAAGAAATACAAACTCAAACCATCCAGTATATTTTCAGTGCAATTAAACTGTCATCAGATTTTGAACTTGTCATAGTTTCTACATTATTGTTTAATGGAAGGCTAATAGGCTTTTCCAAGAACTACATTTCAATCTAAATGCACTATCACAGAATAACCAGCACTGTGTATTACAAATACTGCTGCTTCACTCAATGTTCAAAGGTACAATCCAGATGGCCATCAAGCCTTAGCCAAGCTACAATAGTACATGCTAAATTTTGAAACCTAAATGTACAAGCAAGACCTAAAGAGGCATATATCAACCAGGATCCTGCATGGTACATTCCCTGCTTCCATCAGCAGAATAAAGAAAAGCAAATTTCCCTCTCCTCATTGCAGCTCCTTGTGCATATCCAAAATTTGCCCCAGGGCAACATGAATCAATTTTTGGATGTTGTGAAGGGCTGTGGGATTTAAAGGAGAGACTTCTGTTAACAGTGGTAGTCAGAAACTGGGGTGCAATTTTAGCTTCCCATAGCATTAACCCTTTTAAAGGGAAACAAAAATACACTTGTCCCTTCCCGTTCATGGACTTGGAGTCTGCGATCTCGCCTGTTCACGGATGGCAAGCGGGTAGGGATAAAAGCGTGTGCGGTTGCAGAAAGAGTACACGGCCATTAAAACAAATGGGACCCCAATATTTGCAATTTTCCCGATTCACAGGGGGGTCCAGAACGGATTCCCCCACGAATCAGAAAGGATGACTCTACACAAGTATGAAAGTTAAACTTGTTAGAGTCTAGCTTTCACTAGCAGTACAACAAAAGTGTGGGTCAGACTATTATTTTAAATCTGTCTTCCTAAAGAATAAAGACTTACTCAGAAAACAAACAAACATGCAGTTTGTAGTTTTAAAACAAACAATGGCTTTAATATTTACATAAAATAACTAAAACCTAATCAAACTGGAGATGGTTTGGGTAAGGAGAAATAAATCTCACCATCTTTTAAGATAGCAGGAAGAAAGTACAACAAGCTACTGCTTACTGACTGGTGACTGAAGGTACTAGCAGTTTAGAATCTTCAGAGAGAGCTGTTAAACTGCCTCCAAGACAACAGTAATCAATTTTTGGATGTTTTGAAGGGTTGTGGGATTTGAGGGAGAGACTTCTGTTAACAGTGGTAGTCAGAAACCAGTATGATATTCCATTTAGGGCAAGAGTGAGAAGCCACTTTCAGCCTGGTAACTGAATTCCATTTCAGGTAAGTTGCTGAGTGCTGCATTGCAGTGTTGGATAGGGCTGTGGGCAGAAGACCACAATCACTTGTCTATTTTATGTTAAAAGTCCTTACCGGTGATGTGCCTTCAAGTTGTTTCCAGTTTATGGCAACCCTAAGGTGAACTTTTCACAGGGCTTTCTTGGCAAGATTTGGATTTTTTGGGTGGGGTACCTTTGCTTTCTGAGGCTATGACTTGCCCAAGCTGTACTTCCCACTGCCTTGAACGTACACCATTAAAAATACCAATAAATGTCTGAGCGTAAATTAAGCCTTAGCTTTCATTAGAAATCAAGCTGACTAAACTGAGGCTGTCATACTATGGACACATCATGAGATGATAAAGGCTCGGCAAAGTGGAAGGGATAGGAAAAGAGATGGATTCAATCAAGGAAGTCATGGCCCTGAGTTTGCAAGACCTGAGCAGGGCTGTTGGTGACTGGGGCTCTTGAAAGCCTTATTTGTAGGGTCAAAGCTGACTTGATGGGACATAACATTAATAACAATCAGTTTCTATGATTCAAAGGTACACAATGATCCTTAAATCACTTATTTAGAAATAGGTCTCACTATATTCATTGTAACCGTACTTAGCAATAGTTCTCACTAATCCAAATTGTTATGTTTGGGAACTTGACACTAGCAAGCCATATGGCAGTGATATATCAAATGGGCTAGAGTAGTGGTGGTGAACCTTTTAGAGACCGAGTGCCCAAACTGCAACCCAAAACCCACGTATTTATCAGAAAGTGCCACGTTCCTCTACCTTTCTAGTAACGAACTCTGTGCTGGGGCGATGGTGCAATTGCCCACAGAGAGGGCTCTGAGTGCCACCTCTGGCACGCATGCCATAGGTTCACCACCACTGGGCTAGAGTTTTGAATTATCCTTGCCTGTATTCCTTTCCCCATTTTTAACTGGAGATTCCAGAAAACTTATTTTTTTTAAAAAAAAGACTACCACTGTGTCTCCATTTCAATATAGAAAAAGATTATGATTTGGTTTTAATTGTCTTTTAAAATCAGCCCTGGCTAGTACAGGCTAAATAGAATGTGATGTGGTCATTATTTTCTTAGCATCTTACACACAGACACATATACAATCTTTCAAGAGGCTTCTTGCCCTAAGAGTATTGCTCACACACATGCAGTAATTAGAGTGTGATGAAATGGTGTTTGCATACTGTTAGGAAGGATCTAATTAGGGGAATTTATAATTAGCTCAAATATGCAAGAGTGGGGCCCTAACAACACCCCATGAGACCGGAGTACTGATATGTATACCAGAGGACTAAGAGATCTCAATGGATGACACTGAGACAGGCTTCTTCTATTAAGATCTAAATCAGGGGTAGGCAACCTTTTTAAGCCAGGGGCCGGGTTGCTGTCCCTCAGACAAATGGGGGGGCCGAAGCACCAAAAATAAATAAATAAATATTTAAAATATGTATGCACTCTCTCTCAGTCCCAGAAAAGTCATGGCAAAACCCCTGTGGAGATTTTGCCAAGAAAACCCCAAGAACAAGTAATAACAATAATATCATCATGGCGGGGGCGGCGGCGGCATCCGGCCCCCCGGCCTTAGGTTGCCTGCCCCTGATCTAAATATTTATTAAAAGGGGGAAAACTGTACACACACACTCACATACCAATGTCACATATATACACAAATAACACATGCACACTTACAAATAAAGGAGTGAAAGCTGGAATAGCTTGAGATGGGCCAGACTATGGGAGATACTCACTTCCGAAGGCTTCTCCGGGATCTGATGTGGATGATGATGATGATGATGATGATGATGATAATGATAATACACGGCTGCTGAAATGGGGGGAAGGGATGGCCGAGGGAGCTATGCTCAGAGCACAGACTGATGTGGAGCCAAGCTGTACTTCAAAGATTGCATGTGGAGTCTACAAATCTCAAGGCTTATATAGGCCTAGCTATAGACTTGATGGCTTGGCTGAAGCCTGGACAAAGGTGCTGATTGCCTGGGCTTTGTTAAGCCAAGGTGTGAGGATGACCTAAACAATGCACTTGGCCTTGACACAATCAAGGTGGGAAGGCTAGAGAAAGAAAGGGTGCAGTCTAATCTGATCACTGCCCCATCAGGAGTAACACTCAGGACAAACAAGTCCTATTATGTTGACTTTTGGGATAGTGGTCTTTCCTCTTTAGCAATGATGATATTTATTATTGTGCTGTTTATGAATTCTCTCTATATAAATTATGGCTTTCCTCCTCAAAATTTGTTGCATGCCTCCAAGTCATTTCTGACTTAGGGTGATCCTAAGATTTGTTGGAAAGATTTGTTTGGAGGAGGTTTGCCTTTACCTTTGCCTTTCACTGAGGCTGAGAGAGTGTGTCTTGCCCAAGGTCACTCAGTGGATTCTCATGGCTGAGCGGGGGATTTGAACTCTAGTCCCCAGAGTATCAGTGCAAAACTCAAACCACTACACCACTATAAGTCTTCCCCTTCAAAATTTACAAATGTAAGTAATAATCAGGACACTTACAGGAAAAATAAGATTTTCAACATTATTTTGAATGTAACTTGCTTCCTGAATACAAAATGGAATATGGGAGGCATCCCTAAAATACAATTTATATTTTGTTTTCCCACCTTACAAGTTAATTGTTAAGACATGAGTGACTCAGGCTCAAATCCTTACCCAAAAAACTGCTTGAGGACTAAAGATGCCAGCCACAGATACTGGTGAAACATCAGGAATACACTCTTCTAGAACTCAGCCACATAGCCCGAAAAGCCCACAAAAAACATGCTTGAGTATTCTTCATAAAGGAATGTTCTCTTGGGACTGCTGCAATCATAGCATAACGCTATTACTCAACAGAATTGCATGTTACCTTTCTCTTCAAACAAAAATCCATCAGTAATACCTTTATTGGCCAACCAAAATGCACAATATACTTGTTGCAAGCTTTTGAAGCTCCATGGGCCTCTTCATCAGGCAAGATAGTATATGGTGGGAATATCCTCCCCACCATATACCATCTTAACTAAAGATTGAAACAATATGAAGGTGTCTGACTAACATCTCCAATTATTTTTCTCCTGTTTGGTTTGTAACATCTTGTCTAATGAAGAAGCCCATGGAGCTTCGAAAGCTTGCAACAAGTATATTGTGCATTTTGGTTGGCCGATAAAGGTATCACTGATGGATTTTGGTCTGAATTTGTTAAATGGCCAGCACAGCTACCCCTGAATGTTACCTTTCTCTTAGCAGATTTCATTCCAATTGTCAGGATACATGAAAGCAAATAAATAAGACAAGGGCAAAATTGTGAATCCAGGACTAAAGAAGTTGCAGGATGTTTATTCCTTATAGTTAACTTTTCATGTGGCCCAAATCAGCTTCTAATACTAATCTAACAAAGGACTCAAATAATAGGCAATACTCTTGATTCTCATCAGCCATATGCCTTTTGCAGGTACACGTATATGATAAGTAACTACTCCCAAATCAGAGCTCTGAAAGTTACTTTTTTGACTACAGAATTCCATAGCCAGCATGGCCCATTTTTCCAAGCTCTAAATATACATCAAGGAGACGGTAGAGGTGGGATGATTTCTGTGATCATATTATTAACCACAAATGACCTGTGGTCAGTGTATTTTCATGGAATTAAAGCTGCTCTAAAAAGCTGTTGGCCATGAGTTTTGTTGTGTGCCTTCAAGTTATTTCCAACTTATGGTGATCCTAATGTGACTCTCTTACAGGGTTTTCTGGAGCAGGGAGTGTGTGACTTGCCCGAGGTCACCCAGTGGATTTCCATGACCAAGTAAGGGACTCAAACTCTTATCTCCAGAGTTGTAGTCTAATACTTAAACCACTATACCATGTTGGCACTTTGACCCTGACCACAGACCATTCATAAGGCACTTTTGGCCAGTCCACTTGGGGAAAATAACATTATAAATGAACAGAACATTAAGTAAATACAATGTAATAAGTTGGGGAAAATTAAACAAATGAACAAAATTAACAGGGCCATCCTATATATGCCTGCTTGGATGTATGCCCTATTAAGTTCAATGATGCTTTTGCCCAGTTATAGGTTCACAAGAAGGTGCCTTATACTGAATCACACTGTTGGTTCATCTCACCAACTAGTGCTGGCAGTTTTGGCTGTCTCCAGGCTTTGGGGCAGGATTCTTCCCAGTCTTGCCTGAAGATCCCTGGTGCTTTCCTATTCAAGACTAATTACCTTTAGCTTCTGGGATTACAGGTGATCATTTGTGTCAGAATGTTATAACAGGGTTTCTACCGACAAACTATCCTACCTGGGTCAAGCCAACAGACTTTGCCTATGTTCCTATTCAACAGAAATCCCACATTGCTACGTACTTAAGAATCCTCTATACCATGCAGATGTTTAATGAATGAAGTGCAGTCCTTTATGAGCTCTGGTAATGTGGAAGGAGTTCCCCAAAAGGGAAACTCTCACAGTTAGTGCTCTATACCATCTACTTTCACATTGCTTCCCTTTTCAATAAGGGATGGACATCATTTGGGATGCAGAATCCCATAGCAGCTCTGACCCCACACTGATCATACAGGTATCTCTTTTCACACCATTGTGAACAGCAAGAAATAATGTCAGGATCACTATGGGACTGATCCATTATAAAGATCACCTTCCCCTTAATACAGATCCCTGTTTTTCTATCACTGCCAGTGGCAAAGAAAGGGTGGTCTGTGATAGGACTGGTGGGAGAGTCCTTTTTCCTCTGCACAGAAAGACACGCTGGGAGATGGAGGAATCAAAAGGAGCCAGTCTCTTCCTTTCCAGCCCAAGTGACATTCTCATTGTCTGTACACAGAGCAAAGGACAACTTTTTTGGGCCCAGAGGGGTGGCCTAGAAAAAAGAGGAAAAGAGACACTTTCTTTTTTCACTACCGAAATCTCACTTTCTCAATGTGGCAGGGAGATATGTGCACATGAGGACACATGGCCTCTAGGCTTTAGCACACATGTCTCTCAGGCCCACAAGGGTTGTGCACTCCCTGTTCTGTGGTATCAACAACATTGCAAATATGTTAATCTGTTTTACGTAAATGCATGACATTTTCTTTATCTCTTCCAGACAGTTGTTTCATGCGTTTGTACCCCAGCCTGACTTATCTTGTTACCTGAAAGAATGCTAAAAGAAAGCAAACTGCAAAAAAAATTATTTTAAGATCTATCTGTCTTGTCTATATATCTTTGGACAAATGCTGTAGCCAGCATTCTGCTTCATTTGAAGTTTTCAAGGAAAAAGTAACACATCTGTCAGACAGTCTAGACTTCAGGAACAGAGTATCCAGAGATACAAAATTAGTTTAGCTGTTTCATAGTGTTGCTTCTGGTTCTCTGTTTCTGTGTTATTTTGGTTTATACATAATGACAGTCTCTGATCAGATGCCCTCCAGATGTGTTTGGCTGCAATCACATCATGTCCTGCCACTACTGGCCATCATGGCTGGAGATAGTAGGAGTCCAACATGTCTGGAGGGCAGTGGTGCTAAGAAGACTGCGCTGCTGAGAAGTATTTGGTATGCATGGCCTATTTTTACGATAAGAGAAGCCTATCACTTCAGTTAGCTCCTTCACCAAAGAAGAAAAGAAGTAATTGTGCTTTTTTTGATTCCATGGAGAAGAAGATGGTGACACTACCCTATTTGCACTTGGCCAGCTGAGAAAACCAAAGTAAGAAGAAAAGCTGTGTTTGATCAACCACACTGTGGGACTGCAAAAATAGTTGGCGATTGCTCCCAAATCATTAACTCTTAAAAAAAAAGAAATAAGAGTCACCAACAGACCATGAACATTGCAGAAGCCTTTGAGAATCAGGAAGAAAAATGGCTCTAGCTTTTGTAAATTGATATGCTGCTGTCAAGAATATGGAGATTTTAAAAATTCAGTAACCATAGTAATCAAGCAGCTTATCTCATCAAAGTGTGGAGAAATCCCTTCTTCTTGCCACTCTTGCAGACAGCTCATTAAACTGTCACCCATATTCCACAGAGGAAACTCATTAAACAAATGTCACATTTCCATGCTGGCCAAAAGAGACATGGGACGTTATCACACTTGCAGCAAGAGAGCGGCGAGAAAGCTGT
>CM034701.1:286471792-286487564 GCA_020142125.1 Phrynosoma platyrhinos
CAAGTAATAACAACAATAATCAATATCATCATGATGGGCAGTGGCGGCGGCGGCAGGACCGGCCTGGGCCGGTCCAAAGGCCTCAGGAGGCCGCATCCGGCCCCCGGGCCTTAGGTTGCCTACCCCTGCTCCAAATACTTGTCACTGTGCAACTAGCAAATAAACTTTGATATTATTTGTGTCAGTGACCATACTGGCTGGGGAATTCTAAGTGTTGTAGTCCAAATAAAATTAACTTTCCTAAATCCTTCTATATTACCTGAACTTTAGCTTTAGGCCCTATGATAATCCCATGAGCAATGCTGGGGAGTAAAATAAAAATTAAAAAAAATCAGAGGCACAATTTTTATCAGGACTGCAACGCAATGAAAACTAATCTCCCCCTTTACACCATGGTTCTGGTGCATCTTGTTGCTTTTTTATTTTTTTAAAGAATGCAAAATATTAGAAGCAGTCCAGTGTTTAATATATGATCTTGTTTGGCCTTTATTTGCTAAGAGCTATCTCCAATAAATGAGGACTGATTTCAATAAACAGGCTAGTAAATTTTTAAGATATAGTTGTGTATTCTCAGTGATATTTCATTTCTAGTTTGTTAGTAAAATAGGAAATAAAAAGTTAAATGAGTAGTAGTTGTTAAGTTATAACTTAACTCATACTTCCTTTATCACTTCACAAGAGTGATGGTACTGGGGTTTGGTGCTGTGGGTGGCATTTTGATTTAATCAGTTAATGGATAGTCATATATATATATATATATACTCAGAAGGAAGCCATATCTCATTTAATAACACTTTCACATAATCATGGCAGGTTACAGCTGGAAAAAGTTCAGGATTACAGCTGGAAAAGATTAATGATTGAGCTACTAAAAATGGCCCAGTTGTTTTGTCTATGCATTTGAATAAGCCAAAGTGGCCTCTCTTTCTGTCTACCTATCTTTACCCTTCTGTGAGATAAACTCTTGGGGAAGTTTTTCCACCTCTTCTCTCATTCCTTTCTCAGCTCTTCCTTAGAAGGAAGCTAGATTAGTTTAACACCCTGAGTAATTTTCCTATCTTAGAATGGAGTACCTATACCAAAGCCTTTAGTTTGTTTCTGCAAGCGAATGGTCCCTTTGTTCCTTATTCGGGATATCGAACTGCTGCACACATTCTCTAAAAAGGCAAGTCACATTTCAATTATCATCTATATTATAACAGCAAATCTGGCAAATTGTGTACATATGGGATGATACACAGGTTTTAGAGCAGATTAAAACTGGAGAGCCTATGCAGAAGCCAGTGTGATGTGGTATTTTGAATGAACCAGGACTCTGGAAGACCAGGCAAAACTTTCTCAGGATAGAACTGAGTGCAAAACTGGTAGGCAGGGAGGACATCAGTCGTTCCCAACAGAGAGCTCTCCTTGAGACTGGAACTGAGGGCAAATATGACCTCAGCATCCCTAACCCTAGTTTACAAAATAATAACCCCATAGCATGATCTAAATGACCCTTCAAAGACAGAACCACACCTTGAGAGTATAGTGTAAATATTGAACAGCAATTAATAAACAGAAGTCCTCGACTGCCAATACTTTGTAAGATACCATGTAAAATTGCCAGAAAGCACAGTATCCTAACCATTCATAACGTATCACAGCATTATGGCAGTGCGTGGGGTGAAACCGTAGTTGCTAACAGAGCTAACACATATAACATGGAACTTTTTCTATGCTCGCTATTGTATACATTTCAAAAGAAAGTTCTTTTCTGTCCTAGTGCACTCTCTATTGAAGCATTACACTTGAGATCAGTGCTACTCAATTTTACCACTTCTTTTCTGAATTGAAAGTGAAGGGCAAGTCACATTTCCATTATAATCTATATTATAACAACAAACTGGCCAATCTGTGTACAAGTCACATTTCCATTATAATCTATATTATAACAACAAACTGGCCAATCTGTGTACATATAGGAAAATGCAGAGGTTTTAGAGCACAGTAAAACTTGAAAGTCTGCGCAGAGGCCAGCATGATGTTTGAAGGGACTAGGATTCTGGGTGACGAGAGTTCAAATCTCTGCTCAACCCTGGAAGCTTTCTGTGTTACCTTAGGCCAGGGGTAGGCAACCTAAGGCCCGGGGGCCGGATGCGGCCCAGCAAGGCCTTTGGACCGGCCCCAAACCGGTCCTGCCGCCGTCGCCCCCCCCCCCCATGATGATATTGATTATTGCTGTTATTACTTGTTCTTGGGGTTTTCTTGGCAAAATCTTCACAGGGGTTTTGCCATGGCTTTTCTGGGGCTGAGAGAGTGTGCATGCATTTTTTTAATTTTTTAATTCTTTTTTAATTTTAATTTTTATTTATTTATTTATTTATTTTTGGTGCTTCGGCCAAATTGTCTGAGGGACAGCAACCCGGCCCCGGGCTCAAAAAGGTTGCCTACCCCTGCCTTAGGCAAATAACATTTCCTCAGCCTGAGGAAGGCACTGGCAAACTTCCTCTGAATAAATCTTGCCAAGAAAACTCTAGGATAGGGTTTCCATAAGTTGGAGTTCACTTGAGGGCACACAACAACAAGTATAGGTAAGCAGAAAAATTGCACATTTTTCAGGCACAGTGGAACTGGTGTGTCTTCAGATATTCATAAAAATTGCTCCGGAGTGTTACAAACATGGGATCATGGATAGCAGAATAATAAAGCTATATAAAACTTTTCTCTCACTCACCCTACCTACTCACCTTTCCATTTCAGTTGCAGCTTCTGTGACTAAAAAATCACAGAAGTTTGCATAGTCCCACCTTTATGAGTGCTACCTTAAAATTCTGTTTATGGATCATCATTTATTGACTAAAACTGTTGGGGGGAGGAACCCAGGAATGTTTGTTGCTTAGTGAATCTCTCTGATTAAAGCAATAATATTTAGGTATAAACAATATGTGGAATGAGTAAATCAGGAGAGCATTATCTCAACCTTGACATGAAAAGAAATGGCATGGCACACACCATCGCCATTAAGAACACATCATGCCTTACTGACTGTGACTAGGTATCCATATAGTCCAGGACTCTCTCTTGTACACTGGCAATTCAGGCAGAGTTTGATTACCAAGACAAAAAGGAATCAAAGATTGTGAAGTTGAAGGCTTTCACAGCAGGCATCCATAGTTTTCTGTGGGTTTTCTGGGCTATGTGGCCGCATTCTGGAAGAGTTTATTCCTGACATTTTGCCTGCATCTGTGGCAGGCATCTTCAGAGGGCGGTAGCATGGAAGTGTGTGGGGTATATGTATACTTGTGTGATCCTTGGTTGGGAGGAAATGATTTACATGTTAACCTGTGTGTTGGTCTGTTTTTAATGGCAAGGCCTCTGGGAGGGAGGATATGTGAGGTGGATGTGTGTCTATTTAACTAGCAATCCATTGTCTGCTGGGGAAACCCCCTGACCCTGGATGGTGCTCATTTGCATGAATTGAGTCTTGATTTTGGATTCTTCAGGACTGGTATCCAAACTTTGGGCCTTTGCAGACTGCTAGAAATAGTGCAAATTGAGTCCACTTTAACTGCCCTGGCTAGGGAACCGTGGGAATTGTATTTTTTTTCTGGGACATTGAGCCTTCTCTGTCGGAGAGCTCTGGTGCCTCAATAAACTACAGTTCCCATGATTCCAAAGCACTGAGTCAGGGCAGTTAAAGTGGACTCAATTTGCACTATTTCTGGCAGTCTGCAACCCCCCCTTAGTCTACAGTGACTCTCAGGTTCTTGGATTCGTATTTGGACTCTGCGTTTAGTGGTCCCTATGTAGACCTGCTCACAGTTGCACTGTATGCAATAAACTCCTGTGGCCATGAGAGGGTCTCTCCTGTCCTTCGCTGAGTGCAGCATTTGCTGGATTTTCTTGGTCGGTCTGTAGATCATTTGGAAATTTTATTTCCTCATCACTTTCCCTATTCTGTCTGTGACTCCTTTGATGTATGGTAGAAACACCTTCATTCCTGTGCTTTTTTCTAGGCCTGGCTGCTCTGTATAGCCTAGTTTAGGTGCTTTAATTCATCTTCTATGAAGTGGGGTTTGCAGATCCTTTTTGCCCAGTCTACCAATGTTTTCATTGTGTTTCTTCCCCTCCTCAAAAAAATAATCAAGATTATTTATTCTGGGTGCTTTTTGGGATAAAATGCTTCTTCAGGGGCAACACAATAAAATTAATTGAATTCCAAGGCAATTCTGTTTTTCTTGTCATCATTGCCATCTTTTGGGGCAATCTAGGAGAGAGCAAAAAGTATTTGGGGCACAACTACATCAAATGACTTTGCCTGCCAAACTGTGATAAGATAAAACATGCAGAGTGTGTCTGTTCTAGATATTTGTAGTAACCAAGAGGCAGCTACTACATAGTTCTGCATGGTTATATCTGGCTCAACAAGAAGCTGCATACATAAGTTGATATTCTCTGGATATGATTCTCTTTCAGATCCCACAACTGCAACAAAACAGTGCCTCCAAATTCCATTCTTGCAAGGCAGCCCAGAAGAAAACCATGGTCAGTGTGTCCAGGAGAACCAAAAGAGACATAGGGGCATTGCAGACCCTCCCTGGGGGTGGAGTTGGGGCAGGGCAGCAGCATGCCAGCCGCCCCAACCCCATCTCAACACAGTCCTGACGCAACATGTAGACACATTGCGCTGAAAGAGTATGGAAGAGCTGTAGTGCCGGCTCTTAGGGTGGCCTTTTGCTGCCCCTAAAAGGAGCGTCATTTTGCTGCTCTTTTAGGGGGAGCAAAAGGAAGGATCGGGGCCGCAACATGGGGTTGCCGCTGCCCCGATCCGCCGCTTACAGGGGCGGCCCAGAGCCACCCGAAACGGGCCATCTGTAAAGGCCAATACTCTCCCCATCTAGTTCCCAGCATAGGCCACCCACCAAGGTGACCAAGTCCCATAACCAAGAACCTCTTTTGATTCAGTGTTTCAATAATTCATGATCAGGTAGACTTGCATTATGTCCATCAGTAGTCTTCCTCATCCCCCTTAAATGAAATAACTCCACATCTTTTTTGCTGTTTCTCCTTTTGTTTCTTATCCACACTCTGTTCCATATCACCACCCTTTTCTATGATACCTGTATAATAACTATCTCTGCAGAAAGAATGAAGCTAAATCCCCCAAATTCTGATGACTCCAAGGTCACTATGGACCTTATCACACGCAGGGCTCAAAGCAGCAAGAAAGTGATATAAGAATCAATCCAAAACTATACTGGTAGGAACCCCACAATACGGAAATGGCTATCAGACGCAACTAGCATCATCGCACAATTAACGAAAGCGCGATGAAGCGCCCCCCAGGAACCGTATTTGCTGTTCACACACAAGTGAGAAGATCCCGTACAGAACCCAGCAAGGATGTTCTTGCACATATGTATTTGGTGATCAGACATACGGCGAAAGCGCAATGATTGCGCTATCATTCCGATCGCGCAATTGCAATTCCCCAAGAAACCAGCATTCAAAAGAATGGGGATGATGCTGCATTGGGACGGGGTTCTGACGGGGTTCTGTGCGACGTCGTGTGAACACACGGAAAAATAAAGCGCAATAGGACAGGATTTAGTGTGGATTCTGTCTGCTTTAGACCCCGTGTGATAATGATGGCTTCATTCCACTATGCAAATCCGCTGCCAAATTCCATTTTGAGTAAAATGTGGTAGCTTTTCTAATCAATCTGTGGAACTTCTGCCCCCTGGGGCTTCCAATTTCTGTGCACATTCACTTTTGCTGCCTCCACTTTACAATGGCTAGAAACTGATGGGTGGGAGTGTAACTTCTAGCAAGTTTCTGAAAAGAACTTTCAAGAGAATTTTGACATGTTTCATGTCTTCCTTGGTTGGAATATAGGAATTTAGGAAAATTATTTAAATTAAAGAAATGGCACAAGAGGATAGGATTAAAAACTTTCCCTCAGCACCACAAACCTGAAGGTCTGTCAAACAAACTACTGCAGTTTTGAATCTTAGTTTTACATTCTATGCATTCAGTCATTGTTTTATTGTATTGTTATCGAGTTTTAATACATTTTATAGATAATGCACTGCCCAGAGAACTTTAAGTCATGGGTGATTTAAGACTACGTTAGACAAATAATACAATGAAATGATTGAAAATATGGGGCAGCTCTAATAAGTGACAAATTGTGGTTGCCATCTCAGACAGATAATATTGGATGACAGGATAGAACAGCAATTTTTTACTTATTTAACAGATTATGAGGATGAGGATGTTATAACAGCCAGGAATGGCAACTGATGATGGTGTGTCCTTCTGACTCACGTAGGGAAATAACTTAACTGGCCCCACCTTTACTTTATGGTGGTGGAGCATGGCGTATGCTTGTCTGCTTCAGGCAACAAATTATGGTAGGCCATCACTAAAGCCCATGCCTTTTGTGGTAAAGAAATAGCCCATATCTCTTATACTTTGGCTTCAGATTTGCTTCAAATTTCCCACCCTGAACATTTTTAGTTTCAGGTCTCTGAAAAACAACATAAACAGTCCAGCTCAAGCTGGCATTTGACTGCTTAGTCATGGGTGCCTTATTACGTAGCTCATAGCATGATTGCAGATTCTTTTTTTTTTTAAAAGGAAGGAGACAGTACAGTCTCTTCCAGTCAAGTAATTGAATGTAAATAAAAGGAGGAGGGTTTCTAGGTACAATGGGAACCTCATCTCAGCAGAACATGAGAATGAGAATGAGATGGTTAGCATCTGAAGTGCATAATATAGCAAAAGTTAGATATGTACCCACAAGCCTCATTGAACAGAAGAGATCTGCACAGTCCAATGCTTAAGTAGGGATGCATGCAATTTAAAACTCTATTCATAGACAGTAAAAATTTCAAAACATTAAACGAAACATACTGAAATAGCTTTTCTTATTTTGCAAAGCTGACTGCATCCCCACCAAACAAAGAATTTATTTTGCTTTTATTAATCAAACACTGGACAAAAACTATAAGCTCTTGTTCCCAAGTGGAACTGTGGGATTTAGCCACCTTCTTTCTGGTTTCTGGGGTGATATGAGACATTATCTCTTTGCAATCCTGGCAGCCAGAAATTTGTCACATTCTTACCACACTCCCACAAAATCATAGCATAAACACTTAAGGCTGGACCATAAGCCTCTTTCATACTATTTGTTGAAATGTGAGTTGTACATGTTTTGGAACATGGCATAAAATGGACACCTTAGTGTGAGTGGAGCTTGCTTGGAGCCTCAGAGATATCTATAGTGGAATCCTTACATGTCTACATAGAAACAAGTCCCATTGAGTTCAGTGTGACATAGGGCCTATTCCCAAGTTGGAGGGTATAGAATTGCAACCATAAACACAAAGGCCAGATTCATACTAGCCCAAGCAGATATGCTTGAGGAAGGCATTATATTATTATATTTATAGCCTGTTTTTCCACAAAGGAACTCCAGGAGCCAAAGCTTTTTTTTTTCTCCCAAACTTCTTGTTACTTTCAATTCAAACCAAATGTATTAGGTTAATACATTTTTGACTGGCTTAAGTTACCAACCACTGACTGGTGATTTGAATCTGCATCCAGCTGCATGGTGTAGGGAGGTGCCATGTGAACTGAGCACACCAAAATCCCAATGGACTGTGCCAATGGATTTAGAGTTGCCATGGCAAATTGTCATACTTTGGATATATAATGAGAAGGCATTACTCCTTAGAAAAGGCAATAATGCTTGGTAAGATACAAGGCAGTAGGGAAAGAGGGAGACAGCTTTACAGGTGCATGGATTTAATCACATGGAAGCCACAGCCCTGAAAATGCAAGACCTGAGCAGAGGGTGAATTGACAGTGTGACTTGGAGGTCACTCATTCATAGGGTTGCTATAAGTCAACACTGATTTGACAACAGTTAACAACAAGAACAACAACAACAAGGCAAATTAAGTGAACATGTAAGATCAAAGAGAAGGCTTCTAGCAGGGGTAATCTACATTAGCCATCATCCCCGGGTAGAACAGTATGGTGTCTATGAATGATGGTAATAATTCCAACACATCAGAGAACACCAGGTTGGGAAAAGATGGACTAGGGCTAGGCACTGCAGAAGCAGTAAAAATGATACAGATGCAGTCCACAGGAAAATGTGTAGGTAGATGCTGAAGAGATATCCTCCTCATCTAACCCTTACCAACTTGCCTACCTGCTAAGAGGCTTCTGAATAAAGGATGAACATATTAGAGCCATTGATAAAAAAGTCTAAGGAGATTATTGCACTACGCCCGTAAAGCATTGCTATTCCACTTTAACTGCTCTAGCTGCCTCTTGTTGCATTCTGGGATTTGCAGTTTAGGAAGGGGCATTTATAATATTCAGCCAGAGAGCTCTTAGACTTCACTGAACTACAAACCCCAAAATGCAACAGGAGACAGAGAAGTTAAAGTGGAATAGCAACACTTTAAGAGTGTAGTGCTGATCTTCTGAAACAGATGGGTCTTCTGCTGAGATTAATGTTTTTCTTCCCTCTTTCTCACTTGGCTGGCCCAAGTTAATATTTTGCTGCTACTCCAGGGGATGGTTAGTCCCCATCTCCTCAATGATTACTTGCATTTTTAGCACAATGCATTTATATAAGGGTTTTCCTGGACTTGACAGTGGAGGGCTAATAGAACAGCCAGGAAAGAACTGCTGAAGTGTTGTATTTTTGCTGCTGCTGTTGTTGTTAGCTGCCT
The DNA here is from genome assembly GCA_020142125.1 of Phrynosoma platyrhinos. NCBI lineage: Eukaryota > Metazoa > Chordata > Lepidosauria > Squamata > Phrynosomatidae > Phrynosoma > Phrynosoma platyrhinos. The sequence continues at coordinate 286,480,522 of CM034701.1, forward strand.
TCAAGTCGACCCTGGACTTTATCACATGGGGGGGAATCTATAGTTTATTCCATACAAATCTCCCAAAAAAATGTGTCATTATGTGCAATGATTTCACATGATGTCACGCAAAACCCGTCATTAAAGTGGTCAGAAAGTGGTGTTATCCCAGATCTTTTTACTTTTTGGGTTTTAGCAAAAATGCACTTATGATATTACTGTAATTGCGCATTTACTCTAGTGTGAAAGTCAAATTTGGTTTATTCACGCAATAATCTTCCTTTCATTCATTTTTCCGGTTTTCCCATGGTTCTGTGGGGCCGCTTTTACTTCCTGTTTTGCTTGGGCGAGAAACATGTCAGGCAGACATGAGCCTCTCCGCTTTCTCTTTCTAAAATTTCCTGTCCAGTAATATTTAATGGCGCTATGCATCCCTCTGCACATACGCAAGTATACCATTTCAACTTCATATATGGAATTTGTTTGCTTTTGTATGAAACGCAAAAGGAGATTTTTTTCCTGTTTTTTTGCGTTATTACACTTTTATTCTAATTGCGTGTATTCTAATTGTGCACTATTTTCACTTTATTTTCGGGATGGTTTATTTGCACTTTATTATCTTTTTAAAGACACAACTGGTCCTCATGTGATAAAGTGCTCTGACTCATTGTGACTCTGTAGATGAGACATCTCCATGCTCCCATGTCCTCCACTGCTCTGCTTAGGTCCTGTACATTCAGACCCGTGACCTCCCTAATTTAGTCTATCCATATGGTGTATGGTCTTCCTCTCTTTCTATTGCCTTCTATCTTTCCTAGCATTATTGTCTTTTCTAATGAGTTGAGCTTTCTCATGATGTAACCAAAGTATGACAGCCACAACTGTATCATCTTGGCTTCTAGGCGTATTTCAAGCCCGATCTGTTCAAAGTCCCATTTGTTTGTCTTTTTGGCTGTCTACAGTATCCTTAGCACTCTTCTCCAGCACCACATCTCAAATAAGTTGATTTTTTTTATCCGCTTTCTTAATTGTCTAGCTCTCACATCCATACATGGTGATAGATAATACAATGGATTGGACGATTCTAACTTTAGTGCTCAGATGTATATCTTTACTCTTCAGGATCTTATCTGGAAACATTACATTTGCAGAGCAGCCAGCTCTGGAAAGAAAAACTGATAGGCAGGGATTCTCTTGCAATACATTTCCAAAAGCATATCTGTCTGTATTACTGTTGACATAATCCACTGAAAACTTAAATTCCCTCTCAAAGCTTGCTTGAGCCATTTGGCTACCTGGGCTGAAAGACAAGAGGGCAGCCCCTCATCATTCCACATACAGAAGCTGACTGGACTGACAGCTAAATCTACTTGCAACTGAATGTTATCCTTTATACATGTGTGTATATGTGCCTTCAAGCTGCCTGTTGACTTATGGGTGGCCCTTGCATTTCATAGAGTTTTCTAAGGCAAGCAATAGTAGTGGTTTTGTCAGTTCCTTCCTCTGAAAGATAGTCAACATTACCTGATATTTATTAGTGGTCTCCCATCCAAATACTAACCAGGGTTGATCCTGCTTGGCTTCTAGAATCTGGTGCCTTTAATGTATTTTGGTTTCATATATACCTGGGGCAATAAGCCAGCAGTGGGCCCAGGACAGGTTGTGTTACATATATAGCTCTTTTCTTTGGTAGAGGGGGACAGACAGAGATTTTGAACACCCAGGAAGTGCCATTTGCTGGCTTTCAGCATCTTCTCCTCCAGTAGTTGCCTCATGCTTAATGAAAAGACTGCCTCCGTTTTTTGTTTTGTGCATTTTGTGGAGACAGAATGGGGAGAGAGACAGCTTAGAAATCTGTGCAAACAGGTTTTCCTTCAGATGAGCAAATGCTACATTTGAGTTGGCCTCCTGGAGGCCATTTCACAGCCACTTGGCTCAGACTCCAAATTCAGCATCACTTCTACCCAAAATGAGATGTGGGAGTGAGACCAAATTTTGCTGTATTCTATGGGACAGATTACATGGCAGCCCATATGAGAGGAAATGACAGTAAGCAACTTGAAGAAAACTTCCTAAACATTCTCAGAAAGATCTTAAGATAATTCAGGGAGGTTTATCTTATTTCTTGTCCTGGAACATTTTCCTCTATTATTTCATTTTTCTTCCTTGTGTGAATTACACCTGATAAAATCAGAGTCCATAAAAGCCAGAATCGCATAGTCACCTTCCTTGATCCAGGAGATGTTGCAACCCTCTTTTATCACAGCAGGAGACAATTGGCCAAGGAATCCCTCCATTGCTTCATTGCTGCAGGGCTGGGTGAGCATGTGCTTCAGGCCCAAGAGACCTAATAAGCTTTCACCCCATTCCCTGATTAGTCCTTTGAGCAAATGTTACAGCAGGGCTGGGGAATTTAGCCCCTGGGACTGAATCCAGCTTTCCTTTGATATTCACATTTAATCTAGACCCAAAATAATGAAGTGCTTAACTGGCAGCAAGAGCTTTACATTAAAATATGCCGGTGTTCTTGCCTCTCCCTTCCTATTTTTGCCTTTCACCCTTCCTATTACTTTCGACTACTGGAATACACACACACCACCAACTTCTCTGAAGCTGAATTTAATAATAATAATAATAATAATAATAATAATAATAATAATAATAATAATAATAATTTATATCCTGCCCCTCTGCAGAACAATCAGGGTGGCTTACAACAATTTAGCCCATGGGATACAGTATGAGGTCCCCCACCTTTGTATTCAAGGAAAAATAACTTGTCCTTTGACACTGGAGTAAAGAGTTCCCCAAAGAATGGAGATGGAATACTAGTGGTCTGATTAGTTGCTACTCCCATTGTACAAGTCCCCCAGGACCAATATGAGATAACCTCTCCCTACAGAGACAAAAAAAGAACAAAAGAGTTTTATGGCACCTTAAAGGCTACCACATTTATTATGGTATATAAATTGTAGCAGACTACAGCCCTCTTCATCAGATGCATGATGTTTTATCTAGAATTTCTTGATACTTTTGATCTTTTAATCAAACATATTTTACTTCTGCCTGGAAGGATGATTCAATGGATCTATAGAACCATTATGCTAATGTCTCAGGAATAAACCAATAATTGTGCCCTATACAGCCAGCCAAATCTGCAGCTCTGTTCAAGCCCAGTGACTGAGCCTTAAAATGCATAAACCTCATTGGCGTTAAAATGGCTTAGAAGTCCACTTTAAATCAATCATGGCAATAATCAGCATTTATGGGCAAGCTGTTTGGTTTTCACAGTACTGCAATAATTTTGTAAAGAAATTCTGCATTTGTTTCCCTAGCAGGGGTAGGCAACCTTTACCCTTTAAGGGCCGAGGGACTTCAGCTCCCAGAAGCCTCAGCCATGTTGGGCAATAGTCCCATGTTGGCCAATAGCTCTTGGGATTCTGGGAGCTGAAGTCCCTCGGCCCTTAAAGGGGAAAGGTTGCCTACCCCTGCGCCTATAGGGAAAAGAAGTGGGAGCTTAAACCTGAGAAAGAGGAATCTCTTGGGACAGCTTTCCTTAACTTTGTAGCCTATTGATGTTGGACTACAATAGTCCAGCACAAGAGTATCAGTTTTAGAGAATCCTGAGTTCAGCAATACAAAAATGCTCACAAGAAGCCAGAGTCACCACAGGGTATGTATGTGTGTGTTTTCACTTTAATAAAGGGTGACTTTAAGTCACCTTTGTGACAATCTCAGGACAAATATTGTTGTTGTGTGCCTTTAAGTCACTTCTGACTTATGACAATGCTAAGGTGACCTTATCATGGCATTTTCTTGGCAGAATTTGTTCAGAAAGAGTTTGTCTTTGTTTTCTTCTGAGGCTGAGAAAAGAATGTGACTTGCCTAAGGTCACCTAGTGGGTTTCCATGGCCAAGTGGAGTTTTGAGCAATGGTCTCCAGAGTTGTAGACCAACACTCAAACTACCCAACCACACTGGCCAGCATTTTTCCAGCATTTCTTGAGCCATTATTGTTGCCCCAAAACCAGGCTTCCAATTATATGCCCATGATTTTGTCCTTTTTTATTTTAAGCATCAGAAGTACATTTTAGCAGTATTTGAAACTGTATAGTGTCTGTCCATCTAGATGAAATCATCAGGAAGCAACAGCTTGATTTATGAATGATTTGTTGCAAAGCACATGCAGAATTCCAAGCTTTCTCAACTCTGTCAATAATGGCATCCTAGATGGCAGAATCTGACCAGGTTCTATAGCATCAAAGAAAGGCAGTTGTTCTTACAGACTGCTCAGAAAATATGAGGAAGAGTATCAATGAAGTATGTTCAGATGAAGGCCTAGGCTTGAGAACAGGGGTGAGAAGAACAATACTAGAATGACTCAACAAGCATGACTGCTCATTGCAGACCTGACTCAGATCCCAGACAGAATGGAACCATTCAGGACGCTCTTGACACATTCTTGACAAGAACATGATTGAAGACTTAGCTTCCGGATACCACTCACTGTTCCCCTTGTCCAGGTTTGTTTGCCCTGTGAATGAGTTACTGGAAGAGAGATAATCTTTCTCAAAAATGGTGTATGCCACATTCCTTGACTGGCATCTCTAAATTTATTTATTTTTTATTTATTTATTTCTATCCCATCTTTCTCCCCAAAAGGGACCCAAGGCAGCTCACAATATAAAACATGTTTAAAAACAATTAAAACAACCTAATTAAAACACTAGAAGGTTAAAATTTAAAACATACAAAAGTTAAAAACATAATGTAAACCAAGCTGCCGACTCCCCATAAAACCAGGCTTGCACGATTTTAAAATTTTTGCTTGAATAAACATGTTTTTGCTTGCTGGCAAAAGGCCAGCAGGGAGGGGGCCAGCCTAGCCTCCCATGGAAGAGATTTCCAGAGTGTGGGAGCAGCCCCTGAGAAGGTTCTCTCTCATGTCTTCACCAAGCAAGCCTGTGATGGTGGTGGGACTGAGAGAAAGCCTTCTCCTGAGGATCTTAGTGCTCTAGCTGGTTCATATGGAGAGATACGGTTTCTCAAATAGTCTCGACCTAAACCATACAAGGCTTTATAGGTCATGGCCAGCACTTTGAATTGTGCTCGGAAACGAACTGGTAGCCAGTGAAGCTGATTCAATACAGGAATTATATGCACTCTATAACTGGCTCCAGTCAGCATTCTGGCTGCAGCATTTTGAGCCCGCTGAAGTTTCCGAACAGTTTCCAAAGGCAGCCCATGTAGAGTGCATTGCAGTAGTCCAAATGGAATGTGATCAATGCATGTGTAACCGTAGCCAGATCTGACGTCTCAAGGAATGGGTGCAGCTGGTGCACTAGTTTTAACTGTGCAAATGCACTCCTGGCCACTGCTGAAACCTGGGCATCCAGGCTCAGAGTGGAGTCCAAGAGCACACCCAAGCTGCGAGCCTGAGATTTCAGAAGAAGTGTAACCCCATCCAGCACAGGCAAAGCCCCAATTCCCTGATCTGCCTTATGACTGACCAGGAGCACCTCTGTCTTGTCTGGATTAAGCTTCAATTTATTTGCCCTCATCCAGTCTGACAGTAGACACTGGTTCAGCACGGAGACAGCTTCCTTAGAGTCAGATGGAAAGGAGACATAGAGTTGGGTGTCACCCACATACTGATGACACTGCACCCCAATTCTCCAAACGACCTCTCCCAGCAATTTCATGTAGATGTTAAATCACATGAGGGACAACACAGAACCCTGTGGGATCCCACAGGCCAGCGGCCAAGAAGTCGAACAGGAGTTCCCCAACATCACCTTCTGGTCCACCCCTTCAAGAAAGACAGGAACCACTGCATAGCAGTGCCCCCAAATCCCATCCCAGAAAGGCAGCTCAGAAAGATACCATAGTCGATGATATTGAAAGCTGCTGAAAGATCTAACAGGACTAACAGGGATACACTTCCCCTGTCTAGTTCCCTGCGAAGGTCATCTATCAAGGCGATCAAAGCCGTCTCTGTGCCATAGCCAGGCTTGAAGCCAGATTGAAATGGATCTAAATAATCCGTTTCATCCAGAAATCCCTTGGAGTTGGGAAGCCACCACCCACTCCAGAACCTTGCCCAAAAATGGAATATTAGAGACTGGCTGATAGTTATCCAAGATGGCAGGATTCAGGGAGGTCTTTTTTAGTAACTGCTTCACCACAGCTTCCTTAAGGCAGGATGGAAATTCGCCTTGCCACAGTGAAACATCCACCACTCCCTTTACCCACTCGGCCAGTCCCCCTCTAGCTGCTTTCAGAAACCAGGAAGGGCAAGGATCCAGTATGCGCGTGGTGACCCTCACTTCTCCAAGGATCCTGTCCACATCCTCAGGCTGCACAAACTGAAACTTATCCAATAATATGGGACAAGCAGGCACTAAGATTACATCCATTGGGCCTGTCTCAACTACCATCAGGAATCCAGCACCCAAGTCATAGCAAATCCGAGCGATTTTGTCTGCAAAGTGTCTTGCACATTCTGCACAGCGAGCTGTCGATTGGTCTTTGTTTCCTTCTTGGGAGCCAGAATGTAAAAGGCCTCTGACAACTTGAAACAGCTCCATTGGACAACATTGTGCAGACTCAATGGTGGCAGAGAAGTATAGTTTATTTGCTGCCACCACTGCCACAGCATAGGCCTTCCAGTGAGCTCTAGCACATGTTTGGTCGGATTCACTCAGAGTCTTCTGCCATAGTCACTCTAGTCTCTGTCCCAGTCGTTTCACCACCATCAGCTACCTGGTAAACCAGAGGGCATGTCTGGATCCATTTTGTGAGAGGGGACGCTTAGGAGCAATCGTGTCCACCACCCTGGCCATTTCCCTAATTCAGAGGTCAGATAGGACTTCAACAGGATCTCCTTCCAAGGCAGCAGGAAACTCCCCAAGAGCCATCAGGAATCTATCTGGATCCATAAGCCTCCTGGGGTGGACCATGTTAATCAGGCCCCCACCCCTGCAAAGGCTCTGACTCCCTGTGAGTCTAAACCCTACCAGCTAGTGATCAGTCTATGACAACAGAACTACAGAGAGTTCCTCCACT
>CM034701.1:286487664-286510936 GCA_020142125.1 Phrynosoma platyrhinos
CCTCCGAAGAAAAACCCTACCCCACTGGTGGCCAAGAAGAAATTTTCAACTTCACACCCAGTCAGCTTTTTAATATGGAATGGAGAAGAGAGGGCACCATCTTGTCCTTTACAGCAGGAAGCAAAATCTCTTGGCCCAGCCACGCTTGGTCTGTAAACTATGATAAATTCTAGGAGTGCATTGCTTACTTTGCCTATGAAGCAGGTCATTGGAGGCTAATTGCAACCGTATCAACTTATTTGTAAATTTATGGACATGGGTTGAAGCAATCAGTTTAAATACCGAGAGCAAAAACCCCTGTTTCATATTAAATCTTTACAAAGGTGACCCTGACAACCTGAAAAGGTGCTCCCTGGTGTTTAAAGAGAGATTCTCCCCTTGTGTCTCCTCAGAATTTGCTAATTTTAACCAATTTCCTTTATTCTGTCAAGACATATGCACATACTTAGATGACATCATCTGTAGCTGCAGAGTAGGGAGAAATAGCTCTCATTTTTCAAAGTTGTCTCCTGCTATCTCCTAGGCCATTGACCTGTAATTTTCCAAACAAAATATGTACCTGGTAATTTGCCATTCTGGCCATTAAGGAGATTTCCAGCAGTCCAGCAGACTCCATTAACCCTTTCCTCTCCCAGCTCCCATATTATTTTACAACATAATTATATGGAACCAAATAGTCTGGAAACTCACTGGACAAAGTAAGTCATAACTGTCATCTTTATACAGTGGGACCTTGGTATCCATTGGGGTTTGGTTCCAGGATCCCCTGTGTATATCAAAACTCATGGATGCTCAAGTCCCATTAACTACAATGGCACAGTAAAATGGTATTCCTTATATAAAACGGCCAAATCAAAGTTTACTTTTTGGAATTAATATATTTTTAAAACATTTTCAAGCCGTGGGTGTTTGAATTCATGGATAAAAAAATCTATGGATATGGAGGGATGATTGCATACTTCATGAGGTTCCCGTTACAATAAAGGGGGACAAACCATTGGGGACAGGGTTGGAGATGCTGGAAGCTGAAGTCTAGCAACATAACTTTTCCAGGTTCTAGTAAAAATATGCTATGGTTGACAAAATAGTTACTTTAGCTATGTAGCCCAGGGGCCCATTCGCACTGCACAGTTATAGAACTATGATTCCATTTTATCTGTCATGGCAACATCCTATGGATTGATGGAATTTGCTGCTTAGGGAGGGATCTTTAAAACTCTGAGCTAGAGAATTATAATGATTCACCAAACTACAAACTCTAGGGAGTAGTCGTGGCAGTTAAAGTGGGATCACAGTGCTATGATTGTACAGTGTGAAAGAGCCCCTGGTCTCCAACTTGGACTCACCTCTTCTTCCAAAAGCTGTTATTAAATTTGTTATCAGGCATTGCTCCTGCTCCGGTTACCCCCATGGAAGAATGAGCACATTTGGCCTTCCTTTCCCTGTTTCACTTGAGTTGCACGTACCAGGAAAAGACAAAAGGAAATATTCCTGCCAAGAACACTCAGTCATACCATTGTCTGAGACTCCCCCAACTGAAACTAAAACTGGAAAAACACCTGCCAAGAAAAACCTAATAACATTCACAAAAGCATCTCATAGGCAAATGGAACTAAAAACCATCTGCTGTCACCACTGATCAAAAGGTTGCCAGGTCAATACTATCCCAGGCCCTGAGATTTCAAAGCCCCAAATCCCTTTATGATGTCAGGGAGGGGTGATCCCTGGGGATTTCTTTGAGCATGAGACCTTCACCATGAACCTCAGATGTGCAGAGTATGACATTCAAATCAGAAATACCAAGTCTAAAAAATGAGGAAAATATTTCTACACACACTTTTGAGAAAAGCACTGTCACCGTAAGATTCTTCCCCTTCTTCCTGAGGACTGGAGAAGAGAGTGCAGGCCCTGAGACATGGAAACCCTGGCCAGAAATCTGGATGAAGAACCATTAGGCCATAGGCTAATATGTAATATTCCACCCAACATGTTACATAGTATTCCCCAACATAGTATCTTTCAGATGTGTTGGACTACAACTCCTACCGTCACCAGTCAGCATTGACACTGGCCTAGGCAACACAGTAATCTTGGGAAACCATTTATCTTATTTTGCATTTTAACTGCATTATTCTCTCTTTTAATATTACTGTGAGCCATCTTGAGTCCCATTTTGGGATCCTGTAAAAATATAATAAATCCTTTAACTGTGACTGGATTTGGGATTTTGCACACACACACAGAGAACAGGTACTGTACCACTGAGTGTGTTTTTACCACTACAGTAGCCCCTCCATTTTTGTGGGGGATCCATTCCAGAACACACACACACACCCATGAAAACTGAAACTCACTAATAATCAAGCCTCATTGGCTTGAATGGCTGCACGCTCCTGTGAGCAGCCCTGCGCATGCACCATTTAATTTAACAGAGCTCACCCCTCCGTGAATAGTCAAGACCACAGACTTCAAGTCTGCAAAAATGGAGGGGTGAGTGTATATGATTTCTCTGATTGTTAAAAATATATATATATCCAGCTAAGTTTTTTCCACCATCCCACACACTCCTATGTTCTTTTTCAACTTAATTAATCAAATACACTTTGCAAGCCATCCTGATTGTCTTAAATGGGTACATGTCTCTTGTTTAATGGCTTCATTTACCATTCTGGTGAGCAACAGTTATGAAGAGGTGACTTTATGGATCACAATTACAGAACTTCGAAACTGAATGACTCACATTTTTTTTTTGCATATATGAAGTAACAGCTTAACTAGCTCTACTTTTCAGAGCAGAGTACTTTTGGATTCAAATGTAAAAGGCTGTTGCTGTTTACAGAACACAGATACCAGCAGAACTGAAATCAGTACTGCTAGTATGCCATGTTTTAATCTTTGTCATACGGCCACAGACATCAGGTTTAATGCAGTCCTTATTTGTTAACTAAAAGCATTACATTATTAACTGAACATCAACACAAGATATTGACCCCAAAGTGGCCATAAAAACAAGTCAGGGGTGATGACATTCAACTGTTTCTGTGTATCAGTAGGGAAAAACAAATACCTGAGGATGAACTTTAAATGCTTGAAATGATGGGAGATTCAATAAAAAGTTTGTTGACACATTTTGAACTGCCTTTTTTTTTTTTGGTGGCGCAGGAGCCAATCCATGTTATCAAATTTTCTGTTAAACTTTGTTAACTGAGGTAAACCTGTAATTGTGTGGCGTGAAAGAGATCCAGATGACAACCAGACAGATGATAAAAACACAGTAGCTCAGAGGGTGACTGGTGAATCCCTTGGCATAGCAGTGGCAAATCTACTCTCTGTTTTATGGTTGCATCTCCTGCAGTGGTTCAGGGTTTATGGGAAATCTCCATCAATAATAAGAGTCCATTCTCTGGATGACTTTCATACACACTGTCAGCTTTGTTGTTGTATGCCTTCCAGTCATTTCCAACTTATGGCAACCCTTTGCCTTTGCTTTCCTCTGAGGCTGAGAGAGAGAGACTAGCCCAAGGTCATCCAGTGGGTTTCTATGGCTGAATGGGAATATGAATTCTGGTCTCCAGAGTCATAAACCAATGTTCAAATCTTTACACTATGGTGTCTTTCTCTCAACTTTACCCAGCCTTGATTCACTGCCCTGATACTAGTGAATCCATAGGCCATTCCTGATAGCACTAACACTGTAAACACTATAAATTAATCCCCAGCAGACACACAAACATATTTGATCTGTGAAGGGAAATAATTGCAAAGTTCCTACCATTCAGCTGCATTGGTACAAAATCCATTATCAGTCTACAGTCTCAGTACTCCAGCAATGGCTTACCAGCCTACAAGCCACTTTATGATATGTGGCATTTTGCTTGCTTGCAGCGAAAGAGATGTGGCTTTTGTTAAATGAATTTATCAACACTGGGCAACCGAGGCAGGATTTTAAATACAGAACAGCAAATGTGTAGCATAAGCAGCTTCCTGGCTAGAATAAATGAACTGCAACACCTTATGCTTCATTCTTGCTCTTGTTCCATTAGCCTGTGTACAGATTTTCCATTGTGACCATTTGTCAAAGTCAAGATCTATCAATAACATTAACATAATGGACCTTCCCTTAACTTAAACTCTTTCCTCCAGTTGGTTGTTATAGCCATGCTACGCTAAAAGAGGTGACACCACTGCTCTCCAAACGTTTGCCTTTGGGCAGAATAAGGCTGTGGCATTCACCTGAGTCTCTTCAAAACACTGAAGAGATGGTGATAGTGGGGCAAGGCTCAGTGGGAGGAGAAAAGAGAGGCCCTAGTTGTTATATATAAAAATAAATAAATATTAAAATTGAAAATTAAATTTTAAAATTCTTTTTAAAATGTCTTTAAAAACACCTCATATTACCAAATTTTCATTTTAACCATATGAAACTATGTACATGCAAATACATTTAGGATGTGCATATGATGTTGTAATTTAAAAGTATAATTGTAACTTTGCTTGTTGTTTACATCACAACTATTACCGTTACATTCAGTGATATATGGGAATTACGATTTATGACTAACACGGGTACAAAAAACATTACTAAGGATTCTGTATGGTGTGATATGTAAAGAGTTCAATGTGGGGAGGATACCATGAGCTACTGCACCGTGTGTTACCAACCTTAGTAAGCAAAAGCAGCTTCATTTATATACCGCTTCATACCACACTATGGGGTGTCTAAGCGGTTTACAACGCCACTGGATCTATGCCAAAATACCTCCAGCATTTCACAGAAGAAAACCAGAACATGTGTGGTTAAGAAACAGCAGAGTGTAGGCAAGATAGCAAAAGCTATAAATGAGGAGGCTAGGAAAGGCTGCAGCAGTGAACCTTTTGGAAAAAGCAAGATTCTGTCCCTTCTTTCCACCACCCCCCCATCTCCAGAATTAAGTGAGTGCAAACTACTTTTGCACTTTAAACTCAATTTGCAATTTTGCACTTTAAACTCGATTTGCAGCAATTGAAGTAAACTAAGGACAAAGGGGGAAGTGTCAGGAAGAGGGAGAAACTGGGACATTTTAAAAGCAGCTGCAAAAGTGGGATGAGAGAGGATTAACTGGGTCTGTCCCTGTATTATCTGGCTCTCAGTGTTTGGGTAGAATTCACCTGATTCTGAAAAACAAGCACACCTTTGAACCTGGGGAGTCTTTATACCCCCACTATTTGTTGGAATTCTGCAACTTTGGAGACCAGGGTTCAATTCCCCGTTTGGCCACGTAAACCCGCTGAGTGACCTTAAGTCACATGCTCTCAACTTCAGGGGAAGGCAATGGCAAACCTCCTCTAAACAAATCTTGTCACCCAGTGGGTTTCATTTCGAGCGGGAATTGAACCCTGGTCTCCAGAGTCATCCACTGCCCAAACCACTATGCCACACTGGCTCTCTGCCCATGTTTTCTATAAATACTATTTCTTAAAAAATATATGAAGCAGAGACAGCAAAGCACAACATACACTTCGAGACTAGAATTACCAGAGCCTAATAGTAGATCCCAGTTGTGTAAGCCAACATCAATTCCACATGTTGTTAAAGAAAGTAGTAATGTTTGCAGATGGATGGGGGAGCAGTCAGGCACCTCACCTCAGGGCCAGTCCTCTGTGGCCACATCAGCCATTGTAATCTCTTTTGTTCTTGTTGTTGCTGTTGCTGATAGAAAAGTGTGTGTGTGTAACACAAGTATCAGGAGTGAGGGAGAACCCTGATAATTATTCTCCAGAAAAACCCTGACCCTGTCACGTTCTGAGCAAAGTGATATCACTCTTTCCAAAGCTGTTACAGAGATCCCTTTGTGCACTATCAATTATTTACACATCGGGTCAATAATTAAGATGCCCTAGAATGAGCAGGTATAACAGAACAACAACTTCAGTGATTTAAATTTGAAAGGATAGATAGAAAGACCTGCGTTTCTATGGCTTTGTACATATATCTTAGTTGGAACGGGATTCCACAAGTGTGTAGTTGGATTGATGCTCATATGGGTTATTACCTCCACTTGCTTTGACACCAGACAGAAGCACACATCATGGACCTTTGTTTACTCCAAGCACAAAGAGCTCAGGTGTACAACCAACATCACTCTCAAAACTCTTAGGGCTATCCTAGGCTGCATCTGCACTGCAGAAATAATCCAGTTTGACATTTAACAGCCATGGTTTAACAGCCATGGTTCCATCCTACAGAATCCTGAGAGCTATAATTTGTTATGGCACCAGAGCTCTCTGACAGAGAAGGCTAAATTTCTCACAAAACTACAGTTCCCAGAATTCCATAGCATTGAGCCATGCCAGTCAAAGTGGTATCAAACTGGATTATTTATGCACTGTGGATGCAGCCCTTGTGATATGCAGTGCAACTAAATGCATTTCCATCTCTCTCTCACTCTCTTTTTAAAGGTAAAGTACAAATTGCATCAGCTAGAGCACAGAGGGAAGAAAGTTAATAGAAAAGTGTTAGTGTGTTTATTTACTTGTGAATAAGATAAAAATGTGTTTATGTTAAATTGTCATTTATATTTAAATGCCTGAACTAAAGCCTTACCAGAATGAAGGCTTTAAAAATGCCATCCATGATTTTACTCTCCCCCCATGCCATCCCTGTTTTGATTTTGGGAGACAAGAAAACAAGTACATGGGAACATCTTTTCCATCCATACCACCAAAATCCCAATTTATGTATTTTCCTTTATACAGTACTCTCATCTCATCACACGTACATACCCTTTCTTTAGTTTATTGATGCCCACATCAATCCCAACAATTTTTTTCGGGATCAACAGCTTCAAAATTCATTTCCTGGGACAGATGAGGAGCCTCTGCGTGGCATGTGGTACACACAGAGTAGGAGTGTGCTACATCCACTGTAGTTTTGTGAGAAATTTACTATTTGTGGGTTTTAAAATCTTTTATCCATGGGATTAACCAAATTACCATACTCCAGTCCTGAACTATTATAAGGATTCTGAATCGAAATATGCTATATTTGCCATTTGCACTAATAAAGCTGAATGAAATTAGTAATTAGGCACACGTATGAATTATTTCTTTGTGGGATCTATAGTATTCTGTATATACTCCTGAAATGAGAACTATATTTGCAGTTAAAACTATACTTATATCTTCTTAATTTGCTTTGTGGAGAAATATCTTTCTTTAAAGAAAAATGCCAACCAACATATTTATTTTTTTCCATTGATACCACACCACCTGAAGGTAGCATACATTACTCTTCTTCTCTCTTCTTTATCCTCACAATACTTGAGAGGTAGATAATGCTGGCAGAAAGTAGTCATCCACTGTGGGAACTGAACCCTGAATCTCCTAACTCTTGGTCCAATACTCTTAACTACATTCTTATTTTGCATGAAACAAAAACACTTCAAAAACACTTCTATGACCATATTTTTATGGTTTGTAATGACTCCTCCATTTTCATTTCAGTTACAAAAATGAAACAGACCTTGGTTGGTTCAAAGGAGCACATCTCGGTGAACCTTTACTTCAGCACTGGTGGATCCTAAAATTATTTTTGTGAAACTGAATTTTAGTGATTCAGGATGTTTCTTTATTTCAATTGGCAATTCCATTTAGAGTCAGACCTATTAAATGGAACTTAAGTCTTGATTTACCATTCCACAATTAATTTAATAGGTCTGCTTGACTTCATTAAAAACTTAATTGATTTTAATTCGTTTCTATCACTGCTGGAGGGCTGATTATTAATGGGAAGAGAGAATACATTGGTAGAGACTCTACTCCCTTCTTCCTTCTCCTCCCACACTAAATTCCTCAGGAAAATCCCTCTTCTGAATCTGGTAATAATAGTTTGTGAGAGGAAATGCTTCTTGATGCCAATGAGAGAATTCCTACCAATGAAAAGATTTTCGTCAAGACCTCAGTGAGAGAAGAAAATATCACATTTCTTTTCTATGCTAGCTTTGACCACACTCATTGACCTACCATCCAGTTGTTGGTCTTAACAAGACTAAATCTATTGAAACAGTGACATTTATAAAAGTGTTGACTTACCAAATTTCCATTGATTGAATGAATCTATTCTAGTTGGACTCACAATTGGGTTTTGGCCATTATCGTTATTCTGTGAATCCCAGTTAACAAACTGATGGGTGTGTTTAGAACCAACATCTTAATGATTAACAGATTTCTATGGACTGACCCAGGAATAAACCTGTTGCAGAAATTAAGTTTGGATGCTGTCAAACAGTTGATAACTGTAGCAAGATAGCTGGGTTCCCTGACTGTTGGTCTCTGAAGAAGGCATACACTGGAATCCTATTGGTGACATAATATCTAGTTATGCCTCTGTATGTCCTTCTGTGGAGATTGTGGAAGGAGGTATTCATTACCTCCTTTGTGCAATACCTCCTCACATGGAGCACTTTTCCTCCTCTGAGAAGATGACAACATCATCCTCCAGGGAGGACCCCCAGCAGCTCCTGGAGAATGCCTTTATCATCATGTGTTCAGCTGTGGAAACATAGCTGGACACTCCTTGGCCACTCCAGCCCTTCCTTGGTCACCAAACTGTCATATTGGAGGATGGAATTGAAGGAGGAAGAGAAGTTCTGGAAATTTACACTCCACCCAGATGATGAAGGATTGATAAGTTTAAGATTGATGAGTTTTAAGATTTCAACACTTTATGCTGTCATCTTGGAATAAACCCTATGAAATAGCGTGGGACTTAATTCTCAGTAGACTTGCATAGGATTGCACTGTAAGCACTGTTTTCCCACTTTTGACTTGAAGCCATCTAGACCAGGGGTAGGCAACCTTTCCCCTTTAAGGGCCGAGGGACTTCATCTCCCAGAATCCCAGGAGCTATTGGCCAACATGGAACTATTGGCCAACATGGCTGAGGCTTCTGGGAGCTGAAGTCCTTCGGCCCTTAAAGGGGAAAGGTTGCCTACCCCTGATCTAGACTAATCTTCCTTTTAAACCAGTAGAGTAGAAACTGATCAATATTTGATTTACTGTATTTCTTTAACATATTTCTTAGTCAACTTCCAGGACTACCTACTTCTTAAGGTGGTTTTAAAAAGTGAAATTCATATTATTGACCAGTTATAAAAACACTCTGAACTGAAACAATTTTAGAAGAAGCCAATTTAAAACAATAATTTAAAAATGCAATACAGCTTAAAGATGCTGCAGCAACGAATACAATGAAACCTTTTTTAAATTGAAAGCTAGATCAAACAGGTATTTTACATTAATTATGAAACTGATGGAAAATTGCGATGAACAAGAACAGGGTGAAGAGTTCATCTTAATCAAATACTGAAAAAGGAAATTAATTTAAGAAATATTTTCTTTTGTTATCATAGGCTAGCAATACTTGTTACTTGGTACTAGCTTTTGATCTTTCAGGGGGAGAAAGTTCTCTGTGGCGAGAAACAAAGGAATAACATGCTCTCTGTGTGCAACACAAATGTTAGACTACTTAATTATTAACATGAAAATCCATTACAGTTGGTTAAGTCTGGACAACATGTTGGCTCAACATTGTGCAGCCTGGAGATTTAAAAACAATGAAAGCTTCTGAGATTAAGCTTCTAGAATCTAGAATACTCCTCTACCTTTACAATATTTCCCATAGGTCTTTTCCTGCTCTGTGGCCCAAACAATAATGAAACAGAAGACGGGATGGAGAGAGAAAGTGAAGAACTCAACCAGGTTGTGCCACTTATACAGGCCTATACAAAGGTGGAAAAGAGATTCCACCTCAACATTAGGAAGAACTTCCTGACAGTGAGAGCTGTTCAACAAAGGAACACACTCCCTCGCAGTGTGGTGGAGTCTCCTTCTTTGGAGGTCTTTAAAAAGAGGCTGGATGACCATCTGTCGGGGGTGCTTTGATTCTGTGTTTCTGCATGGCAGGGAGTTAGTGTGGATGACCCTTGTGGTCTCTTCCAACTCCATGATTCCCAAGACAGAGAGCTCTTGATACAGCAATTTTGAAGGACACTCTGATGCGCACTTGTCACAGCCACCACAAATGGGAGTCCCCCATGCCTTCCAAGTGGGGCCAAAATTTTTCCCTGTGTGTGCATAGAAGTGGCTTGAGTTGGGCAGTATGGAATAATAGGAGGTGCTGTCTTCAAGGCAAGTCCTCAAATTACTCAACACCAAGGGAACATCTCCAAAGTACAAGATCTATCATTACACAACCCACTGAAAATGTTATGTATGGCATGGGGGTGTATATATTAGAATTTGGACTATAGTTGGAGTCTCAAACAGGTGGGGGCTCAATCTGATGGAACAGATTATTTGGGCCGAGTTGAATAGCCTTGGGTAAGGAGGCACACTTCACACAACTATTTCAGGCAACATCAGTCAGAATTGCTCACTTGACTTTCTTCACATGCTGGAAAAAGATAAGCTGGAGCCTCCAAGGACAGTTATTAAGCAGCTGTAAATCAGTCATCAATAGCCAACCACCATCTCTGGAACCATCCATCAGGGATAAAAGGTGTTATCTCTTGGGAGTGAATTAAGATAGCATTGGCACATAGGAAGCTGCCTTATAATTGAATCAGATTGTTGATCTATATAGCCCAATATTGTCAGCTCTGACTGGGAGCAAGAGGTCTTGAGGATTTCATAGCCTGCTGCCTCTGATATTCCCTGGTGCTCTCCCACTGAACTACTAGCAATCGTTGCCCTTTTTTAACTTCCAAAATCAGTCAAGATTAGGTTTATCCAGTATGGGATGGGGCCATCACTTGTGGGAGGGAATCTCAGAAACTTTAGCAGCAGCAGCAGCAACATTCCCACATGAACCCTATACAATAATACATTTTCCAAGACTGATTTTCAGACAAAGCTTATTTGACAGTGTAGTGAAGTTTCTGCTTTCTGAAGTTTTTAAACAGAGGCTGGATGGCCATCTTTTGGGAGTGCTTTGACTGTATATGCCTGCATGGTAGCATGTTGAATTGGATGGCACTAGTAGTGTCTTCCAATTCTGTGATTCTATGACAGAGCCACCAACAAAGTCACAGTTCATGCTCTTGTCAAAAGCAAGGATTCATAAAGTCAAGAAAATGTTAGCTATGCAATATTTTATTCTCCAGATTTCCTTGAAAGAGCAAGCTGGAGGAGGAGTCAGTTACTGATTCACTTTGGTGCAATCCAGCTATGACAGACTCTGGCTCACATTATCCCCAGCCAGCATGGTTAATTTCATTCTGCAGGGGGTCAAAGCATTGGACCATGTCACACCGCCCACTGCACTCCTCCCATATCACACTGTACAAAATCCTTAATAATTTTTTTTGTACCAATGTTATTCATAAATCATAATTCCCCTATTTCACTGAATGTAATGGCAATAGCTGTGACAGAAACAACTATCAAAATTAAAATTCTGCCTTTAAATTACAATATCATATGCAGAGTCTAAATTAATTTATATTTACGTAGTTTCATGTGGTTAAAGTGAATATTTGATTAGATGTGAAGTTTCAAAAGAAAAATTAAAGAGTAATTTAAAAACAAAGCAACAAAACAACAACAACTGAGGCCTCTCTTTCTCTGCCCACTGAGCTTCATCTTACTTACACCTTCTCTTTTGATGAGCTCCAGGGTTTTAACAGGGTGCAGGTGAATGGCACAGACCATTTCTGCAAAAAGGGAGACATTTGGGGAGGACTGTGTTACCCCTGTTAGGGTGTCATCCAGTGTGGCCCATACTCCTTGCACCCTCCAGTGATGCCCCTGTCTCCGAGGTCCCATGCTCCTTTCCCAGAATGTGGATATTGGAAAAATAGGCTGCTCAGCATTTGCAACCATTCCCCTCTCAACAACAACAACAAGGATTTTGTTTGCCTTCTCTTGCTGCTATTGTGTGGCCCTGGAAAACATGCAACCATGAATGAAACAGACTCTTACACTAGTGTAGTGCATCAGCACAATTTCAGCCTAATAATTTATCCTTTAAAAGGACCCTGTATAAAAAAAAAACCAGAAAAGAATAATGTAAAGCCTGTAAAATATTCTCCTTGGAACAAAGTCTGAAGATTCACTGCTAAGTTTCAAACTAAGCCTTGCGATAGTAAGCTTAGAAGTACACAAAAAATGCACCTTTACAAATTAAATAATGTATGCTTTTGTTTGTAAAAGAATCCACCAGAGACAAGGAAGTGACAGGAGTGGAAGGTAACCTTCCTTCTCTATCAGGCTTGTTATTTCTTAATGATTCAAGGTAACACTTTGTTTCCATTAAGCCAATTATCTTCTCACAATAAAATGAGGAGGAATAAATATTTGCTAACCCTGGCATCTGTTTGCTGACAATATAAAGCAATAAATATTCTATGGTTTCCTCTGCCTCTACCATTTTTATAACATTTGGGAAAGTAGGCTATCAAAAACACAACAGTCATGCTGCATAGTGTCTAGCATTTCAAAGTGTGTGTGTGTGTGTGTGTCTGCACGCTCACTCGCTGAACATCGAAGAGAAGACATTTAGTCCTATCTTATAGTCATTTAATCCTTCATTTATTATTTAAGCAAGCCACTTTTATTCTGCTCTGCAATAAATCTCTAAACATTATATAAGAGTTGATTTCCCAATTTATATAGTCAATTCACTAGTTAACCAACCAATTCAATGCATATTTACATGGGAACAAATCCCACTGTGATCAGTGTTGTTTATTCCAGCTAACTCCATGTACGACTGAAACTTAAGGTTGCAATGCTATCTGACCTCATCTGGGAGATTTATCTCAGAGAAGGTAAGCCCTATTTAAATTGGAGTGTAGACGCACCCATAGTCACTTGGAATAGGAACCTCTGCTGGCACAGAATGGTCTGTAAAGGCTGCTGCTGATTATTATTATTTGCAGAAACAAATAATTTATAAACTGGACTTTTGTGATTTGTCTGACAGTGTGGTTTTATGCACATCCAAGAAACGAAAGAACAGAATTAGATGCAAGAACAGAATTTAGCTATTGAAAATAGCCAAAGGGCTAATCTACACATCTAGGTTTGTATGCCATTCAGTGTTTCCACTATTGTGGTTTAGAAAATTAATTGCATCACTGAAAAATACAGTGTTTCAAATAATATCAAGTAATATGATCTCTCCAATGTCGGAGGCAATATGCCTCTGAATATCACTTGCTAGGAAGCATGAGCATTTTTGTCCTACTTGTGGGCTTCCCAAAGTGCTAGGCTATTCAAGGCTTTTCTTATGGCCTCTTGATTCATCTGTAATCGCTATTTCACCTATGCAACTCACCACCTCATGTTACAATAACTGAACAATGAGCAGGAAAGTATGTGTGAACTAATCTAAGTGCCTCCAAAGACAATCACTACCAACAATATAAATAAATTAATTAAAATCAATTATCAACCAAATTAGAAATGTTTTATCCAAAAAGGTTAATAAAAGAAAATTTACATTGCTATTTTACAATGGCCCTTGGTATCCACTGGTGTTTGGTTCCAGGACCTCTGTGGAGACCAAAATCCATGGGTGCTCAAGTCCCATTAAATAGAATGGCATAATAAAATGGTGTCCCTAATATGTTTTTTGAAATTTATAATTTTCTTGAATATTTTCAAGTTGTGGATAGTTTAATCTGTAGTTAAGGAATCCGTGGATACGGAGGGATGACTGTAATGTAATTGATTTACTCATGTTGGATTTTCACAATTAACCTAATTCCAGAATTAAGTTAACAATTAAATTATTAATTAATTAATAAGAGACCATACTAAAAATGAACAAAATTTACATTTCCCAGTTAGTCATTCAATAAATGTAAACTGCTATAGGATTCTTTGTTTATTTTGATTTAGAATTAGAATCTGATAGTTTAATTCCAAGGTTAAAAGACTTTAAACTAATAAGTAGTAAAGAGAGCTTGGAAGGCAGGGGCAATCTAAAGCAATCTGATGTGGAATATGTGCCAATGTGCTATTTGCTACAAGTGTTTGTTTTCTGGAAACCTGCTGAAGACTGGTAGCCAGTGGCTCAAGAATCAACACAAGTCAACAGACCACCACTTCAAGTAGCATTATTTTACATGTTACATAGACTTTCCTTGTCTGTCTTGGGAATCCTGTATTCCTGGGATTTTTTCTGGGATCCATGTGGGAATCAGTACACTGAAGGAAAGGGTAGGCTAAAAAGGTTGGATTATGCAAGAGGGAGAAAAGGAAAGCAGCAGAAGGATTTTTGGTAGGATGATGGATGAGAAATGGGGGGTTTGCCGCTGTTTTCTTCTCTCCCAGGCTCAACACAAAGACCTGGGGAGTGGGTTGGTGGCCTTGAGCTAAATTGTTGATGGCATTTTTCATCCTCATTCTGGGAAGGGCTCTAGTACAGGTTTTTAACTTAAACTGAAATGGAAATTAAACACGAAAACATCATAGCTGCATTTTTCCCACTTTCACTGTAAATGCAATTGAATTAGATATTTTATTTTAGCTTATTATTTAAGAACTAAACACAGTAATGACCCTGTCTTATAAACTTTCCTATTTATGTGTTTTACATTATGGTTCCAGTGGTGTTTGGTGACTGGGGCCATGAAATTCATCTGGGTTTCAGCTGAAATTTTTAAGGAACTATCCAAGGTTTCAGCACCTAGATTAGACCTTTTAACGCAGGGGTAGGCAACCTTTCCCCTTTAAGGGCCGAGGGACTTCAGCTCCCAGAAGCCTCAGCCATGTTGGCCAATAGTCCCATGTTGGCCAATAGCTCCTGGGATTCTGGGAGATGAAGTCCCTCGGCCCTTAAAGGGGAAAGGTTGCCTACCCTTGTTTTAACGTCTAGAGCAGGGGTAGGCAACCTTTTTGAGCCGGGGGCCGGGTTGCTGTCCCTCAGACAATTGGGGGGGCCGAAGCACCAAAAATAAATAAATAAATAAATAAAAATAAAAAATAATATTTTTTTTAAAAAAAGTAAAAAATTAAAACAATATGCATGCACGCTCTCTCAGCCCCAGAAAAGCCATGGCAAAACCCCTGTGGAGATTTTGCCAAGAAAACCCCAAGAACAAGTAATAACAATATCATCATGGCGGGCGGCGGTGGCAAGACTGGCCTGTGGCCCCTGGGCCTTAGGTTGCCTACCCCTGGTCTAGAGGAAGACTTACAGCAGATTTATGCTCTCACTGACAAAGAAACCTCTAGCCACCACTGAATGGCATTCAGGTTTTGTTTTTTTGTTGAGACAAATACATAGGGAAAAATAAGAAGAAAGATGCTTAGCAAAGCCAGTCTATGCATGTTTACTCAGAAATAATTTCTTTAGCATGCAAGTGTATTGTTGCAGAAGAATGTGCAGAAGAATGATGGCTAAGTGGATTATTTTTCTGGCCATAACTGGGTTTCTGTTGCATTCTTATGCCAAAAAGCTTAAAATATTAGGAGTCTGATTTACAGTTTGGCATTCTCACCAACTGTGGCAGAGAGAAATGTACAAAATGGAAGTGTAGCCTGGCATAAGGCAAGGCTCTGCAACTTTTGGACCAGATTCTGAAAGGACTCACTATCACAGCTTCTTCAACTCACATTTTACTTCAGTGTCTATCCCAGAATACTGAATAGTTATAGTCTTGTGTATCCTGGAAGGGAGCAGCAAAATTCAGGGAGGGGGAGATGATAAGCACTCTCACACCAGGCAGTATATCAGTGTGGAATCTTCTCTTTCCATAGGTTTATCTTGTACACCAGCAGTGCAATCTTATGCATTATCTGCTCAGAAATAACTCCCCCAGATCTCCACTCAGATTAAAATATGAAGTGGATTCATTGCCCCCATGGCTCAGAGAAGTCATCTCAGTCTGAGCACAAGTCACTCAGCCTAAAATATTTGTTCTACCTGAAGCAAAAAACAAGATGAGGGGTCCTTCTCTTTTTATTTGACAAAAACTGGGGTGAGGTGGTGGCTTAATTCCTGTTCAACAGTGGTAATGGGATATGTCTTCCATTGCCTTTAAAAGCAGCAAGCTATTTCATGGTATGTAGGCAGGCCATAGGAGCTAGCATGGTGCAATGCTATGGACTACGACTCTGGAGACCAGGGTTTGAATCCCTGCTAGGCCATTGACACCCACTGGACAAGTCACACTCGTCCTCAGAAAATCCTGAAATGGGTTCACCTTAGGGTTGTCATAAGTCAGAAACAACCTGAACGCACACCGCCACCACCACCACCACAATAACCAGGCAGGCCATGTGATATGCAGCAAACCTTTCCAAGAACTTGCTGCCATTTCTCAGCATCTGATACCAGAGCTGGCTGCGTCACTCTGACTCATCATGGTAGGGTTGTTCCTTGCTGGTATTGATCCCCACTGTTGTATTCACCTGAACCAAAACTGCAAAGGTCCACCAGATGATGTTAGACTGCAACTCCCAGCAGCTTCAGCCAGCAAAGCCATTGGTGAGGAATGCTGGAAGCTGAAGACCAGTAAACTCTGGAAGGCCACAGGATTTCCCTTTAGTTCCTAGATGGAAACAAACCTTCATGAGAGTGCACACTCAGGTCCAAAACACACTGCAGAAATAATCCAGTTTTGAGACCGCTTAAACTGCCCTGGCTCAGTGGTAGGGAATTCTGGGAACTGTAGTTTTGGGAGACATTTTGGAGTTTATCGCATTTTTAAATAAGCCAACTTACCTCTTCCATTTTAAAGCCGGGTATTATCACACAGAAAATGCCGCCAATGCCACTGTCTGGCTGCATCCTGCCTAAAACCCAGCTAGAAGCTGCATTCAAATGGCCGATTTGCAAAGTTGGGAGTGTGTTTTGGATCTCAGTCAGCCACAAATTCTTTTCAATTTGTTTGATATTAGGCAGATCAAACAATAAGGTCAGAAAAGACTTGTACAAACTGGTTTCATTCTACACAAGGAAAAAAGCATCTAACAAATTCCCTGCATTCTTCAATTTTATTGAAAATCACCTGGAAATTGCAGCTAATGTAAAACTAGCAACTAGATTTCTGAGCAGAATGTCTTACAGAAGCTATATAATACCATGAAGCACCACTGATAAAGGAATTTTATTAGCTGCCAACATGCTTCTGGTCTGAATATAAGGTGCTTGTACATCTTATAAAGGTAAAGGCAAAGGCAAAGGCAAAGTATTTCCCGTTGTCAAGTCATGTCTGACCATAGGGAGCGGTGCTCATCTCCGTTACTAAGCCGAAGAGTCAGCGTTGTCAGAGACTACTCTGTGATCCTGTGGCCAGCATGATTGCACAGAACACTGTTTACCTTCCCACTGAAGTGGTACCTGTTTATCTACTTGCATTTGCATGCTTTTGAACTGCTAGATTGGCAGAAGCTGGGACTAGTGACAGGAGCTCACCCCATCATGCAGCACCAGGGCCTCAAACTGCCTTATACTTCCTTTATACCAGCAACAGGTAACGTTTTTCAGACCTGGGCCGGTCTGTCGTCGCCCAGGTCTCTGCTGGGCCGAGGGGGGGGGGGAATGGCGGTGTGCATGCTCACGCACGCACGCGCACCCTACTCCGCCACACGCAACCCCCCTCTTGCGCAGTACTCTTGCGCATGTGCAAACGCGTCGTGACCGCCATTTTGACTTCCAAAATGGCGATCGCCACGAGCGCGGCTGAAAACGCGCTCCGGCGGCGGCGCATGGCGGCTGCGGCGGGGGCGGCAACCTCCGGCCTGGGCCAGTAAGTACGGGGCCCAGGGTCTTAACCGGCCCCCGGGCTGTAGGTTGCTGGTCCCTGCCTTATAAGCATTTGAGGACTGATGTCTGCTGGAGTAGGGCACCTCAGATGTGGAACGCCCTTTACTCAAAGATTCAGTTTGGCACTAACATTGGCTTCTTTCCAGCATCAAATTAAAGCATGGCTTGTTATCAGAGCCTTTGGAACAGCGACAGGCAACCTTTTTTAGACCTGGGCCAGTCTGCCGTTGCCCAGGTCTCGGCTGGGCCGAGGGGGGGGAATGGCGGCGCGCGCGCTCACGCACGCACGCGCACCCTCCTCCGCCGTGCGTGACCCCCCGCGCATGCGGCCACCGCGGCTGCTACTGCGGCCACCGTCGTAGCACACACGGCTCCAGCCGCCACGGTGCATGTCGTGGCCACCATTTTGGAAGTCAAAATGGCGGTCGCAATGCGTTTGCGCATGCGCAGTACTCTTGCGCATGCGCAAACGCGTCGCGACCACCATTTTGACTTCCAAAATGGTGATCGCCGCGAGCGCGGCCGAGAACGCACTCTGGCGGCGGCGAGTGGCGGCGGTGGCACGCGGCGGCAGCGACAGCGGCAACCTCCAGCCTGGGCCGGTAAGTACGGGGCCTTAACCGGCCCCTGGGCCGTAGGTTGCCGGTCCCTGCTTTGGAATATAATAATTTTGCCAAATCTGTACGGCTCTTAAACTTTTGTGATCTGTTTTAGCTATTAAAAGGCTTAACATTTTCATTGTGAAGCTGCTTAATATTAAACAGTTCTTTTGGATTGTTTAAATTATTTCTTGATGTTTTAAATTCTCATTGTTCTAAATTGTCTGAGGTCTAATCTGCACGGCAGAAATTTTGGCATGACTTTAACTGTCATGGTGCCATCCTATGGGATCCTGGGACTTGTAGTTTGCTGTGGCACCAGAGCTCTTTGACAAATGATAAATATCTCACAAGAATACAAATACCAGAATTTCATAGCACTGACCCATGGCAGTTAAAGTGGTGTCAGACTGCATTAATTATGCTGTGCAGATTAGACTTTACATTCATTTTATTGGTAACCCGTGATACAGGATGGGACGTAAATATTTTAATAAATAACTTAAAATAAATAGTTATAAATGCCAATTTATGGCTGGAAGCCCTTGCAGTCTAATAAAGCTTCATATTTCCTGTTCATATGATATCAAGGAACCAGTGGTGAAAAACTGGAAGCAAAAACAACAAACACAGACACACTAGCATCCAGATCTGCAAGGGACCTCAGCACAAACCATACCAAGGTTATCCCTGTTCCCTAACTTGGCAGCAAGTATGTGCTTCATCTTAAGTAATTCTCAAGAATGTAGCCGTTCTCTTTTCCCAGAGCCTTTTTAATTAGAATAAATCGAGTATATGACTTCTATTGAATGCTGGTTTAAATGCCAAGCTCTAGGAGACAGAAACCTTTTGTTTAAGTGATGGTGCCTTTGCATTAGCACTGCTATTATAGCTATTGCCTTGAAACAAGGAAGGAAACCGCAGCAGTTTACCTTTGGGGAAAATAAAAAGGTTTCACTGAAACTCATTGCAGAAATGTTGATGATTATCATAGTTTGTTCAAAGCAAGTTCTGTTCCCCACTCCCACCACCGCGCCACATAGATTTAGCCTCAGAATAAGCAGAATACCAAGGATTTCATATATGGAAAACATGTTCAAAATGAGACTGAAGAACTACTTTAGATGAAGGTACAGCAAAGTATTTAGAGGAGTAGTTTTGAAAGTGGATTCACAATGCTCAGTATAAACATTCGCATTTTTGCTTCAGGGCAGGCTCTGAAAAACTAGTTATGTAATATTTATTGTCTGACTCAGAGAAAATACCATCCTAGAAATTACCTATTGGTTCGCATATGTAACATCACCAGGATACTGTCCATAATATCCTGGAGCAAAGTGATTATTTTAAAAATGTTTGGTTTATTTCTTTTTCCTGATACAAGTATGAACAAATATACATTTACACTTGTCCCTCCCTGTCCACAGACTTGCCCTCTGCGGTTTTGATCCTTCACGGACGGCAAGCCAAGAGGGACAAAATGGTGCACAAGAGCATGTGACCATTATAATCAATGGGGACTTGAATATTTGCATTTTTTCTGATCCGTGGGGAGGTCCGGAACAGATCCACTGGGAATCGGGAGGGATGAATGTATAACAAAATAATGAAAAATAGTTTGCCAGATGCATCATGTCAGGCAGGATTCAGAATGCTCAACAATAAACTTGCTGGAATGTGTGGATGTAATATGAATGTAATATGAATTCCCAAGTGGGGCTCACATTCCAGGTGAATAATCCACTGTATGTGTTCTTAAAATCTTACAGCAATGTAGCTGTAGAGATAAAAATCATACTGGTATTATGCAACTGACAGCAGTTAAACAGATTTGTAGTCATGGCTTCAGGTCAGTCCCATGTGAAAAAACTGGAGTAACCTCTCTGCTAAATATGATTTATTTAGCATTTAAAAAATAACAATACCTAACCGAAAGTCTAAAGTGGGAATGATTTATTTAAATCTACTTTTATACAGATTAAGATCTCTTACGTATTTTCAAAAAACAATGATATTGACTAGGAGAGAGCAAAGAAGAACAGAGTTTAGTTCTGTATATGACCTTTTCCATGATCCAGAACAAATTGAGGAAGAGACGTGAAATAAAAAAAAGGGAATTTCCCATGTGGAAAGCCTCATTACATAAAATGACACATCAGGCATCATAATGAAAGTGGCCAAAGGAATGTTTTTAGCAAAATCAATTCAGAAGGGACTGAAATAGAACCCACAATACAAACAAGTCTAACATATCTTGTTTCACATGGATTGAGCAGGAAAGATGAACAGAAAAAATATCTCTCTGAATCAGACTAAGGAGTTAATCACATGAGCCTTTTCTTGCTGCAATTGTGTTAGTAAAAGGAATTGTATATATACAGGTTTGGGAGCATTCCTATCACATGTCTCTTCAATAGTGTGACTGGGCCCTCACAGTTTCTTGCACACTCCTTCCTGCCCCTGCCTTCCTGTCCTATGCCTTGCCCAGCATGCCTTTCAGGGGTTTTAGCAAAATTATTATTATCATTTTTAACACAGTTCCGGAGGTATGCTAATATGGTTTTTTTTTAAAGCAAAAAGCAAAAATTAAAATAATTTTTTAAACAAAAAAAGTAGGAAAACAGCCTTGTCTGGAATAGAAATGGGAAGTGGGGACAGGGGGAGAGGAAGACACATTGACACTATCTGACTGCCCAATGCCAGAACTGCCACAGGAGGAATTTGTCGCACCTGAGGACTAATGCTACTACAGCAGATCTGGGAGCTTGTTGATGACAAACTGTGCTCTAACAACACTTTGAGGGCAAAGCAGGAATGAGATGGAGATGGTGTCATGCAATATGTATTGCCAAAGGTGCTATTTTCCAACTTTAAACGGTATTCCACAGGTGCTTTTCATAACATAAGTTTAAAAGCCTTGTGTGATAAAGTCCTAAAGGTCCATGTTGCTCTCCAGCGTACCTTGTTTATAGTAGAGGTCATCCAGGTGCTTTATGAAATGCAACTAATGAGGAATGAGTATGAAGAGGATTGTTCTTCTTCTTCCTGTTACCATCACAGCTTGGAAAGTGACCTTTTAGAAGAGAGTCTACCCATGTGCTGAAGCCATCTCTAGCCAAGCAGTGATTGAATATTATGGCAGGACACAATTATGGATGACTGTGTATGTTGTTATACTCAGTCTTCTTAAAAGTCAAATTCTGAATTCTGCCTCTCAGCCACCCCAGGACTGATATTCAGTGATCCAGAGTCATATTACCTCAGAATTTAGGTGCTTGTACTTGTTGTAAAGATCTGGAACAATTACTGAAGAAAGTCTCAGATGAAAGTGCTAAGACAGATTTAATGCTGAACATTAAGAAAACAAAAACGACCACAGATGATTTTCATAACTTTAATGTAGAAATGAAGAAATTGAGATAGTTCAAAATTTTCCATACAGTCATTAATCAGAATGGAGATCACAGTCAAGAAATCAGAAGACGGAAGCTTATCACATAAGAAAACAAAACCTAGCAAAGTATTTTCTGATTGGTCAGTCTATCTACCAGTTACACCAATATAGGAAATATTCAGGGGTAGCTGTGTTGGCCATTTAGCAAATTCAAACAAAAATCCATCTGTGATATCTTTATTGGCCAACCAAAATGTACAGTATACTTGTTGCAAGCTTTCAAAGCTCCATGGGCTTCTTCATCAGGCAAGATGTTACAAACCAAACAGGAGAAAACCAGTTGGAGATGTTAGTCAGATGCCTACATGTTGTTTTAGTCGTTAGTTAAGAAGGTATATGATGGGGAGGATATCTTTTGTAGGCAGGATCCTCCTCCTTCTGGCCCTGTGGCTATAGAGAGATTTGCAAAGTCCAGGAAATTTAAAAACCATTTGCATCTCAACAGGGACCCCTCTTTTGCAATCCATTCCAGTGAGGCCACAGGTCTCTTTGTGGCAGAGAAGAATAGATTCCTCAAGAAGTCTCCATGCGTTTGCATCAGGAGTATTTTGGTGGATGTAGAAGTAAAACATGCGAATTCAGTCCAAATTTAAGAGGAAAAAAAGAAATCATAAAGGTTTTCTAACATAATGGAAGATTTCTCCAGCGCCCAACCAGCTGCCATAATACCTAACCCTTCCTTTTTCCAGAAGAACAAATTCTGGTTTCTTGCACAGTATCTTGGTAGATTGGGGTGAAACTATGCATAGAAAGAAAATAATATCCTGAGTTATGCCCTTTCAGCAACCTTTCCAGGCACACACACCCTACAGTGTGGCCAAGCTGTGCTTGCAGTATTTATACTGTTTATATTTTTTCACGATACTGCTTTAAAATAAAGCCATGTCCTCTTGGTTTTCATCTAGAGCAGTAACTTTCAGCTTTTGGCTCTCCAGATGTTTGTGACTTTGACTCCTGGGAGCCACAGGCAGCATGACTAATAGTCAGTTATGCTGGGGACTGAAGTCTAAGATATATAATGGACAATGGAAGGCATAGTATCACTTTTCTTAAATGAATAACGAATAAATCAATATAAAAACAAAAACATACCTTAACGCTAATTGATAGGCATTACTGTATGAGTAGAAAGCTCATTTTCTCCAGCTTCTAACGTCCAACACTGCAAGATAACTGTGTAAGTATCAATCTGCAAAACTTTTAAAAGAAAAGATTCAAGACTTCCCCCTCCCCTTAGCTTATTACAAGCAGTGTACTCAACAACTGTTATGTCCCAGAGTACCCATCAGCACCCATATCCTCTTGGCACTCAAACAGATTGCCCAGTTCAGCCAGCCCCTAAAGCCATCCCTTTGTTGTTGTTAACTGCCTTATTGTCAATCTTGACCCATGGTGATCCTATGGATGAGACATCTTCAAGCTCCCCTAAATGTCCTCTACTGCTCTGCCCAGCTCCTGCAAACT